>CM039612.1:35183956-35783956 GCA_022457205.1 Saccharum spontaneum
AAGCAGCACTGCGTCCGGTGCAGCGTCCTGTCGCGGTTTTTCGCCCTTCTTCGTTCCGAACTTCGACGCGACTTCTCCCAATCAAGTTCCAATTCAAAGAGACACAAATAAACACCAATTGGAACCCGATATGAGTGACCTCACTCAAAACCCTCAAATTTTTCAAATTATATTGCCTTAGGCTAGTATTGTTTTTACGAAAATAGGCAATAAACACCCGAGGAGCAACGTATGGCCATGCAATAGAGTTTTCGGACCTTAAGAAGCGTCAAATGCTCTCTCTATTCATGGACGAACACAGCGGTTGCTCAAAGCTAAACCGAAAAGGAACGACAAACAAACAACCATGCATATGCAAAGCAATACAATAAAGTAAAGCTAGGTTGCTTGTCAAGTTTGATCCACGGTTAGGCTTCTTCACTCCTCCGAAGGAGGGTTATCGTAACCGTGTTAGCCAAGCCCTAAATGCATTGCGATAAAGTAAACATGACATATGATACAATGCAATGCAAGTGACAACACGCGCTCATTTTCCAAAGTTACTTGAATCAAGCACATTAAGTTCACTTCTTAGCCTACAAAAGGTAGCCTCGTCCAAAGGTTTAGTGAAGATATCCGCTAATTGATTTTCACTTCGTACACCTTCTAGTGATATGTCATTTTTAGCAACGTGATCTCTTAGAAAGTGATGTCGGATATCAATGTGCTTGGTGCGAGAGTGTTGTACCGGATTATTGGCAATTTTAACGGCACTTTCATTGTCACACAAAAGTGGCACCTTTTCAAGAACAACTCCATAGTCTAGGAGGGTTTGTTTCATATATAAGATTTGTGCACAACAAGCCCCCGCGGCAATGTATTCCGCCTCGGCGGTGGACAAGGCCACACTATTTTGCTTTTTAGATGACCAAGATACTAAAGATCTCCCAAGTAAATGGCACCCTCCGGATGTGCTTTTTCTATCAATTTTGCAACCGGCATAATCCGAGTCGGAATAGCCAACTAGTTGGAATCTAGCTCCTTTGGGATACCATAAACCAATACTTGGGGTGTGCTTAAGATATCTTAGGATTCTTTTTACGGCACTCAAGTGAGGTTCTTTAGGGCACGCTTGAAAGCGAGCACACATGCACACACTAAACATGATATCGGGCCTAGATGCGGTAAGGTATAACAAGCTACCAATCATAGAACGGTAGAGAGTTTGATCAACCGGTTTACCTCCCTCATCTAGGTCGAGATGTCCATTTGATGGCATTGGGGTCTTGATTGGCTTGCATTCTTCCATCTTGAATCTTTTGAGAAGATCCTTGGTATACTTCTCTTGAGAGATGAAAATCCCTTCTCTCATTTGCTTGACTTGAAAACCAAGGAAGAATGTGAGCTCACCAATCATTGACATCTCAAACTCCTTCGACATCAATTCACCAAACTCCTTGCAATAATCTTCATTTGTTGACCCGAAGATGATATCATCAACATACACTTGACAAATGAAGATCTCCCCATTAAGCTTCTTGGTGAATAGTGTGGTGTCGACCTTCCCGATGGTGAAGCCCTTCTCAATGAGGAAGTCCCGGAGGCGCTCATACCACGCTCTAGGGGCTTGCTTGAGCCCATATAGCGCCTTGGACAACCTATAAACATGATTAGGATATCTAGGGTCTTCAAACCCGGGAGGTTGATTGACATAGACTAGTTCATTAATAAAGCCATTTAAGAATGCACTTTTCACATCCATTTGATATAATTTCATATCATGATGTGATGCATATGCAAGGAGGATACGAATGGCTTCAAGTCTTGCTACGGGTGCAAAGGTCTCTCCAAAATCAAGGCCTTCCACTTGAGAGAACCCCTTTGCAACTAGTCTTGCCTTGTTCCTCACTACTATGCCTTGGTCATCTTGCTTGTTTCGGAACACCCACTTGGTTCCAATGACTCTTGCACCTTTAGGATGCTCTTCAAGTGTCCATACTTCATTGCGGGTGAAGTTGTTCAATTCTTCATGCATGGCATTCACCCAATCCGGATCTTGAAGAGCTTCTTCTACATTCTTAGGTTCAACACAAGAGACAAAAGAGTGATGTTCAACGAAAGAAGCTAGCTTTTGAGATCGAGTCATTACTCCCTTTGTAGGACTCCCTATGATGAGTTCTTGTGGATGAGCTTGAAGTAGAGGTGAGTTTCTTCTATCAACCACTTGAGGAGGTGGATGGGGAGCATCAACATCTTGTGCTTGTGCCTCGGCTTGTTCATGAGAGACATAAGTATCTTCATTTTCAACTCTCTCATTCTTGTCATCATCTTGAGGCACACGTGATGAAGATGGTGGATCAATGATTTGCACATCGTCTTCATCATCTTTTGGCTTGATGTCTCCCACCGGCATGTTCTTCATGGCCTCCCTCAAGGGTTCATCACCTACATCATCACAATTCTCAATTGCTCCTTGGGAGCCGTTAGATTCATCAAATTCCACATCATATGTTTCTTCAACCAACCCGGTGGTATGGTTAAATACTCTATATGCTTTGGACTTTGATGAGTAACCAACAAGAAAACCAATATCACAACGTCTTTGAAACTTCCCTAGGTGTTGACGCTTCTTGTAGATGTAACATTTGCAACCAAACACCCGGAAGAATGAGACGTCCGGCTTCTTCCCATTAAGCAACTCATAGGGGGTCTTGCCAAGAAACTTTTGGAGGAAGAGGCGATTTGAAGCATAGCATGCGGTGTTGATTGCCTCGGCCCAAAACTTCTCGGGAGTGTTGTACTCATCTAGCATTGTTCTTGCAAGGGTGATCAAGGTCCGGTTCTTTCTCTCAACTACACCATTTTGTTGAGGAGTGTAGGTTGAAGAAACTTCATGCTTGATTCCAATTTCATCACAATAAGCTTCTATGTTGGTGTTGTCAAACTCTTTGCCATTGTCACTTCTAATCTTCTTTATCTTGACTTCAAATTCATTTTGAGCTCTCTTTGCAAACTTCTTGAAGCAACTTGCCACTTCGGATTTGTCATGAAGGAAGAAGGTCCATGTGTATCTTGAGTAGTCATCCACTATCACAAGACAATAGAGATTACCACCCAAACTCTTGTATGTTGTAGGCCCAAACAAATCCATGTGTAGAAGTTCTAGCACTCTTGAGGTTGACATGAAAGCCTTGGTAGGATGAGTGTTTGCAACTTGTTTGCCGGCTTGACATGCACTACAAGGTTTGTCCTTTTCAAACTTCACATCCTTCAATCCTCTTACTAGTTCTTTCTTCAATAGCTTGTTGAGAGTGCTCATTCCAACATGTGCAAGCCTCCTATGCCAAAGCCAACCAAGTGAGGTCTTGGTGAACAAACATGTCATCAAATTTGCATCTTCGGAGGTGAAGTCAACAAGATAAAGATTGTTGTATCTAAAGCCTTTGAATATTACTTGCTTGTCATCTATCTTTGAAACTTCAACTTCATTTGGTGTGAACAAGCATTGGAAGCCAAGGTCACAAAGTTGCCCAACGGATAACAAGTTGAAACTCAATGAAGCAACATAGAGCACATTTGAGAGTGAGTGATCATTTGATATTGCAATCTTGCCTATACCCTTGACTTTGCTCTTTGAATTATCTCCAAATGTGATCTTCTCTTGACATATCCCATTCTCTTCAATTGAGGTGAACATACGAGGATCACCGGTCATATGTTGAGTGCAACCACTATCAATAACCCAATGAGATCCACCGGTCTTGTAGTTCACCTACACACAAGAGATCAAGCTTTTTGTTTAGGGACCCAAACTTGAGAGGGGCCCTTGACTTTCTCAACTAGTGACTTGGCAACCCATATTTTCTTTGGCCTATTCTTGTTTGGGGGACCCAAAAACATGACTTTCATCTTTCCATTTGAATCTTTTCTTAGCATGAAATGAGCATTGAAGGCAAAGGGTCTAGCATGCTTGGGCAAGGGTTGTGGTGGTGGAGTTTTGCATTCATGAGCAAAATGACCTTCTTGACCACACTCAACACATCTCTTAGGCTTGGGCTTTGATTTGCTTTGTTGTTGAGCTTTTGCTTTCTTCTCTTGATTTGCCAAGTACCCAATACCACTTCTATCCATCTTCATCACGGTGTTCATGAGGAGCTCACTTTGCAAATATTGGCCTCTTGTGAACTTGCTTAGGCCGGTCTTGAGATGCTCTTTTTCTTGCTTGAGCTTCTTGTTCTCTTCAATGAGTGACTCATTTGTTGTTTGCTTCTCAAGAGCCATCAAACCTTTGAGCTTCTTGTTCTCATTTGCAAGCTTCTCATTCTCACACTTGATCTTGGCATAATCATTATGGTTGCATGACTCAACCACACTCTTGCCTTTGCTACTAGAACCTTGCTCAATGCTTTCAATGATCAAATCATCACATGAGGTAGCTATATCACACTTAACAACATGGTTAGTAGCATCATGTGTTTCAAGAGCAAGTTCATTTGCAACCACAAGACTATCATAGTCAATTTTTAATGTGGTGTACTTGTCTTTTAGAGAGCTATGGCTAGTGATGAGCTCATCATGCTTCTTCTCAAGTTTATCATGTTGATCTTTAAGCTCTTTGTTAGAAGTTTTGAGCTCCTTGAGAGTGGAAGACATAGTTTCATTTTGATCTCTAAGCTCACTACTAGTCTTTTGAGCATTTTCAAGCTTAGATGAGAGTGATTCATTTTCATTTTGAAGGTCATCATTTTCACTTCTTGTCCTTCTTATGATTTTAGTGTATTTGTTTAGCAATTTTACAAGTTCATCATAAGAAGGTGCATCAAATTCATCATCACTATCACTATCATCATCATCATCACTATCATGATTTTGTACCTTACGTTCACCCTTGGCCATAAGGCATAGGTGAGTAGTGGACGATGATGGTGAAGAAGGCGGTGAAGGTAGTGGTGAAGATGTCGGTGAAGATGATGGCCCCATCACAAATGCGGCAACCTTCTCTTTTTCATCATCGCTCTCATCTTCGGAGGAGCCACAAGATGATTCAATGTCGGTGAGCCAATCACCAACAATATAAGCCTTTCCACCCTTCTTCTTCTTGTAGAACTCCTTCTTCTTGCCATCCCTCTTCTTGTATGGCTTGTTCTTCTTCTTCTCATCTTCTTCATCACTTGAATCATTCTTCTTGCCCTTGTTCTTGTTCTTGAACTTGTCTTTTGGTGGTCTAGGGCATTGATGAGCGAGGTGGCCAAGTTCACCACAATTGTAGCAATCCATCTCCGAGATGGGCTTTCTCTTGCTACTTGTGAAGAATTTCTTTTTCTTGCCATCGAACTTGATGCCACTCTTGTTAAGCTTCTTTAGCATCTTGGTGGTCTTCCTCACCATGAGTGCAAGTGATTCATCATCGACATCACTTTCACTTGAGCTTTCTTGCACAATCATGGCTTGGCCCTTCTTCTTCTTCTTGTCATGGCTAGCTTTGAAGGCCAAGTCTTTCTTCTTGGAAGATGATGAGCCCTCTTCCGGAGTGATGTGCATGTACATCTCATGCGCATTGATCTTCCCCAATACTTGAGTCGGTGTTGCGGTGGAGAGATCACTTTGATGAAGCACGGTGACAATGTGACCATACTTCTCAACGGGAAGCACACTCAAGATCCGCCTTGCAACATCCGATTGACTCATTTGAGTGAGTCCAAGAGCATTGAGATCCTCTACAAGAACATTCAAGCGAGTGTACATCTCATTAGCACTTTCTTTGGGAAGCATCTCAAAAGAATTAATTTTCTTTAAAGCAATATGATAGCGTTCCTCACGCTCACTCTTAGTTCCCTCATGGAGAGCACAAAGATTTTCCCACAAATCATGAGCGTTCTTTGCATTACGCACACGATTGAAAATATCTTTGCCTAAGCCCCGGTAGAGTGCATTTTTGGCCTTTGCATTCCACCGGTCGTACTTCTCCTCGTCACCCGTGGGGTTTGCGGGATCCTTGATAGCGGGAAGCCCTTCGGTTGCGGCTCTAAGACACCCAACATCTATGGCTTCGAGATACGCCTCCATCCGGATTTTCCAATATGGAAAATCATCCCCCTCAAAGGTGGGAGGTGGTCCTTCCCCGTTAGACATCTTGCTCTAGGCGGTAAAGCCTAAATTAGGAGCAACACGGCTCCGATACCAATTGAAAGGATCAAGATGCCCAAGAGGGGGGGTGAATTGGGCTTTTCTAAAAATTAATTGCAAGAATTAAATCTTATTAGCCGGAATTCACCCCTAGTGCCTACTTGTGTTCCTAGAGAGTCTACCGTTAAAAAGTTTTGCACCCTAGTTTCCAATCCTAGTCTAGCATGGCAATTCTAGGAATGTAAAACAAGCAATGAAAGTAAATACGAGAAAGTAATTGATTGAATGTAAAGGGGCAAGGAACACGGCGATGTTTTTCCGAGGTATCGGAGAGTCGCCACTCCCCACTAGTCCTCGTTGGAGCACCCGCGCAAGGGTGTCGCTCCCCCTTGATCCGCGCAAGGATCAAGTGCTCTCTACGGGTTGATTCTTCGACACTCCGTCGCGGCGAATCACCCAAAACCGCTCACAACTTGAGTTGGGTCATCCACAAGCTCCGCCGGATGATCACCAAACTCCCAATCACCACCAAGCCGTCTAGGTGATGGCGATCACCAAGAGTAACAAGCTAGAACTCTCACTTGACCACAACGAGCCTAAATGAGGAGGTGGATGCACACTTGCTACTCTCGAATCACTAGTGAGGAATCACAAACTTTGATTCTCAAATCTCTATCCTCACTAGAGCTCTTGCACTCCCTTGCACTCTAAAGGGTTTTCTCAGATGTTTGAATGAGCAAGAGACCTCTAAAAGAGGTGGAGGGGTTGTATTTATACACCCCTCAAAGAAAACGAACCGTTATTTCTGACACGGGGTCACCGGACGCGCCGGTGCTACGCACCGGACGCGCCGGTCCCCCGTAACGGTCAAAACCCGTTTTTGAAATCGAACCACCGGACGCACCGGTCAGGTAGCACCGGACGCGTCCGACGTGCAAGGGAGCTTACTGGAGTCACACCGGACGCGGGGCCGCGTCCGATGCCTGAAGACCGGACGCGTCCGGTCCTCTCTGGACCTTACTGGACTCGCACCGGACTCGCCGGTCAAGTCCAGCATCGCGTCCGACGGGCGTTCTCTCTCGATGACACGTGTCGGTCGCTGACCACTGCGTCCGGTCCTCGCGAGGACCGCGTCCGGTGATCAGGCCCGAAACCTAGCGCGGTTAAGTACACACCGGACGCGTCCGGTGTTCCCGAAGACCGCGTCCGGTGCCTGGAAAACAGCCCGAAACTCGTCGAAACGCGTCGCAACTTCAACCAAGTTGCTTCTAACTGAACCTTGAGCTAATCTAGGGTTGCCTAGCGCCAAGTTTAACAAGTGTGCACCACACCTAAACATAGGACTCGCCTAGGTCAAGCTACCCATTCATGCCCCCCTTTATAGTACGGCCAAAAGAGAAAAACGAAGATCCTAACGACTATTCCGAATGTGTCTCAACACTTCGTCATCCGGAACTAACCGTCCTTAATCTTGACGTCACTCTTTTGAAAACCGAAACGATTTCCATCAAGGGACACGAAGCCAACAGTGCTCAAAGCAGTTATCACCTCCATGACCTAACTTACCAAAGTTTCTGCAAAACACACGTTAGTCATGGTAATAAAGTGTTGTCATTAATTACCGAAACCAAACCTTGGGGCCTAGATGCTTTCAGCCTCGAGGCAGAGCTCTCGGCCTGCTGCAGGGCAGCGGTCTCGAGGAGTTCTCGGATCTCATCTCGAGCCCGGCGCGCTTCGGAATTCGATGGCTCGGGCATGTTGCGGAGGAGCATGGTGGCGGCGACGACGTTCTGGCTGGCTCGAGCGAAGACCGGGGGATCGGTTACCCGGTCCTCGTCGATGCGACGGTTGACGTCGCGAGCTCTTCCGCGAGCTCTCCCGCCAAGTGCGCGTTCCGCACGCTCATGCTCGAGAGTTTGTTGGAGTAGACGCAGGTTTTCTCGTTCCTCGTCGAGCCTCTCCCGCAACTCACGGATTTGGTCGAGCTGCGCCCCCTGATCCACAAGGAGTTGAGCCTCGCCTTGCCCGGCAGGGTGCCCGTCGTGAGGGGGCGTGTGCCCTCCTCCGACCGGCTGTTCTTCCTGCGAATCCGACACGCTTTCAACATCGACGTTGAAGCACTCGCGGGTCGGATCGTAGGTGTCATCAGCCGAGTCGGAGTCAGGGGCGCCGAAATAATAGTATGACGGGGGAATGTATGGTCGTTGCGAGCCGCTACCGGGGTTGCGGCGTGGGGAAGCGGTCACACGGGGTTCTGTTTCTGGCGCCTCAGTAGAGTCCAGATAACCAGAAGCCGGCGTGGACGCGACGAGGTCAAGGGTGGAGCGTAGATGGTGCCCAGGGAGTTCCTCATAAGCACTCATACAAGTGCTCACGGAAGAAGCGTACGCCTGGGCAGCCGGAACTAGCCCAAACGGAAACGGCGAAGGCGATGTTGCCGCCCACGCCAGAAGAGATGCACGGGGCAGCGGCGTCGCACCGGGCGGAGGAGCGGCGGGGTTCTCCGCTGGCATGCTGTCCTCGGCCAGGCCCATCCTACCCAGACCTTCCACGAGAAAATCTGGGCCGGCGTCTGACTGGGAAGTGCCGAATCGGGGAACCCCATTATCCTCCGCGAGGTGGAGACGATGGTTGCGCCGGGCTCGCCGCCGCCGAGCGGCTCGCGCCTGCCGGGAGCGACGGTACCGGCGGATTGCTCCCCCAGGCTGGGAGAGCTCGTAATCCTCGTCGGTAGGGTGTCTTGGCGGGAGTAGGACCATATCGTAGCCATAGCCGAGCGACATGAACTCCAAACTTCCGAACCAGATCACTGTGGCCAACGGGATAGGGCGTTCGGGGTCAGTCATCCAGGAAAAAGGCGGGAAAGCGACGTTAGCACGCAGCGCTCCCCTACCTGGCGCGCCAACTGTCGGTGTTCGGACCCGAGGGGGTCCTAAACCAACGAGTAAAATGCTGCGTGTCCCTTTCCTGGATGGTGATGCAAGGAGAACACACGGGGGTTTATCCTGGTTCGGGCAAAAGAAGGCCCTACGTCCAGCGGGGGAGGAGAGGTTTGTATTTCCTTGCACCGAGGTGCTTGTGTAGGGGCTACAAGCTTGCGAGAGAGGGCGACGAGCCCAAGTCTCAAAGGAGAAAAAGAAAGAGTACAAGATGATTGCTTGAGATGTTGATCGCTATGTTGTGTATGACCGGTCGTCCGTCGTCTTCTCCAGAGCCCTGGCCTACCCTTTTATAGGACGAGAGGAGGCCAGGACGACGGGATCCTTGAGATGACGTTTTGTCGATCCTGTTGAGGTGGCTGTAGCGACGTGCCTTAGAAATGGGAGGCCATCCTCTGGGACGTGATGTCGTAGGCGTCGAAATGACCCGGAGCGTCGTGCCATACCGTCCTTCCTTCCCTGTTACGCTGTGTTGGGGGTCGAGGCTGGGTCGAGGCCGAACGGATAAGTCCGAATCCCTGGAATCGTGGCGTACGGACTTTGTCGTACCTTCCCTCGAGGGTAACTAGTGATGTACAGTGTGAGGTAAGGTGGGTACAGTGACGTTTTTCACCTCCCATCACGGGATGGGCGGTTTAAACAGTGAGGACTGACACTGGTATTGTTCCCACGTCGACCATGCGCGCAGCCATGCCGGTAGGTGGTAGTAGGTAATTGCATTTAATGCTAAGGCTTTTGTCCAGAGGTAGGTAAAGAGAGGGGGTCGAGCGCCCCGACCCGGGCTCACGCGAGTCGGAGTTCAGTCGAGGTGTGTTGTCGTGCGGGACGCGGTCGAGGCATCCCGTCGAGGGGGCCTCGTACGAGTCGGAAACGGGACGCGGTCGAGGCGTCCCGTCGAGAGGGCCTCGTACGAGTCGGAAATGGGACGCGGTCGAGGCGTCCCGTCGAGCCGGCCTCGTACGGGGCGGATCTGTCGTGCATTTTGAAATGGGTGGTGCTTTGTCGTGGTTTAGTCGTTTTAGTTTTTATTATCGTCGAATATGGGTACCCCTATGCTATTGGCACCGACAGAGGGAATAGTTCAAATGGGATACAATAAAACTAGATTTTTCTTACTGATGGGAAAAATGGTTAAGTATGGCAGGCGGCACTGCCTGTTTGTCTGCCAGTGCCAGTAACATACAGTACGTATTCAAGAAAAGAGATTTTCTCCAATAGGAAACTATATATACACATCATGCATGTCCCTAACTAAAAGATTTAAAGGTTATTAATATTTGAAGTTTCCAACGTTTGACCTAATCTTATCATGAATGACTTTTTTTTGACAGAAAAGAGTATTTAATTTACCAGCTGGTATTCTATTCTACTCAGCATGTGGCTATAAAGTTTATTGGGTTATATATATTATATTTTTATAACAATGAATGCTATACTAAAAAATGTCTAATGAGGTTTTCACGTGGCTTGAAGTCTCCCAACTTGGCCAGGTCCTTCATAATTACTGCTAGGTAGGTTGTTGACAGAGATGCATCTAGATGATTTTGTCGTCGCTCCCAAGATATGTCGATCCAATATTTCGAATGTCCTCATATGGAGTCCTCCGTTCACATGGGTGAGCATTTTGGCTTGCACTACGAGCGCTCTGTACTCTGCTTTGAAAAATTATTGAAATGCTGAAATAGTAAGATTTATTAGAACTGAGTAAATATCTGTTAGGAATAATATGATGAAGTGTTTGTTTACACTTATTTTGGGACGGGACATTCTACCGTTTATTTTTGAAGGAAATTTCCAACGTATACATAAAAGTACTCCCTCCATTGTAATAAACACACGTCTCGCTTCCTAAGTAATCAAATCTTTTAAAATTTGACTAAATATATACATAAATATTGTAGGATATATGATGTATACTAGATGCCATCAGTTAAATAAACATGTAATATATTTTTATAATTAATTTATTTAAAGATATAAATATTGATATTATTTTTTATATTTTATATTTAAATCTAAAAAGATTTGACTCTTCGAGAACGGAGACGTGTCGTTATTTTGACTTTTGGCCTGGTTTAGATGGCAAACTTTGGAGGCAAAGTTTGCATAGTAAGTGTTCCGTCACACTGTAGCAATTTTGTTTTTATTTGGTAATAATTGTCCAAATATTGATTAATTAGACTTAAAATGTTCGTCTCGCAAAGTACAACAAAACTGTGTAATTAGTTTTTGATTTCATCTATATTTAGTACTCCATATATGTGCCGGTATTTTGATGTGACGGGGAATAGGAATTCTGCATAGTAAATTTGGGAGACCAACTTTGGAATCTAAACAAGGCCTCTGAGACAGAGGAAGGGAGTAGATTTTCCTGCGCGCGGCGCTGTCCTGTCTGTCTAGCAGTGCCAGTGACATGCGAATACGGCCGGTGACCGAGCAGTATAGTAGAGCCGAGCCGTCTCGGCAGTCGGCACGACGCGACACGACCACGCAAAGGAACGGGGCGCGCGCTGTCATCGTAGGAGTCGTTTTGGTGGCATGCGCACGTCACCCGCCCGCTAGTAGGAGTATGTGTGTGGGGCCGGCTGAACATGTGGGTGCGTGCCCTGGTGGTGGGCAAGGTAATAAATAGCGGCGGTAGCGGCCGCAATTGCGGCCGCAATAGCGGTAGCGGCCCGTTGCCGCAACCGCTATAAGGTAGCACTCTGAACTTTGCAGCCTGGAACTTTGCGGCCGCTATTCTGAATAGCGGGCCGATATTGCGGCCACAATTGCACGTAGCAAGCCGCAATAGCGTGGAAGCAAATAACCCTTATGCAAACGGAGATGGTTCAAGTAACCATGAGGCCGATGATGTTGTTGCTTCTAACAATGACAACGAGTGATAGTCTTGTGTATTATTTTATGGCTCATAAGTCATAATACGTTTCTTTGCAAACTCTTAATGTGATGATTTAGTGCGTGGAAAAACCATGTTTGTTTCTTTAATTTAAGTATATGAGACATAAGTTCTTCGACTGCGATTAAATGTCTATTTATGCTCATTTTTCATAATATATGTACTTAAAATTATGTGAGATTATTAGATACCGCTGTTGGAACTTATCGTCCGCAATATCGTCCGCTATCCGCAATCTGCTACCTCGACATCAATCCGCTACCAACCCGCTATACGCTATTTATTACCTTGGTGGTGGGGCAGCAGGGATTATAATTTGAGTATGTGGCTATAATGTTTATTGGATTATATGTAGTTATATACTTTATAACTGAACGATTTCTATGCTCAAAAATGTCGAAGCAGATTCTCACGTGGATTGAAGTCTCCAACTTAGCAAGCTTACTCATAATTATTGCTATTTTTTCTAGTGGTAAGAGATATATGGCTAGGATTGTTGACAGAGTCACTCACCATATGGAGTTTCCTCCATTCACATCGGTGATCATTTTTTTTGTTATTATGAGCGCTTTGTATTTGCGATTTAAAAAATATTGAACATATATATTTACGAAATGTTAAAATAGTACGATTTGTTAGAACTAAGTAAAAATATACATATTTGTTAGGGACAAATGGTGTACGTCATATTTATTTTTAAAGAAATACTATCTCTATTCAGAAAAAACATATATAGCTCTAGGTTCCAGGTAAGTCATGTTTTCTAAAATTGATCAGATGTATGAGAAAAATATCAAACATTTTATACCTCCAATTAGGTGTGTGAAAATATATTCTATAACGGTACTTATTCAGTAATCATAAATAATGTTAGTATTTTTTTATAAATTTAATTAAACTTAAAATTATTTAATTTATTGGAAAGTGAGAATGTATTTTTTTAAGACGGAGGGAATAGTTCAAATGGGATACAATAAAACTAGATTTTTTCTTACTGACGGGAAAAATGGTTAAGTATGGCAGGCGGCACTGCCTGTTTGTCTGCTAGTGCCAGTAACATATGTACTCCCTCCGTATTAGATTTAGAAGTCGTTTATGACAGCGACACGGTCTCCAAAACACAATTTTGACCTCTTGTTTTTTATAAAAAAAATATTTATGGAAAAGTGATATATGTATACTTTTATGAAAGTATTTTTCAAGACAATTATGAAAGTATTTTTCAAGACAAATCTATTCATATAATTTTTATATTTGCAAACTCAACAACTTGAAAGTTATTGATGATTTATATTCCCAATGTTTGATCCAAACCTTGTCCAAAACGACTTCTAAATCCGATACGGAGGGAGTATTCAAGTTTTAAGTTGTTGAGTTTGCAAATGTAAAAATTATATGAATATATTTGTCTTAAAAATACTTTCATAAAAGTATACATATATCACTTTTCCATAAATACTTTTTATAAAAACAAGATGTCAAAGTTGTGTTTTGGAGATCGTGTCGCTGTCCTAAACGACTTCTAAATCCGATACGGAGGGGGTGTATACATCATGCATGTCCCTAACTAAAAGATTTAAAGGTTATTAATATTTGAAGTTTCCAACGTTTGACCTAATCTTATCATGAATGATTTTTTTGACAGAAAAGAGTATTTAATTTACCAGCTGGTATTCTATTATAGTACTCAGCATGTGGCTATAAAGTTTATTGGGTTATATATATATATATTATATTTTTATAACAATGAATGCTATACTAAAAAATGTCTAATGAGGTTTTCACGTGGATTGAAGTCTCCCAACTTGGCCAGGTCACTCAATATTACTGCTAGGTAGGTTGTTGACAGAGATGCATCTAAATGATTTTGTCGTCGTTCCCAAGATATGTCGATCCAATATTTCGAATGTCCTCCGTTCACATGGGTGAGCATTTTGGCTTGCACGACGAGCGCTTTGTACTCTGCTTTGAAAAATTATTGAAATGCTGAAATAGTAAGATTTATTAGAACTGAGTAAATATCTGTTAGGAATAATATGATGAAGTGTTTGTTTACACTTATTTTGGGACGGGACGTTCTACCGTTTATTTTTGAAGGAAATTTCCAAGTATACATAAAAGTACTCCCTCCATTGTAATAAACACACGTCTCGCTTCCTAAGAAATCAAATCTTTTAAAATTTGACTAAATATATACATAAATATTGTAGGATATATGATGTATACTAGATGCCATTAGTTAAATAAACATGTAATATATTTTTATAATAAATTTATTTAAAGATATAAATATTGATACTATTTTTTATATTTTATATTTAAATCTAAAAAGATTTGACTCTTCAAGAATGGAGACGTGTCGTTATTTTGACTTTTGAGACAGAGGAAGGGAGTAGATTTTCCTGCCGACGGAAAATGGTTAATACTCCGGCGCGCGGCGCTGTCCTGTCTGTCTAGTAGTGCCAGACTGCCAGTGACACGCGGATACGGCCGGTGACCGAGCAGCATAGAGCCGAGCCGTCTCGGCAGTCGGCACGACGCGAGACGACAACGCAAAGGAACAGGGCGCGCCCTGGTAGTCGGACCACATCGTAGGAGTCGATTTTAGGTTCGGTGGCATGCGCACGTCACCCGCCCGCTAGTAGGAGTATGTGTGTGGGGCCGGCTGAACATGTGGGTGCGTGCCCTGGTGGTGGGGCAGCCGGGAGTGGAACCGGTGGATCGTGGCCGTGGACGGCAACGGAAAGGAGGCGCGGCGCAGCGCTCTTTGTCTTGTCTCGGTGTCGGTGTCGGTGTCGGGCGGGGGGTCATGATTTTCATAAACAAGTGGACGGCGACGGCGCTGCTCACGCTCACGTCTGTCTCAAACTCTCAACTCTCTCATCATCCCTGCCCAGCGGCCGGCGGCCGGCCACATGTGGAGCGATCACTGATCGGCTGATCGCTACTACTACTATTAAAAGTCCGGCACGCGTGAGACCGCAGCCTTCACGGCAAAAATGGCGCCAGCCGCCAGGTGTGTGCCCGAGCGCGCGCGTCATCGCGAGACTCGGCTCCCGGAGGTGTTACATGGTGGGCTAGTCACCAGTGCCCTGACTATTTTCAAAATGAAAAAATAATAAAGGCTATGTTTAGTTCCACAAAAAAAAAGCACTATGCAAAAAAAAATTTCCCGTCACATCAAACTTGCGATACATGCATGGAGTAAAAACTAATTGTACAGCTTGGTTGTACTTTGCGAGACGAACGTTTTGAACCTAATTAGTCAACGGTTGGACACTATTTATCAAATAAAGCTAAAACGTGCTACAGTATATTTTTCACCCTTTTAAGCAGAACTAAACACAGCCAAAAGACCCAGCAGGCTGCGGCTTTCCTCGGTAAGGGCAAAATGGAAGCCTAGAAAGTCGATCTTCACGTGGCTACAGCCTTGTGTACACCCAACAGAGACAGCTTGTCAATTTCCATGGCTATTAACTAAATAGCTATTAGCTAACTAATTATTAGCAGAGAGCTGTCTAAATCCATCTGTAGGCTCAAGCATATTAGCATATATTAGCAGCCACCACAAATTTGCCAATGAAAGTAATAGTTAGCAACCCTTTAGCTAATACATACTCCCTCCGTCTACAAAAGAATGCAATTATAGGATCCGTGCCGGTCAAACTAGCTTAAATTTAACTAAGTTTATAGAAAATATTATTAGCATTTATATCTCCAAATAAAATTACTATGAAAATATATTCTACAGCTAATCTAATGTTATTTATTTGTATCATGAATGGTAGTATTTTTTATGTAACTTTAGTCAAAGTTCAAACTGTTTGACTTCTCGAAAAACGAGAATTACCGGCTGAGGGAATAGTTAATCTATCAAAATCTCTGTTTATATCAAAATCTCTGTTTAGATCACTAGTACTAATATTAGCTGCTAACTAATTTTAGTTGGTTCAACGAGTGGAACTTGAAACTAATTTTCTAAAGGCAGTTGTTTATCATATTTTTAGTTCTCTGTTTTATGCTTCTTTAATGAGTAAAAATAGATGGACGTTTAATAGTTATTTCACGGGAGATAGAGAGAGGATTATGTTCTATAGTTGTTTTAACCATATAACCTATAACTTTCCACAACACATAGTTCACAACATTGTCCTATAGCGCACAATAGCTTTTTCATATCTGACAGCTAAACCAAATAGACCCTTAATCTCAGTTAATGGATATATAATAGGCAATAGTAAATGACGCTTGTCTACGGTCATTCATATTGGGAATGAACATAATCTGCGAGCCACTACTAATTTTGAATAGAGAAAGCTACTGTTCGTTTGGCTGAAAAGGCTATGGCTAAAAATACCGTTCGCTGATTTGTTGTGAGAGAAAAACACTGTTCGTTGACTGAAAAAATATGGCTTATAAGACAAGCGAACAGGTTTATGTCAGCTCCAACGCTCCATGCTGGATGAGAACCTCAACCTCCACGTCGGCATCTAGCATCCAAAATCACCATAGTTAGTGGTTTCACTGAGTGTAATAAGAGCTTGTAGAAGCAACTCCCATTGTGGCAGAATTTGGTGAGGCCTCATCACGCGTTCTTTAGAGATGTGAGGGAGAACAAGTACAACATCTATCAAAAGAGAACGTGGCTTTTTCTAACAGAGTGTAGGCCTGTGCCACAACGTTAGGAAACGAATGCCCTCGCATCTTCCATGCTTCTATGGCCAGTAGATTTTAGTTGAAGCACATGACAATATCTGCCTGTGTTGGGCCTGCTCTTAACACGTGACATATTAACACTTAAGTCAATTTGGTTCCTGTACTGGCCTTGCCTCCACACACTTACCAAGTTAGCCTTGCCATGTTAGGGAGAGCCAAATTAACTAGCCTAGATAGCAAGGTGGAAAAGATCAGCGATGGGCAATGCTGTTTAAATGTGAAGCAATATGTGTTTGAATTTGTGGATTTGATCTATTATTTGTATAAAGTAAAAATGTTATTAAATTTATGTCTAGTGAAATAGATAGAATACACATAGATAGTAGACAAATAGAGAAAATAGGAATTAGGGGCTCTAATTTAGGGGTGGATACCCAAAGTTACGAGAGCAACTCCAGCAGGAGCACCCAAACCAGGGCCCCTACTTTTGATTTGGGTGCTCCCCTTACTTTTTGGGCCTTAATTTTTTTTGCTTTCACTCTAACAGTAGCACCTAAATTTGAGCCCCAAAAATATTCTGGTAGAGAATGATATAGGGGACCACTCGTCATTGTCTCTATTTTCTCCCTCTTCCTTCTTCCTCTGTACAGGCAGGGACCGATGGATGGCCCGGCCGCAGCCAAAGGGCCGAGCAAAGGCCGCTGCTGGCAATGCCGGAGGGGAGGAAGGAGACCTACGCCACGGTCGTTGCTGGCACCGCTAGAGGGGAGAAAGGAGACGCCGGGAAGGGCCGGATCCGCGGTCATTGCGCCAGGAGGAGCTCCGGTAGGGGCCGCGCGGGGTGGAGGATGCACGTGGAGGAGATCGGGAACGGCGAGATGGAGCAGGATCTCGTGGAGGAACTCAGACGGGAGGAACAACAGCGGTCCCAGGGCCTAAAAGGTTATAATGGCTAGAGGGGGGTGAATAGCCTATTAAAAATGTCTACAACAACACTTAAGCCAAGTGGTTAGACAAATATGAAGTGAAACAAGTGTTGCGCTAGCCTACTCAAAATGCAAGCCTCCTATCCATAATTCTAGTTGCTATGATCTCTATTTCACACAAGAGGCTAAGTCACTACTCTCTAAGTTAGTGAGCTCTCAAAGACTAACTAAAGGGTCTCACTAACCACTAACAAAACACAAACTAGCTCTCAAAGTTAGTTACACTAAAGAGCTTAGCTACACTAAGAAAGTAAATGCAAGAGAGATAGTGAGTTTTATACCGCCGTGGCAAGAGAAATACAATCAATCACAAAGAGAATCCCAGGACAAAGATGGCACAATGATTCATCCCCGAGGTTCACTTGCTTGCCGGCGAGCTATATCCTCGTTGTAGCGATTCACCCACTTGGAGGTTCACGTGATAATAGACATCATACGCCTAACCCGCAATCGGGTGCCACACAACCAACACAAGATGGGAATCCACAAGCTATGAGCAATCCACTAGAGTGCCTTTTGGCTCTCCGTCGGGGAAAGGTCAAGAACCCCTCATAATCACCATGATCGGAACCGAAGACAAGCACCTTCCTCCGCTCGACGATCCTCGCTGCACGCCAAGCTGTCTAGGTGGCGGCAGCTGTCACAGAACCTCCTAATTATGATGGCCCACATGTACTTGTCATCGTCATAATGACCTCTGACAGCTGTACTTATGTTCCTCATAACTTAAAAGGTCTGTTTTCCTCCGAACAGGATCCAATCACAGGAGTATTGCAATATTACAATAGTTTATTCAAAATACCATCAGAGTAAAGTAGTGGAAGTCTTACAATAACTTAAGTTTACAAACCACAGTTTCCAAACTTCAAACCTTAAGTAGCATTATTACAAACCGGTAGTAGGGAAGTATCAGTAGTAACTTTATTACAAACACACAAACGAAGTGCCTTGTCCGGAGGCCACACAGTCTACTTGTCGTCACTTTCTTCAGCCACAATGGTCATGCAACAAGGCTCAAAGCAGACTTGTTCATGAACCGCACCTGCAACAAGAGGTTTAACAAATCTTGAGTACGAGAGTACTCAATAAGACTTACCTGACTAAGAAAAAGACTCCAAGGGCATGCTAGCTTTAGGGAATCAAGGTACGGGTATTTAAGAATCAAAATTTCTTTTGCAGAAAAGCTTACTAAAGTAAGTCCTTACCTTCATTATTTTACTTTTACCATTGATGGTTCCTTAACCAATTCTAAGTGATCCTAATCTAGATCAAAGTAATTCTCATCAAGATCTTTCTCATTCTCTTTCAATTCCAGTTCTTAACTACGATGTTGGTGCAAGGCCATGACTCCTTTCTCGTGGAGCAACGATGATTCGAACCACTTCATTTACCCAGCTAGGGATTCCTAACCACACGACATATGTAGAACCGAATCTTGTATATATCAACTCTTACCCGAGTAACCCAAAATCAAAGCGTGTCCATTGCCACCCGAGAGCACAGTACTCCTCGAACCCGGCCCAAATCTAGCCCCGAGAATACACGCTACTCTCGCCATCTCTCCACTCCCAGTGCGAGGTTAGACGTTCTCATAATGTAATAGTCGAAGTAAGGCTTACCCAACATGGGTACATGGCCAGTACTAATTAAAACTCCATGACGCGAGGGCCAACAACGTACGGTCCTTAACTGATAAGGCGGAAACACTACATTGAGACTCCTTTCCCAATGCAAGTTAGCAGTGGCCAAACCACCCGCCCGATCTTACAAGTTCATTCTCATATTTCAATATTCATTAAGTATGCCATCATGGCCACGTAAACATTCATTTAAAAAGCTTAACTCATAAGCATAGCGAAGCATACTATGCATTTTCAGTAAAACAGGTATCAAGGGTGATATCGCAATAATCAAGGATGACAATGCAGCAATTGGGTTATCACTCAACTCCTAATTACTTAATGCAGTAAACCATAGTATAAATAATAAAGATTTGTAAATCTCGAGGTAGGTTTAAATGCACCGGGGCTTGCCTTGCTCTGACGCGATGGCTAACTCAGGGTCAAAGACTCCGACTTCTGGTCCGGAACCCACCGAAGACAACTCTTCTCCAGAGACTTGCTCGCCAACGTCGACTTCTTCGAAAGCGGGAACTACACGAGCATATAACATGTTTCAACATGATGCGGTGATAAACATGATGCTTGATGATGATATGCCACGGTTTACGACTTGGGTACAACTTTCCTTCGTGGTACAGTCGCAAAATAGTAAAACCTACTAACTAATAGCGATAACTTAAGCAACACTAATGTTTCTTACTGAACATGTTACTAACGAGCTCAATCATGAAATTAAGGTGCCAAGGATCACCAAGAATTAGTGACCCAAGGTCATCACTCAATCAAAAGGGCACACAACACTTAAAGTCATCAATTTAACATTTATTTAGATATTTAATTAATTAGGGCATAATTAATATTAGATCAAACTTCATCTAAATGAGCTTAAACTTTTTATATGGATTAATCATGGCCTAAAACAGTGTCAAAATAAATTTCATGATTTTTGGATTAATATTTTAATTACTAAAATTCATAGAAGTTGCATTTAATATTTAATTGAACTAATTAAATAACTTGCAAAAAGTAATCAAATTTAGCATTTAATATTTTTCCTAATTAGTTTATACCTTGAAAAGCTTACACACAAATTTTCACTATTTTTGGAGCTCCACAGAAATTCTAATAAAATAAACAAATATTATTACTATTCACATTTTTGAAAAAGAAAAACTAAATTTCCGATCGGGCCGACTCCTCCTCTCTCCCTCCGGCTCGGCCCAACCGCGCGGCCCAGCTGCATCGCGCCCGCGCCCACGCTCGCTCGCGCCCGTGCGGCCCAGCAACGTGCGGCCCATCCGCGCGCGCGTTCTCCCTCTCTCTCTTTTGCTGACATGCTGTCCCCACCTGTCATCACCTTCCTCTATCTCTCTCGCTCTCTCCCGCGACCCAGCCATGTCCGCACGGCCGCCGGCCGGCGATTACGGCGCCGGTCGCCCAACCAAGCTGCTCAACACCAACTACACCTCACCGCGAATCGATTTCAACACAACACGGCCACGCTTGAACCCCGGGAGAACCTCCCCAACGGCCATGGCGGAACGGTGGACACGGTGATCGGCGACCCGGCGATCCACGACGGTAGCGTCTAAAATGAAAGCACGAGGAGCAATAGGAGCTCACAGCGGTTGCAGCGAAGCACACGGGAAGCTCGGAGCGGCGGTGGAGAGAGCTGGCCATGTGAGGCGGCTCGGTCGCCGGAGTTGGGAACGGGAACGGGTGGCGCGGCGATTAGGGCGGGAAAAAGGCTAGTTCAGGTGGACCACTAGATGCGCGAGGACGAGGCGAACATGTTGAGGCGATTTGCGTGGCTGGTGGCGGCTTAGCGGCGGCAGCGGCGAGCAGCGGAGCGAAGCGGCGGCGGTGGCAAAAACAGAGAAGCAAAACGGCCCACGGTGAGCTCGGGCTATATGTAGGCAAGGTCCTGGCGACAGCCCTGGAAGACGCGCGACGTCGGGCTGGCGGTCCTAGCACGCGCGAGAAGAGCCCAGACGGCCACGGCGGTGTTGACACTTACTAACACCACTTAAATACTAGGTTGTCATCCCCAGCATGGTGCCAGAGTGTACATAGGTATTTATAAATGTAAAGGACTCTTTAGAAGATAATCTATTCTATCCGCAAGCGCACAGATAAAATACCTCATTGTAGCATTTCACCAGGAAAAGTATTCCGGGTATCGTTATTTATATTTTGCTTAAGAGAACGGTGAAAGCAGGTGTAGAATGACATAGACTAGAGATCAACTTTGCTAAACATGATTACTAATGAGAAACTCGTCACACAGTCACTTGCTTTGGCAGGGGGTAAGCCATAAATAAAGATAATGAATTATAAGCTCATGGGTAAATAACACAGCGATTAGAAATAGACTACTCCATATTGATATAAGGTGACGTCGGATTAGCTAGAGAATGGATTCTAAGTATCTACTATCTACTAAGTCACAATCTACTCTAAACATTCTACAAGATCATATATAGCATAAAAGACTCTTTATTTATGTATAAGGAACATTGTTAAAGTAAATCAGAACATAGTAAGACTTACTCCGCAATACAAATTCTGCCTGTCCTATCAACGGAGGGTGGACTATATAAGAATCAACGAAGCTGTCACTATCGCGAACTACCACACAACCCGGCCAATAGGATACATTTGCAGGTAAATAATATCTAAGCACCACGCCCACATATGATCTACCACTTAACTCCCTCGAGGTAAGAGCTAAGCGCTTTGCAAACTCATACATAAACTCATTATCAATCATAACTATATCAATTATAGAACTAGAGTAAACTAAGAACATAATAAACAGAGACATAATGCAATTAGAATAAAGTAGTAGAGAATGATATGAAATAATACCAATCTTTATTGATGAAGATCCGAAATCCAGAGCTTGAATGCTCTACTTCTCTAATTCTATCTAATCAAACCTATAAGACTTGAAGAACAATGGAGTAGCTACTTCTAATTCTCTGCGGGAGAGAACTTCCTAAACCCTAACTTTTCTGGCTTCCTCTGATAATGATTTCTCCTCTCCCCTGGGGTGGTGGTGCCTTGCTTATATAGCCCTTTCAAATGAATCTGGACCGTCGGATCAAACCGACTTAGAACGGACGGTTTTCCTTGATCTAGAGAGGCGGTGGAGCATAATCCGCGAGGCAGAAGCTGATTGGCCCGAGGGGCAGGGCGGGCGCCCTAGGGCACAGGGCGGGCGCCCTGTGTCCTGGCCCGTTACGGCTCCCGTTCGTTCCCGTGGCTTCTGGAGTCTTCTAGATGTAAGATAATTGCGTGCCAAGTAATTTTCCCGTCATTAACCCGACATGTGGACCTCTTTTCCATATTATCTGATAACTCCCTGCAGAAATAGATAAACACCAAAACTCGTGGAATTCTGTCAGATAAAACCCTAATTCTAGATGTTTGGTGCATATTGATCCTTTTCCATGTTTAGTTGACAATTATATTTGATACTTAGGGACCGTCAACAAACTCCCCCAAGCTTAACCTTTGCTCGTCCCTGAGCAAACAGACAAACTCAGATGGATCAGGAGTTGCTTCGATGTTTACTTTTCTGTCAGGCACACATACTTTCATATAAAATTCTCCCAGATTAGAGTGAAGTGTTCATGGGGCTTAGTACCTGCACTTAAATCTTGAGTAATCGAAAAGACAAAGTAATTAAGTCAAGCACTATTCCTCCTGTCTATACTTCACCTTATTCTGGAGTTTTGCATAAGTTTTCAAAAAAATAAAGCTCAGAGTTCCTAGACATGATTCTCTCAAGTCTCTCTATATGTGGTATTTGTGGATCCTTACCAAAGAGATCACTTTCTTATGACTGATGAAATATTTATGTGGAGCTCATAAGAGTGAAAAATGGTTCATATATTGTCTAATCGAGCCATGGATCCAAAGGAACTCAGCATATAATTAAATCAAGATGTGCATGTGTGGTGGAATAAATGATAATGACGGTGATAATGTATAAATAATAAACTTACTTCTCATTGCTCCTCATATTGCTATCTCTCCTCCTTCTTGATCTTTGCTTTTAAGAACATGGGCTATCTTCTTTTTTTTCCTTAGGTGGGTATCTTTGTACCCCTAATTCTACTGTCGGACACTTGTCCATTTTTACCTCTCGTCTCACGCTTTTTCTTTTTCTTTCGAGGTTCCGAGCACTTGCTCCTTTTTATTTCCTCGTTTTTTTCTGAGGTTCCGGGCACTTGCCCCTTTTTATTTCCTCATATATAAATTTTTGCATAACCCATGCCTCTTCTGCATCGAATCTTTTTGAAGAGAGAAAATAACAATACTTGGGACAACAAGTAGTAACAATATTTTTAACAGGTTTTTGATGAATGGTGATGAATGGTGTAATAGATGTGTGCAAGTGAATATCTTGATTTAACCACATGAAAAGCTCCTAAGGGTCTACACAGCTCGATCAAACTCAATGTGGCGAATGAGTAGTAAAAGATATAGCAATTATAGCAAGTATGGCTGTGGTAGGAATTTTTTCCAATCATGCTAGGAACTCATCATGTGATTTTGTAAATTTTCAAAATAAATCTCCAGAACTTAGTGTAGTAGAAACAAGATAAACAGCAGCTCAAAACTTTATATCATGTCTTTCTTTTACCTAGACTTTAGTTTTAGGTTCATGCTTCCCACAGAATAAAGATTTATTAGTTTTAGCAATTCATGGGAGAACTTAATATGAAAGTTAAGTACTTGAAAGTAAGCAAACAGAGCAACTATTCATCATTTCCATCAAACATCTTTTTGGTTTTTTTATTTTTCTAGAGATGAAAACTTAGTAGATAAATTAAAGCACACTTATCTACACACTCTTTTTATTTTGTTTTCATGTTTTATGGAAAGCAGTAAATTAAATTAAAGCAAGAAAGAAAGTATTTATAGGGATTTTTTTAATATGAAATACTAAAGCAGAAAATAAATAACAAAAACAACTAACAACTTACTTGGTAAAATGGGGAGGAAACTCCCCCAAGCTAGATGTTGGCGACGTCTTTATTCAATGTTGAAGAAACTCATCATGCTGGCAATGTTATTTTCTATCGTAGCCGTATCCTCCCTTAGGCCTTGTATCTGGGCAGCTTGCTCTTGGTTCCACTTCTCTTGGGCTTCCCAGCGGCGTATTTGTTCCGCTTGTTGATTCTGGATGTTGAGCAGGGCGTTGTCGGTGCGGTTGTGGAATGCACGGGTATCATAGTAATAATCACCCGTGAACGCATAGGAGGCGTCGGAGTAGCGTCCTGCATCAAAGTGGGGCTGGGTCCTGGAGGTTGAGGCTCCATAGGGATCAGCAGAAAATCTGCCTGCAGTGTATGGTGGGTTAGCCCACTGATGGTCTTGGTCCTCCGGCCATTCCTCCGGTGTTGGTTCAGGCGGCTGCGTGGATTGAACCCATGGGTCCCTAAGGACTCGGGGGTTTTAATCACGATAGTGAAGATGTGCTGCTTCCTTCGGTCCAGGATCAGCTCCAGACCAGTCGTGTCTTTGATGAGTGGTAATCCTTTCGGATGCCACGCGTGAGGCCAAGGCTCGGGTTAGGTAACCGAACCTTGACATCATTGTCGTACAACATATACATAATTCCAATTTTCCTTTTAACATCCTCGCCTGCCGGAATGTGTCATAGCCATGATATGTTCTTGATTCATCAATAAATTCAAGAGATGAATTTTCCAATAAGTTAAGATTTGTGGCAAGGCGAGTCACAAGCGAGGTACAACCGACTGGACCTTGAAGAGTGGGGATAGCAAGCCAATGGGAGACTAAAAGCATGACGGGTGAAACGGCGGTTTTGTTAATGGCAGCATAGAGAAGCTGCAAATCTCCGCAATCCTAACCTTCCTAATGTCATCACGAAAGAACAAATTATACCCGAGCCATTTGTGGAACATCCTTAGAGTCGGATGCTCCATGTCACTGGTTCGGGGCTGGTTGAAAGACAGATCTCGAGAGATTTCTCTCCAAAACTGGTTCCGATCAAAATTTGGTAAACCGGTATCAATGTCTAAAAGACATCTTGGAGAGAAACCAAGATGGTCACTTAGTTCTCTCCAAGACAACATGATGTCTTGTTTGAACATCCGGAAAACAATGCCCCCTTCACAAATTTGCAAAGTGCACAAAAACTCAATGGTGAGGAGACGAGAACCCAGTTCTGTGATATCCCAAAAATTAGTCCACTCCAGCATGCGAAAGATAAGATCAAACTCGGTGCCCATCCCCGTTTCTAGTAAAAGCAGTGGATCAAGAGTGGGGGTATGGATGAAGTACCTACCTTTTAACTACTGGTAGATGTCTTTCTCTCTACGGCTCTTGAGATCAAGGTCTCCTGGCTTGAGGAGCACTTTGATCCTAGGAGCGGAGGAGAATGATGGAGCTTGCTGGGGTGCCGGATCGACGCTCATTTCTGAGTGGCGGGAGGAGTGTCGGGACGAACTCCTTGTCCCGATATTCTTGATGGCCTTGCTAGCCTTCTTGATCTTCCTCAACATCCTGTAAAAAGAAAGAGTAGACACCAACACAACTAGTGGAGAATATGTTAGAAAAATGTCAGCGGTTAGCCGTCCAAAAGTCAGTCGTCCGGGGGTTAATCGTTCAAGACAAGTTTTAATTTTAACAGGGCCTCCCCCTAACAACTTTTAGTTCCACTGGACAGCGGGATTACTGCTGACTAAGTGACCTAGCTCTCTTACTCAAAAGAGCTCTTAACCTTCTCACACTCTCTTCCCCTTCTTCACTCTCTCTTCTCTTCTCTACTAGAACTATGCTTTGGAAACTGAGAACTATGAGGTTGCAGGGTTTTCTGAAATGAGTGTGTGAAGAGAAGGAGAACTGGAGGTGGCTTTTTATAGAAGGAGCAGGGGATAGGGCGGGCGCCCTGGGGTAGGTGGGCGGGCGCCCACCCCTGGTGCCCATCCTGGCTGCCTCTTCTCCACTTGGTCCTTTGCTTTGATCTCATGCAGAAAAAGGATGTTTTGATAGTGGTTGGACGGTGGAAAGATGTCTGGTGAGTGGAAACATATTGGTGGATGAAATTATGTGATGGGATGTATGTGAGGTGAAGTGTACGACATGTGGGACCCAAGGGTGTGGGTCATGCTTCTAGAAGGTTGAAAATGATAAATATAATGCAGGAGAAAAACTAAAGAAATTCAAAACAATTTGAAATGATCATGGAAAAATATTTTTATGCCACTATAATTAATAAATATGGGTTGTTACACACCATATGTATTATTTATATGGGACTTCTCTTTTTTTTTATTATTTATTATGATGCTATGCATGAATATAACTAATGCAAGAATTAAATATGCAATGGATAAATACCGATTTACCTCCCGGCGAGGGTTTGGGAATTTTAGGTCCCCCAAGCTGGACCTCCAAATCTTTCAATCTTCTAATTTACATGCAATGGATAAATACCGATTTACCTCCCGGCGAGGGTTTGGGAATTTTAGGTCCCCCAAGCTGGACCTCCAAATCTTTCAATCTTCTAATTTACCTTCCTCCGGAGATGTGCCTCCCAGTGGTTCTTCTTCATGAACTTCCTTCACTGTGGAGTCTCTCTCTGGTCTGGGTTTGAATGTGAAGTGTTCTTCTTGTCCGTTTATGTTGAACTTGATTTCTCCCTTTCCGACATCAATGTGGGTGTTGGCGGTACTCAGAAATGGCCTCCCAAGGATAATGGACACTTTTGAGTCGGGACTCATGTCCAGTACCACAAAGTCTACTGGTATAATGAAGTCTCTTATCTTGACTGGGATGTTTTCGGCGATGCCCATCGGGTGTCGAATTGATTGATCTGCTAGTTGTAGACACATTGATGTTGGTTCAAGGGTTGTATGCTTGAGCCTTCTTGTAGACTGATGCTGGCATCACGCTGACGCTTGCTCCGAGATCACAAAGTGCATTGTTGAAGTGTTGGTCTCCGATCGAGCAATCAATGGTGGGACATCCTGGATCTTTCTTCTTTCTTAATGGTATGTTGAGGATGGCCTCACTACACTCTTCTGTCAGCTTGATCACCTCAGTGGTGGCAGTGGCCTCTTCTTGTTAAGAATATCTCTAATGTACTTTGCATATGTGGGTACCTGTATGGCATCAAGTAGAGTATGTTGACATATAATTTCTGAATTACCTCCACAAACTTACCAAACTGCTCATCCGACTGTGGTCCTCTGTTTCTTCTAGGGAATGGCAAATAGTTGGTGTCGTAAAAATCTTTCATCATTTCTCCAGTTCTTGGTGATCGTAGCAGCTCTTCTGCTTCAACAGGGTTTCTTCTATCACTGCTGGTTGCACTGATGCTGGTTTTCTTTGCCTCTCTTTTGGGAAAGGAGGATCCTTAGTGGCCTTCCCTCCTCTGGTAATTATGTTCTTTACCTGCTCAAGGTTAGTAGCAACAGGCAGTGCAGCAGCTAGCTTTGCTAATTTAAGTTCTACCCTTTTATTAATAGTGTTCTGCTCATCAAAGGCAGCTGATAGAAAATCTATTTTATTATGTATATCTGTTAGAGATGATTCATTTGTATCTAGCCTTTGTTTAACTTTATCATTAATTTGGTTTGTTGAGCTATTATTTCCTTAAGTGGCTTGAAGGAATTACCTAAGTTAATACCTTTACTATTGGGTTGACTTACAGTGGGTTTATGTGCTGTTTCAATGACTCTTTGATCTTCTTTGAACTTGGCCCTCTGATCAATCCAATGGAGCAAATTCTCCATCTTGGTTGATATTGCATGTACTTCTTCTGGTATTTCTTCAGTTTGATGACATTGTTGAGCTTTGTCTTGGAACCAGCCTTGATTTTTCTGATATCTTCTCCAAAAGTGTCTCAGCTTGTCCAATTGTAAGCTCCAAGAATGATCCTTTAGCAGATGCATCTAGGCACTCACGAGCCTTCTGGGTTAATCCATGGTAGAAAGTCTGCATAAGTAACCATCTAGCCATTCCATGATGAGGACAATCTGATATGTATCCTTGAAAACGCTCCCATGCTTCTGAAATGGCTTCTATCTTCTGCTGCTGGAAATTGACAATATTTCCTCTTAAGGCAGCTGTTTTGCCTATAGGGAAAAACTTTGCTAGAAAGACATCTGACAAGTCCGTCCAGTTATTGATGTTGTCTTTATGAGTGTAAAACCACTTCCTCGCTTTTCCTTCTAATGAGAATGGAAAGAGGCGAAGTAGTATGACGTCCTTGTGAACACCGTTGATGCGGATTGTGCTTCCAATCTCCAGGAAATTCTGCAGATGTGCATTTGCATCTTCGTGTACCTTTCCAGTGAATTGTGTAGCTTGCACCGAATTGATGAGGCTTGACTTGAGCTCAAACTCGGGTGCTTCTTCTTCTTCTTCTGCTTCAATTCTTGGACCAGTTGGAATGTTCTCAAGAGTTGGAGCAGAGAATTCTTGTAACGTCTTTTGTGCCATAGCTTCAACAAATGGTGACTAGCTTCTTCTTTTTGATTGCTTTGGTTCTGATGATGAAGAGTTGAATGTACCAAAGTCAATCCTGATATACCCTGTATAAAAATATAAACATAGAAAAACAACAGGGTGAATCCTGCCAAAGTAGAGGTGCCTTGTTATGATTTCTCACTTAGTAGCTGTTTTTGCAATTTTTCTCAATAGTCTAGTTTAAAAAATTTTATGTGAATAACCTTGATGACTTCCTGACTTTCATTACCGATCCCCGGCAATGGCACCAGAAATGCTTGTTGACACTTACTAACACCACTTAAATACTAGGTTGTCATCCCCAGCATGGTGCCAGAGTGTACATAGGTATTTATAAATGTAAAGGGCTCTTTAGAAGATAATCTATTCTATCCGCAAGCGCACAGATAAAATACCTCATTGTAGCATTTCACCAGGAAAAGTATTCCGGGTATCGTTATTTATATTTTGCTTAAGAGAACGGTGAAAGCAGGTGTAGAATGACATAGACTAGATATCAACTTTGCTAAACATGATTACTAATGAGAAACTCGTCACACAGTCACTTGCTTTGGCAGGGGGTAAGCCATAAATAAAGATAATGAATTATAAGCTCATGGGTAAATAACACAGCGATTAGAAATATACTACTCCATATTGATATAAGGTGACGTCGGATTAGCTAGAGAATGGATTCTAAGTATCTACTATCTACTAAGTCACAATCTACTCTAAACATTCTACAAGATCATATATAGCATAAAAGACTCTTTATTTATGTATAAGGAACATTACTAAAGTAAATCAGAACATAGTAAGACTTACTCCGCAATACAAATTCTGCCTGTCCTATCAACGGAGGGTGGACTATATAAGAATCAACGAAGCTGTCACTATCGCGAACTACCACACAACCCGGCCAATAGGATACATTTGCAGGTAAATAATATCTAAGCACCACGCCCACATATGATCTACCACTTAACTCCCTCGAGGTAAGAGCTAAGCGCTTTACAAACTCATACATAAACTCATTATCAATCATAACTATATCAATTATAGAACTAGAGTAAACTAAGAACATAATAAACAGAGACATAATGCAATTAGAATAAAGTAGTAGAGAATGATATGAAATAATACCAATCTTTATTGATGAAGATCCGAAATCCAGAGCTTGAATGCTCTACTTCTCTAATTCTATCTAATCAAACCTATAAGACTTGAAGAACAATGGAGTAGCTACTTCTAATTCTCTGCGGGAGAGAACTTCCTATACCCTAACTTTTCTGGCTTCCTCTGATAATGATTTCTCCTCTCCCCTGGGGTGGTGGTGCCTTGCTTATATAGCCCTTTCAAATGAATCTGGACCGTCGGATCAAACCGACTTAGAACGGACGGTTTTCCTTGATCTAGAGCGGCGGTGGAGCATAATCCGCGAGGCAGAAGCTGATTGGCCCGAGGGGCAGGGCGGGCGCCCTAGGGCACAGGGCGGGCGCCCTGTGTCCTGGCCCGTTACGGCTCCCGTTCGTTTCCGTGGCTTCTGGAGTCTTCTAGATGTAAGATAATTGCGTGCCAAGTAATTTTCCCGTCATTAACCCGACATGTGGACCTCTTTTCCATATTATCTGATAACTCCCTGCAGAAATAGATAAACACCAAAACTCGTGAAATTCTGTCAGATAAAACCCTAATTCTAGATGTTTGGTGCATATTGATCCTTTTCCATGTTTAGTTGACAATTATATTTGATACTTAAGGACCGTCAACAGGCGGCACGTCGGCGCCCATACCGGCCGGTGGCCGGCCGCCATTGGTCGCACTACTGTAGCATTCCCTCCCCAATTTTTGCAATTTTAAACTCTTTTATCAAATTACTCCCAAATTCATGTAACAACTTGAAAAATTCCCAAAATATGAAATCTTCAGAATTTCAAGCTCTACAAGTTTTGTATTCAACACTTTTTCAAATTCGAACTGGATTTTGAAATTTGAGTTTAAAATCAAAAGGGGACACTTTTCAGAAATTTGGTAATTTAGAAATTACTTTGGATTTTGTATTGAAACCTCAAAAACTCCAAACACCAAAGTTGTACATCTAGCCAAGACCTACAACTTTGCTATTCAAACCATTTTCAAATTCTGCATCCATTTTGAAATTTGAGTTTGGGGATGAAAAGGGGTCAAATTTGAAATTTGCTTATTTTCAAAATTGCTCCACATTTTACACTAAAACTTTGAAAACTCAAAACACCAAATTTGTAGCCCTTGAAAAGTTCTACAAACTTGGTTCTAAACTTTTTCCCAAATTTTTCTTAGATTTTGAATTATTTCAAAAGGGGTAAAACCAGGGTTTTGAATTTTACGGTTTTCGGAGGAATTTCCAATTGAAATCTGTGGCTACCTTAATTGGTGATTATTTAATGATCAAACCATCACCCAAGTGCATCATTGAGTCAATTATCATATAGTTGACCAAATGCCACTCTTGGTTGACCAATTTAACTTTTGAAAAACTTTTACTATTTCCCCAAATTTGAATTCAAATTCGAATCGGAAAACTCACGACACGTTTTTGGATTCCAATTCAAACTCAAACTTGGAACTTCATTTTACGCGTTGAACTTGAGTTCATACCCTACACTTGACACTAGTGTGTAACACAGTCACACACCTCAAATTACGCAGGGCATGAACTAAGTATTTGCGGTGACATTCAAAATTAGGGTTTTCGGTTCGAATCACACCACTGAGAAGCACATCCAACCTAGAAAGGTAAACTCATTTTAGTTAATGCATAACAGGGTTGACCTAATCATGGATGCTTTGCGATGCAATATGATGACAAGGCAGGTTAATTAGCAACCATAACACCCGAGGTGTTACAGCAACCACCAAAAGTAATAAGCGAAATCCACAGCGAAACATAATCACCAAGTGCCTCTAGATGCAATCACTCAAAGCAATGCACTTGGTGCTCTCCAATCTCACCAAATAATGAATCCATAAAGTAGGATGAGCGAGAGAGGGATGGATGAAAAGTATGTCAAAGTGCCAAGAGAGGACGCCCAAGGCCAGCCCTTTCACTTAAATAGACACCCCAAAAAACAAATAGCCGTTAGATCACTTAAGTGACCGTCGGACCCGCAGACATGGGCCGTCAGACCGTCCGACACTCAGTTCGACGCCCTATTGCGTCCACTCATGCGTTGCCACGCGTCCCATTCAAAAGAAATCGACCGTTGCCGATAATGGTCACCTGCCACGCGCTGATCAACACCTCGGACCCGGTCATCGGACTCCACAATGGGAGGGTCCAACACGGTCTAGAGAGGTCCAGAGACAGTAAAAACCATCGGTCCCTAGTTCAACGCCCTCCATCGGACCCAGACCACGGTCCGACACCGCCACGTGTCGTGCCCCCGCACGCTGCGCCAATTCCCGCGCTAAGGAACAGTGTGTGCGTCTGGTCTGACGCAATAGGCTGGCTCAGTCCGACGTCCCTGCGCGCGCGCCTCTCAGCTAGGTTAGCCATCGGACTCTCCCCGGGCTAGGTCTAACGCCCAGTGAAGCAGGGTCCGACGCCCCTGTTTCTCTTCCTTTCAAGCGCGATCACTTCACCCTTGTGCATGTATGCCAACTCCAAGTATTCCAACACAAGTGTACGTGAGTTAGTAACATTCTAAGCCAATTTTCAAGGGTGTTAGCACTCACTAGAATCTAAATGCATATGTAATAAGTTAGAACATCTAGTGGCACTTTGATAAACATATTTCATGATAAGTTTCACCCCTCTTAATAGTACGGCTATCTATTCTAAATGAGATCACACTCGCTAACTGTCTCGATCACCAAAACAAAGAGCTCCTATCAATTATACCTTTGCCTTGAACTTTTTGTTTTTTCTCTTTCTTCTTTTCCAAGCTCGAGCACTTGATCATCACCATGGCCATCACCACCATTTACTCCACCACTTGGAATGGTACTAACCTATCTCATATTCACTTAGAGCACGAGGTTAGCACTTAGGATTTTATCAATTCACCAAAACCAAACTAGAGCTTTCAATCTCCCCCTTTTTTGGTAATTGATGAAAACCCTTTCACAAAGATATGAATTAAAATTCATTTGAATCCATGTTGCTTGCCCAAGCATTTTACCATGTGTAAAGGATTCGAACAAGTTTCATGAACCTAAATTGGTAGCATTTGCTCCCCCCTACATATGTGCTAAGAGTTTGGATAGAAGCTTGCACATATGCATGAATTGGAGTTGTGGGAGAGTAATGTCTACCAAATGATGCTAAGGTATAAGAGATGGACCTTTGAAGCATGGTACCTATCGGAGTGCACCAAATATACCATCCTTAGCACCATGGTGAGTTAGATAGCTCTTGCAAAATACAAACACTAGATACCTCGTGAGATCAACATCATATGTAAGGCTCTAGTACCACTTGAAAATAAGCAAGACATATCTAACTATCATCCTATTCATGCTATTTTTTTATTTCATCAATCAAATCTACAACTAGCATACACCACACAAGCATGGAATTTTAATTTAAAACTTATGCCATGCATGCAAGCATCTGAAATGCACATTCAAATGCATCAATCAAGTTTATGAGCTTGCTCCCCCTACTTGTGTGTTCAAAATTTTAATTGATCTCCTTATTTTCATATTTTCCCCTATGTCAAAGTTCTCTCCCTTTGTCATATTTTCCTTATCTTTGTGCATTACTTCTCCCCCTTTGTCATCAATGACCACAAAGGTTCAATTTTAGATAGGTTAAGATTATCAATATCAATCAATGGGGTGAGGATCATTTTTCCAAAATTGGTTCAATCTAGAACACTTGCCAAAGACATTTAACTCGGTTTGATCCAAGGACAAGCTTCTTCACAGCTCGTTTCAAGGGTTATCTTGACCATGTTGAGTTAAATAATTATAGTTCATTTTCTAGATTAAACACTAGGTTCATAAGCTCACAAACATATCATATGCTACCACTAGATCAAGTCAAGCACAGAATAGTGGTACCATATATTCATCAAATTAATTTGATTTTTATGAATGAGCCTATTAAGTGTGAGGGATGACTAGATGCACTAAACTAGTCCTTAGCAAAGAATGTATGCATGCCAATCAACTTTTACCTTGGTTTACTCGAAGGAGAGGCATGTCATATAAGTGGGGGGTGCATCAACACATATTTGAGAAATCCAATATGTTCAACTCATTCCTTAGCTTGCAAAACCTCTTCTCATCAAGTGACTTGGTGAATATATCGGCAAGTTGATCTTCGGTGCCCACACTCTCAATTGAAATGTCCCCTTTTTGTTGATGATCTCTTATGAAATGATGGCGGACATCAATGTTCTTTGTTCTTGCATATTGAACCGGATTGTTGGTAAGATTGATAGCACTCTCATTGTCACATAGAAATGACACTTTCTTGAACTTGATTCCAAAGTCATTCAATGTGGCCCTCATCCAAAGAAATTGTGCACAACAACTATTAGCGGATATGTATTCGGCTTTGGCGGCTCATAATGCAACACTATTTTATTTCTTTGATGATCATGAAATAAGTGATCTTCCCAACAATTGACAAGTGCTCGATGTGCTCTTTCTTTCAACCTTGCATCCCACATAATCGGAGTTCGAATATCCAACTAACTCAAACTTTGCTCCTTTGAGATACCACAAACCAACGTTTTGTGTATACTTCAAGTACCTCAATATTCTCTTTGTAGCCTTCAAATGACTTTCTCTTGGTGAGGCTTAGAATCTTGCACACATGCATACACTAAACATGATATCCGGCATTGCTGCGATCACATAGAGTAGGCTTCTAATCATAGAACGATACAACTTTTCATCCACCAATGTGCCACTTGCATCACTATCCAAATTACCATTTGTTCCCATAGGTGTACTTATTGGCTTTGCTTTATTCATGCCAAACTTCTTGAGCATGTCTTTAATGTACTTGCCTTGACTCACAAATGTATCATTCTTCATTTGCTTGATTTGAAGACCAAGGAAGTAACTCAACTCTCCAATCATGGACATCTCAAACTCAATAGCCATCATCTTTCCAAACTCTTCACAAAAATCTTGATTGGTTAATCCAAATATGATGTCATCAACGTAGATTTGCAACACAAACAAGTCCTTTCCAATCTTCTTGGTAAAGAGTGTGGTGTCAACCTTGCCCATAATGAACCCTTTAGAGAGTAGGATGTCTCTCAACCTCTCATACCATACTCTAGGTGTTTTTTTCAAGCCATACAATGCTTTCTTCAACTTGTACACATGGTTAGGCTTCTTGTCATCTTCAAAACCGAGAGGTTGCTCAACATAAACTCCTTCATTGATGTAGTCTTTGATAAATGCACTCTTGACATTCATTTGACAGAGCTTGATGTTGTGGGCATAAGCATAGGCTAGCAAGATCCTAATTGCTTCCAACCTTATAACCGGGGCATATGTTTCTCCAGAGTCAAGATCTTCAACTTGAGTATAATCTTGAGCTACCAATCTTGCCTTATTCCTTACTACTATCCCATCTTGATCTTGCTTGTTTCTAAAGACCCATTTGGTTCCAATCACATTGTGCTTATTTGGTCTCTCAACTAATTCACATACTCTCAACTAATTCATAACTAAAGAGTCTCACTAACCACTAACAACACACAAGCTAGCTCTCAAAACTAGTTACACTAAAGAGCTTAGCTACATTAGGAAAGTAAATGCAAGAGAGATAGTGAGTTTTATACCACCGTGGCAAGAGAAATACAATCAATCACAAAGAGAATCTCGGGACAAAGATGGCACAACGATTTATCCTCGAGGTTCACTTGCTTGCCGGCAAGCTACATCCTCGTTGTAGCGATTCACCCACTTGGAGGTTCACGCGCTAATAGGCATCACATACCTAACCCGCCATCAGGTGCCACACAACCAACACAAGATGGGGATTCACAAGCTATGAGCAATCCACTGGAGTACTTTTTGGCTCTTCGTCGGGGAAAGGTAAAGAACCCCTCACAATCTCCACGATCAGAGCCGGAGACAAGCACCTTCCTCCACTCAACGATCCTCGCTGCATCAAGCCGTCTAGGTGGCGGTAACCACCAAGAGTAACAAGCGAAATCCGCAGCGAAACACAATCACCAAGTACCTCTAGATGCAATCACTCAAACCAATGCACTTGGATGCTCTCCAATCTCACCAAATGATGAATCAATTAAGTAGGATGAGTGAGAGAGGGATGACTTAGCTCTAGGGGATGAAAAATATGTCAAAGTGCCAAGAGAGGGCGCCCAAAGTCGGCCCTTTCACTTAAATAGACACCCCAAAGAGCAAATAGACGTTAGGTCACTTAAGTGATCGTCGGACCCGCAGACATAGGCTGTAGACCGTCTGATGCTCAGTCTGATGCCCTGTCATGTTGACTCACATGCTGCCACATGTCTCATTCAAAAGAAATTGATCGTTCCCCCAACGTTCGCCTGCCACGCGCTGATCAACGCCTCAGACCCAACCGTCGAACCCACCATCGGACTGTACACCAGGAGGGTCCAACACGGCGCTGCGCCAATTCCCACGCTGAGGAACAGTGTGCGCACCTGGACCAATGCCACAAGCTGGCTCAGTCTGACGCCCCTGCATGCGCGCCTCTCAGCTTGGGTTAGCCGTCGAACTCTCCCCGGGCTGGGTCTGACGCCGAGTGAAGGAGGGTCCGACGCCCCTGTTTCTCTTCCTTTCAAGCACGATCACTTCACCCTTGTGCATGTGTGCCAACTCCATGTATTCCAACACAAGTGTACGTGAGTTTGCAACATTCTTCAATTGTCACTTGAACTTAAACTTCATCTTCATCTTGAGCTTAGTCTTGATCTTAAATTTGAGTACCAAATGTGTGCCAAGTACACTCCATAATCAAATGGCCTTTTACTCATTGCTTGTCATGCTTCTAGATTAATCCAGGACCAAAATTAGGTTCCTCAACCACTTATAATCATGATTCCAACTTGAGGACCTTTCAATCAAAGTGACATTTGATTAATCCAATAATTGTCACTATTCTGGCAGATTCTGTACCCTTCAAAGAATAATCCATAACTCCTAATGTACATATCCAAATGCCACAAAATTTGGTGGAGACGTGCTTCACTAAGTCGTTTAGCATATGTAAAAATTTGAGCTTCATTTGACCTCATATGAACTGCTAGGAATCAAATCTTCCACCACTGCTCCATGCTGAAAACTACTGCACTAGAGATGACAAAATCTACTCCAAAACCGAAGCATCTCTTATCCAATTCTTATAAAATTTGCACAGAATCTTATACCATAAGTCTAGAGAATATACACCAATTTTCATACCAATCTAATAAGTTTTGATCACTCAAACATGGCTAAGATCACAGCTCACTCAGATTTTTAAATATAGGACAGATTTCAATCACTTGAGTTATACTTCATCAAATGTGAATCAAACTTGAAACTAACTTGTTTGAATACTTTTACAAGGCATATATTCATTCAATCCACTCACTAAAGGTCATCTTATGAACTTATCCAACACAAATCAATCCAAATTTGATTTCTAAGCATTAAATCCATTCAATCATCGATATCTCATAGCAAGCAATATTGCATATTTATCCAATTCAATCAACTCATATACACCCAAATGAAATGATCAACAAGAGATATACCTTGGTTAGCTCATGATCATCCAATTAGCAAGCTTCAACTCACATGTTTGCAAGCCATCAAATAATCCAATAAATCATCCACAACTTGACAATATGCACTTGTATATTGTAGCACTTGGACTTCACTCAATTTGACTTCACATTGGGATAGGAATAGCATTAAGCTTCACAACTTGACTCAACATATGATGAACAATACAAGATCAATTGAATCAAGTCTCCAATGCCTTTGGTACCTACATACAATCATCCACTTTTTGATGGTACACAAACTAGTTTGGGTTCTCTCAAGTTAGGAGCAACATACTTAGGCGTAGCCTTAGTATGAGTAGCAAGATATTTTGCAATTACAACCAATGAGGTACCATTGCCATCCTTTCTAAGCACAATGTTATTATCAACTGAAATGAGCTTAGAATTATTACCTAGGGGACATGAATGAGCCATGTGTCCCCTTTCCCGGCATGAGTAGCAATTTCTCTTTGATTGAGCCTTCTCTTTCTTGCTCATGTGGTGCTTCCCATTTCCTTTCCTCTCATGAGTTGCTTGAGCCTTCTTCTCAAGCTTGGTAAGACACCTTGAGGCAAAGTGTCTCTTATCTTCACACTTGAAGCACTTGATGTGAGCATACATCTTCTTCTCATCTTGAGTCTTGCTCATCATCTTGGCATCTTGATCAAGCATTGGATGCCTTGCTCTTCCACCCCTTCTTGTTTTCTTCTTTATCATCATCAAGTCACCACCATCTTCATGATTGATCTTGATTTGCTCTTGGGGTGTCTTTTCTTGCTCAACTTGTGGCTTTGGTTGAGGCTCTTCTTGTTGCTTCACTAATTGCTTGGTTGGGCACATAGAGGTAAGATGACCCCATGTGCGGCACTCGAAGCACTTGACATACTTAAGCCTCTCTTCTTCTTTCTTCAACTTGAGCTTCTCAAGGTTGGGGCAACCTTTTTCAAGATGTCCCATTTCATGGCATTTGTAGCACATGGAATGAGAGAGATTCTTTTGTAGTAACTTATTCATCCTTCTTTCTCTCTTTCTCCCCCCTTGGTCATGCTCTTGTTGAATTCAATGCCACTCATATCACCATAGCTTCTTTTGTTATTCAACATATGCTCGATTTTGATGTTGTAGCACCTTCTAGCTTGTTGCTCAATTTCTTCACTTCTCTTTTGAGCTCATTGTTCTCCTTCAAAAAGTTAGTCTCACAATACATAAAAGTAGAATAAGAATCTAATTGTGAAGAACATGGCAAATCTAGTAAATCATCACAAGAGGTGGATACATGCTTTTTTTCCTACATCATAAGAGTTAGTCACATGTTGCAATTGATCACTTGACTCATGTGATGAGCTCTCATTCTTTTTAAGTTTCTTTGAAAAAGCTTTAATGAGAGAAGCATGTTGTCTTAATAATTCTTCATGAGACACAAGTAGCTTCTCATGAGTTAATTTTAGCTCAACATGTGAAGATTTAAGAACATCAAGTACTTATGATCTTCACATGAATTCTTTAGAAATGAGTTTTCTTTTTCAAATTTCATTGTTTTAGCTTTCTCATTTTCTAAAGATATGGTCATGCTAGCAAGTCTACTAACAAGCTCATCATATGAATCAACATGATCAGCCACATTATCATTAGATACCCTGGTGTCACCTTGTGATATGAAGCAATGTGATGTAGTGGATGAGCTTGTAGTAGCAATGTCACCCGAGCATGATCCATCACCATCAAGTATGCATGGAGTAGCATCATCATCAACCTTGTCAAGTGAACTTGTGGTACATACATCATCATCATCAAAATCACCTGACCATGAGGTGGAGCAATCTTCCACAATCACCGAATTGTGGTCATGCTCAACATACTCATGCACACTCTCCTTTGGATCATCCTCCTTGAATTTGCCATCATCACAAGTGGAGGAGTCACCGTAGAAAGCTTGGAGTGCCATCCACATATCATGAGCACTCTCCAAATCCCACACACGTCTAAAAACATCATCATGTAGAGCACACATTAGATAATAAAGAGCACGTGTATCAAGTTGTAAGCAATCCTCTTGTGCTTGGGTTAGGTTGTCCTTATCCAAAGCATCACGAGAAAAACCAACAACGATGATCCACCATGCCTTGGGACCCAAATCACGAAAATGATCAAGCATATGACGTTTCCACCGTGCATAGTGTGTGCCTAAAAATGTGTGTCACACTCAACATCTAGTCCAAAGTTCATCTTCTTGGGTCAGTGAAGACCACAAATGAGAGACCTAGCTCTGATACCACATGTAGGGTCGAGATGGCGAACTAGAGGGGGATGAATAGTCCTTTCTAAAATTTAATCGTGCCGGCTAACCAAAACAAATGCGAAATTAAAACTATCGGTCTAGCCAAGACTACATCCCTCTACCTAAGTTATCAAACACGTTAAAAGATCCTAATTAGGCAACAAAGGTACTAGGCTAGTTAGAGCTCACCTAAACAATTCTAGTAGCAAGGTCACATAAACCTATGCAACTAGTACTCAAACAACCGGGGGAGCTCCTACACAATCTAGTAAGTAAAAGCACAAAGCCACCTAAGCTCACTAACAATGCTCAATAACAAGGCTACACAAGTCAAATTAGAAAGCGCAAATTACTTAGCTACACAAACCAAACAATGTGACTAATAAGGTTACTCAAACCAAATTAGCCACGCAAGGAAGCTACTTCTATGCTATACAAGCAAGAAGGTAACTAGCAAGCAACACAAGCTAACTAATTATAAGAGCAACTACACAAGCACAATATAAGCATCTCTAAGAGTTTGCCAAAATTCACTTGGCAAATATCATGATTTGGCAACTTGCTAAAATATATGGCAAGTGAAAAAATAGACTCACTCCAAGAGTTTGCCATTTGGACTTGGTAAAATAAGAAGAGGCCTGCTAAGCGAACGAAGAGCCCCGCTAAGAAACGAAGAGCCCCGCACGCGAAGCCGGATGCACGCTCGCGCTCAGCGCGCAAATATGCGCGTGGAGGGGGGAGATTTGCCAAGTTGCTAAAATTTGCCAAGTTGGATGCCAAACTGTTGGAGCACAATTTTTCCTGTTTTGCCAAAAATAGATGGATGCCAAGTTGATTTGGCAAACTCTTGGAGATGCTCGAAAGTAAATACAAGCTTGTGTAACGAGGATGCAAACCAACGGGAAGACAAAGATGATACGATGATTTTATCCTGAGGTTCACGTGCTTGCTAACACGCTAGTCCCCGTTGTGTCGACCGCTCACTTGGTGGTTCGACGGCTAATTGGCATCACCCGCCAAGCCCACAAGTCGGGCACCGCAAGAACCTATCCCAAAAGTGAGAGTAGCTCAATGATACGCTCTACTAGAGTTGCTCTTAGCGATCCCCGCGGGATGAGAACAATCCCCCTTACAAATCCTCCTCCGGAGCACCACACAATCTTCTCGCGTGCTTTAACGGAGTCACAAGCCACCAAGCCGTCTGGCAACCTCTAAGAGTAACAAGCACCACCGGCTTGCAACTCGAACACCTAGTGCCACTCGATGTAACCTCACGATGCAACGCACTAGAATCACTCACTCACTCGATCGGATAATCACTATCAAGCACAAGTGAGTTACAGGGCTCCCAAGCACACCTACACAAGCCACCAAGGCTCAAGAGTTCTCAGCTACCGGCCCAAGGGCGGCCAACACTTATATTTATAGCCCCACGGGCTAAATTAGCCGTTACTCCTTCACTGGGTTGAAATCACAGCGACCGGACGCGCCAGGCCCTGCGTCCGGTCACTCCCGGTTGTCCACGTGTCACCTGTGTTTGACTGCGGCCGCCCGATCTCAACGGTCAGCTTCGTTCGCGTGTGCGCCAGGGACGATCGGACGCGCCAAAGACACGACTGGACTCGGCGTCACTATGTCCGATCTCGCGCCACCGTGTACCAGCGAGCTAGTGACGAGACGCGCCATTCGAACGACCTGATGCTCCACCACTCCGCATTTGTTCACTTCCAGAGAAAGTCCAGAGAGGAGAAAACTTGACTGGATGCGTTAGGTCGACGATGACAGGACGCCACCCGGAGTCCGGTCCTCTTTAGACAATACCACCGCGCTACATCAGTGTACATCACGCCTGACCGGACACAGAAGCATTACGTCAGGTCACCTCCAGGCACCAATGTCCGCTCCTCCTAGGCCTGGAGCGTACCGCCACGTCATCTATCATCAGCAACGATTGGACACAGGAGTGTCGCGTCCAATCACCCCCAGGCGCCAGCGTCCGGTCATTTGACCGAGACCGTGCCTCTTCTGCTTACACTGACCGGACGCGCAGGTCCTCTCGGAGCCAGCGTCCAGTCACCTCCAGAGACCTCTTTTTCCCTCCTTTTCTTCACCGAATTGATCTACAACAACACTCAACTTCTTCTCCTTTGCAAATATGCCAACACTACCAAGTGTACACCACCATGCGTATATGTGTTAGCTTTTCACAAATATTTTTCAAGGAGTTAATCACTCAATTCACCGCGCCACTCGATCCTAACATGTATGCAAAGTTAGATCGCTCAAGTGGCACTAGATGACCGATATGCAAACAAGTTTGCTCCTCTTGATAGTACGGTCATCTATCCTAAACCCGGTCATAAACTTCTCTACACACCTATGACCGGTGAAATGAAATGCCCTATAGGTTATACCTTTGCCTTGCGCATTCCATTCCATCTCCTCCAATATTGATGCAACACATACACCAACCAATCACAAATGATATGATCCATTTCATATCATCACGTGACCTTGTTGGTTCATTGATTTTGACCTCACTTGCTTTTCACTGTTGCCTTCGTCCATCGGCGCCAAGTCTTGCTCAAGCTTCACCGCCACAAGGTCCATCGCTCTAAAGCCTCCAACTTGCCCTTCACGCTTACAACCGGTTCATCAAGCCAAGTCTTGTCTTGATCTTCTCCACCTTGATCACATGACTCCATGTTATGTCTCATATGTAATGAGCTCCTTCATCACATGTGTGAGCTTTGCAACATCTCCAAGCCATTTCACCTTCATGGCAAAGGTTGCTCACACATGATGTACCTGTGGACTAATCACCTATGTATCTCACTCAAACACATATTAGTCCACCTAAGGTTGTCACTCAATTACCAAAACCAAACAAGGACCTTTCACATGCGGAGACATGGTAGCGGCATGATAGCCACGGGATGTTTCCACGGTCTACGACAGCGCATCCCCAATGACATCACGCAGGCCATCGCGTCCTCGCCGCCGTCGCTGCGGCCCAAGTACGCCCTCACCACCGTGGGCTTGGGCTCCTGCGACGCCGTGAGTTGGAGCGCCACCGCCAAGGTCTGATTTGGAGCGCCGCCGCCGCTGCGATTTGGAGCGTCCAACACTGGATCTTGAAGACAAGACATCAGCTCTGCTTCTGCTCTACATAAGGCTAAGGCCTGACGGGTCTGGCCCACCAGACAGCCTAATGCCTAGACAGGTGCGCCATGAACGCCTCTAGCTTCATGCGCCCGAACCTCGCCAAGGCCTGAAGCTCTGCATCAGCGGCAGGCACGCGGTACATGTGGTTGACGGCGGCTTTGTCTGGCAGGGCCGACGCGCGGCTCACAGGGACGAAGAGGCAGTCCGCGAGGTTGCCAGCGATGCAGAGTGGTGCTGCTTCACATGGCGCGAGGAGCGAGCGGTGGAAGGACAGGGCCGCACGAAGGGCGCCGCGGGCCCAGACCCGAACCCTGCCAACAACAGCGCCAGCGCTTGCGTGCCGGCCATGCCCTTAGGGCGTAGCCATGTTGGCTTTCCCTGGTGCATGTGGACCACGGTAAAACAAAAAATTACTGATGTTTACCTCATTTTTTCCATGTATTTCCTTTGTAATTGTATACATTCCTTGATATTTGATAGAGAGTGCACCAGGGTTAGTTTTGAGCTGGCTTCGCCACTACATGCCCTTGTCGGTCGGGTTCAGGCCCCACGCAGCCACTCGTAGGCCGCCGCAGGCGCCACCATGAACGCCACAAACAGGTAGGAGATGGAGCTGGAGGTGGGGGATGACAGCTGGGCCCGGCAGCCACCGTGTCACTGTCTGCCAACTTGGAGCACCACGTAGGCAAAACCAGGTGCCCAAAACCGCCTAGGGGGTAACATGATTGGTTTATGATTGGTTTTGCGAAGTTTAATATGTTGGATACCCGGTTTTATAGATTGTGGGGTTAAGTAGAACACCAACGATACGTCAGGGGGTTATTTAGACTTTTTCCTTAAATTTATGCAAGGGCTCTAATTTAGAAACTACTGCTGGCGATGCTTGTACAATTCAAGAATGATGTTATATACAAGTTACACATGCACGCATGGAAAAAGAAAAACAGAAGTGCTCGCACATGCAAATCCTTGCCCACCCAGTACAGCGGCGGACTTCTTTGTCACAACTGCTCCTATTTCTGCAGGTTACATAATGTCAGATTCACTTTCAGGCAGTGAGTCATTAGATACTCAGGATTAGACATTCAAGAAATTTTGATATCAGCATTATATACCCATATTTTCTAGGAATCTGGAGGGGCCGAGGCCCCTACAGCTTAAATTAAATTAAGGAGACAAAAGCAAAGTTCAAAAGTACAGTATTCAAGAGACAAATAAGAAACGAAAAAACAGTTTTGTTCGCTTATGCGTCTCAATACACTTGCATAAATCAGTCTCCTGAACTCATATCGAGGTCTCAGCCTCACAGGCATGATTTGATCACTGGTCAATAAAACTGCTTAACAAAAGGATAATGACTGAGAAAAATGACAATTACTTCGCCAAAGGCTATTAATTGTACATAGATCAATGGCCAAATATTTCTCCTATGTACTACTAGTATATCCGCAATTCTATCTTTCCTAAGAATTAGGGCCTGTTTGACACAGGTTGAATCTGTTGGTCCTCGATCTCCCTGCACATGTGAGTGATTAGCTTACCAACACCCTCACACACTCACTCACGACTAAGTAGAAGAAGAACTCTGAGAACAGAGCACACACACAGCTCACAGCTTCAAAACTGAAACTCTGAATGTGTTGCAAACTGAACTACTTTGCTCTATTGCAATGCCTTAGTATATATAAAAGTCTAGTACCTCTATAAGGTACACTAAAGTATGGCTGACCTCAGCCCAACTACACTGTACATGGCTGATGTATGCCACTACCATATATTGGCCTATTGCCATACTTCTAATAGTACGTAAGGTACAGCAAGAGCTGACCATAGTGCCAACCCTCTGCTGCAGCAAAAGACCAATCAAGGGCAACAGATTATCTTACAGAATCCAGAAAAGAGCTCTGCCAACAGTAGCATTTGATAGAGAAGTGATTCTATGTTGATGATTCTCTGAAATGAACTAGAAAGCTACGAGCAAAAAAAAAAAGATAGCTTCTTCTGATTCACTTGTACAAAATCACTTTTCACCCATAGTTTATCCTAGAGAATCATTTCACATAGAGAATCAAGAACAGAGGAGCTCTATCAAATAGGCCCTAAGACCGTGTTTCGATGTTGTAGTATTAAAAAACCTTAGGGGGTGTTTGGTTCCCCTTGTTTTTTTAACACCTATCACATCAAATGTTTGGACACATGCATGGAGTGTTAAACATAGACTAATTACGAAACTAATTGCACAGATTGAGATTAATTTACGAGACGAATCTATTAAGCCTAATTAGTCCATTATTAGTATCCGAACACCCTATGGTCAACTCTATGGTCAACATCTGTTAAAGTTTAACAGGGCGAACCAAACAGACCCTTAGTATAGAAACTATAGTTTTAAAAAAAAACTGAAAAACTTTAGTTTTAGAACCTACTAATGTGCAAAACCATGGTTTAGAAAAAAGAGACCTAGAGTAGAGTTTTTAAAACTCCAAAAGACTATTGTTTTAGCAGTACCATGGTATTCAAAACTATAAAGTTTGTTGCATCCAAACACTTCATGTCACTCTAAAACCAAAGTATTTCACAAAACCATGGTATTTTTCTAAAACTCTAAAAATACTTTGCATCCAAACAGAGCCTTATGTGTCTTGCAAGATAATGATAATCTCTTACACCATTTCAATATTGCACAAACAGAAGTGGAGTAGCAACAACATAAGCATTGGAATGCATGACAATGTATGCTGCATGACAGAAACTATAGCGAGGAATTAAATAGCATCACCATACAGCCTGAGAAGCACATGGCAAGCCTTGCTAGCCGATCAGGTATAATGGAATCTCAGCTAGACTGCCAAACATTATGTGATAAATTCAAATCAATAAATACATGTCATTTTAGACCCAGCAATCCCATCTTATAGAAACACAAGTACCAAACAGATCATAAAAACTACAAATGCTAAAGGAGTAAAGGATGATAAAAATTGAGGCTCTGATGAATAATCAAATGGTGTAATGTACATAGGAATACTGCAAACACAAAGCATGCCATCAGTTGTTTGCTTTATCGCATCCAGCAACTACAATGAAAACATTGAAGATTATTTGTGCCATAGCCACAACATATGAAAATTCAAAAGTCCACTAGTTTATCAATGTTGCTGGTCCTAAAAATGGGGCAGATCCAAAAAAAGGTAGGAGGAGCTCCTTCGCTCTATCTTCTACCTCTGGCCCCCCACCCCGCCACCACCCCCCCCCCACCCACCCCACCCCCGCGAGCCTCACTGGCCCACGTGCTGGATGCTAGGTAGTGAATCTGAACAAAACAGGAACATGGCTTCATTGTCTGGTGTTTCGGAAGACAGAGAAAGGAAAGACTGTTAATTTGGATAACTAACATTTTTTACTTAGGCTGTGGAAGTCCTATGAAGTATTTGGAAACTAAAATAAGATTTTAGCGCTAAAGATTATTTCAGGTTTGTGTTTTTGACAAGTTAGTTCTTCATACAATCAATCAATAGAAACAGTAGACATCCGAAAGACTGAAAATTCTTTTGTTTTTGTGTTTCTTTGCTTTTCCATATGGATCTACCAGAGAAGTATGCCACTAAAGCAAGGTAAGAGGTTCCACCATACCTGAGACTAAATACAACTGAACATCAGCAGATCAGCTACCAGAATTCACTACAAGAGCAGTTACCATCCTCAAAATGGTGGAAACGACTAGCATCTCTCACGATGATCTTCCTCTGTGCAATCTCACTGATGAACTTCATTACTGTGTGACAGTCCCCGCAGACACGAAGATTCTTTACAACCCGAATAACCGATCCTGGAGGGGACTTGAGTATTCCAAAAGCTACAGCCAGCCTCTCGCTGTGCAAGAACAGATGCTGCTCCTTTTCGTGCTCTTCCAAGTCATGCATCACAGAGCTAGTATCAGGGACATAACCCCTCTTGTGCATCTCTGAGACCAATTCCTCAAGAAAACCAGTAATTTCTTCTCCAACATCAAGCGGAACCTCCCCAGCATGAAACATACGAGATTCCTTCCCAGCTTCAATCCAGCTATACCCTGGCTCTTTTCTTATCTCCATCTCAGCCATGATTTTTCTTACCTTGGCCACGGAATCCCACTTGCAGTTAACTGCATAGACATTAGATAACAAGATATATGTTGAAGGATCTTTTGGTCTCAGCTCTAGTAAATTATCAGCGACCCTGAGACACATCTGAGTATCGTTGTGCTTCTTACAGGCACTCAATAGGGCGCCCCAACTAGCTTCATCAGGCTCATATGGCATTGTAGTGATGAGTTCTTCAGCTTCTGATAAATAGCCCGAGCGACTAAGAAGGTCCAGATAGCAGGTATAGTGTTGCAGTCCAGGCTTGACGCCATATTCCCGCTTCATTGAATAAAATATCTGCCGCCCTTTCTGAACAAGACCAGCATGACTGCAAGCATAGATCAACCCAACAAATGTCACCTCATTGGGCTTCATCCCTGCAAGAAGCATCCTGTTGTAAAGAGCCAATACCTCCTCAGCTCGACCGTGCTGTGCCTCTCCAACAAGAATTGTTGTCCACGAGATGACATCACGGACTGTAATCCCCTCAAACACTTCCCTAGCAGAGTGTATGTCACTGCATTTCGAGTACATGTCAACCAGTGCGTTCCCAACAATCATACTGGACAGGAAGCCAAGCCTCATTGCCAAACCATGCAGCTGCCTTCCCAGCACAAGCGCGGCCAGGTCTGCGGCGCCACCGATGACAGTCACCAGCACGAACGCATCATCAATCCTGACACCATCCCGCCTCATCTCAACAAACAGCCCCACGGCACCAGTATTGTTCCCGGCCTTGACAAACCCAGAGATGAGCGCAGTCCACGTGAAGAGGCCGCGTGCAGGCATGCTCCGGAAGAGGTCGATTGCCTCGCCGGTGCAGCCGTTGGACGCGTACCCGGAAACCAGCGCAGTCCACACGACACTGTTCTTCACACCGATACTGTCGAACACCTTCCGCGCATCGTCAGGGACGCCACACTTGCAGTACATGTCGATAAGCGACGACTTGACGACGTCGTCGTCTCTGTACGGGGAGGCGGCAAAGTGGGCGTGGAGCTGCCTGCCGAGGCGGAGGCTGCGCAGCCTGGCGGCGGCGCTGGCGAGGGAGGCAAGGACGAAGTGGTCCGGGCGGAGCGCGTCGTCCGAGAGCATGCGGCGGAGGAACGGTAGCACGAGTTCCGGGGTGGAGGAGCGGGAGACCGCGGCGAGGAGCGCTGAGTAGAGGTGGAGGTCCCGTCCCGGCGCATCGTCGAACGCGCGGCGGGCGTCGGGGAGGAGGCACGACCTGGCGTAGGCGGACACAAGGAGCGCCGGCGCGGGGAGGAGGTCCGCGAGACCCTCCTTTAGGAGACGCGCGTGAACGCGGCGTACAGCCCGCGGCGAGCCCGCCGTGGCGCGAATGGCAGCTGCGGCGGCGGGAGGGAGCATGCATGGGAAGGAGCCAAAGGAGGGCAGGGCAATTCGAACGGCCGCCGCGCTACTGGATGCTCCAACGGCGCGGCGCCTTTTCCTTTAATCTCGGTATCTGAACCGTTCATCCGGTAGGGACGGCCGAGATTTCGCCGGTCTGCACACCACACGGCAACACCAAGCCTGATGAAGAGGCAGCGACACTTGCAGACAGGTCAGTTCCAGTTCCCTTCCCCGCCGCCGTTGGCGGCGTTCGACGATTCAAGTCCGGCGCCCGGCGGCATGCCAAGAAACGCGCCTAATAGCCGGACCGTCATCTCTCTCCTTCACTGTTCGGTGTTCGCGATTGCTTTTAACGACCGAACGAGTGGCAGACCACACTCCCCAGTCTTACTCACCATACATGCAGTGCATATACTGTGTCCGTTTGGTCATGCTACGGTTACAGTCTTATTAGAGAGGTTAGTTTTAGTGATAGACACAGCGTTACGTTGCATTAATCTCTGTGGTTAAAAATCTGCTGTTGGCTCAGTAAGTTGGTGCACGTTGTCTGCAATTTTGCTCCGTTCGATCGACACAAGCTGGTTTACTGACTTCAGCTTGCTCGAGGAAAAAAATATATATGTGTATTTTGAATGCCAGCTGGTTATGTGAGCATAGTGCGCTCTGTTCTGGAGTCTCTTGGATTCCTGGTAATCTTCACCAGTTCAGTTAACACAATACTCCTATGTGTGCACTGCAAGGTCCTGCCTGAGCCTCTTTTTGGTTCAGAACACTGGAGACGTCAGAGTTCTAGGCATGCCCTGCCCCAGCTCTGCACCGATGCGCGCGCAATGCTACAAGGACAAAAGAGCAGATGCCACATTCTGCATTTTCAGTTACCTTAGCTGATTAGCTGTGCATACAGTTTATCAGTCGTGTTTCTGAAATACTGGCGCCAAGAAACACTTCTAGTTCTAGCTTCAGTATCGTAGTATAAGCTGTGCATCTGTGTGTCGCTAGAGTACAGCTGATTGCGAGATGCATGATTGTGGCATGCATGTACAATCGTAGAGAAGTACGATACTGCATCTATCTACAACAAATCTTATGCAAGAAACTCAAATTCGAGGTCAATGGTCAAAGAAGCGAAATAAAACGCGTCCTCTCTGCACAGTCATATTGGTTCGTGTATTCTTTAGACTGAAACCTTCATCTATGTGACTATGTCTGAACTACATAGGAAAAAAAAAACACCAGCATGCATGCTTCCAGTTCCAGGTCAAGCGTCAATGGCACAGTGTCGACAATGTTCTACAAGGGGTGTGTTTAGTTAGTGAAAAGTAGGTGAAAAGTTCCTGTAGCACTTTTCGTTGTTATTTGACAAATATTATCTAACTATGAAGTAACTAGGCTCAAAAGATTCATCTCGATATTTACAGATAAACTATGCAATTAGTTATTTTTTTACCTACATTTAATACTCCATGCATGTGTCCAAATATTTGATGTGATGAGTGGAAGAGAAAATATTTTGGGTTTGCATGGAAACTAAACAGGCCCAAGCTAGAAAAGCCGGTACCTGCTACTTTGCTGTCGGTATAGCAGGCAAGTAGGCCCTTGCTAATTTCCCTGTCCATCACATCATGAACAAGATAACACAAGAGATTCCTTTCAAAAAATTTGTTTTAGTCGTTTCAGATTACACAAGAAATTCCTTTAAAATAATTTGCTTTAGTCGTTTCAGATAACAAAAGAGATACCATTATTCATCCTACAGTATGCATGTCAAAATATTTTCAGAGAGAGTACATGCGCTCTGTAGCTGTAAGTATTCACTATCCAGTTGGTTCTCCGATCTCCGTCTATCAGACTGAGCCGACGACAGTAAGGTAGGTCAAATACTGACGGCGACCAATTATTTGTGATGTGGGATTCTGCTAAATTGTTATCGTCTGTGCATGCATTGAAAAACTGAACCTCCTGATCTTACGCATCTGATGGCGGTCATGATCGATCTTTGCAGTTGTGGTGTGCATGTGTGTTTGCGATCATGGTTTTAGTGGGGCTAGAGATGAAACGAGAATTGTGGAAATTTGGAGGTTGGGGTGCTGCATGCTTGCTCATCATCACACAAAAGCATGATCCAAATGGAATGCATGCTAGCTTTGCTAGAAGCTGGACCAGCTAGCTAGCTATGCTGATATAGCTCATGAATCATGATGTAAGAGTCAATGCTAGCTTTTCATCAGTTAGTGAAGATGTATAATGGCCCTGTTTGGATCCATGGGTTAGAGTTAGATTTGGCTATTTGGGAGTGAAATAGCCCTCAAGTATCAAACAGGAGAGTTAGATTGGGGTTAGTTGCATCTAACCCACCTCAAAAAACTATCCCACCCAAGAAGTGCTTATTTGGGCTATTTGGGGCTAGTTAAGGTGGGGCCCACAAGGGAAACGTCCGCACGGGATCGCAGCTCCCGTCCGCGTGAGGCTTCTGTCCGCGAAAAAAAAGAGTCGAGGGAGACGGACCGGTTCGTTCCCCACTCGCGCGACTCGTCTCTACGCGAGACCTAGCAGGTCTCCGCCGCCCCTTGCGTGCCACACCTCCCAGCCACGCCGCCGCCTCCCCGCCATGGACGGAAATGGCTTCGACGTGTGGGGCTCGCAGCCATTGGAGAACGCCCTTGGCCTCGCGGATTTTGACCTCAACTCGCAAGCGGCTCTGGCAGAGGAGTTCCTAGGGCTTGGCTCTACGGAGCCGTCCTCCAGGGCGATGCCGACAAGCTGCTCCCCAACCGCGTGAGGGGCGCCGGCCTCCCTCCATTTCGTCCACCGCGAGCCGGAGCAGAGATGCGTGGGCGACCCCGGCAGCACCCTACGCCCGGCAGCTCAACTTCGGCGGTTCCTCATCGGCGGCAGTCGGTCACGGCGGGTCGGCGGCGGCGACAGCCGGTCACGGTGCAGGAAACGGTGCCGTCTTCCCGGCGGTTTGTTTAATTGAGGGTATTTTTTTGGTTCATTGAGGACTTGTAAATTCGTGTGAGACATCTCGTTTGTATGGACAAATTTAAAAATATTGTGATTTGGATGCTTGATTTGTAAACATAATTTATTTGTGTCAAATGATTGGGAAGAGGCCACACAAGAGCCTGCCACACCAAATCCGGTTCGAAATATGGTTTAAATGCATCAAATGATTGGAAAAGCATATTTATTGCCAATCTATCTCTTGCATCCAAACACCTCTTTGGTTAGAGTTAGTTTAGGGATAGTTTAGAGTTAGAAACTAACTTTAACCTCTAGCCGAGTTAGAGTATCCAAACAGGGCATGTTTGGATGCCAAAAATGTAGAGGTGGGATCTTTTGCATGGCAAGTTGCATAGCACAGGAAGGATAGATCATGCATTTAACTGTACAATATGTATGGTAACTAAGCTAATGTACATATACTTCAGAGGACTACAAATTATCTGATCCTTGTTATAGTTTATAGCTTTTGACCAAGTTTATAAAAATTATATTAATATCTATAATAACGCATAAATGCAATAATAATACATAATTCATAGTGGATCTGATAAAAACTAATTTGACACCACAGGTGTTAGTGTATTTCCTTTAAACTCGGCCAACATTACAGAAAATGTTTGGTTTTAAATAAAACAAAGACCTACATTTTTGGAACAAAACACTAGAATTTTTTAATTTAAAGCTAGTATGAAGAAATTTGCAAAGTGCCAGTGTTCCACTGACATATAAACCTAAATAAAATTGACACAAAATGAATGAAAACCACCGAATGATATATATGTAGTCTCACTTTCTCAAATTAATTATGTACAACTACTTAAAGTTTTGTGCTTCGACAATTTAGTCACAAATATAAATCTATTAGGTTACTGACAAGATCTTTGATATGACCATTGGACTAAAATATATATAAATGTATATATAATGAAAATATTGTTTTTCGGGATTACATTTGAACTAATCGTGTGCTATGTCAGTCTATTTGAAATTGTCAAAGTTAAAATTTGACTTTGGACATATTAGAGCTAAATATACTTGCATTTGTGATAAGTGATGTATATGACTTTATGTGTTACCTTTTCAAACTGTTTGGAAATACTTTAATGACTTTAAAATCTTACAATAATGTTCTTGAGTCACTAACTAATCACATGTCATGTGGACAAAGTTTACAGACACGCGGCACTATTGTTTGATGATTTTCTGATAATATGGTGACTAATTAACTGACTATTATATATATAGTGAACAAGCGAACGTGTTGGTAAAAATTAATAAAAATAATGGTATATCCTATATGTTTCAGCCTTTTATATATTTAGGTGATTGTCTATGATTTCCTGTGCCTCTGTGACCTGATGAGTGCATGCTCTTCTAGTTTCCAGCTATATCATGGACATGAAATTTAGCATGCAAAAGTGAGAAAGCAATTCTACCAGTTAGATCAAAATGACTGGTTCATAAGCGGTGCAAGATTCATGGCGTGGCTTCTCAAGCTTATTAGCATTTTACTGTATTTGTTTCTTACCACAAATAATTAGTGCATACCTGCATATAGGTAGATGTCTCGGAGGGGTGATCCAGAGATGGCTCAGTTAATGTGGTGAAGGCAATTGAATCTATTATCATGTTGAATTTAACAAAAATATATATGTTTTATTGTCAGTAAACATTGCTAGGGTTGTTAGTACTAACCTATATATCATTTTCCTGCAACTTTAAAAGGAAGCTCAACACTGTTTTGTTTAAGGATGTTTGAAATTTTTTTTCTAACACAGAAGAGCATGTTTAATTAGTTTTAAGAAAGAGCATATGGGAAAATTAGTTTTTATGGACCATTATTGTAAAGAAACATTTTGTTAGACCATTTTAACTGCTAGCTAGCTTATAGTGTAAAAATTTCACACTAACACTGATTATATAAGGGCATGCGTGTGTTTGGTTCATCTGCCCATTTTGCTAACTAGCAGCCTTGTTAGCTAGTGCAGTAGTGGGCATCTATATGTCCTTCTACAGGCTACATCAAAAATACTTAAAAAAAAACTTTGCAACACCTAGGCCTTGTTTAGATACTCAAATTCACCCCCAAATTCCACTATGCAAAAAGAAGATTCCCCATCACATCAAAATGTCGGCACATATATGGAGTACTAAATGTAGATGAAATCAAAAACTAATTGCACAGTTTTATTGTACTTTACGAGACGAATATTTTAAGCCTAATTAATCAATGTTTGGACAATTATTAGCAAATAAAAACAAAAGGCTACAGCAAATCTGTACAGTGCAGCCGCCGCCGAGTCGGGCGATCTAAACACGGCCCTAGTCTGAAACAAAGAAGGCTGTGTGTGATTCAGATTTGTGACCTTGAGTTGCATTATTCATCTCTTTTGCTCTGGTAACGTGATGCAATAATTACCAGCTGGGAACACCGCCGCTTCTACAGCCAGCTATTTAATATTTATAGCTGTCGAGCTGACGTCCTTGTGTAGACTATATGTACATCATAAATCTGTCTGCATACATAAATGCAACGAGAATTATAGACTCCAGAGAACACACCAAAATATGAAGCGTCCAACATGGATGACCCATCTTTGTTGAATTGATCGATAAAACAAATTGAGTAGGCTTTTGATCATCTGCCAAATAGATCGTCTTTTCCATCAATCAGACTGAATATATATAGAGTACAGCAGAAAGAGCTAGCGTCCCAAATTAACTTACCTCCGACTATGCATCTGCTTCAGCTGCTTGTCATGTTTGCCCTTTTCTCTTCAGCAATTAAGCATCAGCACGAAATACACACACACACACACACACAGTATATGCTCTGTGACTGTTAGCACCAAGTGAAGAGCATGACCAAACACTATTGCAAAGGTAAAGAACAAAAGCTGTTGCAATAATCACATGAATCATTAATTCCATGGATTCACAAAGACTAGATCTGAAAGAATACACAATTCCTGTGGGCACATGCAAAGCTTTTTATCTAAACTTGTCCACCCCCTGCAAGTCTTCCTCCCAATAATCATGCAGAAAGAAACAAACCCTGCTGCAACGGTCTGCGTCGTCCAATCATGCTCACATTATTTCATGTGTCTTAGCTTGCAGTTTAACTGCAAAATGAAACCTACCAAAACCTTTTAATTCAGAAAAATACACCAATTCTAATAGCTACTAGCTGTACTGTTAAAGACACGCATGGAATCAGGAGGAATTAAACTTGCATGCAACTGATTTTTAGTGATCCCATTATATGCTTACAGACCACTTATCTTCAGTTCTGAATATAATTCTGATCATTTAGTATTCTTGATCATATAAACTAATCGACATGCATGCGTACGTTGTATATATGTTAGCCTACACTGATGGCAGGTTTTCAGAACTTAACATTGAGTTTGGGCTCACTTAAAACCAGAAGGATTGTAATCCCGGTCTGTCGTGTCAGGTATCGGGTTCCAGTCCCAGCTAAGCTTGTCAGCGACTGAAGATGACGATGGCGGCGCCACCATTGGCAGCGCACCATGCGGCGTCATTTGTAGCATTGGCGGTAGTGGCGTCGTCAGTATTGGGAGGAGGTGGCCGCCCGTCGCGGCCGAGAGGCTGGCGTAGGCCTGGGTGGGAGTGGGACCAACCAGCGTGCTCAGCTCGTCGACGGACCTTGAGCTGCCGGCCATAGGCGCGGCGCCGGCGGACATGTTGAAGAGCGAGTACGTGGAGGCAAGGGCAGTCGCCGCGCCGGCCTGTGCCGATTGCGGCGAAGCTTCCGCTGTTGACATCGTTGTCACCGGCGCGTACGTGCATGGCATTGGGTGAGGCAGAAGCTGCGGCGGCGCGCTGTGCACGGTGACCACTTGATGATCCATTATGGGCGCCGGCGGTGACGCAGACGAGAATTCTCCTTGGAGCAGATGGAAGCTGCCGAGATGCTGCGTCAGTGACAGTGGCGTCGATGAGGGCAACGATCCGTGACGAACGGTCGTCGTCGGCACGCCAGTGCGGGAGGAGGTCCGCCGCGCTGAGGAAGCTTGGGTGCTGGAGGATGACTGCCCGTGGCCGTCGTCGATGCCAGAGCGCTTGTAGACGCGGCAGAGGGAGATCTCGGACTGTATGTGTATCGATCATCAGTTACCATGCACCGCCAGAAAAATAAACGGTCAGTAATTCAGTATCCATGCATTTCTTCTTGGAAGGAAAAAGTACTCCAGGAAACACGTACCAAACATGCAAGGAGACGAGTTCATACATGGACAGCAAAGAATCAGAGATTAAGATCAACAAGTCATCGAAACGGAGAACTTCAAGATTAATTGGTTGGTGTAGGTAGGAGCGATCAGTGCTTAATAAATTAAAGTTCAGATCTGAATGATTTAGCAAAAGGGAAGTAGATCGCTTTAGCTTGATGACTGAGGCTGTGCTGAGGCTGCAAAGATCTTGCAGAACCTGGAGGACATGGTATCTAGCTAGGAGGGGAATTCTAGAGTGAAGCTTTTGTACATATCCGGTGGTGCGCAAATGTGTGCCAAAAAGCGAACCCTAGCTCGTATAGATCTAAAAAGAAAAGGAATAGGCATCCGCATCTGGCATATTCATACAAATCATGCGACCAAAGTAAAAGCACCGAACGAAAAAGCAGGTCAAATGATTAGTATTAACCACACACACCAAATAAACAGCTCGACGAGCTAGCTGGACGCCTGGACCTCGATCAATTTTCAATAAAAAAAAGTTTTTTTACGGAATTTGGAAGCGACGAAGCAAGCAAGAACTCAGCTCGCAAATTGAAATTGAGCTCCTGCCGGAACGGAAGCCCTAATTTTGGGGATCATCAGTATATTCTGGCCTTAATTATTCACCTTGGGAATCAGAGGGTCGGCGTCGGTGGCCGGCGGCGGGAGGCGGTACTCGTTCATGATCCAGCTGCTGCGGACGCCCTTGGGCGCCTTGCCGGAGTAGAACACGAGCGTCTTCTTCAGCCCGATGGGGCGGTTGTTCTCGCCTCGGATCATCCGGTCAGCGCCCGTCGCCTTCCAGTACCCCGACGCCGTCACCCGGTTCGGCCGGTCTCCGTTCCGGTACTTGCGGTCCCTCGGCACGTAGAAGAACCACTCCTTCCCGCCCATCACCGCCATTGCTGCGCCGTGGTCCGTCGAGCGAGCGAGCAATCAAGATCGAGAACCGCGCGCGCAAGCGATTACATACAACGAATTAATTAGCCAAGATCGATCGAGATTCAGTTCAATTCAAGCAGAGAACGAAGCTTGCAGATGCATGCGTTAGCTCTATTATTAGTTGATGAGGATTACCTGGGAGCTCCCATGGGTCGAAGCGATAGAGGTCGAGGAAGGCGATGAGCTCGACGTTGAAGCGTTTTCCCTCAACCTTGCGCCGGAGGTAGAACTCGATCAGCTCCTCCTCCGTGGGGTGGAACCGGAACCCCGGCATCACCACGTCGTTGTCGTGCGCGTCCCCGGCCTCGCCGCCGCCACCACCCACCGCCACCTCCGGCGCCTCTCCTCCTGCCGCAATAACGCTGCCGACGGCGCCGTGCCCGTCGTCCTCGAGGTCTCTGCTCATGGCATAGCGCGCGCCGGGAGCGACGGCGAGCCAGTGGGGGGGCTAGGGCAACGCCGAGGGGAGCACTGCGCCGAGGAGGCCGCGTAGAATTTGGGGGCTCGAGGCGAGTGGGAGGAGAGGATAAGAGGGTGGTGCTCGCACGACTGATGAAATGAAATGATGCATGATATATACTGGAGTGGAGGTTTTTGGTTACTGATCAGTCCTTTTTGCTGGTATCCAGTATCCACAGTAGCCAGTACCCACTTGACGATGGCTACCGCCTTTCTACCTCCGTGTCTGTGGTGAGGGCTACTGGGAGAACTCTTGCACACATTTTGCTATATATATGTGGCTGTGCTATGATAAATGTTAATGTGCAAATTAAATACACATGAATCATTCATTGTATTTGCTGTAGATTGTGTCGTCTTGTTTGTTTAATGATTTATAAATCCTATTGACACTTTCCTAGGTGAACATCTTGCTTGGATAGTTGGATATGTATATGAAGCTTATTCATTTGTTGGACCAAGAAAGATCGATGCTTTGCGCGACCGATCAACTGGTAGCACATGAAACCCATGGTTGGACTAAGTGAAATCCTCTACGACCGATCAACCGTACCGGTAGCACTTTGAGCTCTAGAGGAGTATAGCTTCTATATATAGAGCTTAAATGAGCAACTTACAGCGAAGAAGCAACCACTAAGAGGTACTTTTATTATTAGTCCACCTTTGTGAGTCAAGCCATACAAAATTCAAATATTAAATTTAGGCTCATAACTTTCCTTTGATTCAGTTTGATCGAGATTCAGGCATTAGAGTCTAATGCAAGGTGTCAAGTTAAGCCAAAACTTGGCCAATGTTTCATTAATTTGCAATCGTTGCATTAGGAAAAGCAAAAGCTAAACATAGAAGTTAGTAGATTAGAGTCATATGTAATGCATCCATCACAATACTGAAACAAGTCAAATAAATTTCTGTAACTTTTTTCTATTGTCAGTACAAGGTTAACTCTTTAGTTTTTCTATCCAAACTTTAATTAAAGCTAATATTATTTTGCTATGGCAAGGGGTATATAGGATGAGTGAAATCCACTAGCATTCTTTGTAGAAATCTGAATTAAATCTTCTGAATTTGAGTATAGCCCATCCCCATGTCCAACAATGTTTAAAATGGTGCAGTGGAAAACCGCTTGATTACCAGCTAGCTAATTGGAAACCAATGCCACAGTGACCTTTAGGAAGAAGTGGCCAACAAGAGTAGGACCTAAAGCAGCTATGGCGTATACAGGGAGGAGCCGGGAGCGGCTGTGTTGGTAGTGTATAAATTGTACAGGACCTTTGTATACATCATGGTCCCTCCAGCAGGCTCCAAGTAGAAGGAAAGGGACTGAGTGGTGGAATTAAAGAGGGATAGAGACTGGGCAAGATGAGTCCCGCTTTGGGCGGCTGCCTCTTCCAGGCCTCTGACGTGGATGTCTACTTCTACCATCCTTCTCACTTCCTTAACATTTTTTTTTCACTCACCCTACAAAATACTTGTACATATCTTCTGGCAACACACAGGTCCCCGTCATTGGATTTTATTTCCCTTGTTCTCTCTTTGTTAATCATTCTGGAATCCGTGTAACCGTGTTGGCACAGTTTGCTCACTGTCAGAAGAGTCAGATCTAGAAGATTGCAGGATGGAATGACAGAAGAATAAGGTCAAATTGCTTGAGGAATGGAGAAGACTGACAATTTCTGAGTTGGGCCGTGTTTAGATTCGAAGGCTGAAATACTGTTCAGCACTGTAGTGATTTTGTTTTTATTTGGTAAAAATTGTCCAAACATTGATTAATTAGGCTCAGAATATTCGTCTCGTAAAGTGCAACAAAACTGTGCAATTAGTTTTTGATTTCATCTACATTTAGTACTCCATATATGTGTCAGTATTTTGATGTGATGAGGAATCTTCTTTTTGCATAGTGAAATTTGGAGATGAATTTAAGAAACTAAACCAGGCCTGGATAGCACACATGCACGCATGGGGCCGGGCAGCTCATATATGTGCAGGGGTGGTCCATGCATGGAGGCAAGGCACACTCCCTCGTTTTTAGTAATATACCACAGCAAGTCAACAACCAGTACTTCTTCCATCTCCTAAGTCCCAAACAATACTCCTCTCTCTCTTGTCCAAAAAATATATATATACAATTTTTTGGTGAGTCTCGCAGTAAAAGATTCTACTAATGCCACTCGCATTGAAGATTTCACGAAAGAATCACGAACATTAAATAAGCTACCAACTTACTCCCTCCATTCCAAATTATAAGGCATTTCAAGAATCTTGGAGAGTCAAAATATCTTAAATTTAACTAAAATTATAGAGAAAATTATAAAAATTTATAACATCAAATAGGTATACTATAAAAATATAATTAATGAAGAATCTAATGATACTTAATTAATGTTATAAATATTATTATCTTATCATATAAATTTGGTCAAACTTGAGATCATTTGACTCTCCAAGATTCTTGGAATGCCTTATAATTTGGGATGGAGGGAGTAGTAAACATTCTTTTTTATAAAATACCAACTTTAAATATACAAACATGTCGAATAAAATGAGTTTCATAAAGATGAAACTAATCTGCATTGTTTCCAACACATGAGAGTTTTGGGAAATGTGATATGAACCCCCACTGAGACTAGTCTGACCATCATTCCAATCCATAAAACCTTCTCCCGAATGGTCCCCGCCTCACACCCATCGCCGTGTCATGCTTCTCCTGGTCCCAGCACCAGTGAGCTTTGCCCAAGACATGCTGGCTAACTCTACCAAGCCCGCGCGCGGGTAGCAACCTCAGCACCGGCCACGGTCTCGATCTCACGACGAGCTTTGCCTAGGCCGTGACCTCCAAGCAACAGCAGCGACTACGACAGCGGTGGGGCTCTCGCCTCTACCGAGCACCCAAAGCAGCATGCGACGATGGTGGTCGAGGCAATGGACGGGATGGTAGTCGTCGTCGGAGCAGAGAATGGGGACAAAGGCGTTGCAACGGTCGAGCATATTTTGCAGCACCACTGACTCGGTGGTGTCGTATTGGCGACCCGCATGCCGGCACGCCGAGCATTACCCTTGCCAAGAACCTACCCTCTGAGCAGATCCATGAAGGAAAGAAGCTAGTGGAAGCGGCGGCATTGTGTTGATGGACCTCGTAGGGGAAACTATGGGCAGCGGAAGGAACGAGGCACAGACATGGGCATGTTGGCAGGGAATAAAGGAGGGCTAGAACTACCTCAGGAAGTAGAATTTTGCATGATTTTGTAGACAGAGCGAGTATATAATAGATTGACAAGTATTTTAAAATATTGCTAACATGCATGCCTTAGGCATGGCGCTTTTTATAAATTGGGAAATGAGATCATCCCGTACAAAAAAAGGTACCCTCTGTTTCATATAGGTTACATTTCTAAGAATACTAGGAGATTTACCGACATCTTGACTTGTGTTTACATCTAATTATTTGCATGAGATTGGATTTTTGGTTGATTGATACCATAATTGGCTGTGGACCTCTTGTATATAGAGAGGGTGTGGTCTTATCCCACAAAAACAAATTCTCCATGAAATCCCCTTGTTTCCTATGATTAGGCTTGGACAGGGCTAAAACCAACCTAATTGTGATATTATACTTGTTATAATATTGTTGTGACTTATTAGCATATAATAGTTATATACTAGATTGTGATCCTGTAACCACACTTGTATGCAATCATCGTCTGTCATAGGGTGCTCTAATTGGTCTATGTGTACACAATTATACTAGTGAGAGAAGGTGTAAGCGTGGTGCATGCTTATACATTATCTTGCCTTTGGTTATCGCTTGTCGCACGGATTGTTTGTGGTAGCTAGCAAGTGGTGATAACTTTGTCTAGTCTTTGTATCTCACCAAGTGTTATTAGGCAAGTTCTTAAAAGATAAGGCCTCTATAAAAGGTTGTCACTTCGGGTAGGAGTTACATCTCCTATTGTCTTGCCTCCTAGCATAAATGTTGCAAGGTATCAATCTGTATGTTTCAATTGTGTGATTAAGTTAAGATCATATAAGTAGAGTTTGAATCATAGGAATCCTTTACTCTCTCGTTGCCCTCCCACCTAGCTATGCCTTACTAGCTATTTTAGTTGCCTTTATCTTGGCTTGTTGCATCAACCTTTCCTATCATATTCCGATCACCCCTTTACACTAGTTGATACTAAGTTGTGGTAAACATAAGGGTTTCTCATTTATTATCATTCCTAGAGATTAGAGATGTTGATTAGCATCCTTCTCCGAGTATCTTTCGAATTTGACCATAGTTTGACCGTAGTTGGCTCCAAGTTGACTTCGGTTGACTTGAGAGGAATGGTAGGGTTGAATTGCGAATTTGGAGTCCTTGTCCTAGTAGAGAGCACTAGGAATCCTTCAAAGAGTCACTATTGCATTCAAGGTTTTTAGAGACAGTCAAAAGAAATTTCTAGAGACGTGCAGATATCCTGCCTCTCGATGATGGTTGTTGTTAATAAGTGTTTCCTAATGTGGTTATGATGCCTGAATCTATAAATTGATTAAAAAATATAGCTAAAAACCTAACAGCGAGCTCATTCCTTGCCTCCTCCCTCCCCGTCGCCAAAACGCGCTCCTAGGCACGCACGACCATCATTGAGTCTGCTCCTAGGCATGCCACTGTCACCAAGCCTACTCTCAGGCACACAACCATCGTCGAGTCGTTCACCTCGTTGTCACCCTGATTAGAAAAGAGGAAGAGGTGAGGACAACGAAGTTGAAGCCATATCTCACCAGGTCTAAGAGAGGGTGAGAGAGAGAGAAGGGATAGAGAGATATCTCAATGTCTGCAACCTCCACATGCATCGATCTCGCTGGGAAGGCCATCGTCTCTGGACTCGTGTGGCCCTCATTGGCCAGCTACCACCACTACAACACCAACCCCCATTTGCCAATGCATCCATTGCAACAGAAGGAGCAACCGTAACCCCGTAGCAATGGGCCAGCTGTCCAGTAATGGTCTTCTTAACCCGTGTGCCTGCCCCATTAATGCACTGACGGGTACTTAGAGACGGGGACAAATGGTTCATACGTGCGTCATGTACGTCAGTTCTGTAATTTTTCCTTCTCCATTTCTTATTAAATTCCTGAAATTTATTGTGATTAATGTGAGTTTTAGTTATCTTTTTTGAACTTGTGCAGATAATGTAAATCTTCTGATTTTTTTACTGTAATTCTGTGATGTAGAACAACGAGCAGTGATTGAAGGATGAAGAACAAAGAGCTGCTCAGGTACAGGTATGTAGGCTCAGTTGTTTTTCTTCACTGAGATTTATAAATTCAAAGAAAATCGCATCTTTCTAAATATGTTCTTAATTAATGAAGCACACTATATTTTCGCCCAGGGCAAATATATGATATTTTAGATGTTCAGATGATTGAAGGATGAAGAATAAGATTTCCCCTGAAGATTATTATTTTAGGAGTGGTGTTACACTGGTGTATATTTATTTTCATTGTGGAACTTCTTAATTAGTGAATCATTGTATACAATTACAGATTATGGCATTTTATTGTATCTATAGAATCGTTTACTTAACATCAATTATTTAATAATATCTTGAGTTCCAAAGATATATTGTTTTTTGTGCTTGTGGCTGTTGGATGTAAGATATCCAATTAATTTAGCAGGCTATTTATACTAAAAAGCAGCATATATAAATTGTAAAAACAAATCTGAAGCACGTGGCATATTCTACCAGCAACACATATATATGTTGCTGCATATTCGTTGCTAGCTTGCAACACTTGTACCCCTCTTACCAACGCATATGTATGTGTTGCAGTAGACCTTTGCAATGCTTTAAGCACTGCATGTAGGACGTGTTGGTATAGATCCCACCAACACTTATTCGGGTTTGTAGCAACACATATATGCATGCATGGTGGTCTTCTTGTAATGCACCTCCATGTGGCCCTCGCAGGGACGGTATCCACCTCCGCGTTGATCTCGCTAGGATAGCCATCGCCTCCATCAGATATGTGCGGCCCTAGTTGGGCCGACCAGCACCTCCGCGTGGTCGTCAACCAATGCGAGGGAGATGGATCCACTGCTATCTTCATCCTGCAGGTCCTGGCAGGCCATGCACAACCGCTTGGAGACTAGGGGCCATGTCGTCGTTGCCTAAGGGTCGAGCTAGGGGCATGCTAGAAAGAGAGAGATGTGAGGTGGAGAGTGCGGCGGATGTGAGAGGGAGGGGGCATGTGGCTGAGAGAGATGTGAGGATTGAGGGGGAGGCGACGTGCAACTTTAGGGTTATCTAATGGGTCAGGCCTCATTTACATAGGCGACCCTCTATTAAGAGGCACACCTCTGTTAATTGATTTTAGAAAACATGTCTTTATTGGTTGTTTCCATAAATTAGTTAACCGCCTTCTGAAAATCCTTGGGCACTTTAGAGCAACTCCAAGAGAGTAGCCATTTGTGTTGTGAAATGCTATTTTAGGTATTTTTGGAAGAGTCTCGGCTCCAACGGCTATTTTATCATGTTTTCTGAAATAACAAGTCATCCATCCCGCAGGAGTACAGGAAATGGGGGAGCGAACCAATCTCAGTTTTAAAAAATAGATAATGAGAAATTTAGAAAGGCTATTGCATTACTCTACTCTTTTGGAGGATGTTTTATTTTAGAGAATCGCTAAATCATGGATTTTAGGCTCTTATTTTACATAATCTCTTGGAGTTGCTCTTAGGAGACTAGGATATTTTTATAGTCTGCCTCTGCTGGGTTATCTCTTAATTTTTTTAATAGAGAATACCCTGTCCTTGTCCAATTTTGTTGTCAACAGGATTGTACTGATAAGTAATGGGTCAATCCAAACATAGTTTGGTACTCCCTCTGTCCCACATTGAATGACGTTTTAGCTGAGTGATCGGTACATCCATCAGCCTTTGAATGCATCAAGTAATTGTGTCCAGATACATTCAATGAAATATGAACCTGGACGTTTCACTCTGCTGCCAGAACGTCAAGAGTTCTGGGACGCTGCCAGAACGTCAAGAGTTCAGGGACAGAGGGAGTATGTGTGTATATATATACGATACTCCAGAAAAGAAAATAGGGTGCTTTGCAAAATTAGATGGAACAGGGCACGCGCGCCACTGTCCACTTGGCGCCATGTCAATATTATGCAAACTAGCCAAGCGAATAATAGTGATGGGCACATCTTCACATATACCAACCTAATCCTCAACCTCTTGTTTAAAATCTTAGCTATATATATCTCCACTGGTGACAACTGACAAAGCATGAGACAACACTGTCGTTTTATGAACTAACAATTAAGAAAAACTAAGCGCACATATACGTAGCTAGCTATATATATAGCAGACAGAATATACAACAACAGTATATATATGCACATCTCCATCGTCGATCTAAACTACAACGTGTAGGACAGGCTATAGAGCGGAGAAAGAGAGGCATATGAGACGACGGCTTCTCACAAGTGGCGCAGGAGATCCTGTACTCTGATGCGTTTGCATTACATGGACTGTACCGTGACTAGCTAGGGCCCAGGTGAAGCCCGTGACTGACCTCATCACAACTCACACGAACATCACATACAGGCTGGCTATTAGCCTATTACCGCCAAACCCAACCCCCCCCCCCCCCCCCCACACCCCACACACACACACACACACTCTTTTATGATGATTAATATGAATTCTCGCATGTAAATCTACCTCTTTTCACCAATGGGTCCATCCATATATATGTTTATAATTAATTAGTTCGTTAATTTAGGTAGTGCAAATTATCGTCGATAATGCTCACACGGTCACACCTTAAAAAAAATGCTCACATATACTATTATGTCCCATGAAAAAGGTTCACTTTGGTGATGCCCCAACTAACATGCCACCAACATTTATCATGCGATAAACTGGATGTGGTGTGCATTTATAGGAGGTAGATCATGGCTTATTTAGCCCTACATGCATGCACATAACGCATTATATATTGCTCGTTGGCTGACATCGTTGGCTCTATGACCTGGAATAATACATTTTCTTACAATTCATATAAATCAGCATAAACTTTCTAATATTTTTCAAATGCCATCTGCAAGTGGCCCATTGTTATTATTTATATTTGGATTTTTCTCCATGAATTATCCAGGGGACACTACGCCACAAAGTTTAACCGCAGCGGGCACTTTTGCTTTGCCGTGGCGGGCAACGACGCCCGCTTGCGGTGCCACGCCACGGTAAATCCGGGCGGCACCGCAGTCTGCGGTTAAGCCATTTACTGCAGCGGGCAACATAAGGCGCCCGCTGCGGTTAATGAGTATTAACCGCAGCGGGCACCTTATGTTGCCCGCTGCGGTAAATAGATTTACCACAACGGGCAGTTTATGTAGACCGCTGCGGTTAAGTCCGTTAACCGTAGCGTGCAGTTTATGTAGCCCGCTGCGGTTAATAATTTTGAATTAAAAATAATAAAAATTCAGGTTTGAAATCATTTTCAGAATTTGAATTCAAATCATTTCCAGATTTCATATATGAAACAAACATTTATATATAAAAGCATTCATACATAATACATTGTTCTCATGATCCATACATCAAACCGACGAGGACTTGCGAGTTACATTTCAAAGTTTATCTAATCAAAGTCTACGGGCCACTTGTAATCAGTTGGGCGCATCAAGATGGGCCATTTTCTTAGCCTCTCGTGCTTTGGTTCATATGCCAAGGGAGCGTCTTCGTCGAAGAATTCTTCCCCCTCGAGCACGCATTTCTCCATGACGAACTTGCAAATTTTCGCCTTGACTTTCTTGAAACATTTCTTGGTGCTGCTCAGTATCTCTCCCTAATATTTGACTCCTTCCTTGAGCTTCTTCTAGCTTTCTTCTTCTAGCTTTGAGTGTACTGCCTGCACTCCCTCAGGTACTCGCAGGTGTACAAGCCACATGCCTTGGATCCAAGAAGTTGTTTGACGCACTGCACGATCGATATGCAAACATTAGCACACATATATATGTACAGAAAGCACGATTGAACTTTGCAAAGATGTACCGGGAAGTCGCGTCAGATTTTGATGTGGTTAGCATTCTTCGCTTTGCACTTATCGGTCCTGCGATCCCAGGAATTTAACACTCTACACTATGCAGTTTAGGCTTTGTTCGGCTGGCTGGTTGCCAGCCAGCCAGCAGTGCTTTTCTCTCATATCAATTCAGCACCAGTCACCAGCCAGCCAGCAGTATTTTTTTCTCACAACAAATCAGTACCAGCCACCAGCTAGCCGAACGAGGCTATACTGAATACTGTAACTATTGAAAAAGATGAATATCTTGTCATCTTGTGTGTGTGTGTGGCATGTTGCCAAAGGCATGTGTCAGCAGAGACAATGCAACAACACGCGACAGCATCATGGGTAGGAGTATACCAACGCCTGATCTGATCTGACCCCGCTGGTAAGGTTGTGGTACACACATGCAGTGCTCTCCGTTTGCCTTTATTCTGTGCGTAGGAAGCGCTGCTATATATGCGCACACGGACCATGGCAGGCCAGCAGTGCGTTACGCTTACGCACAAGCGCGCGCGTGCAACGCTGACAGCGTACCGGAAGCTGGGCAGAAGTTGGGCTGAGCAACACGTCAATGTGGGATGTTGGGCTGAGCAACACGTCAATGTGCATTGCGTACGTACGACTACCTGCTCCTTCAGTCCTTACGTGTGCGTGCGTGTCCCTGACAGGTCAACCCATGCACGCACGCTTGGGCGCATTCGTGAATCGTGTAATGCATGACGACAACAGTGCATTTAGTGCAAGTCTGTGTAGTCTGTACATGCGAGATCTACAATCACGTGACTCTGTGTGTATATATAATGTGGGGTACATGAGCAGGAGTGCAGGACGATCGAGCTGTGCCAGTGCTATCGAGACGCTAGAATGCGCTGGAGATGTGTTTGACTTTTGCTCACTCTCGATCCGTCGTTGTATTAGCTGCTGCATGGATCATGTGGTATACTCCCTCCGTGCCAAACAAGCGTTGTTCTAGCTTATTGAGAAGTTAAAGATTTTTAACTTTAGCTAAGTATGTCTAAAGATATTAACATTTATCATATATAATTAGTATCATTAGATAGATAGGTCGTTGAATTTATTTTTATAATAAATTTATTTGGAGAGATGCTAATATTTTATACATAGTCAATCTTAAAATAATTTGACCAGCACGAATGCTATAGCGACACTTGTTTTTGAACGAAGATAGTATATGGCGAATTTTTATTTTATTTTTAGCCCAAATTTGAAACAAATTTTAAATCTAACCTGGATTTCAAAAAAAATTTAAATCTAACCCGTTTGGCCCCGCCACCATGCATGGCAGGGCAAATGCACTGAACCCCGCCATGCATAGTGGCGGGGTGCAGGTGCCACGTGGCACGCTGCAGGCCAGCGTGGAAAGGAGTACCCCGCCATGCATCATGACGGGGTAGCCCTAACCCGCCATGCATCATGGCGGGGTACAACCCTGCCCATTTAAAAGGTCGGGCACTTGTAGTTTTTGGCCATTCATCAATTCCATTTCCCGTAGCGCCCCTCTCCGCCCAGGACCGAGCTCCCCTCCCCTCAGCGCCCTTCTCCGGCGCCCCTCCCTCCTAGGGCCCCTCCCCGTCGGCTACTGACCCATCGTCGGATCTTGTTCCGGCTACCCCTTCTCTGCGTCCATCGTTGTAGTATGTTTGGTTAATGTAGTTAGTAAAGTTATATTAGTTTTAATCGTATTGATATTGTACATTATTTTTGATTTGTATGAATTATAAGTGATATGTGTTTTGTGTTGAAATCATTTCGTGTTATTAGATGGAGGACTCGTATCGTGAGTCGATTTGGAGGAAAAAGGGTCGTCCTAGAGAGATGTACCCCGACGTGTCTTGCAAGGATGCGCCCATGCCTCCCGAGGAACATTTCCCTAACTGTGACTGTGGTCATCCGGTGCACGTGAGCCAGTCGAGACATCCGGATACTGCGGCTCGTTGCTTCTACACATGTTATAGTTGTAGCGTAAGTAATTGTGCCATTTGTTTTTCTTATTGGTTTCTGATGTTGTATTCGCGATGAGATAATTGAAATTTTTTGTAGCCGTACTTCCGGTGCTTTTTCTTCCAATGGATCGACGGTCCGGACAAGTTTGACCCAAGGATTCTCCTTTTCTACCCCAGCGTTGATCATTGCAAGCGTGAGGTGTTTACTCGCTGGGTTCCGCCCCCTCCTAACCCTCCTCCTATGACGGAGGAAGAGAAGGCCGTAGCATCGGCACGGCGGCTCGAGGATCCTCCAAAGTGCCATTGCGGAGAGCAAGCCGTGATAAACCCATGCAATGAACAAGAGTTCATTTGTCCTCTACGACGTGAGGTAAGGTTTGAGTGAACCTTGAAATGTCATGTCCTATATGTGTGTTTTACTGTTTTGATTTTGTATGATCATGATTTTCCAAAGTGTCGTTTCAAGGAGTGGGTCTATGGTCTAAAGAGCCATTGGCCGGAGCCGGAGAAGAAGGAGGAGGTGCCCGACTAGAAGAAGAAGAGGAGGTCTATTGCGCCTCCTGTGATGTGCAAATGTGGTGTTGAAGCTAGCTACGGCCTTGTCCCTTCAGGCCTTGGGATTGGCCACTTCTGTGGCCACATGATCGATTATGACGAGGTTTGCTAGGACTGTTGATACTTAGTGCTAATGTTTTATTTTGTTTGCTTTGGTACGCTAACTTTGTATTCATCTATTTGTTGCAACAGAGCACTCAGAAATGCAAATGGGAATCATATGATGATGTGTTTAAGTTCAAGGATGAGTATAAGACAATGGTAGCACTTCGCAAGATGAGAGGATATCCTGCAAACTACGTCACTGATTTCGTTAAGAACCATAAGAAGAAAATGCTACGACGGGCCCAAGACCTGCGTGTTCGTAACCCGGAGAGTATTGCGTGGAAGAAGTGGTACGAGAAGAAGAAGAAGGATGTAGAGGAGTACCAGGCAAGGAAGGCTGAAGAGGATGCAAGGAAGGCTGTAGAGGAGGCTGAGAGAGCAAAGATGCAAGGCTTGAACGATACTATTGACTCATTATGTGCGAGTGAGTCATTGCATTTTTGGAAACTCAATCTTCTTTGTTTGACTGTTAATAAAGTCCTTGCAAAGATCGTGTTAATTGTTTGCATTTTGTACTTGCAGAGATTGGATGCACCGGCAGCTGGCAAGCAGATGTGGCTCGTGCTAGGTACACGGAGAATAGGACACTAAAGCGGGACGCAGGAGTTGGTGGCACCGCAAGCCGTCCGATTGTGGTTGAAGAGGAGGTCAAGCCGGAGGAAGACGACGACACCGAGAGGATAGGCGAGCTCATTCGTCTAGCCGAAGAATTGGGCTACCCTCAGGACGAGGATGCCTACGACATGGGAAGGATAGCCGAGCTACTTCGTCTTGCAGAGGAGTTAGGACCGATGCCCGAGGAGGATGCTGAATTAGAGGAGGGTCAGGCAGCGTACCACAGCCATAAGACACCGCTGTTCGACGCATGGGGGCCAACAGACATGACCGAAGAAGAGGCCGAGTTGTACTCTCAGGCCGCGGACGAGGCGGAGGCGGCTTACTACCGGTGTCAGGCCTCTCAGGACAAGGCAGTCGAGGCCAGTAAGGGTAAGGAGGTTGTAGTGGAGGATTCAGAGTCCGAAGACGAGTTGCTTACGCAGTGGTGCACGCAATTTGATTGGCGTACAAGTGTCATTGTTAGTGCCTTAGTGCTGCACGTAGGAGGCTGTGAGTGCAATAGAAACTTGTCATTGTAATAATTTGTGTTGTCACGACTTCACGTCGTCATTGTTAGTGTTTGTCATTTGTAGTGGCTTAGAAACTTTGTTTGGTGTAGTTTGTCAGTGTTGTACTTTGAAACATGTCATTGTAATAATTTTCATTATCACATCTTCATTCGTTTCATTTGTTGGTCCACTCACTAACATTGTTGTCTGGTTTATCCGTGCAGTTGATCAGTGCAGTTTCTCAGTGCAGTTTCTGCGTGCCAGCAGTTTCAGGGCCACCCCGCCATTGTTGTCCCCTGCAAGCAAGCTCCCTGATGAGCTACTCTAAATCTTTAGGTTCCAACAGTTGAATTAAAGAAAAAGAAAAGCATAGGCACCTGTTGCTCGGCCGGTGTGTAGTTCTCCTGCTGTGGGTAGTCGACCCCCTGTGTACCAATAGGAGCACCGTATAGCTGTGAGGCACCCATCTCCTCGTGACCGGTGTACTCCCACTAGGGAACGTCGTCGTCGTCGTCGCCACTCGTCGTGTCATACTGAAGTTCCTTATCCACATCGTCCGCAACCGCTGGACCCTTCCCTCTGTCCTGCGGAGTACGAACAGACGAGGACGCAGCCCTGGTGTCGCTAGCAGAAGCAGCTGCGGTGGACATCATTTGGCTCCTCGACCACGTGGGGTTGTACGGTACGTCCAACGTCGTGTCCGCACAGCTCAGCTTCTGAGCCAACTTCTTGCAGCCTTTTTTCATTCTCTACAGGTTTAGATGACAACATGCATTATTAAGCATGAATTTAAAATTTAATTGAGTTGTACTAACGAATGTTGTTGTCAAAAGTACCTTGACAAAGGCGCGAAGAGGGTTGGTCTTGTCGTCCTTAGTCCGGAAAAGTTGCCTGGAAGCTTCCTCAGAGTAGTTCGACAACTGTTGTGCCTACAACATCACACAAGGTTAACTCGATCATTTTGATTGAATTTTAAAACCCTTACCTCGCTTGAGGATGTAAGTCCAAAGTACTTACCACGTATCTATTTAGAGGGGCCCTAAGAAGTTGTGTTTGCACCCTTTGCGCCTCGTCGAACGCATCGGCGATGTCATCCTCACCGGCCGCATCTGCAGGCATGTTGGTGTACGGGACCATGAGATGAGTCCTCGTACTCCGCTGCAGCCATTGCAGGTACTCCATCCATCTTGCCGGGTGGTGCTGTGGAAGTTCGTTGAGGTGGCGAGGATGCCTGTTATACCAATTAAGCAAATGTGGTTCGTGCGTCACCGCCCAATCCTTTTGCGTGGTCCGAAGCCTTCGATCGATCCTGCATCGCCATATTGCATTAGAAATAAGGCACTTAAGTAGAATAAATTTATTGGCATCGTACCCATGCAGCTGAGCGTTGGTGGAGTACAGCGGTGGAATTCCCTGCAACCTCCCGAACTGTCTGTAAACCCTGAAAGGGTAGTGCATCTCGACGACATGGAAGAAGATAAGTGGCCCTTCGTAAAGCCACTCATCCCCTTCCTCCTCGCAGCGTGGACTAAGGTAGTCCTCTAGCTCCCACCTAGACCACGGTGTCCATGTTACCTACAAAGTAAAAAAACTTAATTTAGTATCAATCTCATTGATAGTGCCTTTAGTAGGAAATGTGGATTGAACTTACGTAGTTGTGTGTCAACACGTCTATCGCATCTGTGTACTGCATGTACCTCCTTTCCAGCTCACCCCTCACTACCTTAGCGTCTTTCCAGATGAAAAGGGTGGTGGGTAGAACGTCTTCATGCTGCCAAACCTGCAATTCACACAAACACGGTGTCACAAATCTCTTTAGTCCTATGAAGATATCAAAGTAGTCAATGTACTCACAGGCAAATGCGGAGGTTTAGTAGGCCTCCCAACTGGAAACCACTCCCAAATCCAGACTTGAAGTAGGTACGAGCAGCCACCTAGGTTGGCATTGGCCGACTGGCGACGACAGGCGGTACAAAGCTGACGGTATGTCCAAGCAAGGACCGCGGTACCCCAGCTATAGGTTGCAATGTTCTCCAGTGGCTGGATAAGGATCCTCAAGAAAATCCAGCTGATGCTGTCGCCTAAGGAGTCGGGGAACAAGAAAGCGCCCAAGAAGTGCCACAACCACACCTTTGTATACACCTCGACCTCGTGATCTGGAGCACCGATCGGAGGCCCTGCACCAAAGTGCTGGGTTATCCATGACGTCGACACTCCTGAAGTCTTCCTGCAATTACAATTGAAGCATTATTCTATAAAAATAGATGTAGCTGAAATGGTTGTATTAGTGATTTCAATGGGGCGCAAATATGAACTTACTTTGTGCCTTTAACTTCAGCATCTGATGGCCTCCTACCACAGAACTGCTCCACCAAGTCTACCCAATTAGACTCATCGACGACACCAGTCACCGGATGACCAGCCAAACTGAGACACAATATCATCTTGACATCCTGCATTGTGATTGTCATTTCCCCATATGGTGTGTGGAAGGTGTGCGTCTCCGGTCTCCACCTGCATCATTACAAGTTTCTGGTTATAGGCAAGTTGACGGCCCAATTTTACAAAACAAAGACAATAAACGCAAAATGCAATGTTACCTATCAACAAAGGCAGTAAGAAGTGCAGGGTCTAGTGTGGGGAGTGTACTGTTGTAGACCCGAACGATCTCAAGGAAGCCTGCCCGACGTATGTACGTCGCGTATCGCTCGTCCCAGCTATGTACGCGGTGCGTGCGAACACGAAGCGCACGCAACGGCCTCTGCTGCTCCGACAAGGCCTGGGCCCGGTGGTCCTTGTCGTAGTCCGCCTCAATGAGGCTAAAGTGCGGATGAGGAGCCCGCGCCTCCATCTTGCAACCCTGAACCTGCCTGTTTGAAAATGAAAGTAACAACATTAGAACAATTAATAACATTATAAAAAAACAAAGACAAGTACATTTGAAGATTAAAATATCATAAATGCATGTTTACAATATAAACCACCTCTTGTCTCGCCCGCCTATGAAATCTAGCGTTATGACCAGGATTCTTGCAAATGGAGCAAAGGTTCTGCGCACGTTCTTCGTCAAAGTCCCCGCCACCATACATGTCGGCGCCGTAACCTTTCATATTGTCCATATCGCCTTTCAGTCGCTTCTTCTTCCTCCTTCCCTTCCCTACCTTCTTTAGGTCCGGATAAGGCGCATAGTCCTCACCATAATATGGAGGCCACTGCGACTCGTCAAGGTATGGCTCGAAACTCTTCTCCCAAACTTTGAGGGTGTTGGCACGGAGATACAAGGGTGACATGTATGGTGCAACTGTGTGGTCAAAACCTCTAAGCCAACAAGATGTGATCATGTGTGAGCAAGGGGCATGCATGATCTGAGGGACGTTGTAACTGCATTCTACTTTATCAAGATCGACACGGTATGTTCGCCCACCAAATCGTTCGCCGCCCAGGTTTGTGCCCCCTCTAGCTCGTACGCAGAAAACAAGCATGTCCCGTCCATAAGCCTCGGCAACCTGTTGTTTGGCCAATTCCTCAGCCTCCTTCAAATATTTGTGTGCAGCCTTCCCCCATCTTCCAATCTCCTCTTCATTCCTCAGGGCTAGGCCATACCGCTTAACAAAATACTCATTGCACTTCATAAAAGAGAACTCAACAATACCGGACACTGGGAGAGATCGAACGCCTTTGAACACACGATTGAAAGACTCAGAGGAGTTTGTTGTCATGATGCCGTACCGGAAGCCGCCCTCATCATATGCTAATGCCCACTTGGCTTTATTTTCCATCTGTTGGTCTAACCATGCCTTGCCAGCTTGGTTGAGCATCTTCTCTAGTTCCACCATAGTCTCGTTGAAATCGCGTTCTGTACGTTTATTGCAAAGCTCCTTTAACTTGTCAGCCACCTCCTTCTTGCGTTGACGCCGCCAGAAATTGGCGGCAAAATGTCGCATGCACCAACGGTGCACTAGGGGCGGGTGACCATCAATGTGTTCACCGGCTGCATTAAGAATTCCAATGTGACGGTCCGAAATCAGACAAATGGTGCGAGAAGGGCCAAGCACATGAACATGGAACAGACGCATAAACCATGACCATGAATCATTGTTTTCCCCCTCCGCCAAAGCAAAAGCCATTGGCACTATCTGGTTCTCTGGGTCTACAGCAACAGCCATCATCAATGTGCCCCTGTACTTGCCGGTGAGGAACGTGCCGTCAACAAGAACAACTGGCCGACAATACTGAAATGCATGCTTGCACTGATCGAAATACCAGAACACACGTACAGAATATGCCTCAACGGGTTCTGAAGATACAACCCTCCTGTGTATATGAACGATCTCATGCTAGGGTTGAAGTGTTTCATCGCACACAAAATGCGTGGAACCCTGTTATAGGCTTCCTCCCAGCTACCCCAGCGAATTGCCAGGGCAATTTGCTTTGCCCGCCAAGCCTTTCCATACGTGACCTCATACCCAACAAATGTGACTATGGTCTCCTGCAAGAAAGACACCGATACGTCATTGTCCTTATCTACAAGACCCAATATACGATGGGCTAGGTACCGAGTCGTCAACTGGGGATGGTACCTTTTCCCTCATTAGTCTAGCATCTGTGCGGCTGTTCCACTGAAGTTACCTTCCACTTACCATCACTCCGCCTCTTTCGTGCATTCAACTTCCACGAGCACGGGAATCTAGCCTTACATAATATGTGGAATTTTACCTCCTTGTCAGAATGTCGAACCGTGTAAGGCCTATGATGATACACAGCATAGTCCTGAAGGAACAACTTCATCTCAGACATCGTATTGAAAAGCATTCCCTTCCTCAGTATTAAATTTTTATGGTTGTACAATGAGTCCTTACACATCTGCAAACCCGTGTCACAAACTACCATATGCGACATGCTGACATCCTTATAATTTGGCACACCGGTAGCCCTGGATACCGAGCTGGCTCGGCTCGTTTGGGCTCGGCTCGTTCTGGCTCGTTAAGATAACGAGCCAGCTCGGCTCGGCTCGTTATCCTAACGAGCCAGAAAGCCAGCTCGGCTCGGCTCGTTAAAAGCTCGAGCTGGCTCGTTAAGCTCGCGAGCCAGGTATAAAAAATACACAAAATATAATATTTGTATTTATTTAAAGTTTGAGAATAATAATAATACAACAGAAATGCATCTAGACCAGTTACCAGTCAATTTATAGGGTCTAGACCAGTTACTAGTCAATTGTAAAGTACAAGACATGAAGTAATACAAAAACTAATACAAGTTTTGATACTTTTTTTTCCTGAAAGCTTGGCTCGTTTAGCTCGTGAGCGGCTCGCGAGCTGGCTCGAGTTGGCTCGTTATAGCTAACGAGCTAAAATCTTGGCTCGGCTCGGCTCGTTATCGTAATGAGCCGAGCCGAGCTGAGTCGAGCCAGCCACGAGCCGAGCGAGCTAACGAGCTTCGAGTTTTTCGTCCAGCCTTACACACCGGTAAAGGGCAAGCCAGCCTCCCTCAGCTGTGTAAGCTCTGCCGATGTATAAGAGGGTGGTGCAACGTATTGTTGTGCCTCCCTAACCCTGCTCCATCCTTCATATTCCACTCCATCATCTGGATAACCGGTGGCTAATGTGCCCTGAGTCTGCATGCCATGAAGTACCTCAAGTGGTACTCCTGAGGGCATGCCACGAACCGGTGTACACATGGCAGGTGCACCTCCAGAGGGCATGGCTTCAACCGGTGCTCGCATGGCATGTGGACCTCCTTCCTCATTTCCTGAATCGTCAGAATCAGTGCTAACATCATCACTAATCATTTCCTCCTCTGCCGCCTCCTCCTCCTCCTGTTCGAACTCGTCTACATCAAAATCATTGCTTATATGACCAACTGGAGGAGAATGAACCCGCTCTTGCGTCCAATTACCATCCAAGTCCATACTCTCCATAGTTTGTTGCATCTGCACACCACAATCTCCTTGAGTACCACTGTCGAAGGACGGCTCCTCATTCTCAACATTCTCCAGCACCAACTCAGCCATGCCGACATTCGAACCTTGGATGACCCTATTGTATCGGGACCACTCTGCTTGGTTGCACAAGTCCATCATCACATAGTGTGTCCTATTCCTTCCAACATCAAACCTACCCTTTAGTGTGAAAGCCTCACCAAACTTCAAACTCAAACGGTCACATAGATCACTAAAACTAGGGGTGCCATCAAACCATTCCAATTCTTCATACATATCCTCAAACTGGCAATCCTCTCTCCTAACACTTCCTCCGTAAAAAACTCTTACACCGTAATCCATCTACAAAACGATTTGACATCCGATTATCAACTAACCAATATGGTAGTACTAATTACTACATAACTAACTAACTAACTAACCTTACTTAACTACCACCTAACTAACTAACCTTACTTAACTACCACCTAACAAACTTACTAACTTAATTATTAACTAATAACTAATATTAACTAACTAACTACAATTCATGCTAATATTAACTAATCTTAACTAACTAACTAATAACAAACTAATAACTAATAACTAATATTAACAAACTAATATTAAACAACTAATATTAAAAAATCTAATAAATAATAACTAATATTACAAAACTAATAACAAAGTAAGATTAAAAAAATACCGTGAATCGGGGACGGGAGGCCGCGCGGCGAGGTCGGTCGGGCGGTGGAACGCCAACGCCGGGGCGGGGTGCGGCAGGCGGCGCCGCGGTGGCGGGCTGCGGGGGCGCGGCAGCCGGCGGCGGGCGGTGGGGCCGGTGGCGCGGCGGGCACGACGGGCTGCGGGCGCGGCGCGGCACAGTGGCGCGGGCGAGGCACGGCGGCGCGGCGCGGCAAGGAGGTGCGGCGCGTCACGGCGGCGCGGCGCGGCAAGGCGGCGCGGCGCGACACGGCGGCGCGGCGCGGCACGGGGGCCGGGAGGCGCGGCACGGCCGCCGGGGGACGGAGGCGCGGCGGGGCGGGCGGCGCCGGGGGCCGGGCGGCGCGGCGACGGCGGCGCGCGGCGGCGACGGCGGCAACAGCGGTGCGGGCGAATACACCCGATGGCGGGGTGCGGGCGAATACACCCGATGGCGGGGTGCGGCCGCTTATATTGGGCCGTACCCCGCCATGATCGGTGGCGGGTTAGGGGTACCCCGCCACAGATCATGGCGGGGTACACCCCTGCCACGCTGGCCAGCCACGGTGCCACCCCTGCCACGTGGCCCCTGCACCCCGCCACCATGCATGGCGGGGTTCAGTGCAATTGCCCCGCCATGCATGGTGGTGGGGCCAAACGGGTTAGTTTTAAAAAAAAATCAAATCCGGGTTAAATTTAAAATTTGTTTCAAATTTAGGCTAAAAATAAAAAAAAATCGGCGAATTTTTTTTATTTTTAGCCCAAATTTGAAACAAATTTTAAATCTAACCTGGATTTCAAAATTTTTTTAAATCTAACCCGTTTGGCCCCGCCAAGGGACAAATGTGTCAATAGTGTGATGGTAGGTCCTCTGGTTAGGAGGCTGCCAACAAGGATTCAAATGTTGGGTTGTATGAAAAAAATAGTTTCTTGTTGTGCAATGTCTACTGAGATATACTTGTTGTAGACAAGTCCTAGATAGCTAGCTTTTGAGGCCTTTTTCTGACCCTGCAGTCTAAGAAAATTTCTTCCTTATGTGGTATAACTCAGGAGATAAATACCTTAGGGTCGACCTTTTTTATCGATAATGATATAGACTGGGCATCCGGGAGAGCTCGCTGCGTGCCCCGCTCGCCCATGCTCCCTCCCCCCCTCCGTCCCTCGCCCCTCCGTGACCTCCATGCAACCGCGCGCTCCCTAGCGACCGGCTCCCGCTCCCCCCACCGGAGACGAGGACGACGGCAGCTGCTCCGACGAGGTAGGTCGATCCTTCTCTAGATCTGACCCCTTCTCCTCCTCCTCCTCCTCTTCCTCCTCATCTTCTGGATCTGAGGGGACGCAGCAATGGCTAAGGTTCCGGCGAGCTCTGGGTCCTATTTCCTTCTCCCTCCGGTGAGCTCGAGGTGATGGGTCAGGGGCTGTTTTGTACGCTTTTTTTTTGTTTCTCCCATATTGCAATGGGTTTTTTTATGTTGCAACAGATGATTTTTTAATGTTGTAATGGGATTTTTGGGGTAGTTGCAACAGATGTTTTTGGGATGGTGTAGTACTACTCCTTGAGATGTTGCAGTACTAATGCTTGAGATGTTGCAGTACATAATTGTCGATGTTGCAGCACATGTTTTTCGATGTTGCAGTACATATTTTTTTCGATGTTGCAATAATTTTCGTTGTTGCAGCACATATTTTTCGATGTTGCAGTTGATGTTTTTTTAATGTTGCAGTACATGTTTTTCGATGTTGCAGTCCATATTTTTTCGATGTTTCAGTACATAATTTTCGTTGTTGTAGTACATATTTTTCGACATTGCAGTACATATTTTTTAATGTTACACTATATATTTTTGCGATGTTGCAGTGCTTATATACCGATGTTGCACTACATAGTTTTTTCCATATGTTTGCAATGTTGCACTTGAAGTATTTCATGCTCTTTTTTAGGGGACAGGGGTGCGGTGGGGGGAACGGGGGATAGGGGCATGGTTGGGAGCGGAGGACCGGGGCGGGTTCCGTTTCTATTCCATTCTATGCGGCGGGGGGTCGGGGTGGGGGGCAGGTTTGGGAAGCGGACCAGGGTCCGGAGACGTCCGGGAGCTAGAATCGTCGTTTTTTATATAATTTATATAGCTGGAGCAAAGAGCAGGCGACCAAAGGGTGGGTGGATGAGAGCCAATTCAGAATTCCCCTCTGAGAATCTGGCCTCTGTCACTAATACACCCCCACGGGCACCTCTTAAAATCAAAACCAAGTTGCCAAAGCCAAAAGAGTCAAATGGAAGCCAAAACAATCAAGCAGAAGCCAAGGCAAGTCAAAAAAACACCTAGGAACACTAGAAAACCAATTTCACCACCCAGAGTGCGGAGGTTCTGTATTTTTATGCACACGTCCGGAGGTTCCACATTCTGGTGTTTCTGCACTGATAGATTTCAGCAGCCCGAACCAAAAAAGAAAAAGGCAAAACTTGATAAGCCAAGTCCTATTGAGCTCAAATTTTGTACACACCTTCTCTAGGATGTTTTGAAGGTGTCCACAAAATTTCACCTCAAAAAGATCAAAGCTCCGGAGGAACAAACAATGTTACTTAATTCAGTGGTAGACAGCTTGCCTATCAATGTCGAGTTGTCTATGACAACCTCAACGATATCAAGTTATCTCAGCTCAGTCTCTCGGATGTGTTTACAAGGATAGGGTGTTCTATGGTACCGTCTTTAAAAAATACCTTAATAATTTTTAGTGGCTGTTTTTTCACAAGTTTTTGTATCAATGAGGGTAAAACTAGCTCAAATTCTTCCAACCTATTTGAAATGAAAAAAACAATCCATGAAAGTCAGGTGTTGCGTTTTAAAAGGACTTCTCCCTATTCAGAATCAATAATGCAATGGACTTATTCTTAGTTTGAAGCAAGTGCAGAAGAAAAAAAAAAGCGAAGAGCGATAATACCACCAGCTTGTGGAAAATTTTGTCAAAGCAGAGTAGTAGTATGCTCCAGCAAAACCATGATATACAGGAGGACACGTTCAATTCCATCGGTGAGGTGGGTACATGATGCGTTGCATATAATTGTGAAATAGCTTCTACTTGCCTCTGCTTCAGTTACTACTACGTACCTCCCCCAGCTGTTTCCATGCATGTATGCATGACCGGCGACGGATCAACCGGCCGGCCGGTGGGCCGTGCTGATCCCATAACTGGCACTTAATGCCGGCGGTGAGGTCGTTCTCGACGCCGTCGGTGCCGGCGCCCCACTTACTGCGGTACTGCCCCACAAATTGCATGGTGTCGTCTGTGGTCTCCCCGTTTGACGTACGAGTACGACGTCCATGCGTGCATGGCCCTTGTTGGTTGACCTGCGCCAGCAGCTGACTTGTGGGGTTGACTTCCTCCCCAGCCGGCGTGCGTGGACCTCCACGCAACGCTCCTGGCCGTGGAAGGATGCCATCCATGATCCATCAGCTTTCAGCTGCCCGCAGTGGAAGCCGGCATCCAGAGGACGGTGCTGGAGGCTTGAGCTGAGTCTTGAGTCCTGAGTATATAGAATACTTGTACTTTTCGCTAGTTTGAAAACGATGAATACGACCGTGTGGTGTGGAGGTCAGCGTCTCTAGATCCCGACTTTTTTGAACAGGGGAAAAGGAGTCTAGTCTCTAGATCGAAGACTGGGCTGGGCACATTTTCCCCCAAAACCGAGGATCGAACGTAACTCTCGGCTTCTTAATTTGGCTATAATGATACGGCGAGGATGTCCGTCCGGGGTCTTCCCAAATAAAAAAATATCTCCCACTCCGTCTCACACGTGCTCCCGCAGGCTCCACTCGGCCCTCACCCGGCTCCATGACATCAGGCTTCGCCGCGCTGGAGTCGCACCTTCTGTCCGCCCCCGCCCTCGTCACTATCGCTGGCGCCGCCATCCTCCTCATCACCTCCTCCTGCGCCTGGAGACGGCGAGGGCGTTGCGGCTGTGTCGTACTTTGTGTCGGCCTCGAGGCTCCTCGCGCCCCGGTAGCGGAAGAAGCTCGCGAGGGGTGGAGCGGGGCAATTCTATGGTGCTCTTCACTTCGCCGCCTCCCAGCCCCGATTTGCCTATCGAGGCGGTTATCGAGTTCCTCACAGCTCGCCTGACATGGTGGTCGCCACCCACTAGAGTATTGCGTCTGACATGTTGCAAGTGTATGTTTCAATTGTTTCAGAGGTTGCAAGTGTTTTTATGTGGATGTTGCAAAAGCAGATTTGAATGCAGCATATGTTGCAAGTGTTTCAAAGGCATGTTTTAAGTTTGTTGAAAATATTTCATCTGTTTTCAGACGTATGTTTGCAAGCGTTTTTTTTATTTGGATGCAATATATGTTTCACACATGTTGCAAGAGTATGTTCCATTGGTTTCAGCTATTTTAGTTTTATGAAACAGTAAGTGTTTTCATGTTGCAAGTTACAAATGCTTTTATCTGAATGTTGCATATGTTTCACACATATATTTCAAGTATATGTTCTAAATGTTTCATCTCCTTTTAGACGTATGTTGCATTTAAGTGTTTCATATTTCAGAGATGTGTTAAAAGAGTCATAGGACACGGCCTAGGCGCTGAGGGTTCAGGCACGGCGATCGGGGCGCATTGCGTGCATAGGTCCACAGACGAGGATGTGCTCGTCCTTTTCCGGCTCCCAAGGTCCCGCCCGCGCGGAGAGAGAGGAGCGGGGTCGCTGGTAAGAAGCCGCAAACACAATTACAGGGCGGAATGCGCGTGCTTGGCAGCGCGAGACAGATAGGACGGGCTGTGTGGGCGTTCGGACGCTGGCCACGCCCTTTCTTTGGAGTTCGGTGCCAGTATCGGTTGCTGGTTCCTCAATCGGTCTTCGATCTTCGCAACTGCCCACTCGCCAAAATCGTTACCTTGGCCCATCAAGGCCCAACACCGCGCAGAAGCCAGACATGCAACACATGTTCTCAATCGGCCTTTTACATCAGCTGATCAGCAAACCCAACGCTTGGTGTTGATGATCAGGCGGAGCTTGTGGCGACTTGGCGCAAGCCTTCTTTCTGGTATTATTAGGGACCAGCATTCTAACAAGGTGTATGACTCCGTCTGGCATCCAACAAGCTGACGCCGCCGAGCATGCTCCTTGTTCAAAGACTGCGGACGTACTCAACGCGATGAATTCCAATCGGATACGCCGATACGCCGTCAACTGAATCCACATTGGGCCGTTTGTCCAATGCTCCTTACATATTACAGAGAGCACCGGTCTGGACAGAACACGCTCTTTCTCTGTCTGAGCAAGCTGGCTCTCAGAGCCTGTTCACCCGGCTTATAATCCGTCTTTTTCAACTTGTTTTTTCAGCCAGAACAGTATTTTTGTCTCACAACAAATCAGCCAACAGTGTTTTTCAGCCGGCTTATCAGCCCAGCCGAACCGGCCAGTCTCAAGTCTTTATAATTTTACAGAACTCTCACTCTGTGGTGTGGTGTTTTGACAAGAGAAAAATACAGAAATTCGTTTCGCTATATGCCTCGGAGCCAAATAGGCAAATACTCCTACAGATGCTTGCATGCATTTACAATTTTACATTTACAGTACATCCATTGATCGGCCATGGCCCATTCGGTCGACCCGACCGATGCGCGGCTAAACCATGGTCGTCACCGCGCCGGCCGCGGGCGGCGGGAGCGCTTCCAGCCACGGGATCAACCTGGCGTGGACGAGGTCCGGCCGGTCGTCGTGCGGGCAGTGCCCCACGCCCTCCAGCATGTGGAGCGTCACGTTGGGGAGCTCCGACGGCAGCTTCGAGAAGAACTTCCCCACGGGCCCGTCGATCGGGGTGAAGGGGTCCCGGTCGCCCCACAGCACCAGCACGGGCAGGTCGGCCAGCCGCGGCATCAGCGCTATCGGGCTCGGCCCCGGCGGGCCGGTCACCGTCGACACGAACGCGTCCAGGGCGCCCTCCGTGTCAGCCGGTCCGCTTATGATCTGCATGTGCATGTACATGCTTTCAGAAAAGAAAAGAAAAGGAAGATGTGGAGATGAATGATTGAATGGAGCGGCAAGTGTAGTCACTCCATTCATTTAAGCTTTGGTATTGTCCGCTGTATATATATATATATATATATATATATATATATATATATATATATATATATATATATATATATATATATATATATCAAAGACATGTGAGCCTTGGGACGATGCCAGTAGAGATGAATGATTGAATGGAGCGGCAAGTCGTCAATTTTTTCCACCGGTTCAGTGACGAATTCTTGCAGAAACAGACGTAGCCTAGCTGGCTGCTGAGGAAACAGACCATAGGTGCCTTACCTCAACTAATTCGTCATCCACAGCATCTTTGTTCCCGTAAATAGAGAGCAAGATGTCCTTCAGATTGTCCCTGTTCAATACAAATTGTCACAGAACAGCATCAACAGGCCAGATCGGACTATCAGAGAGAAGTGTGCAGATCGGCATGCCTGTTTTTGACGCGGTTAAAGAGCGCTGATGCTATCGGCCGTTGTTTCAGCAGGAAGTCAATCAGCCAGAGCAGAGGCAGGAGCAGCTTGATCCTCCAGTCGTCGACGATCGCCTTGTTGTTCATGCCGCCAGCGCAGTTCAGCAGAACAAGCCCCCGAACGACTTCTCTGTTCGACTCTGCTCACCATTAGCAGGAGCAAACTGAATATCATGAGTACCGAGCTAGTAGTCTGAAGAAAGAGAATTTACAGGCATTGCTGATTGGAACCTGAGGCAGCAATGACGCATGCAAGGCTTCCAACAGAGTTGCCGACGAGCACCGTGGGCCTCCTGACCACCTCCTCCAAGAAATCCAGTATCAGCTGATTCAGACAACGTATACGCCATTGTATTTTCAGAATCATCAATCTCGAGTTCAAATGTCAGAAGGTACGTCTATATCAGACTGAAAGCACACTTGCCTCAGCCCATGTCTCCATCGTGTAAGAAAACCCAGCAGGCTTGTCCGAGGCACCGAACCCCAGTAAATCGATCGCGTAGACGGTGTAGGATTCAGACAACACCCCAATGTTCCTACCAAGGAGTTGATCAATGTTCCCAGCAATGACGCATGCAGAGGCACAAGCTCGAGCACATGGCGCGCGTGCACCACCGATCGCGCGATGAGCTCAGATTTCGTCAGAAAATTAAGACCAATGGGCGGACGGGGACAAGGCCGGCTCACCTGCGCCAGTGCGCGACGGAGGCGCCGAAGCCGTGGACGAGCAGGACGGGCGGGCCCTGCCCTCTGGCGAGGTAGTTCACGCGCATCCCTCGCCACGTCCAGGTGGAGCAGCCCCGGCGCAGCTCCTCCAGCGACAACGACGGCGCCGTCGTCGCGGCGGGCGAGGCGGCGCTGCTGGTGTCGATGCTTCCGGCGCGCGTGAGGACGCGGGTCGCGGCTCGGGAGCTGAAACGGCCATGGGAAGAGGGCCGCGAGGCGGAGAAAGGGAGCGACGAGAAGCGGTGGCGTCGGCCAGGTCTTGGAGTTGGAGCAGCGGCGGAGGAGAAGGAGAGGCGGTGGTGGGCGGCGGCAAGTGCTGCCATATCCACCCCGCTCGTCTCAGTGGTTATCGCGGGTGTTCGGTGTTCCGTTTTTACGGCTTGCTTTCCTGGCAGGCTGGCACGACCGGCGTCCGGTGGTTGTCCGGCGGCGACTGTGTTGAGCTTGTGCTTTTTCTACGGTTTAGATTTTTCTTTTCTTTATTTCTTTCTTTCTAGAGTACCTGGGAAAAAAAAAGATGTCCTCCTCTTCCGCCTTGTTAATTATAGTTTCTTGATGACCATTTTTTGTTACATGGCTCGTGAGGTTAATTAGCTTTTCAAACGGTGCTTGCTTGTTGAAATACATCGAATTCATTGTAAAGCTGATCTCAAACTTATTCCACGGAGTATTTGCTAGTGCCTCGTCAATAGTGTTTTGAAAAACAAAAGACCTATTCGCTCCGTCTTAAAAAGAGTGTCATTATGAGGTTTCAAATTTTAAATTTTTTATTAGATTTGTAGAAATGATTATCAATATTTATATCTTTAAATAAATTATTGTGAAAATATATTCAATGACTCATCTAATGATTTTAATTATACACTAAAAATATTATTAGTTTTTTATTTATATTTGATTAAAATTGTAAATGTTTAAATTTTTGAGAAGTGAAAATGACATTCTTTGTGGAGATTAGAGAGTAATATTTAAAGAACAGTCATCAGGTCTTAAATTCATGGAGATCTTAGCCAGAGAAGCTTTTTCTTTTACAAACTAATTTCTTATGGATGTGGCAATTGCTATTGGTGTCTCGTAGAACTATAGAAGGCTTTCCTACTGGCCAATGACCTCGTGCCTCCCTTGCTACCGTTAGGAGTTCAAGTCAATTATCTTCTTTCTATAAAAAAAAAGATTGAGCTATCTTTTGAGGCAATGATTCGTAGTCGTAGTCTCAAACGCAGTAAAAAGCTACTAGACCTTAACAATTGTGTGCCTTTTTTTTCCTACGAACGACGTTAAGGTTGATTGAGACCTTACATAATTTATTAGATCCCATAGTTTTTAAAGTAAGAAAATAATTGTTTATATCGGTTTTTCTTTGTGTTGTGTTGTTCTTTTGTGAAACGGCCACTTTATTCCGTGAAATAGAAGTAAAATAAAGATGGTATAGCCAGTCACTTGGGAAAAGAAAAGAAAATCTCACGGAAATGACCACAACTTTCTCTCAAAATAAAACCTCACCCCTGCTTGGTCTGCGGCCCTGTCTCTCGTCTCCTCCCACCCTCTTGCCTGCGCCCCCTCCTCCCTTCGTCTCCGCCGCCGCCGTCTCCTCGCCGGAACCCTAAATGGACCCTGGCGCCGGCGCGCACTACTCCGCCCGTACCGCGGAGGAGGTCTTCCGCGACTTCCGCGGCCGCCGCGCGGGCATGATCAAGGCCCTCACCAACGGTATGCTACCGTCGCTCGCTCCTCTGTTCCGGATTTCGCCTGCCTATCTGGCGGGCGGCTTCGCCGGTGCTGATGTGTTGCTTGGTCTGGTGGTTTGCGCAGATGTGGAGAAGTTCTACCAGCTGTGCGACCCCGGTGAGTCCGCTCGATCTCCTCGGTCGTAGGGTTGGGGCCGCCGACAGTCACTTGGTTGCTAGGGTTCGGGCGTTCGGTCGCCCTGCTTGGTGCCCCGAAGCTCAATTTGCCACTCGCTGGTCTGGAAATGGGAACCTAGTACTGGTCCGCTTAATGGTTTGGAGCGTGGTGACTGGTGAGCGATTGCAATTGTAGATTGGGCGAAAGGTTGGATGGAATCCTCGAATTCGTGATGATTTTATTGTTCATGCATTGGTTAGCTCGACTCTTGAGTCGTGTTAGCTGTTGATGCTGCGCTGGAAAATGTAGGAATTTATGGGAAGTTCCAGGTTTGGGTGCTGGGATTCTATACTCAAAAGTAGACACGGTTGTTGTTTCTTTGCTGATTCCCACCCCCCCCCCCCCCCCCCCGTTTCTACCATATTCCATAAATGCAACATAGGATCATGAGTTATGACTCATGACCTATCTTAGAATTAGTTACTCTTTGTTTTAGTGAAGCCAGCGAACCAATTTTTTTTTTTGCCAATTGTACCATAGGATTGGTTTAGGAGTGTGAGCTTGCTTCATTTATCTTGTTTTTTAGTGCAACCATGTAGCCTAAGCCTAGCACTTTCTGCTTGCACCTTGCACTTCACTGAGTAAATTACAAGTAATACAAAACATCGGTCCTTTGTATCTACTAATTCGGGGGTTTTTTTTACAGAAAAGGAAAACCTGTGCCTTTATGGCTACCCCAATGAAACATGGGAAGTAACTTTGCCAGCAGAGGAAGTGCCTCCGGAGATCCCTGAGCCAGCTTTGGGTATAAACTTTGCTAGGGATGGCATGAATGAGAAGGATTGGTTGGCGCTAGTTGCTGTCCACAGCGATTCCTGGTTACTAGCTGTTGCATTCTACTTTGCGGCCCGGTTTGGGTTTGACAAAGAGGCCAGGTAACGATTCTAGGCACTGGAACTTTTCAGTTTCCTTGAAAAAGAAATTTATATATCTATGGTGAAAAAGAAATTTATATATCTATGGCTTTGTGTCCTTTATTTGCTTCAAGCCTACATTTTCACAAATTCATCTACAGGTTAGTGTTGACCAACAGATATGAACGACTTGCAAAAAGAAATTCCTCATTGCTAACATGTGATTCCCACCTGATTGAAAAAGTCATTGTGATTTCTCCTTTGTTAAGGATCAGTTTGATTCTTATATTTAGTGTTTGCTTGTGCAGTTTGTACATAATCAAACATTCAGAGTTGATTTGAAAGTGGCCTGCAGTTCCATTTGTACTGTTTGGATTACAAAGGAATTGACAACAAGGATTAGGATTCAAATCAATTGGCAATTGAGTGTTATTTGCCAGCATATTTTTTTCGAGTCGTAAACTAACATGTTTACTGGCCAATGTTTGGCATAGGCTGTGATACAACAACAACATAGCCTCTTGTCCCAAGCAAGTTGGGGTAGGCTAGAGATGAAACCTAAAAGAGACGAGAAACAGGGAGACACATAAAGGGACATAAAGGGCACAAGAGAAAAAGAGGTCACGGTTCAGGCACGTTGATTGCCAATCTCCAAGCGCTCCTGTCCATAGCTAAATCCTTGGAGATATTCCACTCCTTAAGATCTCTCTTAACGGACTCGTCCCAAGTTAGTTTAGGTCGACCTCTACCGCTCTTTACATTATCGGCCCGCTTTAGAACTCCACTACGCACCGGCGCCTCAGGAGGCCTCCGTTGGACATGTCCAAACCATCTCAACCGATGTTGAATCAATTTCTCCTCAATTGGTGCCACCCCAACCCTATCCCGAATATCGTCGTTCCGGACTCTATCCCTTCTTGTGTGCCCACAACACCAACGCAACATACGCATCTCTGCTATACTCAATTGCTGGCATAGGTTGTGATACGGTAATGAATAGCATCGTTAGCGCTTGGGCAGTTCCAAACACTGACATGTGCACCATGAGGAAGCTTAGGAATTTGCGGTTGAATTTCACACATGCTCACGCCTTCGATACATTTGGGGAAGAGCCCTTCCAGAGACAGACTAGGTAGCATAGAGCAGAGGATGAAGGTATGGGTGGCAGCCAGGAGAACTCATCTATTGCCGCTAATAATGAGAAAGAAACAGCTTTGCCAATTAGGAAGAGGCATAGTCAGATCTGAAGCCATGGAACGAGGTGAAATCAGTGGAATGGTCGAGGGAAGGACTAGGCAGAGACGCACAACGGTGGGCTGAGAGATGGTAGTGAGTTCCAACCAGGGTGCGCATAAGAAAATCTAGGCCTGATTTAGGGCCTGTTTGGTAGGGCTTCTTTTGTCTCTGGCTCCTCCGGAGGAGCCGGAGCCGGTGAAGCCAGTTTTTCAGGCTTCACTGGCTCCTAGTTCATTTCTGAAAGAGAGAAAAAAACAGCCCCTTGCTTCAGGCAGAACATTCCATACAAGCCAGAGCTGTTTTGGGAGGAGAAGCCTTCTCAAACCGGTCCTTAGTAGACCACCTTAAGTGATCTCCTTGTTTCAGTGGCCTCTCCTTAGTCTCCCAGCACATCTCTTTTGCTTAAAAGATCTTGTACTGGAGTCTTGGTAGGGCCGTGCAACCCACTCAGTCCACCCATCCTAGGCCCAGCCTAGCCAAACCACTAGAAATATTTTTACATGGACTGCGTCGAGACAGGCTGAGATCGGTTGAAGCGCTCTAGGACAAAGCGTCACTGTCTTCCCCTCGCGAACTTTCACTCTTCCCAAAGTTGCCTTCACTCAAGCAGTCAAGCCAAAGCCTAGATCAATCTGACCCCTTTTCCTCTTCCTAAATCCAGTCGTATACATCTAAAAACAGGCATGGTAGATCTGGCTTTGGATTAGTTCCTAGAGTCACACCAGCAGGCTGCCGGATTAGGCGGATGCACATGGTGTCGCATAAGTCTCTGGAGCTAGGAACCACGATAGTTGAGCGCTGCTGCCCACATTGCAGGTGGGGCAGCGACTGACCAGGAGTGGCACAGAGGCTCGGGAGCGCGATGGTCAGGAGGCCTCACACTTTGGCTAAAAGGTGGAGCTCTTTCAATCCTAATCTTGTGGAATCACTTCATGTTATCTGCTAATGCTGCCTGTTCTGATCTCATACTTGGGGAGAGAATAAGGCAGGGACTGGAGGAATACATTTGATTGCCACAGTTCTGTGGTTACATCCATTATTAGTTCATTATATTCCTATATAGTCCATTTTTTTTATTTCTTCCTTTTGGCCACCTAGCCTGCCTAAATCCTACTAGGGGCATGTTTGGGTCACAGGTTGCCACCATTTGCCACACATGCCTAATGTTAGGTGCTCAAAATATTTGCCACACCTCACTAAGCCTTAGAGAATCTTGTCACATTTTTTTGGGTCATGGACGCGTGAGACCTAATTTGCTAGAAGATAATATTACCACACTTTGTGGTGGCAACCAAATAGTAGCCAAAGTTGGTCAAACTTGCCTAACCACCATACCGCCTAACCTCTTTTTTTTTTTTTGCGACTACCATACTGCCTAACCGTTTAGCGTACGTAGGCCCTCTTGATCACCACTTAGGTGGTAGGCACAGGTATGGGTGCAAATGGAACCATCCGACCAAAGGGTTTCAGATGCTAATCTGTATCTAAATCCAGACATTCAATATCCGTGCCGTATCCGAATCCGAATAATCAAAGTTGGATATTTGATACGGATATGGGATGGATATATCAAGCACATCTGACACTTTTCGTGTTTTTTTTAACATGACATTGTTGCGTTGCATATTGGAAAAGTGCTAAGTTAGCTATTAGATTGACAGAGAGAGGTAAGGTACTGATTTTATGGCATTCTAGGGGATGAAATGACTCACTAAATTAGTTCCACCGTTGGAGCTAAATGTAGACAAAGATTGAGTTCTGGGTTTGACTCATTGTCTAGCATAACTCATAGCTGCACTGTGCACTCTTCACGACACTTTAATGACATAAAACTTATAGTTAAAAGTTTTTTGCTAGCGGATTTTTTTAAATTTAAATCATCATTTGTATAGAAAAGGAGGAGACTCTTGGTTGAAATGAAGCTATTCCATTTCTGACATCTCACAAGTAACAAGTACTGTAGAAAGTATATATTTCCGGGTTTGCAGCTCGTTAGTTGTTGCTTTACATTAGAATACATATTTGTGATGTCTCCTTACTCAACATCTTGGTTCTTTAGCTTCACTTGGTTGTGAACTATTGTGGATGGTTTTATAATTGAGCAAAAGTGTCTCAAATTGCTTGATGAATATTTGATGAGTCTTGTTTGGACTGAAAACACTAAATGTCACATATTTTCAGCTTTTGCCAAGATCTTGATGAAGACTCAGTAGCAAGTGATTGAAAGTAACCTAAACTTTATGCATCTATAGAAAAGAGACAATAAATGTAAAGATGATTGGAATATTCTTCGTTTGGCTTGTTACATTGTTCATGCAATGCATTTTCACTATTGATTATTTTTGAAGTTCCCTGCTCAACTCCCAAGTATTATTGTTTTGGTCATAACATTAGACCTTTATTACTTATTGTTCTCCATTCTTTTTATGAACCCTTTGCTTCAGTTATAGAGTATATTGGGTGAGAGCATTCATTCTACGAATCTGTTTTTGTTAGAGAAGCTAATAATTGACCACTTGAACAACTGTAGCTAGTTGTTATCTACTGGGTGGATTGGTAGACTGACCAGAATGGACGCCTCCCTTTTTGCACTACTACGATGGAGTATGTGTTGGTGATTACATGACTTCAGGAAAATACATGGATGCGGAAATACACTAGGGCCGAGGGGTAGAAGTAACCAACTGATAGAAAAAGGAATCTGATAAGTTTTTCCTTACAAGGATTTGGTCAAGCTAAGGCTTCAGTGAACAACAAAAACATTATTTTTAGTGGATTCCAATACTGCTATCTTCACCAGTTCGGAGTATTCAGATTACTATTTTTGCATAGAATAAACAGGTTTATGCTTCTATGGATGTTTGAAAATGTGTGGTTTGCTTTTCTCTTTAACAGGCGGCGACTCTTCAACATGATAAATAACTTGCCCACGATATTTGAAGTAGTGACTGGGGTTGCCAAGAAACAAAACAAGGAGAAGGGCCCCAATAGTACCAGCAAAAGCAACAAACCAAGTTCGAAAATGGTAAGTTTAGGCACTTATTGTGCTGCCCTTCAGTATTTTCATCACTGATGATTTTCTGTTTCAGACATCAAGACCCGAGTCTCATTCGAAGGTGACAAAAGTGGCAGCGCCCCCCAAGGATGACGATGATGAGAGCGGTGAAGAATATGAAGAAGAGGAAGAGCGTGATAACACCTTATGTGGATCTTGTGGAACAAATGACGGCAAGGACGAATTCTGGATCTGTTGTGATAGTTGTGAGCGGTGGTACCATGGGAAGTGTGTCAAGATCACGCCTGCACGAGCCGAGCACATCAAGCACTACAAATGCCCAGATTGCAGCAACAAGAGGGCAAGAGCCTAGCGTCAAGCCCTGGTGTGACCCTGGAGTTAAGCGCCAAATCATTGATGTCTGCAGATATATGCCTAGCTGTCTAGCTTGTAGACTTGCTTTTCATTTCGAATGAACGCTGTTGATTGACTGGGTTGCCCTCAGCAGCTCATGTTGCTCGGGCTTAATTGTGTTTAATGTTTTATAAGCGGTTGTTGTTGTAGTACCAGGCAGTCCTGCAGACGTGTGATGGACGTTTTTGGACTCAAAGGACTCAACTGACCGTTTCTACATCGCTAGTCTAGTTCCAGTTGATCGTGCCACTCGACTTTTCACAATGGGCTGGTGTTACGAATTTTGACTGACCATGGTTTGGTTCTGATCCTCGAACCTTTGATCGATTGCTTCGTTCCAAACCAATATATGTCAAAATTATACTTCTGCAATTTTGTTTACTCACAGGACAGGATATTCAAGAATTTGTGAGCTAAGAATAAGAGTACTCTCTTCGATCTCTCTTAAAGCACGTTATATCTCTCCTTTAGCAATTTCTTTCAAGTCCTCTCTTTAATCTCTTTTACGAGGCACATAGTAACATGACACGATGTTTAAATTGGATAACCCATTTAATTACAAATCTAATCGTGTTAAGTTTATATTATAATAATTAAAAGTAGTTAGTTAAATCACTAGGCAAAGATTTTAAAGTTTAAATCTTGATATGATAAAAGAGAATGGAGGGAGTGGTATCTAAATATTCCCTATTCTCTGTTTATGGTTTCTCGCTCTCTATGTTCTCAAAGGATATAGAGAGCGGAGCTAACCTCTTTAGAGTACTCAAGCCGTTCTCTATCTATAGTTTCTTACTAAAGTTGTTGAAGCCGTTCTCTATTTATGGTTTCTCGCTATATGCTCTCCAAGGCTCTCTAGACTACCAAACAAGAGAAGTTGTCAGCGTTTTTTTTTTCAAAATGGCTCTGCAAACAAGAATTTATCAAAGCTTAGAATTTGTAGGGCATGTTTGGCGGGGCTTCAGCTCCGGCACCTGCAGAAGCCGGACAAACGGCGAACGAGAGAACAGCTCCCGGAGTTAGTGCCCTTTTCAACTACGATGACGAAGAAAAAAAAAACAAACTCCTTCCGGCTCCTCATCCATATGCACGGCCAAAGGACAACTCGATGCTTTGCTGGTGCACGGCTGCACGCGCGAGTGCGCGACGCCGGGAGCGAGCAGAACGGTTAGGCAGGCCTCGGAGGACATGGACGGTGCGGGTAGGCAGCCGCGTCCAGGACGCGACTGGCGCAGGCGTGCAGCCCGGCGGCCAGGATGTGGCAGTCACACACTACACCGTCAATTGAGGGCTAGCCCCTGAACCTTTATAGCAGAACACATTTTAATTTCTCTTACGTATACACGAGTCAGATAAGTAGGGACACAATGGACATTTTATGTCTACTAATTTTTCTCGAAATACAGAAGAAACGCTTTGCCACAGGGCTTCAGCTAAACTGGAGCGAAAGCCGAAACTGTTTTCTAAACTGGAGCCAAAGCCGAAGCTGTTTCCAGTGAAGACAAAGCCAGAGCTATTTTTAAGAGCCAGCTCTGCTAAACTGGCCCTAAGTAGCAGAATAAGAACAGCCGTGGTAACTACGCATCATGGGCGACACGTGAACAAATCAGAGCACTGGCCCTACACATTGAGGACTTGTTCGGTACGCAAGAATTTCACAGAAATAGCGCTGAATTTTCGTACAAATCAGTTCAATTTTACAAGAAAAACACATAACAAAAACATTTCCCTTGTTCCAAACAGGCCCTAAGTCATAAATAAACAACTTAATGTGCATATAACACGGCTATTCTTTACGAAAACTGGCATGTACAGCCCCTCAAATTAGGGAAATGCGAACCACGATACAGCAAGGTTAGCAAGGAAATTGTTGTCAGATAGTCAAAACAAATCAGCCAATGACCACTTAGTCCGGTCACATTAGGAAGGATAGCCGTCTCCATTATACAATACCGAAAGAATATACAAGAAGTTTGTTAGTTGGTCTTCCGCAGGAATATACAAAAAGTTTGTTAGTCTTCCGCACTTAGTTTGGAGCCCCTACACTGGTCCTTCATGAGTCAGCGCCCCCCCCCCCCCCCCCCAGTGCATGTTTATCATGGTGTCTGTAGTAATTCTAATTCTAATGCTCCTGCATATGGAAAATCATGCGGGTAAGAGTGACTGCACATTTAGTAAAATAGTAGAAACGTTGTGTTCTAGTGGGAGAACTAACCAGGTTCAAGTTTCCTTCTGGGCTCATGACGATTCGGTGCATTTTATGTACTTGAGCTGATTGTTGATTTAAGTTAGTTTCGCTGACTCACATAGGGCTGGACTCCAATTGTATGAAAAAGAACTCATCCTCTTCATCATGAAAAACGAAAAAGACTTGGATCATTGTGGTACTACTCCACACAATCTTGCTCGTCCCGGGTTAAGAAGTGATTCAGACATTATCCATCCCTGTGAGGAAAAAAGGGGTTAAAAAAACAGCAACAAAAGAATAAATCATGTGTCTTGTCATGTTATTTGTTATTTTGTTTGCCATTGTGCAGGGGTGAGTTGTAATCATACAAAGTGATATTTACCTGTTCTCTTGCTTTCTTCTTGAAAACTCCATAAGATGACATGACGATCTTGCACGACTCTTCGATGTGTGGTACGAAGTCCATGTTCAGTGGGTTATACTGGTATGACCGATTGGAGTTCATGCGCTTCCGTGCATTCAGGTTAGCATGTGAAGCATTGATAAAATGCAGTAACACGTGTGCCTGTTAATCAAAACATAATTGAAGAGTATAAGAAAACACAAAGAACTTTGGCAGTGGAATCCTACAAAAGAATAGAATACAATCAAAACTTACATGAAAAGCAGCTTTGAGAATGTCATCTGGCTTTGCTTGGTCCTTGAGCAAAGCATATACCTTGTCCTTTGTCGGGTTATATGTAACAATATACCTCTCATCCTGCAACCAAACCACATTGCAACTTTACAGACCGATCTCTATTTACACCAAAGGAAGGAAAACATACTGAATGGAGCAAATAAGATGGTACCTCGAACAAAGGTTTTATAGCAATAAACGAAGCAGGTTCTTGAAACGCCTCCCCAAATCTTGATCCTGTAAGGGAACAAAACTGATTAGTAGAGGTTCTACATTGTACCTGCATACAGGAATATATAAGATTATTAAGAGTGCAAACCTATTGCGACTGGCTCATGTCGCCAAGGTGGATTAAATATTGTCTCTTGTGAGTTTCCATCCTTCAGTGAGGGTACATACCCTGCATCAGTAAAACAGGAGACATAAATATCACACTGGGTGACATGCAAATAACTGGCGACTGAAGACTGAAAGCTTTCATTTAAACTCCATACTTCAGATACTAGTCTTTAGGCTTTGTTATTATTCAGCTCATTTCACTAATCTTCTAAATTTAATTGCATGAACTAACAAACTATTTACGGATACTGTCGGTACTAATGCCATAGGGGTACCCACACTCGACGATAATATAAACTAAAGTAACCCAGTTACGACAAAGTGCGACCCGCTTCGAAAACACGCGACAGGCCCAGCTCGTACGAGGCCGGCTCGACGGAGTGCCTCGACCACATCCCGCCTCCGACTCGTACGAGGCCCCCTCGACGGGAGGCCTCGACCGCGCTCTGACCCGCACGGGGCTCGACCGCCCCCCGGGAGCGCTCCGACTCGCGCGAGCCCGGGTCGAGGCGCTCGACCCCCTCTTTACCTACCCGGACAAAAGCCCTAGCATTTAATGCAATTACCTACTACCACCTACCGGCATGGCTGCACGCATGGTCGACGTGGGAACAATACCAGTGTCAGTCCTCACTGTTTAAACCGCCCATCCCGTGATGGGAGGTGAAAAACGTCACTGTACCCACCTTACCTCACACTGTACATCACTAGTTGCCCTCGAGGAAAGATACGACAAAGTCCGTACACCACGATTCCAGGGATTCGGACTTATCCGTTCGGCCTCGACCCGGCCTCGACCCGGCCTCGACCCTCAACACAGCGCAACAGGGGATGAAGGACGGTATGGCACGACGCTCCGGGTCACTTCGACGTCCACGACATCACGTCCCAGAGGATGGCCTCCCATTTCTGAGGCACGTCGTTACAGCCACCTCAACAGGATCGACAAAATGTCATCTCAAGGCTCACATCGTCCCGGCCTCCTCTCATCCTATAAAAGGGTAGGCCAGGGTCCTAGAGAAGACGACGGACAACCAGTCATACACAAGATAGCGATCAACATCTCAAGCAATTATCTTGTACTCTTTCTCTTTCTCCTTTGAGACTTGGGCTCGTCGCCCTCTCTCGCAAGCTTGTAACCCCTACACAAGCACCTCGGTGCAAGGAAATACAAACCTCTCCTCCCCCGCTGGACGTAGGGCCTTCTTTTGCCCGAACCAGGATAAACCCCCGTGTGTTCTCCTTGCATCACCATCCAGGAAAGGGACACGCAGCATTTTACTCGTTGGTTTAGGACCCCCTCGGGTCCGAACACCGACAGTTGGCGCGCCAGGTAGGGGATCTCGCTGCGTGCTAACGTCGCTTCCCCGCCTTTTTCCTGGATGGCTGACCCCGAACGGCCTATCCCGTTGGCCACGGTGATCTGGTTCGGGAGTTTGGAGTTCATGTCGCTCGACTATGGCTACGATATGGTCCTGCTCCCGCCAAGACACCCTACCGACGAGGATTACGAGCTCTCCCAGCCCGGGGGAGCAATCCGCCGGTACCGTCGCTCCAGGCAGGCGCGAGCCGCTCGGCGGCGGCGAGCCCGGCGCAACCATCGTCTCCACCTCACGGAGGGCAATGGGGTTCCCCGATTCGGCACTTCCCAGTCAGACACCGGCCCGGATTTTCTCGTGGAAAGTTTGGGCAGGATGGGCCTGGCCGAGGACAGCGCGCCAGCAGAGAACCCCGCCGCTCCTCCGCCTGGTGCGACGTCGCTGCCCCGTACCTCTCTCCCGACGTGGGCGGCAACATCGCCTTCGCCGTTCCCGTTTGGGCTAGTTCCGGCTGCCCAGGCGTACGCTTCTTCCGTAAGCACTTGTATGAGTGCTTATGAGGAACTCCCTAGGCACCATCTACGCTCCACCCTTGACCTCGTCGCATCCACGCCGGCTTCTGATTATCTGGACTCCGCTGAGGCGCCAGAAACAGAACCCCGTGTGACCGCTTCCCCACGCCGCAACCCCGGTAGCGGCTCACAACCACCATACATTCCCCCGTCGTACTATTACTTTGGCGCCCCTGACTCCGACTCGGCTGATGACACCTACGATCCGACCCGCGAGTGCTTCAACGTCGATGTTGAAAGCACGTCGGATTCGCAGGAAGAACAGCCGGTCGGAGGAAGGCACACGCCCCCTCACGACGGGCACCCTGCCGGGCAAGGCGAGGCTCAGCACCTCGCGGATCACGGGGCGCAGCTCGACCAAATCCGCGAGTTGCGGGAGAGGCTCGACGAGGAACGAGAAAACCTGCGCCTACTCCAACAAACCCTCGAGCATGAGCGCGCGGAACACGCACTTGGCGGGAGAGCTCGCGAAAGGGCTCGCGACGTCAACCGTCGCATCGACGAGGACCGGGTAACCGATCCCCCGGTCTTCGCTCGAGCCAGCCAGAACGTCGTCGCCGTCAAGCTAGTACGCTCCTGTGAAGGTTGTCAGTACTATGCAAGGCAGACTCACCTTCCGGCGCATGCTCTACAAACCATTCCCATCACATGGCCATTTGCCGTTTGGGGACTCGACCTCGTCGGACCACTGAAAAGAACTACTGGTGGCTTCACCCATTTGCTTGTCGCAATCGACAAGTTTTCCAAGTGGATCGAGGCTCGTCCCATCACCAGTATTAGGTCCGAACAAGCTGTGCTCTTCTTCACCGACATTGTCCATCGATTTGGAGTTCCAAACTGTATTATCACTGACAACGGCACCCAGTTCACTGGTAAAAAGTTTCTGGATTTCTGTGACCACCATCACATTCGCGTGCTCTGGTCGGCCGTAGCTCATCCAAAAACAAACGGCCAAGTAGAACGTGCCAATGGCATGCTCCTACAAGGCCTGAAACCCAGAATCTTTGACAAGTTAAACAAGCATGGCAAAAGATGGGCTGCCGAGCTGCCCTCGGTCCTGTGGAGCCTAAGAACAACGCCGAGTCGAGCCACGGGGTTCACTCCGTTCTTCTTAGTCTACGGTTCTGAGGCAGTCCTCCCAACCGATATTGAATACGGATCCCCAAGGTTAAAGGCCTACAACGAAAGAAATAACGACGCCGCAAGAGAGGACGCCCTCGACCAGCTCGAGGAAGCCCGTGATGTGGCTTTATTGCATTCTGCCAGGTACCAGCAGGGTCTCCGACGCTACCACGACAGACACGTACGCAAGCGCGACCTCAACGTCGGCGATTTAGTGCTACGTCGGAACCAGAACACCAAGGGGCGCCACAAGCTCACGCCACCATGGGAAGGACCGTACATAATCGCAGAAGTACTAAAGCCAGGCACCTACAAGCTATCCAACGAGAAGGGCGAAATCTTCACCAACGCTTGGAACATCGAACAGCTACGTCACTTTTTTCCTTAGAAAGCCTCGAGGCTCTGTAATTTCCTCTTCATCAATAAAGAGTACAGCAGTGTCAAAATTTTCGTCTCACGATGAGGGAGGATCGACTCTGTACTACTAGAATCGACCCTCCCTCGGGGGCTACACAGGGGGGAACCCCTCAGTCTCCGGAAAAATTTACACTCTTTTAAAAAATTTCAAGAGCCACTCCTTAGGTCATTGGTGCCAAGTTCTCATACGATCTGCGAAAGCCGCAACAGCATCCCAAAGCCTAAGGGCAGTCGAGCCATGAGATCACTTACGCCTCCGAGGCTACGGTACCTCCACTCACTCCCCCACGCCAAAGGACGCAGCTGCGTGCTAAGTAAATCGTACGGGAGCACGATCCAAGCCATTAAGGGAAAAGCTCGCATAAAACCAAATTAGCCACGAGCTGGTTTATGTCTCGAGTTCTTAAGGCCCCTACGGCCACCACAACCAAAATTCAAGATAGCTAACCTATTACACGGGCCTCCGCGCCCAGATTTGGCTCACAGGCCTTCGTCGTCAGCAGGCGGCACCACCTCAGGCTCAAAGAGCGAGGCCAGACGGCTCCCAGGCCCCTCCGCGGCTTCGATCAGATCCAAGCAAGCATCTTCGTTCTCCGCGTCCGTCCGCTCCGGGTCTGTGATGAAGCCGTCGGCGACGAGCTCCATGTCGAACACAAAGCCCGAGCGAACGACGGCCAGCGCCCTCTTTACGCCGTGGTGGAGGCTGTCCCGTATCTTCTCCCGGGCGAGGTGACCTAGCGCCGCTACCCGACGGACGAAGGAGTTCCCCGGAGCGTCTTCTCCGGTGTCGACGTCGGGCCCGACCCCCAGACCGTCACACACCGAGGTGATCGCGCCCTGGAGCAGCTGGGTCCTCTGGGTCTCGGCTTCCAGGAGGCTCTGCAGGGAGTTCGCGGTCGAGTGGGCCTCCTGGTTCTCGCGCTCCAGCTCTGAAATACGACAAGGCAGATTAGCACCTGACACGATACCTCAACTACATAGCTGCAACGAGCTACTTACCTCCAACGTGGGTCTTCAAACCCACGACCTCGTCGCGGAGCCCCCCGCACGTCCGCTCGAGCCCCAGGAGGGCACTATCCTTCTCACGGACGGTCGCCTTCAGGGCCTCGATCTCTTGGCGGGCGGCTTGAAGCGCCGTGTCCTTCTCCTGGACGGCCCCGCTCAGCCTCGAGATCTCGTCCTTCAGCGCACTAAACCGGGCCGTGACCTGCCCGATCTGAACGTTGAGGGCGTCACGTTGACGGCTGGCCTGCGAGACGTCCTCCTCGAGCTCCTTGACCCGCGCCGACAGGGGCTCGAGGTCTCGGCGGGCCTGGGCAGCCTCTTCCCGGGCCTTGTCCGCCTCGGTGCGCATCGAGGCTTCAGCCGCCCATGCCTGGATCGCCTCTTCCTTCACCGTCGAGTAGGCGGTGCGCAGTTCCGCCACCTCAGCGGACCGATCGGCGAGCCTCTTCTGAGTCTCCTCGACCAGGGCCCGTTGCCGGGACAGCGACGCCCACACATCGCTCTCACCTCGGATGAAGAGCGACTTACGGCGGGAGGTCTCCTTGAGTTCCTAACCCAAGGAAAACCAAAAAAGATAATGAAACCAGAGAAAAAAGACACCGAGAGCCACGGGATAAACCGGCAGATTAATCATACCTCGGTGGCATCCCGCATGCCCCGCGAAACGGCGTCGGACGCCACGCTAAGCAGCCGAGCGAGATGTTGGCGGACGCCCTCGAGGTACTGCCAGCGGTGGACCTCATCTCTGTCGTTCAGGGTGAGGATGGGCTCGCCGTCGAGGTTCGCGGCATCCTTGAACAGAAGGGGCGGCCCTCCCCACCTCGGAATCTCCTCCTCGGCCCGCGCTATCGCCAGCGCGGCGAAGTCTGGCCACGACGATGACGACGTGGCCGGGGCACCTCCCGGCCCGGTCGAAGGGCCGGCCTCGTTGCCCTCGCCCGCCGCTCCGACGGGGGTCGAGGCCTCAGCCCGGCTCGTGGTCTCGCCCTCCTCGGCCCCCACTCTCTCTTTTCCCTTGTCCAGGGGGGCGTCATCGAGGGTAATGACCACGGGCGCCTGCCCCTCGGCGGTGACCGGCCCCTCGACGACCAGCGCCTCCGGAGCTGGCGCCTCGGCTGTCGACACCTCTGGCGCCGGTACCTCGCCCGACGGCGGCTCGGAAACCGGCGCTCCGACCGCCGGTGCCCCCGCGACCGGCACCTCAACCTCCGACGCCGCTGCCACCGGGGCTCCGGCAGAAGGCTCGACGGCCTCGCCCTCCGTCGTGCCCACCGGGTGCACCGGCGGATCTTGCTGTGGCTGCGGCTCCTTCGCCGGCGCCACCCCCTGCTCCGGCGCCGGTGCGGCTCCCTCCGCGGACGCATCGGCGGCCGCCCCCTCCACGGCCACTTCCACGGTGGCCTCAGCCGAGGACAGCGCCTCAGGCTCCGCCTCGACCGGGCTGGGCGCCACCACCCTTGCCGGCTCTGACCCCGCCGCCGCAGGATCGGGGCCGGCAACCGCCGAAGCACCCGCGGCCTCCCGCTGCCGACGGCGCTCCTTCGCAGCCTCGACCTCGCGGACCCAGGCCGCGTCCTGTTCCGCCGACCGGTTAAGGACGGCGGCGCTGGCTCGAAGGGACTTCACGGGGGTGGGCCCCATGGTCTCCGCCTTCCGTTTCAGCCTGAAAAATAAAGGATAAGTCGATCGACGAAATCGAAAGACAAGACAAGCCCCTTTCTGCTCAAAAACTTACCCGGAGATCGGCACCAGGGGCCTCGACCCCCCACGATCCGAGCCGCTCGAGGTGGCAGGCGGTGGCCTCGCGGCAGCACCACCCGCGGACCGAGCGCTCCTTGGGGCTCTCGCCGGCCCGCCGCTACGCGCCTTCTGCGCCTCCGAGGCCAACTGGCCTCGGGTCTTCACGCCCGACGAAGGCGCCGCCGACAACGATGTCGGCGCCCCCGCCCCCGTCCCCGCCTGAGCTTGCGGGGCCTGGGCCGGGGCAGGCGCCCCTGTCGACCCCTCTGGCTGGGTCCGGGGCGAGACGGCCCCTCCTGCCGAGGGGCCCGCCTCCTTCTTTTCTTCCTCTTTCTTCTTCTTCTCCTCTTCCTCGTCATCCTCCTCGACCTCCTCGACCACGACGACCGAGGAGGATGACCCCGCGATGGGCTCCAGCAGGGGACGGATGTCGGGAAGGCTCCCCAGCCCAGTCGCGGCCTCGTACCGCGACAAGGCATCATCATCCTCGCCGCTGCTGCCATCGTCCTCTCCCGACATGGTCTCGGAGGGCGACGGCTCCAGAGGGAGCCCGTCGAGGGCCTGTTGGCGCCGGAGTTTCTTCCGCGCCTCCTTCTCCCTGGACTTCCGGGCCGCTCGTTTCTTGGTCGACTCCTTGACCGCCTTCTGCTTCGAGGTGTGCTGCCGTCGAGCATCCCGAGCAGGCCGGTCCTCCGGAACCGGCGGTCGTGTCTCCCGCAGCGCCGATAGGTCCTGCGCATTGGCGTCGACCGAATTAGGGGAAGGTCTCAAAAACGAACCGAACTAAAAGGCAAAACGTACTAAGGAACTTACCACGGGCTCGAACCCCTCAGTGGGCCTCATGGGGAGCAGGTCGGCTTCCTCCGCCTTGAAGGTCCCCACCATCCGGCGGGCTCGACGAAGCCCCTCCTCGGGGGTGAGGGTCTCGTGCGACATCCGGCTCCCCTCCAGCGACGCCTCCGGGGTCATCTGATCGAGGCGCAGGCGACGTCGGCACAGCGGCATCACCCGGCGGCGATGAAACGCCGTCGCTACCGCCGCCGCCGTCAGGCCTCGAGCACGAAGCTGCTGCAGCGCCGCCAGCAACGGGTCCAGACGCGGCTTCTCGACGTCCGGCACACCGTACACCCAGCGGTCCTCCCGGGCGGTCAGCACGCGGCCGGTGTACCTCGGCAACTGGTTGTCGTCGTTGCGGAGGTAGAACCAGCCCGCGTGCCACCCGCTGTTCGAAGAGATGAGGCGAGCCGGGATGTACTGGTCCGCCCGGCTCGACCTCAACTGCAGGACGCAGCTCCCTACCCGCGCTGCGTAGAAGACGCCCTTCCCTCCCGCATTCCGCGCGAAGAGCTCGGCCTTGAAAAGGTGGAGCCACAAGTTCCACTGCGGCTCCACCCCGAGATATCCCTCGCAGACCGCCGCAAAGATGGCGGCCTGCGCGATGGCGTTGGGGGCGAGATGGTGGAGCTCCACCCGGTAGTAGTGGAGAAGCGCCCGCATGAAAGCCGACGACGGGATGCCGAACCCCCGCTCGTGGAAACTTACGAAGCTCACCACGTAGCCTTCTGGAGGGGCCGGCTCCCGGTGGGTCGACGGCGGCGCGATCCACTCCGGCCGCGACCGACTCGTCCTCGGCCGCAGCAGCACATCCTCAACCAGCTCCTCCAGCTTCTTCTCCGTCACAGAGGAGGAGGCCCAGTCTTCGGCAGCGAGGAATTGGCTCTTTCCAGCCATCAGCGCCGACGGGAAGGGAAAGTGTGAAGGAGAAGGCGGCGGCGGCAGCAATGCAGGCGGAAGGCGCAAGGGGGCTAGGGTTTTCTGGGGCTAGAGGATGGCAGAAGCGCAAGAGACCGGAAGGAAGCACGGACCCCTGGGTCTTACCTTTATAGGCCAAACGGAAGTTCAACGGCCACGCGGAAAGGTAGGAACAGTTTCCCGCAATAAATGCGCTCACCTAACCGTCCCTCACGCCTTACAGGAGCAAGGCACGTGGCCGTCCCCCACGCAGTAACTGAACGCCACGCCGCACACTACCGCGCCGATCTCGCCCTAAAAAGGCGCGCCAGGCTAACGGGCGGGGTGAGATCCACGGACGGATATTCCGAGATTCCCCTAACGGGCTCCGGGTCCATTTTAAGTCTCGAGGGAACGGAGGCTGGCCCTCGACCTGGGTTCGACAGCCGCCCTCGAGCAACAGAGTAAGGGACGACCAGGGATGCGCCCGTACACGGCCAGAGCTCGAGCCACGCTCTCGAGGCACCCCAAGACGTATTCGAGGCCAAAGGATGAGGACGAAGCAGGAATCCCCTCGGGGGAGGCATCGAGCCCTCGGATCCCGTCGCAGGGAACCGACATCCGCACGACCACTCCTAGGCATCATTGAAGAGTGCCCCCGGGCCCCAAGCCGACTCCTAACGACTGGAGCACGGACTCTCACTCGAATCCCCCCGCTAGTAGCTCACCGGAGATCGCCGCACTCGCCCGGACGGGGTAGTGCGACGTTCCCCACCCCTCCTCCTCTCCGAAGGATGAGCGTGAGGGCCGAACAACAAAAGACGGCAGGGACTCCGATCGACCTCGTGCGAGCGAGGCTCGGGTGCTCAACCGCATCGACTACTCCCTAGTGAATCACGATTAAAGACCTCGGAGGAGACTTTCTCAATACTCCACCGAGGCCTCGGGGGCTACACCCGGCGGGTGCGCTCGCGCGCCCCCACCGGAAGAAGTTCTGAAAGCACTCAGATGTCCCTGTTGAGGAAGCAAACAGCGCCATGACTCCAGTTCATCGGCTAAAAACCTCTAGGAGAGTGAACACACACTCACCTAAAGGCTCGGGAGCTACTGTCGGTACTAATGCCATAGGGGTACCCACACTCGACGATAATATAAACTAAAGTAACCCAGTTACGACAAAGTGCGACCCGCTTCGAAAACACGCGACAGGCCCAGCTCGTACGAGGCCGGCTCGACGGAGTGCCTCGACCACATCCCGCCTCCGACTCGTACGAGGCCCCCTCGACGGGAGGCCTCGACCGCGCTCTGACCCGCACGGGGCTCGACCGCCCCCCGGGAGCGCTCCGACTCGCGCGAGCCCGGGTCGAGGCGCTCGACCCCCTCTTTACCTACCTCCGGACAAAAGCCCTAGCATTTAATGCAATTACCTACTACCACCTACCGGCATGGCTGCACGCATGGTCGACGTGGGAACAATACCAGTGTCAGTCCTCACTGTTTAAACCGCCCATCCCGTGATGGGAGGTGAAAAACGTCACTGTACCCACCTTACCTCACACTGTACATCACTAGTTGCCCTCGAGGAAAGATACGACAAAGTCCGTACACCACGATTCCAGGGATTCGGACTTATCCGTTCGGCCTCGACCCGGCCTCAACCCTCAACACAGCGCAACAGGGGATGAAGGACGGTATGGCACGACGCTCCGGGTCACTTCGACGTCCACGACATCACGTCCCAGAGGATGGCCTCCCATTTCTGAGGCACGTCGCTACAGCCACCTCAACAGGATCGACAAAACGTCATCTCAAGGCTCACATCGTCCCGGCCTCCTCTCATCCTATAAAAGGGTAGGCCAGGGTCCTAGAGAAGACGACGGACAACCAGTCATACACAAGATAGCGATCAACATCTCAAGCAATTATCTTGTACTCTTTCTCTTTCTCCTTTGAGACTTGGGCTCGTCGCCCTCTCTCGCAAGCTTGTAACCCCTACACAAGCACCTCGGTGCAAGGAAATACAAACCTCTCCTCCCCCGCTGGACGTAGGGCCTTCTTTTGCCCGAACCAGGATAAACCCCCGTGTGTTCTCCTTGCATCACCATCCAGGAAAGGGACACGCAGCATTTTACTCGTTGGTTTAGGACCCCCTCGGGTCCGAACACCGACAGATACAATTTCAGTTCCTTCTCATAAACACATCTGGTGTATTTAGAATAATTTTGCTAAAGATTTATTAGTTACTATGTTGGCTTTGAAACACACTAGTATTTGCACACACAAAAATCTCTCTTTGCAGAACTTGTACAAAATTTTGATTTGCGCAGACTAAAAAAGATATGTTGACATACCAGTCCTGATGAAAGAATCCACAGCCACAGTGAACCTTGCCCTATTCAAGGTATTCAATACAACAGATCTCACCTGGTTATAAACTAATATTAGTGCTGTTAACTGGAAGTTTATCAGAAAAAAAAATACAAGAGCAACACACTAAAGGGATTTACAAGTGTACCTCATGATATGAACTGAGAAGATATCCGCACGACAAGACGGCAAATGAAGTTACCAGTGATGGATTGCTTTTAGAGATTAGAATGCTCATTCCAGTTCCCAACTTCACAAACAAAAAATAACAAACAAAAGAAATCTTAAAAACTAAATCGGAGAAGGAAAAAATGAGAGCGATTGAGAAAGCATAATGGCAGCAGCAAAGAAAGCTGCAAGCTCAATGAAAAACATGAACACTTACCAGATCAGCAATGTTTCCAACACTTTCTCCTTTAGCAGTGACATCACCGATATTTTCTCCTTTTGCATATGCCTTGTAGATTGGTGTTCGAGTAGAGGTGGAAGTGACAGCAGCAACATTCTGATTGGAGCAAATGCATCAAACAAGTAGAATACATTTCATCACTCATTTTGCAAGTAAAGGCAAGTTAAAAATATTAGTAACATACTATAGCAAGAACCTGTTGCAACAAATCAGTAGGAGTGTAGGACAAACCTTAACAACATTTGCTATGCATGCCATTGGTAGGAAAAGTTGTGGGAAAGCTGCAGTAGCTAATTCTATCCCAGCTCCTAACTCCATCAAGAGATCACCAGAAAAGCGAAGCTATAGGAAATTTCCATTTCAATTAGTCATTAGCATGAAAGAAAATTAAGTACTGCAGAAGGGCACACATTGAACCTAATATATGCACCTGCTTCAGGTCATAATCAAATTTCTTCCCTTGGCGGGCAAAAAGCATCTTTCCAACACGCCCAGCCCCATCCTGTAGTAGCAAAACAATACAGATATCAGACTAGTACTTTTTGCTAACTGCACATGGTGAATCTAGTTAAAACAAGTCACCATTGACAAGTGCTATTTTTGTAAGAAGGGCATTAACAGTACTAGAGAAAGACATTGTGTTCTTTATTTTGGATACTATATTGCAAGCTTTGTTCTCTTTGAACATGACTTCGACAAATATATATAAAAAAAACTCTATTGATCAGTTTTTTCAATAAAGAAAGAAAAAGAAAGTATTTTTACCTTGAGTATCCAGTTGATAGCCACAGCACCAGATGCAGCCCTGCTTTGGGAGACTCCAACAGAGTTGAGCAAGGTTCTTGTTGTAAACACACCCATTGCTCCACCAAAGAAATGCTGACAAGAGAAAAAGAAAGGCAAAATTAAATAAAATACATCTATCCAGTAGATCATGGAATCCAAATATAATGTAATGAAAATATACCTTCATTGCTCTCCATGTCATGTATGGAACATATGAAGGTGTGACACTTTCTGGAAAGCCTTCGGGCACAACATATGACCTTATAAAGGACATTATTTCCTGCAGCAATAAAAATGTGGAAATTGGAATCACTATATTAGTTCATCATCCTAAATCATGACCATTCATTTTATCTAGTATTTCTATAGTTGAAAACAAAGGAGGTAATTAACACCAAAAGATCACAATCACAAGGAACAGTGTGCTATTGAGCGGCATCCAACAAACAACTAGCTTCAACGAGACACCAGGGTCACTTTGCCTAAAGATTGCAACTTTGCTCCACCAGCAAGGCAGCAAGCAAAGTCCCTCAATAGATAACCTGAGGTCAGAACAAGTTGACCCTGAATCACATACCAGGCCATGCATGTGATAAACCTAACTGAGGAAATGGAATTCAAAGCCAACTGGCGACTCAACACCAAACCACATTTACTGAAAAAGTTGAATTAATTGCTCGGAGACAACCAACAAAACAAATAAAAGACCTAACTTTTCTTTCCGAGAAATCAACAACGTGGCCTGTTGCGGATCCAATCTGGACAGAAATAATTGAAATTTCGACACTTCGCCTCAAACAACCAGACACAAGTGCAATTAACTTGAGCCAAATTCCGACCAAATCATTATTTCAAGCATATCCATCCACATCATATGGATCCAACATCCAAGTGCAAATTCTGATCCGTTGCTGCTGCCGAAACCTCAAATTCTCGACCGAGGAAACCGCGACACAACACCACCAAAACACCAATAAATCCACATCATCCTTCCACATCGTTAAATCACACCATATCACCTCCTTGTCAAACCACACTACCCGTATAAACAAACAAAGCAATTCGACAGAAAAAGAGCAAACCATCACCAACAGTGTCAGAAACCCTCCGGTCCAGGGCGGCAGGAGGAGGTGGCCTCACCTCGACGGGCGGCAGCGGGGACTGGAGCGGGACGGCCTTGAAGGCGCCGCCGACGGACGCCCTTCCCTTGGCCTTGACCGCGGCGCCGGCGGCGTCGACCACGTAGCTCCACCGCCTCCCGTCGACCTCCTCCAGGCACAGCACCCCGTCCCTGGCGATCTCCGCCGTCGCCGTCGCCGGGACCCTGGCGGCCGGCGGGGCGGTAGCCTTCGCCGCGGTGGCCTCGGCCTCCCGCACGGCGGCGCGCACCGCGTCCCGCACGGCCGGCGCGGACAGCGTGACGGTCTGCGCTGCTGCCGCCGCCCCCGCTCCCGCCGCCGCCGCAGACCGCTTCAGCCCCATCGCCGGCGCCATGCGGAGGGGTGGGGCGCGGGGGTGGGTGGGTGAGATTCAGATGTGGTGAAGGGCGTTGCCGAAAGACAGCGAAGCAGCGCGGCCGCTTGGAGAGATGGACGAGGCTTTTATACGCGGCTCACCTCCGAGGCTCCGGCTCGCAGCCAAGAGATCGCGCGACTAGTACCCGTGTGGGTTGGACACGATATTTTTTAGTACTTCTGATGACTGGCAGAGTGGGGTCTGGATCCTGTGGGCCCATGTATCGGCGTGATGGGCCGCTGGAGTTGGGAGGCGGGGGAAGTGGTTGACAGGTTGACGGACGTGTGGCCGGCTGCTGGAGGCAGACTGCCAGCTGGAGGAAGGGCCGCGAACGCGTGCACTGCAGCGGGCTCCCGCTCTGACCGCCAGGTGGGACCAGGTGGAATTTGGGGCCCTTTCCCAGGGGTTTTTTCTTTGACATACGTAAAAATTTCACAGGGTATTGATTTGAATGGGAAAAGGTTTATTTGGCTGACATTGTTTATTCAGCACTCCAGTTCTTTGGGGGCAATTTTCCCTTTTTTATTTAACTCTTGCCTTGTAACCGTGTCTGGGCAAATACATTGGTGTCGTCCCATATGTGGTCTCATGTAGCATAATTTTAAGACGGCTCAATAGACAATAAATACGATGGTTGTATTTTAAGCTGTCTTTTAGTAACTCATAATTTCTTAATTTATGCAAAGAATAAAAGTAAAGTAAACCTATGAGTTGCATGACGCATGGCAACAATAATTCGTACAGTGGTACAATAATTGTCTCATAGTCCTAAATTTTAGCTCATGAGATAGTTGTTTCATGAAACAACGACCTCTTTCTCTCTTACTTCTCTTTCCTCCACATAAACAAAAGTCATAGTAGTTTCCACTGACGTGTAGCAATGTACTTGTCCTCACCGTAGTTTTTACTTTCTAGATTACTAGTAATAAAGAGAAATGGGAGAGAGCATTTGGAGTGGAGCTTGTCATGTTTGACTACTTTTTGCACTAACTTGTGGGTCTAGTACATTACCTGAGAGGTATTTTATGTTTCAAGTTAAAAGATAAATTGTAGTTACTCTTTTTTTTCTAAGACAAACTTTTACACTTCAACCAAGTTTTAAAAAATGAATAAACATGTACAACATCAAACTAGATTGATTTAGATACCATGAAATATGTTTTTATAATGTATTTAGTTGACTGGTAGAAATGTACATGTTTATTGAAAGTAATCGGTGTATTTTTGAAACACAACGGTTGTGTTCGGTAGCAGTAAAGTAAGTGTTGTGGCCGTAGCTTTTTACTTAGTCCTTCTTCTTAGTGATCCACTGTGAAAACCGTCATTGTGGCTTAAATTCAGCTCAAGCGAACACATCCGTTGGAATAGAACTAAAATATTTGATTTATTCCCTTTATCCCACCATTACATTAAAAACGTGCTAATCCAATTCAAACTCCACCTTGGTCTTTTATTTTTATCCCACAAATTCATTAAGAACTTGTTCATTTACCCTCCCTTGTTTTTCCCCTTTAATCCCACAAAATTTCCTAAAACTTGTATCCCCATTTCGTGGATTTTGATATTGTTGGACGGTGATCTCAGAAGCAAATGAATAACAAGTTTGACTTTTTGAACACCATGCTGCGTTATCTTGGTTTTGTTTCATTCATCTTCTATGGCCTTGTTTAAGGTGTGTTGTCTTGCACTTCTTGTTTTGTTTTTAGACATGGATTTCATTTCTTAGATATAGTCTCTTCAATGCTAGGATTTTCAAAAACTTCTTCGGATTCAACAAAACTTGCACAAGATTCTTTATTTTTTTTTCAAAACTATTGCTCCCCTGTGATTTTATTTAGCTGATTCATTTATTGATTGTTTTGCTCTCTTCCAGTCCATATTACTGCCTCCATTTCAAATTATAAAACATTTTAGATTTTCTAGATATAAAATTTTTGCTATACACTTATATATACATTATATTTAGATATCTAATAAAAGTAATGTATCTAGCACAGCCTAGACGACTTATAATTTGAAACCGATGTGTGCCAGTGCCAGTGCTGAAGAACTGAACAAAAGCAGAATTGTTTTGGGTAGGTAGCCGAGACCCTGCAGGCTGCAGCTGCCAACAAGAACCGTCTTCGCGACCAGGTCTATTGAGTCCACCGCCGCCGCCGTAGACCAAATCCATCCCCCTCGCACCTGCAAAGGCGAGGACCCGCGGAATCCTGCCATGGAGCATGAGCAATCGAGCCAAAGATCGAAATTTTGGAGCGGCCCTGCCATCGCCGCCACATTACCGTGGTTACTGGTTACTGCCTTGCTCGATTGCTTGACAAGAGTAAATAAAGCGACTTATATATAATCTAAGCGAAGTGTGTATGTTACGGGCAAATAAGACGCACGCTTTCTTGTTCGGACCAAAAATGACGCGAGAGGTGGAAAGCTCGCGGCACCACGAAAAATCGGAAGAATTCCACAGCGACGGCCCCCTCCCTTTCGTGCAGATACCGCGCGATCATTCATGGGTGATGATGTTCGGCAGGCTGTTTTTTTTTTTCTTATAAGTTGGCTGTGGCTGATTTATTGTGAGAGAAAAATACTGTTTCACGGCTGATAAGCCGTGCTGATAAGCTCAGCCAAACAGAGCGAGCAGCCGAGCAGCAGCCAGCAGCGGATCGGACGGGTGGGCACCACCGCCGCGGTCGCGACCACCCGCCGCATGTGCGTTGGATGTCCTGCCAGCAGCCAGGCGCGCCGCGAGAGGGCAGCCACGGTCGACCGCCCCCACCCCACCCCCATCCAGGGCCCGCGTTCGCTTCGCTCGGCCGGCCGCGGCCGGGGATTAATAACGCGGCGCGGCGCGGCGCTTGATTTTTCTGGCCTCGGCTGGCCGGCCCCTCGGGCCTCGGGGAATCTACCGAATCACGCCTTTGTTTTCGTGTGGACGCAGATTTTTTGCCCCCGGGCGTCGTCGGCTCGCCGTCCACGGACCACGGGACGTCCACCACCGGCCACGAGGACGCGCGCCCCGGTGCCCATCGCCATCGTCGGCGACGCCGACGCGAGACTCGCGAGTCCTTCTGTCATCTGTGCCGCAGTAAACGATTCTTTTCTAGCGTGATCTCACAGTAATCAATCCGCTATTTCGTACAAAAAAAAAGTCCGCTAAGGACCTCGTGCCGATCCACGTGAAACCTTCGTCAAAGGAAATCGATCCATGTACCGGCAGTGGCAGTCCGGCACCCTACCACGAGACGGGCACGCTCTGCGCCTGTCGCTGTCGATGTCCGGGCGCGCGGATCCTTCAGGGTGAGCGCGCTGAACGTGGTGGGTTCAGGCCATCTCGCCGCCGGCGGCGGCGGCGATTAGGTGGCGTTCGTCCCCAGAGCCTCGTCTGATGAGGAAGGCAGCCGCGCTCTACGCTGCCAGCATCCATGTACGACGTTTTTCTTCAGTGTTCGGTCACCGGCGCGGCGCGTTCGGCGTGAGTTGAACGAGCGGCGTCACTGCTCACGTACTTGACTAGGATTGATAGTCGCTGGTCGGTTTTCTCTGTGTGAGATAACGATGGTCTCACTACTCGCGATGCCAAACATTGCTCTATGGCGACGGTGAGCACAGCACACGCATTATTGTCTTCATTCATGCACCGAACAGATCGGACAAATCATATTCGTGCGTAGTATTGAGTGGACTATATGAGTGTAGAAAGGGACACATGAACTCAATTTCCCCCGCTAATAAGGGCCAGGTCACCATCTTTGCACGTTGCCATCCTACCTAATGTTGTATCTTATAGAGCATTAATTAGAGCTATACCGCCTATACGCACTATCTATTTGTATCTTTATACCACGCACCCGTCTTAGTTTTGAGAACAAGGTGACAAATCCATGTAGTTTAAGAAAGACAGTATGGATCAACCTACTCAGCACTCTTGATCAAAGGACGGACGTTTGAACTGTTCTCCAGTGTAGTTAACTGTAAATTTGGCTATATACTTGGTGAAAATATTGGATTGTTTAGTATAGATGATGACTAAGCCAAATCGAGGTTGGGGCTACCATGGTTGATATTATTGTCTTTTTGTTCAATACATGGTTCTAAAGAATCTGCTACAGCTTTCAGATGACATACTGCTACGGTATTGCTTGTTGTTCGGCCACTGCAGCTAAAGATGCTTTAGCTCCACTAGACACCACTGTTTTGCTTCGCTGTGAAATTCTCTTAGCGTCGCTAACCCCCGACGAAGGAAAATATCCATTCTTTACTCTAGATGACTATAATCTATAGTTTATCGATGTGTTATTTACTAAGTAAATGATGTAATGAACCATTAAAACTATTGAGTTGTTCATTGTTGAATGTTGGATGACTACGAACGTTGATTATAGACACTGAGTATGTTATTTGATTGAGTGACTTAAATAATGGATATGTACACATGTTCTCCTAGAGCCTTGGTCATGTGTTTGACCTCATGCACTTTTCTAGTTTCTTGTTTCTGTGCATAGTTAGTTACTCCCTTCATTCCAAATTAAAAGTCTTTTTTTAAATATGTATCTTTTCTATGTATCTAGACATAGCGTATATCCATGTGCATAGCAAAAGCTAGGCACTTAAAACAACTCTAGTGTGCCTCCAAACCGAACTATAGGCTGAGGTGGATGTTTGATCAACGAACAAAATATATTGTAGGCGTCGTACCATGGGATGTCAGAGCTCAAAATTGAATCTTATTTCTAGTTCGAACCATCAACAATAAAAAAAAGTGAAGCACAACTCTTGAGTCTCTTGCACATGTAGCTGATTCAAGGCAATTGTTTATTTTTAATTGCTTCACGGGTCTCATCAACCTATGCTTACTCAGGAAGAAACAAACCATCTGTAATATTGATTTTCATCGAACCTGTCGTAGGGTCTATTTGGATCCCCTCCTATAAATTTTAGAGCTCTAAAAATTTTAGAGCGCTTTAGTTTAGTTTTAAGATCTAAAGCTCTATTATGAGGTTAGCTAAAGTTTAGAGCTAACTTTAGACCACCTATTTGAGACTTTAGCTCTAAAGTTTAAAGTAGGAGATTCAAACAAGCCCTTAGCCTCGGTTTGATGTGGAGGACTGGAGATGCTCTTAGAAAATCCAAAATGGCTTATAATTTAAAATAGAGGGAGTAAGTATTTTCATGTGTTTCTATAAAACTGCACAATGAAATAGCTTCTGATGTATCCCGCTATGGTTTTTTATATAGTTTTTGGAGGAGTCCATTGCTAAATAGCTCAGATGCGTTTTGAAACCTTGGTTCAATATGTGCATGTCTAAATTTCATGATCAGATCCAGTGGCGAAGCTAGAGCAAATTAGAGGGTGGTGCATCTACCCTATAGATATGTAAACTTAAGTCGTAATCATGGTGAAAAATCGATCTACTCAATGGTATTTAATTTTTTCATGTGTGTGCATCTGCACCCACAAGCTTGTATATTGCTTCACCAAATCAGATCCAAATACTAGCATTGATCCAAGTGAGTGATTGGGACAAGTGTGGACAGAGACCAGACAATTAATCTTGATGAGCTACACATTGCAGCCCATGAGCTTGGACAACTTGATGCTCCTTTTTCTAAGGATGAGGTGCAGAGAACTATCCGTCAACTGTCGAGCAATAAAGTGCCAGAACCTGATGGATTTATAGGTCAGTTCTATCAGACTTGCTGGTCAATTATAAAGCAAGACATTATGAATGCAGTTTTGCCATTGGCGGCAGAAAATTCAGAAACCGGGAAACTCTTAATATACCTTATATTACCTTGCTACCCAAAAGGGATGAGGCAAGGAATGTCAAGGATTTTCGTCCTATAAGCTTGGTGCATAGTTTTGCTAAATTGATCACAAAAATCCTTGCAAATAGGCTAGCCTCTCTTCTTGACTAGATGGTCCCAAGTAGTTAAAGTGTCTTCATAAAAAAGAGATTCATCTAGGACAACTTCATGCTTGTCCAACAGATGGCAAGGTTTCTCCACCAGCAGAAAACAGCCCTGGATTCTCCTTAAACTGGATATCATGAAAGCTTTTGATTCAGTGTCCTAGCCATTCCTCCTAGAAGTCCTGAGGAAGATGGGTTTCAGTGTTATTTGGTGCTCACATCATTAGTGGACTTCTAGCATCTTCATCAACACAGGTGCTACTAAATGGTGTCCCTGGTGAGATAATTTTTCACAGACAAGGACCGCGACAAGGTGATCCGTTATCACCTATGCTCTTTATATTAGTGATGGATGTACTAGCATATGGCGGCAAAGGCCTCGACCGAGGGACTTTTGCAACCCCTTGCAACTCGGGCTTTGTCTCATCGGATTTCTCTGTATGCGGATGATGTTGTTTTATTCCTTCGACCCACTTATAGTGACATTGATTTAATCCTGGACATTCTCCAACTTTTTGGGGAAGCATCTGGTCTCAAAACCAATTTACAAAAAAGTAATGCTTATCCCATCCAATGCTCAGAGACTGATATTATGGTGCTGCAAGAAAGATTGCCGTGTGAAACTCTAGATTTCCCATGCAAGTATCTTGGTCTACCTTTATCTATGCATAAACTAACTAGAGCACAAGTCCAACCAACAATTGATAGAATTGTCGATTTGTTGCCTGGCTAGAAAGCAGACCTGCTCTCTCGAGCTGGGAGAAGAATACTAGTCCAATTTGTACTCACCTCAACTTTAGTCTATTTGGCAATGGCCTTGGACCTTCCAGCATGGGCTGTCAAGGCAATAGATAAAATAAGAAGGGGATTTCTCTGGAAGTGACGTAAAGATGTGAAAGGTGGGCATTGTCTTGTGGCATGGCCCAAGGTCTGCCGACCTCCAGAGCTTGGAGGGCTTGGAAACTATGACTTGTAAAGGCTGGGATGGGCACTTAGAATGAGATGGTTGTGGCTTCAGAAAATTGAACCCAATAAACCGTGGTTGGCCTTTCCTATCTAAGTTCATCCTCCAATAAGAGCTCTCTTCTCCGTGGCAATCATTTCAGAAGTGGGTTATGGTGCTCGCACATTATTTTGGAAGGATAGATGGATCAATAATGGACAACAAGTAGCTGATCTTGCTCCACAATTTTTTGCCATCGTTAACAAGAGAAAAGCTAATAAGAGGACTATGCTGGAAGCCCTTACTAACCATGGTTGGATTGCGGATATCCAAGGAGCTCAAAGTGTTGGAATCATCACTGAATTCTTAGTGCTATGGGATATTCTCTCAGAGGTGATTCTGTAGCCTGGAGTAGAGGATGCTCATGCATGACGGCTCTCGATATCAAGCCAATATTCTGTAAAATCTACATATGAGACCTTCTTCATTGGCTTCACTACATTCAGACCTTGGGAGCGTATTTGGAAAACTTGGGCTCCAGGAAAATGCCGCTTGAAAGGATCAAGATGCCCAAGAGGGGGTGAATTGGGCTTTTCTAAAAATTAATTGCAAGAATTAAATCCTATAAGCCGAAATTCACCCCTGGTGCCTACTTGTGCTCCTAGAGATTCTACCGGTAAAAGTTTTGCACCCTAGTTTCTAATCCTAGTCTAGCATGGCAATTCTAGGAAAGTAAATCAAGCAATGAATGTAAATACGAGAATGTAAATGCTTGAAAGTAAGGGCAAGGAACACGGTGATGTTTTTTCGAGGTATCGGAGAGTCGCCACTCCCCACTAGTCCTCGTTGGAGCACCCACGCAAGGGTGTAGCTCCCCCTTGATCCGCGCAAGGATCAAGTGCTCTCTACGGGCTGATTCTTCGACACTCCGTCGTGGTGAATCGCCCAAAATCGCTCACAAGACGAGTTGGGTCATCCACAAGCTCCGCCGGATGATCACCAAACTCCCAATCACCACCGAGCCGTCTAGGTGATGGCGATCACCAAGAGTAACAAGCTAGAACTCTCACTTGACCACAACGAGCCTAATGAGAAGGTGGATGCACACTTGCTACTCTCTAATCGCTAGTGAGGAACTCTCAAGCTTTGATTCTCAAAACACAATCCTCACTAGAGCTCTTGCACTCCCTTGCACTCCAAAGGTGTTTCTCAGCTGATGAAATGAGCAAGAGACCTCTAAAAGAGGTGGTGGGGATGTATTTATACACCCCACGTCGAAACGAACCGTTACCTGCCAACTCAGCAAAACACGGGGTGACCGGACGCGCCGGTCGAAGTGACCGGACGCGCCGGTCGCCGTAACGGTCGAAATTCCGAAAACTTGGCTGAGTGACCGGACGCGCCTGTCAAGGGTGACCGGACGCGTCCGATCGTGCAGGGAGCTTACTGTAACGAAACTGGACGCGCGACCGCGTCCGATCGGTGATGACCGGACGCGTCCGGTCGTCGCAGGACCTTACTGGAACGTGACCGGACGCGCCGATCACACCTAGGTCGCGTCCGATCGGGTGTTTCCCCTTAAGTGACACGTGTTGGCCCTGACCACCGCGTCCGGTCCTCGCAAGGGCCGCGTCCGGTCGTCAGCGTCGAAACGCAGTCGCGGATTTGAACTGACCAGACGCGTCCGGTCAAGCCATGGACCGCGTTCGGTCAAGGGAAAAACACCCTAAACTTTCCGAAACGCGTCGCAACTTAAACCAAGTTGCTTCCAACTGAACTTTGAGCTATTCTTGAGCTGCCTAGCGCTAATTTTAACAAGTGTGCACCACACCTAAACATAGGACTCACCTAGATCAAGCTACCTGCTCATGCCCCCCTTTATAGTACGGCCAAAAGAGAAAAAGGAAGATCCTAACGACTATTCCGAATGTATCTCAACACCTCGACATCCGGAACTAACCGTCCTTAATCTTGACATCACTCTTTTCAAAACCAAAACGATTTCCATCAAGGAGCATGAATACCATGGTGCCCAAAGCAGTTATTACCTCCATGACCTAACTTATCAAAGTTTCTGCAAAACACACGTTAGTCATGGTAATAAAGCGTTGTCATCAATTGCCGAAACCAAACCTCGGGGCCTAGATGCTTTCAATCTCCCCCTTTTTAGTGATTGATGACAACACTAAGATTCAAAAGATTGGAGTTGAGGTTTTCGAGCATGCTTGGTTCACATAAGCAAAAAGCAATAAGCACAAAGGGTTAGGAATTGCTTATGTGCCCCAAGCCAAAAGAGTGTACTCATAAGATAAGACAAAAGGTGTTAGTACACATAAAGATATAGCTCATAAGAAATCGGAGTAAGGCACGGAAGCACAACCTTAGAGCTATAACCAAAACAGGTGACATGAATTAACACAGTGACTAGATAAAACATTAGACTCAAAGTATCTCACACGAATGCAATGACTGTAATGTAAACATGATGCATGAATGTAGCACACAAATAAGAACGAAAACCCTCTATCAAAACTCCCCCTGAAACTACTCTCTCCCCCTTTGGCATCAACCGCCAAAAACTAGTCTAAGGATCTGACGGGGGAACAGACGGAGTCGTGTCGGGTGCCGAGGTGCGAAAAGTAATCACGAAGTACAGAGTGTCTCCCTCGGAATCAGAGCTATCTGGCTGACCCTCTGAAGAAGCACGTGGCTGTGAAGCGGTCTGGGTCTGAGCAGCAGGAACAGGTACTGACGTAGTGGCAACAAGTGGAGCAGTCTCTGTGACCTGAGCCTGTAGCGAGCCAATAGCTGGGGGATCGGTCGAGGCAACTGACGAAGGAACTGTCTCTGTAGTGCCCGTCCCTGTCACAGGAGGAACAGCTTCCTCTGGAGCTGACAACCCTGAAGAAGTAGCAAAGGTGGTAGTGTGTGAGGGTGTCGGCTGACCAGTCAACTCGCTGTATGTGGCACTGTAATCACCGAAGGGTGTGCCTGTCAGGAGGTGAGGGCGAGGCTGGTCTGAAGGAGTAAACCCCGTCTGAATAGGCATGTAGCTCGGAGACTGGAACGACTGGGGGACCTGCTGCTGTGGAGAGGTGAACTGAAAGCTCGGCTGTCCCTGACTCGATGGACCACTGGACTGTAAAGCTGGAGTCAGGACAGAAGCAGGCGGAGGAACCCCAACAGTGACTAGGTGGCGCAGAAGATCCAAATACTGCTGCTGGCTAGCTGCACTCTGTCGCTGCATCTCGACTTGCTGGCGCTGGATCTCTAGCTGCTGTCTCTGGAACTCGTCCTGTCGAGCCTGTATCTGTGTAAGTGCTGCAGCTGTGTCCTGAGCCTGTCTTTGGATCTACAGCTCCTGTCACTCGTGTGCCTGGGTCAGCCTCTCAAGGATAGCCACCATAGCTGGATCTGAGCGGGAGGCTAAACCAGAGCCACCGGCCTCGTGGTCGTGAGGCCGAGGAGACCGATACCTGGGGATGGGCTGGTAGTCCTCGTCAGTGCTGTCAGAGGCCTCATCCTCAGCTAGATCAGCAGGCTGAGCATCAAGATCAGCAAGCTCTGCCTTAGCAAGCCCCTCAACAATGGCGTCTTGCTCAGCTGCTGTCTCTGGAACCTCAGGTCTCTCACGCTGTCCTGGCACTAGGGCCTGCTCTCTGGTAACTGAAGCCCATAGCTGACGGATATCATACTCAGGAAAAGCGGTGGTAGTATCGGATATCTCAGCTCTGATCTCTGCAGGAAGCTGAATGGCAGATATGATGATGAAGCATATCCAGTGAGCATAGGGCAGCTGACGATGTCCCTTGAAGACCTCAGCTAGGGTGTCCTCCATCTCACTAAGCATGAGATCCCAAACGTCAAAAGGTGTCTATGAGAGGAGGTGGTGAACAACCCATAGCTGTATCCGAGTCAATCCCTCTCTGTAGCCAAGCCTGGGAAGAAGAGTACGTCTGACTATAGCATCCAGGACTCTGGCTAGCGGTGTCAAGCTGGCAGGAGTGCGATGAGACCCTTCGCCAAAAGGCTCACGGAAGCAGGGTCGAATCAAATCAGTAGGTGGCACTGTCCCGCCGTGAGGGCGTCTGGGTGGAGGAGTCTGACCAAAGCAGAGCTGATGAATCTTCGTGTCTGAAGCTGGGAGTCTGAGAATCTCCCGCACTCTAGTGCTGTACAGTATGTGGTCGCGGCCTCGGAATGCAAAGTGTATAAACTCATGGGCAGGATCAATCCATAGTGAAGCATAGAACTCATGGGCCTGAGCAATCTCTGCATCGGTAAGTGTCTTCTTCTTCTTCGTGGCCATGACCTTGATGCGCTTTTCACGCGCAACCTCAGACAGACGAGGAGGACTATCATCCCCGTCACTAGGAGCACCACCGGCGTTTTTGCAACGGACCATGCTGTCAAGCTGTCGAAAAACCTCTAAAAGATGGTGAACTGACACTCGAGAGGCTTGGCCTCAATCCGTATCCGCAGGCTTGGCCTCGGATTCAACAAACTGAGATCACCCTGACACACCGATAAACTCGCTGAAAAGACGGAATAGATGGATCTACTATGAGCAACATATATAACTAAAAGGTGCGAAACCCTAGAGATAGCAAGCATATAAGATAAGATATGAATCGAAACGCGATAGCTACCTCAGATCGACGAGAAGACGGTGATGGGGTAAGACGACCTAGTTCGCGAGACTTCCCGAAATCGCCGGACGAGCTCTGATTTGCCGAAACACGAGATAATTAGAATCACAATGAATGAGTTATGGCAAACCCTAGCAACGAAATCAAGGTGACACGAAACAACCTCGCGAAGAAGACGACGTGCGACGAAACCTCGACGACGAACGGCCGAAACGACGTTACGCGAACCCTAGGGTTAGGGTTAGGGCAACTCGTGACGAGAACCGATCGGAGGCGTGCGTGAGGTGGTCAACGGCCGGAAGCGAGGCTGGCAGGCACGGGCGCGGCTCACCGGCGGCAAGGGCGCGGCAAACGACGGCGGTGGCGCGGCAAACGGCGGAGGTGCGGCTGCGCGGCTGTGGCGCGGGCAGGCGCGGGTTGGCGCGCGCGTGCGAGCGAGGAGGGAGCGGGGTGGCGCGGCAGGGGTCGCCGGAGAGGAGGGAGAAGGCGAGGTGCGGCGGCTCCGGTGAAAAAACGACGAACTCGGCGGATTAGGGCATGGCGGCGGTGAAAACGCGGGCGGATTGAAGAAAGACGGGCCGAAGACGAACCGTTATATGAGGGGTTAGATCCGCTCGTCACGCGATGACTGGACGCGGTGGTCGATGTGACCGGACGTGGTGGTGCAGCGTCCGGTCACACTCCAGTAAGCTCCTGGAGCGACGGGACGCGTCCGGTTAGGACTGACCAGACGCGGACAGAGTCCGGTCGAGGGTACTCGAGAAAGTCATCGCGAATGACCGGACGCGGTGGTGGTAACCGGGACCGGACGCGGTGGTCAACAGCAGCGCGTCCGGTGCAGCGTCCGGTCACTAGATCTGGAGTTGGTCTTCTGGATGACCGGACGCGGTGGTGAAGCATCACTGCGTCCGGTGCAGCGTCCGGTCCAGCGGCCGGTCACTGTTTTTCGCCCTTCTTCGTTCTGAACTTCGACGCGACTTCTCCCAATCAAGTTCCAATTCAAAGAGACACAAATAAACACCAATTGGAACCTGATATGAGTGACCTCACTCAAACCCTCAAGTTTTTCAAAATAGATTGCCTTAGGCTAGTATTATTTTTAATAAAATAGGCAATAAACACCCGAGGAGCAACGTATGGCCATGCAATAGAGTTTTTGAACCTTTTAGGAGCGTCAAAATGCTCTCTCTACCCATGGACGAACACAGAGGTTGCTCAAAGCGAAACCAAAAAGAAACGACAAACTAACAACCATGCATATGCAATGCAGTACAAGAAAGTAAAGCTAGGTTGCTTGTCAAGTTTGATCCACGGTTAGGCTTCTTCACACCTCCAAAGGAGGATTATCGTAACCGTGTTAGCCAAGCCCTAGATGCATTGCGATAAGATAAACATGGCATAAAATACAATGCAATGCAAGGGACAACACAAGCTTATTTTTTAAAGTTGCTAGAATCAAGCACATTGAGTTCACTTCTTAACCTACAAAAGGTGGCCTCATCCAATGGTTTAGTGAAGATATCCGCTAATTGATTTTCACTTCTTACACCTTCTAGTGATATGTCATTTTTAGCAACGTGATCTCTTAGAAAGTGATGGCGGATATCAATGTGCTTGGTGCGTGAGTGTTGTATTGGATTGTTAGCAATTTTAACAGCACTTTCATTATCACATAAAAGTGGCACCTTTTCAAGAACAATTCCATAGTCTAGGAGGGTTTGTTTCATATATAAGATTTGTGCACAACAAGCCCCCGCGGCAATGTATTCCGCCTCAGCGGTGGACAAAGCCACACTATTTTGCTTTTTAGATGACCAAGATACTAAAGATCTTCCAAGCAAATGGCACCCTCCGGATGTGCTTTTTCTATCAATTTTGCAACCGGCGTAATCCGAATCAGAATAGCCAACTAGTTGGAATCTAGCTCCTTTGGGATACCAAAGACCAATGCTTGGGGTGTGCTTAAGATATCTTAGGATTCTTTTTACGGCACTTAAGTGAGGTTCTTTAGGGCACACTTGAAAGCGAGCACACATGCACACACTAAACATGATATCGGGCCTAGATGCGGTGAGGTACAACAAACTACCAATCATAGAACGATAGAGTTTAATCAACCGGTTTACCTCCCTCATCTAGGTCGAGATGTCCATTAGATGGCATTGGGGTCTTGATTGGTTTGTATTCTTCCATCTTGAATCTTTTGAGAAGATCCTTGGTATACTTTTCTTGAGAGAGGAAAATCCCTTCTCTCATTTGCTTGACTTGAAACCCAAGGAAGAATGTGAGCTCACCAATCATTGACATCTCGAACTCCTTCGACATCAATTCATCAAATTCCTTGCAATAATCTTCATTTGTTGATCCGAAGATGATATCATCAACATACACTTGACAAATGAAGATCTCTCCATTAAGCTTCTTGGTGAATAGTGTGGTGTCGACCTTCCCAATGGTGAAGCCCTTCTCAATGAAGAAGTCCCGGAGGCGCTCATACCATGCTCTAGGGGCTTGCTTGAGCCCATATAGCGCCTTGGACAACCTATAAACATGATTAGGATATCTAGGGTCTTCAAACCCGGGGGGGTTGATTAACATAGACTAGTTCATTTATGAAGCCATTTAAGAATGCACTTTTCACATCCATTTGATATAGTTTTATATCATGATGTGATGCATATGCAAGAAGGATACAAATGGCTTCAAGTCTTGCAACGGGTGCAAAGGTCTCTCTAAAATCAAGACCTTCAACTTGAGAGAACCCCTTTGCAACTAGTCTTGCCTTGTTCCTCACTACTATGCCTTGGTAATCTTCCTTGTTTCGGAACACCTACTTGGTTCCAATGACTCTTGCACCTTTAGGATGCTCTTCAAGTGTCCATACTTGATTGCGGGTGAAGTTGTTTAATTCTTCATGCATAGCATTCACCCAATCCGGATCTTGAAGAGCTTCTTCTACATTCTTAGGTTCAACACAAGAGACAAAAGAGTGATGTTCAACAAAAGAAGCAAGCTTTTGAGATCGAGTCATTACTCTCTTAGTAGGACTCCCTATGATGAGATTTTGTGGATGTGCTTGAAGTAGAGGTGAGTTTTTTCTATCAACCACTTGAGGAGGTGGACGGGGAGCATCAACATCTTGAGCTTGTGCCTCGGCTTGTTCATGAGAGACATAAGTATCTTCATTTTTAACTCTCTCATTCTTGACATCATGTTGAGGCACATGTGATGAAGATGATGGATCAATAATTTGTACATCGTCATCATCATCTTTTGGCTTGATGTCTCCCACGGGCATGTTCTTCATGGCCTCCCTCAAGAGTTCATCACCTACATCATCACAATTCTCAATTGCTCCTTGGGAGCCGTTAGATTCATCAAATTCCACATCATATGTTTCTTCAACCAAACTGGTGGCATGGTTAAATACTCTATATGCTTTGGACTTTGATGAGTAACCAACAAGAAAACCAATATCACAACGTCTTTGAAACTTCCCTAGGTGTTGACGCTTCTTGTAGATGTAACATTTGCAACCAAACACCCGGAAGAATGAGACGTCCGGCTTCTTCCCATTAAGCAACTCATAGGGGGTCTTGCCAAGAAACTTTTGTAGGAAGAGGCGATTTGAAGCATAGCATGCGGTGTTGATTGCCTCGGCCCACAACTTTTCCGGAGTGTTGTACTCATCTAGCATTGTTCTTGCAAGAGTGATCAAAGTCCGATTCTTTCTCTCAACTACACCATTTTGTTGAGGAGTATAGGTTGAAGAGACTTCATGCTTGATTCCAATTTCATCACAATAAGCTTCAATGTTTGTGTTGTCAAACTCTTTGTCATTGTCACTTCTAATCTTCTTTATCTTGACTTCAAATTCATTTTGAGCTCTCTTTGCAAACTTCTTGAAACAATTTGCCACTTTGGATTTGTCATGAAGGAAGAAAGTCCATGTGTACCTTGAGTAGTCATCCACTATCACAAGACAATAGAGATTACCACCCAAGCTCTTGTAGGTTGTTGGCCCAAACAAATCCATGTGTAGAAGTTCTAGCACTCTTGAAGTTGACATGAAAGCTTTGGTTGGATGAGTGTTTGCAACTTGTTTGCCCGCTTGACATGCACTACAAGGTTTGTCCTTTTCAAACTTCACATCCTTCAATCCTCTCACTTGTTCTTTCTTCAATAGCTTGTTGAGAGTGTTCATTCCAACATGAGCAAGCCTCCTATGCCAAAGCCAACCAAGTGAGGTCTTGGTGAACAAACATGTCATCAAGTTTGCATCTTCGGAGGTGAAGTCAACAAGATAAAGATTGTTGTATCTAAAGCCTTTGAATATCACTTGCTTGTCATCTATCTTTGAAACTTCCACTTCATTTGGTGTGAACAAGCATTGGAAGCCAAGGTCACAAAGTTGCCCAACGGATAATAAGTTGAAACTCAATGAAGCAACATGGAGCACATTTGAGAGTGAGTGATCATTTGATATTGCAATCTTTCCTATACCCTTGACTTTGCTCTTTGAATTATCTCCAAATGTGATCTTCTCTTGACATATCCCATTCTCTTCAATGGAGGTGAACATACGAGGATCACCGGTCATATGTTGAGTGCAACCACTATCAATAACCCAATGAGATCCACCGGTCTTGTAGTTCACCTACACACAAGAGATCAAGCTTTTTGTTTAGGGACCCAAACTTGAGAGGGGCCCTTGACTTTCTCAACTAGTGACTTGGCAACCCATATTTTCTTTGGCCTATTCTTGTTTGGGGGACCCAAAAACATAACTTTCATCTTTCCATTAGAATCTTTTCTTAGCATGTAATGAGCATTGAAGGCAAAGGGTCTAGCATGCTTGGGCAAGGGTTGTGGTGGTGGAGTTTTACATTCATGAGCAAAATGACCTTCTTGTCCACACTCAACACATCTCTTTGGCTTGGGCTTTGACTTGCTTTGTTGTTGTTGAGCTTTTGCCTTCTTCTCTTGATTTGCCAAGTACCCAATGCCACTTCTATCCATCTTCATTACGGTGTTCATGAGTAGCTCACTTTGCAAATATTGACCTCTTGTGAACTTGCTTAGGCCGGTCTTGAGATGCTCTTTTTCTTGCTTGAGCTTTTTGTTTTCTTCAATGAGTGACTCATTTGTTGTTTGCTTCTCAAGAGCCATGAAACCTTTTAGCTTCTTGTTCTCATTTGCAAGCTTCTCATTTTTACTCCTGATCTTGGCATAGTCATCATAGTTGCTTGACTCGACCACACTCTTGTCTTTGCTACTAGAACCTTGCTCAATGCTTTCAATGATCAAGTCATCACATGATGTAGCTATATCACACTTAACAACATTGTTAGTAGCATCATGTGTCTCAAGAGCAAGTTTATTAGCAACCACAAGACTATCATAGTCAATTTTTAATGTGGTGTATTTTTCTTTTAGAGAGTTATGTCTAGTGATGAGCTCATCATGCTTCTTCTCAAGCTTATCATGTTGATCTTTAAGCTCTTTATTAGAAGTTTTGAGCTCCTTGAGATTTGAAGACATAACTTTATTTTGATCTTTAAGCTCACCACTAGTTTTTTGAGCACTTTCAAGCTTTGATGAGAGTGATTTATTTTCATTTCTTGTCCTTCTTATGACTTTAGTGTATTTGTTCAACAATTTTACAAGTTCATCATAAGAAGGTGCATCATATTCATCATCACTATCACTATCATTATCATCATCACTATCATGATTTTGTACCTTTCGTTCACCCTTGGCCATAAGGCATAGGTGAGTAGAGGACGATGATGGTGAAGGAGGCGGTGAAGGTGGTGATGAAGATGTTGGTGAAGATGATGGCCCCATCACAAATGCGGCAACCTTCTCTTTCTCATCATTGCTTTCATCTTTGGAGGACTCACAAGATGATTCAATATCGGTGAGCCAATCACCAACAATGTATGCCTTTCCTCCCTTCTTCTTCTTGTGGAACTCCTTCTTCTTGCCATCCTTCTTCTTGTATGGCTTGTTTTTCTTCCTCTCTTCTTCTTCATCACTTGAATCATTTTTCTTGCCCTTGTTCTTGTTCTTATACTTGTCTTTTGGTGGTCTAGGGCATTGATGAGCTGAGTGGCCAAGTTCACCACAATTGTAGCAATCCATCTCCGAGATTGGCTTTCTCTTGCTACTTGTGAAGAATTTCTTTTTCTTGCCGTCAAACTTGATGCCACTCTTGTTGAGCTTCTTTAGCATTTTGGTGGTCTTTCTCACCATGAGTGCAAGTGATTCATCATCAACATCACTTTTACTTGAGCTTTCTTGCACCATCATGGCTTGGCCCTTCTTCTTCTTCTTGTCATGACTAGCTTTGAAGGCCAAGTCTTTCTTCTTGGAAGATGATGAGCCCTCTTCCGGAGTGATGTGCATGTACATCTCATGAGCATTGATCTTCCCCAATACTTGTGTCGGTGTTGCGGTGGAAAGATCACTTTGGTGAAGCACGGTGACAATGTGACCATACTTCTCAACAGGAAGAACACTCAAGATCTTCCTTGCAACATCCGATTGGCTCATTTGAGTGAGCCCAAGAGCATTGAGGTCCTCTACAAGAACATTCAAACGAGTGTACATATCATTAGCACTTTCTTTGGGAAGCATCTCAAAAGAATTAATTTTCTTTAAAGCAATGTGATAGCGTTCCTCACGCTCACTCTTAGTTCCCTCATGGAGAGCACAAAGATTTTCCTACAATTCATGAGCGTTCTTTGCATTACGCACACGATTGAAGATATCTTTGCCTAAGCCCCGGTAGAGTGCGTTTTTGGCCTTTGCATTCCATCGGTCGTACTTCTCCTCGTCACCAATGGGGTTTGCGGGATCCTTGATAGCGGGAAGCCCTTGGGTTGTGGCTCTAAGACACCCAACATCTATGGCTTCGAGATACGCCTCCATACGGATTTTCCAATATGGAAAATCATCCCCCTCAAAGGTGGGAGGTGGTCCTTCCCCGTTAGACATCTTGCTCTAGGCGGTAAAGCCTAAATTAGGAGCAACTCGGCTCTGATACCAATTGAAAGGATCAAGATGCCCAAGAGGGGGGGTGAATTGGGCTTTTCTAAAAATTAATTGCAAGAATTAAATCCTATAAGCCGGAATTCACCCCTAGTGCCTACTTGTGTTCCTAGAGATTCTACCGGTAAAAGTTTTGCACCCTAGTTTCCAATCCTAGTCTAGCATGGCAATTCTAGGAAAGTAAATCAAGCAATGAATGTAAATACGAGAATGTAAATGCTTAAAAGTAAGGGCAAGGAACACGGCGATGTTTTTCCGAGGTATCGGAGAGTCTCCACTCCCCACTAGTCCTCGTTGGAGCACCCGCGCAAGGGTGTAGCTCCCCCTTGATCCGCGCAAGGATCAAGTGCTCTCTACTGGCTGATTCTTTGACACTCCATCGCGGTGAATCGCCCAAAACCACTCACAAGACGAGTTGGGTCATCCACAAGCTCCGCCGGATGATCACCAAACTCCCAATCACCACCGAGCCGTCTAGGTGATGGCGATCACCAAGAGTAACAAGCTAGAACTCTCACTTGACCACAACGAGCCTAATGAGAAGGTGGATGCACACTTGCTACTCTCTAATCGCTAGTGAGGAACTCTCAAGCTTTGATTCTCAAAACACAATCCTCACTAGAGCTCTTGCACTCCCTTGCACTCCAAAGGTGTTTCTCAGCTGATGAAATAAGCAAGAGACCACTAAAAGAGGTGGTGGGGATGTATTTATACACCCCACAGTCGAAACGATCCGTTACCTGCCAACTCAGCAAAACACGGGGTGACCGGACGCGCCGGTCGCCGTAACGGTCGAAATTCCGAAAACTTGGCTGAGTACCGGACGCGCCTGTCAAGGGTGACCGGACGTGTCCGATCATGCAGGGAGCTTACTGTAACGAAACCGGACGCGCGACCGTGTCCGATCGGTGATGACCGGACGCGTCCGGTCGTCGCAGGACCTTACTGGAACGTGACCGGACGCGCCGATCACACCCAGGTCGCGTCCGATCGGGTGTTTCCCCTTAAGTGACACGTGTCGCCCCTGACCACCGCGTCCGGTCCTCGCAAGGGCCGCGTCCGGTCATCAGCGCCGAAACGCAGTCGCGGATTTGAACTGACCGGACGCGTCCGGTCAAGCCGTGGACCGCGTCCGGTCAAGGGAAAAACACCCTAAACTTTCCGAAACGCGTCGCAACTTGAACCAAGTTACTTCCAACTGAACTTTGAGCTATTCTTGAGCTGCCTAGCGCTAATTTTAATAAGTGTGCACCACACCTAAACATAGGACTCACCTAGGTCAAGCTACCCGCTCATGCCCCCTTTATAGTACAACCAAAAGAGAAAAACAAAGATCCTAACGACTATTCTGAATGTATCTCAACACCTCGACATCCGGAACTAACCGTCCTTAATCTTGATGTCACTCTTTTCAAAACCGAAACGATTTCCATCAAGGAGCATGAATACCATGGTGCCCAAAGCAGTTATTACCTCCATGACCTAACTTATCAAAGTTTCTGCAAAACACACGTTAGTCATGGTAATAAAGCGTTGTCATCAATTGGCGAAACCAAACCTCGGGGCCTAGATGCTTTCACCACTTCTTTATGTGGTTGGCAGCACATAACAAATGCTGGACAACAGACAGGCTTGCACGCCGAGGTCTCCCACATCCTACTTGCTGCCCCCATTGCGATCAAGAGGAAGAAACTATCAATTATCTGTTAGTATCATGTGTATTTGCATGAGAATTTTGGTTTGTTTTGCTATGGAAAGTGGGTTTACAGGCCCTTTCACCATAACAAGATGGACCCTCCTTTGATGAATGGTGGGCCAAGGCAGGGTCAAGAATGGATTGATCGCACAAAAAAGAACTCAACTCGCTTATCATCCTTGGGGCATGAACAATTTGGAACCATCGCAATCGATGCATTTTTTGATGGTATTCCTCCTAACTTGGCTGGAGCATTGTTGGTTGCTAGTGAGGAACAACGTTACTAGAGTCTTGCAAAGGCTCAGGGAAGCTCTTCTCTTGAGCCTGTAGATAGCCAGTAGGGATCTTTTTATGGACATGATATCGTTTTTTATCTTAGTAAAAGGCGCGTGTGTTTTTCTAAGAGATTAGGAGTGTGGGTGTGTTGTAAGGGCTCTTGCCCCTTTTTTCTTTTTAATACATAGATACGCAGCTCTCCTGCGTGTTCGAGAGAAAATAACTGAGCGAACCAAGCCTGTGTTGAGATGACTATTTTTTTGCTTACAATTCTTTAGAGCATCTCTAAATTTTGGAATCAAAACAAGTTAAGTTCCAATTTATTATTAGCCACTAAATATAGATGTGGCACACATGCTATAGCCAAACATGTTCTAAAAAAAACTAATTCTTGACATCAACGAGTACTACTATTCAAACATGGATCAAGTGGGCTCATTATTAATATGGAAATCCAGTTCAAGTGAACATTGTCACAGGTTTATGTTGGATCTAAACCCCTAGGATTAATATAGTAGCACTCCATTTTAATATTTTTATGTTCAGCTTGTTTTGTTTCTTGGAGATGATGGATAATCTGGTTCTTTTTCTTTTTTTAGAAAATTTCTATGTACCACTTTGAGAAGAAGCATCCATTAAGAATAATATTATGTAGTACAACTCAAACTCCGGTGACACTTTTCTTGTGCATGAAGCACATTGATCAAATTTTTAGTCATAGAAGAATCACAATTAGTCCATGTCTAATGGCTAATCACTTGATGAATAACTTGATGGAATTGGTTGACCCCACTAAATATTTAATACGTATTATGTTTGAGTGAACTATGCTCTGTGATTAGTTCTAGTCTCTCTGATTACAGTCAATTTATTGGTTGTTTCTTCATACTCTGTAATGCCAATATGGCTCTAGTTGGACATATTTCTGATTTTTGTGATTGAATAAGCACAATAAATACGACTATCATGTTCATCAAGTAATTGCAATACAACATAAGTCACCAAAACCAGGACCATAATTGGGTATAAAACGAATAATTTCTAGGGAGATTAAACCCACTAGATGGTCCCGCGAGGGTGATATTGCACATGTTCAAAGCATTGTCTAGATAATTGTACAATGGTGAAATTGTGAACACTAGTGTTTGAGTTTTAGATGCTCTAATAATCAAGTTGTAGATGTTAGGAAGAAGGGTAGAGAGGTGCACAAGTTGAATATCTAAGTATTCTACGTATGATAGATGAATGATTTCATGTACATGTTTGGATGCTTGGGCGATAATGAACAACGAAGATACTTTTCAAAACTTTAACACTCATTTGAAAAAATAACACAAGATAAGCCTCCTAGTTTCTTAAACGTATAATTGTGAGCACAACTTGCTGCACAATTTAGTGGAAGGATGAGATTTGTCTCTATTTTTCATTCTTATACATTCAAATGGCTCACAAACTTCACTTGCCTCCAAGGTAGGCTATTACCAGAACTAATCGTTGAATTTGAAAAATCCCCTCGAACCATGGTTTTTGAGGCGTTGTGGTGTCTTGTGACATCGGGAGTACACATGGATGCCTAGAGGTCTTCTAGGCGATATGGTGTAACTAAAACACTGTGGCGTCCTGTGATGCCTGGGGTACGCCTTAACGCCTAGGTGACGACTCAAAAACCATGCCTTGAACTCTAATACAACATATGCACCTTAACTTTCAAAATAGGATAAAATAACCCCTTAACTATTTCAAAGTGGGTTTGCTAGCGACACAATGGGGACCACACGTTAGGTGCTTCTCCCTCTTTCTTATATTAAAAAATCATAACTTTTTTATATGAAGTCAAATAAATCTCAACTTTATATAAAAACTATAGAGTTAGATGCGATATACAGCTTTATACTCGACAACCTTTTTATTCGAGATCTTTTAGAGGCTCAAATATTTGTTTTAAGTTATCAGACTTTTAAACTTAATTTTTGAATTTTTTAAACGGGCTAGATGTTGACTCGTTCTGTACCAAAATATTAGATCTCAATGCAATCTGCAATTTTGTTTTCGACAACTTTTTTGTGTGGAACCATACGGCCCCAAAATTTTGTTCTAAGTTCTTAGATTTTGAAGTTCATTTTTTTAAAATTTTCAAACGACCTTGTATGTTGACATGATTTATAACAAACATGTAGCTCTAAATGGGATTTATAACTTGTAGTTGACAATATCTTTATGTGAAATCATATAGAGGTCCAAATATTTATTTTTAATTTCTCATATTTATTTATTTGTATTTATTTTCAAACCTTCTTAGACATTGACGTGGTCTATATCAAAGTTATAGGTCTCAGTATAATCTAAAATTATGTAGTTGAAAACTTTTTTTAAGATCATCTAGAGGCATAATGAAAACTTTTTAAATTGGGATCATTTAGGGGCCCAAATAGTTGTTTTAAGTTTTTTTATTACAAGATTCATTTTTTATTTTTCTCAAATTACCTTGTATGCTATTAAATATGTAGTACTCGAAGAGATTTAAAACTTTCTAGTTGAAAATTTTTCTATTTAAAATCATTTAGGAGTCTAAATATTCAATAAAAATAGCATGACTAAAAAATGAAGACATGTCCACATGCCACATCAGCCAAAATCACAATCGAAACTATGAACTATTTTAGGGGTATTTTTTTCAGTTTCAAAAGTTAAGGGGGGTAAATTATCCCATATTCGAGTTTGAGTGTTTTGTTCTAAAAATTTAGCAATAAATTTAGGGAGACAAAACAAATTTTACCAAAAATAAAATCATCGGGAGCACATGTGGCCGTAGCCAATCATATATCACTGTCATATACGGAGTAATACAGTAGGATGTGAAATAGAAATATTTTGTCAAATACTACAGTAGGATGTGAAATGGAAATATTTTCCATAGTTTCCCATCCAAAAGGATCACAAGTAACAAAAGAGCACGTACCTTTTCCGAGGAATTATAGTGACGCAACAATGTCACCACACAGCCGCGGTGCAACTTGAGAAAAAAAGGAGGAAAAATGACAAAAACCCTGCCTCGTGAGATGAATTCTCAATACGTGTTGTTGTCAATGCCTCACATAGTCGCATATACTACAATGCATTCAAGTATTGACAAAACTAAATTCAATGGGCTAGTGTTCAGGCACCGCCCAATATTCATTACAAGTCATAATCATGGAAACTCCGCGAAAATGAACCACATTCTTGGCATCCTTTTTTCAGTTTTTTCTACTCGATTATTCGGCGGCCATTTAAGAGCCAGGCGGTGTTAGTTGAGCAACCGGCTGCCCCCCCCCCCCCCCCCCCCCCCCAACAACACCAGCATGGTCGGCTAGGGATGATGCTGACCTGGCAGAGGATGATATGGGACCCATGCAGCTGACCAATGCTGCGCGAGTGTACACTTCCCTGCTCTCAAGTGTCGGATATCTCAGGATAAGCAGCCCATAAGAGAGAGAGAGAGAGAGCGATTTTTTTGAGAAGGCATTTTCTTGTGAACATGATTGAAGTGTAGTTGGAGGTTAAGTTTTCTTTTAAATTTCAATAAAGAGATGGAGGTTACGGGCTAAGGCCTTGTTTAGTTCATGAGCGAAAACTTTTTAGGTGTCACATCGGATGTTTCATGAGATGTCGAAAGAGGTGTTTGATGATTAACCATAATTGCTACAGTAACACACATGTGCTAATGACGGATTATTTAGGCTTAATAAATTTATCTCGCGATTTCTATGTAAACTGTGCAATTAAATTTTTTTATCTATATTTAATGCTTAATGTATATGTCCAAACATTTGATATGACAGGATGAAAAGTTTTTAGGTGGAACTAAACAGGACCTAATTATAAATTTGGTCGCTGCTGGTAAAGAAGTAGAACAGCACGGCACTTCACACAGACGTTCAAGCGAATTCAGATGCTATGGACAAGAATTCCAAGCGCAACAACCTGTGCAATGTGCATCACTGCATCAGTGCACGAGACCACACATGTGACCATACTCCACAGGGACGGAACGGATTTATTAAGCCTGGGAAACCAGAGAGCATATCGTCGGAGTAATTCAGAATTGTTTCCAACTCTCCTTTTTTTTTAACGAATCAGGCGTTTCCAACTCTCCTTATGTTGTCATTTTTCCAAAGTTCATCCGTTGTGTTGCGACATGTGAGGAAGGCAGTGAAACACAAAATGATAACGCATCTATGATTTTTTGTTTTACCCTAATTTTATGGCATTTGCTTCAATACATAATTTATAAATATTTTCTAAGCGAAATAATCTACTCCCTCCATTCTAAATTATAAATTGTTTTAGTTTTCTGGACACATAAATTTTATATATTTAATATAGTAAAGGTTAGACTACTTCCTATTTGAAATGGAGGTAGTAGTAAACACGACGTCTGACCACAAATAAATCGGAAATGCTTTGATCCGAGCGTTCGACATTTTTTCAGAGTATCATACGGACACAAACCTTTTAATTCTCATGTACTCCCATCCAACTGACACCGTCCCTTCCATTCTTATCCACTCAATTCATCATCCCGTGCGGGACCCCATATATCATTCTCTCAGCTCTCTTTTCCCCTTCGTCTTCCGAAGCACGAACACAAGAGCTTTCTCCTTCATCTTCCAGGGCACGAACGCAAATTCTGGGCAGTTGCCCATGGCCGTCGTCACTGCACGGCTTCTTAAAAAAACAGCGCCGCTCGTCTTCTCTCTCACAGGGGCTGCCCACTACGGCCTTCTCCAGCGCGGCGGCGCCGCACCTGCGCTGCCCCGCGCTACGCCACCATCCACCTCGCCCGTCGCGGAAGGGGAGGTATGGGAGGCATGCGCCTGTGCCCCCATCCACCTCGCGCCGACCGTCGGCAGGAAGGGGGAGCTTGCTTCACCACAGTTCCCCATATAGGTAGGCTGTGGCCGTCGTTGACGTTGCGTTTCAAGTATTTCAAGTGTTTTCAGGCACGTTGCAAGCCTTTGTTTCAAGTGTTTTAGTTGTTTCAGATATATGTTTTTAAGTGTTTCATACGAATGTTGCAAAAGTAGTCATGATGTTGTATATGTTGCAATGGTTATGTATGTATATTGCAAGTGTATGTTCCTAATGTTTTATATATTTTTCAAACGTATGTTGCAAGTGTGTTTATCTAGAGGATATTGCGTATGTTTGCAATGGTTTTTAAGTGTTTTTGCAAGTGTTTTAGATGCGTGTTTCAAGTGTTTTATCTGTCTTCTTTTGTATGTTGCAAGTGTTGTATCTGAATGTTTTAAAAATAGATTGGGTGTTACACATGGGATGCTCGTGGGAAGCGGGTGAGGGTGCGAGCAGTCCTCACGCGCGGTCTGGTGGCGCGAGTGACGTCACTCGCTCACTGCGTGGGCACCGTCCGACACTAGCGGCCCGCATCGAACGTCCGGGCGCTAGCAAGTCCGTAAATAAATGAGAAAAAAGTAGAAGCAGGAGAGAAGCAGCCGAAAGAGTACACTCTTGCCAGACAACTCGAAGCCATTTTAAATAATAAAAAATAAAAAAATAAAACTCGAAGCCATTTTGGCCCAGCTTCAGCCTTACTCTATTGAGCCCAATTAAAAAACCCAGCATCAATCGTCTCCGGGCCAGGCCGTGCGAGAACGATTTCTCCTTTTCCTTCTTTCCCTACTCATTAAACAAAATCAGCGCGAATCTCCGCGCAGGATCAAGCGTTCATAACGCTGCCCGCGCTGGTTCCGCTCTGCAGTCAGCCAGTGACGAAGCGTGCGTGCGTCCAGAAAGCATCTCTGAGCCGTGCGGGAGGCATGGGCGGCGGAGGGCGGAGGGGTCCGCGGGGCCTGCCGCCGGCGAGGTCGAGGGTGCTGGGGAAGCTAGGACCCTCCTTCGGCTTCGGCGCTGGCTGCGGCTTCGGTGTTGGCGTCGGACTCATCGGCGGTAGTACCCCTCCCTTGAACCCTAAGACTCGTTCTTGCTGCTGTGGAACCCTCCCCAATTCCATCCGGAACTCGTGGCACTCCACTCGCTGCGGTTTAGGCCGATCGATTGCTCGTTGTGGAAAAAAGGCTGATGGATGACCAACCCTGATTGGAGAGGACTGGAATTGGGGATACCTCAACATTTTCTGAACTTCATATGGCTTTAAGCCTGCAACCTATCGACATTTAGACCTAGCACTATAGCAGCGTAACAGTGATACATTAATGAAATACAAATAGCACCAATGCCAACATAAATGGTACTTCCAATTACTGTTAGTCAGTGTTTAAAAGAACATTAAATAAACCTGACATATTCTGCACCTTGAATTATACATGGATTCTAGGTAAAGTAACTTCTACGGCGCAGTCAGTGGATTTACCTTCAACTTTATGTTTAGATTCAGGATGTTTGTTGCATGGTGTTGCCCTTTCTTAATTGATGGTGAATTATTTACAATGTGTATTTCATTGCTTGATTGATGCGTTCAATGATGATGTAAAGACTCTGAACTTTCAGTTAACTCCTGTTTTTCATATTACCAATGTGACTGAACAGGTGCAGGAGTTGGTTCTGGATTCCCTGGATTAAGCTTGGGCTTTGGAGTTGGTGCGGGCTGTGGTATAGGGATTGGCTTTGGTTATGGTTTCGGAAAAGGAGTCGCTTATGATGAGAATGGGAGATATTCAAACATTGGGAGATCAAAGCAGAGATCTAAGGGCACTCCATCTGAGTAAGATATAACTTCATGGAAAATACCTGTTGCAAGATGATTTCACCGCATTCTGCTGGGATGCCTGTTATATCTGTGAAAATCATGTTCTTTGAGCTGAGTAAATATTTTTTTTTGTAATTTCTCCAATTACTCTGATGACATAATGCATCACCAGCATATAGGAAACTTATTAACTGTTTCCATACCTTGGGTACATTTTCATTATGCCTATTTCAGAATTATTCAGACCTTAAAAAACTAACTATTTAGATTATAGATTCAAAATAGTAATGTCTAGAAACCCTGCATGTAATTTATGTGAATGCAATGTACCCTTGCAAACTTGGTAAGACTAATAAGTTACTCAAAACGACTTTTTTATCGAAAGATGATGTAGGGTTTAAGCCCAAAAATTATGACATTAATACTGTTGGTCAATGGCCTCTTGTCCAACTGAAGTACATTTTTCTTCCACAACGTTTTGATTTGTTCCCAGCAAGGTTATCAAGTCGTCCGGTTAATCACGATTAGTCGGGCTTATTGGTGCATGGTGATCGGTTATGCACTGCGATTAGTTGTGACTAGTTGGGTTAATTAGTGCCATGGCGACTAGGGTTCCCAGATATCTTTGCACTGTTACAAGCAAAAATATCTAATGGAGATTTGTGTCATTTTTCAGAGACCAGATCGATATCCTGGTTGATGAACTGATCGAGAACGCAAAGAAACTAATCAAAGCAACATCAAAGGAGATCGATAAGTGGAGGCGAGCTTAATCCAATTGGTACCAGGATCTGCTGATGTTTATATGCTCAGGACATTGTGGTAGGTGCATAAACCTCATTGAAACACACTATTGCTTGTGTGTGATTTGAGTTAATTCTTTTTAGGAGTCTGTACCTCGTGAGAAATGTTGTCCATATTTTACTTGTAGCAAATGCTAGGTTTGCCCACGTGTGCTAGGATATGATTGAATGTGATCACAGAGTTGACCATTACATTCTAAACAATATGCTGGATCGCTGTTTCAGATCCTTGAGTTGTTATAGCATGCTCATGGCCATTTTATAACCGTGAAACTGTTGACCTGAATTGGTCGCGGACTTTACACTCCGTAGCTTACTCCAGTATGCCACTCACTCCAGTCGCAGACTCCCAGCTATATTGTATAAAGTACTAAAGTGTAACCTTAATGGCTTAATCTTTATGTATTCTTGTTTAACAAGATTCAATGATTATTATCCAACGCAATTGTGGGTCAAGTGAAGTGGGAGCTTATTAAGTTTTCTGTCAAATCTCGCCCAGAAAAGATTCTCCATGATAAATAATTTAAACTCTATTCAGCAGTCCTCAAGAGACAAGTCATGTAGCTTTGATGATTAAGAATGGGAGCTCCATGGGAGAGGGTACTGTCAGCTGCTGGTGCTGAGTGCTACACTGCTACTGCTATGTCGACTATAGTAGGATAGAATTGTAGAAAGTGCTGTGGCATGAACAATGCAGTTGAAATATATTTGTACTACAGATTTCGAGTACAACCCAATAAAAAAATCTAGACATTGAGACAATCGATCTAGGTATCTCAAAGTTCATAGCCGACACACGAAACATAGGAATTTGACAGGAAACAATGCTGTTCGCGCGTGATTCCTACTCAATTCTCACAAACTGAAAACGTCTAAACAGGGCGGTAGATGGCTGGCTCGCTCATAAGAGCACCGACGGATGCATATATCATGGATCGTGCCTGGCAAAGCTGAAGCACTACAAAAATGTACAGAGGCAAAATGATGGTGGCATCGTTCCTTCCAGATCTAACCAGACATGGTCGTAACGCAATGGTGGCACCCATGATTACCTCGCCACGATCTGCTTATGGATTTGTCGAGCACGTACTATGATGACCGCACACCCCAAGCCTCTTTGGGAGTTCATGGGACATGCCACAAAAGGCATGAACTATGAAATGATGGGCGACCTTGCAGCGTAACGGCAGGAACGACCATGATTACCACGCAAAGAGACAGGTTTATTGCAAGGCAAGGGAGTGATCTCCATTGGTAGATGCGCACACTTTGGTTTGGTCATTTGGTCTATCTGATCGTGTAAACATGTCAGCTTAGCATAGTTATCTAAACTCTAAACAAATACTCCATCCATTCCAAATTGTGAGTCATTTTGGCTTTTTTAAATACATAGTTTTTACTATGTATCTAGACATAGAAAATCTACGTAAATGGCGAAGTCAGGCTGGCAATGAATTGTGATAGATTTGGCGAAAAATGAACTAGAGCAACATCTTGCGAAAAAAGAATGATCAGCAGAATTCATACCCTTACAAAGCGGAAAAGAGATTCATGCGTTCTAAATGAAGCTCAATCAAATTCTGTCGGCTAGTATAACTAGCAGCAACAAAGGAAAGATTGTTCATCCAAGTATCCAACTGAATTATTGGAACAAATGTTTGGTAAGGAGAGAAAGGACAAGAGTATGAAGCAATAATGTTACTGAGACCACAGTCGTCTACAAGAACATCAAACATTTTCAACAAATCAGAACTATTGCTAGTACATTAAAAAAACCTGATTATTATTATGAACATTACAATCCCAAAACCTAGAACCACCGAAACCAATAGTTAAGTCAGATACTCAGAGAATAATAAGACCAAACATCAAGCCCTTGAAGAAACTAATATCTTCACATCGACTGTCCATTCCAACGACGTCCACTAAAACGCATAGCCGCCCATCATGACACGTCCGGATCCAGTCCTGCTGATCCCTCCTATGTACCAGCAATAATCTCCAGCGATGGAACATATTCGTTACATTCGTACCATTGATCTAGTACTGCATTTTCAGAAATAAGATCACCGCCCTGTCTTTGCACGCTTCATCCCCGTGGAATTGAAGGGGGACACACTAGGACTAAGATGGGAGCTTGGGCTTTCCTCCCTTAGAGTGCCATTAAGTATAGCCAATTCTCTTAGCTGTTGTTTCTTGTAGTAGTCCATGGACTCATCCTGTTGAGGACAGCAATCAAGGAAACATGTAATGCCAGGTTAGAAGCAAAACAAATATTCAAAGCGAGTAGGAACAGACAAGAAGTAAAATAACAGACCACTGGTTTCAGAAGATCCTCCAATATGGCCACTGCTTGGTTTAGTCGGGCATCGACGATATCTGCTGGGAACTCAGCTTCCACAAGAACATGCAGTGGATCATTTAAGTGCTCATAGCCAGGCTTGTCTCTGAGTTTGTCTTCCTATTTTAGAAAAGAAAAGGTTTTATTTTTTTGAACCTCTCCGTTATAATTTTATGGTAAGGACTTTAAAATATTGTTAAACACAACAATAATGCTCACAGAAAATGATTTATAGTCGTAACTACAATAACTATTTGTATACAAACAAACAACTGCCCCATAATTATTATTTTGGTAAGAGATCTAAGCACAGGGCTGTAAGTCAGACACAAAAGTTACACCTGACAAACTGAAATCAGGATAAAATTCAGTTAGGAGGCTTCATCACTGTAAATATGAATTGATTTCTGTGATGATCGCAACTAAACAGAGCATTCCAAAGATGTCCTAAGAATATCAATATTTTGAAACTTTCAAATTAGCAATTTAAAATGATAGTGCAATTATGGCCAGTATCCACTATACAGTGTATAACGCAAGAATATACATGCAATGTATCTAATAAACAAAACATTATACTACTAGCGCATAAAACTCAGAATCATAATAGAAATATGCTAGAAGGTTTGGTTCTTCCACTCTGTTTCCTGGCTAACATACTGCAAAGTTCAAAATTATACATCTTGACAAGTCATGGATTGCAGCGTACGACACTTCGATAGCAAAAACAGTGGAGATCGAAACTTTATACATCAAATAGTGCCTTTATCTGTTTAACAGTTTTCTATCGTTTTACTTTAAAACATAGTTGATGCCTCATTGTGAATACTGCAATCAAAACCATCCTTAGTTTTCTAGTAATGGAATACAGGCGATTTAGATTACCATTTACAAGTCAGATTCTGGTGGGCATATTGAAGAGCAAATGTTAAGTACTGTGGTGAAATACAAGTGCTCCTAAAAGGTTCCAAGCCTTTCAATAAGTATAGGCAACTGCATGGCAGTTCTAATCTGTGTTTATTTACCTTAACAGAGTCTTTCACTGAACCCCGTCCACGAATATAAACTCTACATTGGGTTGTAGCTTCAACTCTTTTCAAGGAGTTCCCTCGTGGCCCCAACAAACGACCAACAAAGTTGTACTAATAATAGCAAGATGTTATGAATAATTTGGATTTGTGAAAGCACATAATAATGGAAGATATGAAGGTTCCAAATAGCTAAAAGTAAGTTGCACATACGTTGGGATACTTGTCAACAGGAACATCCATCCTAACAACCTTTTTGACAGTAGGGCTCCCAACAGCTCCAGGAGTCCCATTCCAGTTCATGGATGGCGATTGGAGTACACCACGATACTGAGAAAAAATGGCACTTCAATTTAAGCATGTAAAATGAGGCAGTTCAGGCATGTAAAATGAATAGGCAAAACAAGTATGAATTCAGACAACCTCTGTTTGCATTCCTGACCATCCCTCTAGATCCATTGGTTGACCATTCATTGGGTGACCAGCTAATCTTAATGGGCTTGGGCTGCCATGATCGATTCTCTCAGGTTCAACAAAATTTGGGTTAGGTGGCAAAGAAGATGCTCGCAAAATTTCTGCATTGATGAAAATAAACCGTTAACCATTTTTTTTAGATTAAGGAAACAAAGAATTCCGGACTCCAACATAATAGAAGTTGGGATGAAAACAAACTGTTGACCGATATGGGGTGGAATCAAATATATCTTATCTGAAACACTACCATATAATAGAAGATGCTACTAATGTCTATTTCAAGATCAGAGAGAAAGGGAGACCATCCAGCCAAGATTTTCAGACATGTCTAAAGCAGGAACTGAAACTACTGCAAGAAGCTAGAATACAGAAATCACCACACTCAGCAGTCAACATATAATGGCTTACATAATAAAGATTCTAAAGTAACAACGGTCTGTTTCACAAAATAGGTAACGATTGAAGTGTTCTAACTAAACTATATGATTGAAGAGTTTTACAATTATCAACTTCTTTTGTATAAGCTCCTGTAATTTAAAACGCTGATGAAATATTCATGCATTTGCATAAATGGTATCCATTAGGGATTTGTAATTAATTTACGGTTGGCCAAAAACCATAATGTGTAGGACAAGTAAATGTTGTACATCCTTGGTGTGAATTAAATCAGTAACAAAGTTAGCGCAAACGAGTCCACAACACGAACTAACGAAGGGTGGACAGGATTGTACAAGAAGATTAGCAGATTATGTCAGACAGCAAGGATAACTAAAAATAGCATCTGGCTAAATCATAATCTTATAGAAGCTTGTATGAAAAACTATTACAAACTGCAAATAAAAGTAACAACAGCACATATACAAAAAACAAAAGGGCAAAGGACGCCAACCTTGGTTCAGAAGTCTGTTACAAAAAGGAAGAACTTGCATGAATGGGGCTAATTTCTGCCTCTCGGCAAGTAATTCAGCGAGATATCTGCCAAAGTTCCAAGCAAAACAATTTCATTAGCCCGATCAATCTTGTAGCTATAATTGTACTAAAATAACAACGATGATCACCCCATGCATTTAAAATAGAAAAATCAGAAAACAGGAGTGCCGAATGATCAGTACAACAAGCCGCAGAACAGTAGGAATTATCGATCGAGCTTAAAAAAACACTCTAAGAATGAGCTGGATGTCTTTCGTCGCCCAATGGAAGACACAATGCCGATTTATTCCTACAAGCCGTCTAACAACCAGCAACACATGTACAAAATCCGTCATTAACACGCGACCCCAAAAATCTTCGACTTGGCAGATAACTATGGCAGTAGGACAGCATTGATCGACGCCGAAATCACACCAAGGCGGTCGTGATCAAGCTCGTACATATCTCGCACGGCAGTAAGAGAAACTCGCATTTGAATGGTTTAGCAAAAGGGATCGGCGAGAACACGAAAACCAAAACCTGGCAGAGATGTCAGATGGGATGCAAAAAACCAAGAACAGGAGGCACTGCACATACCTCTCCCTGTCCCAGGAAGAATACTTCATGGAATTGTGGTGATGAGGGGAGGAATGGACACCGGATGGTGAGTACTGGAAGAAAGGGGGCGGTGGGATCCTCTCATCCATGTCCCCCAACAACAAGGACACCAAGAATTCAAAAGAAAACTGCAAGATTGAATCTTCAGGCCTAACTAGGGGCCAAGATTGAACTGAACACAGGGTGCCAAGAGCCGCCCAAAAAAGAATCAAGAAACCAAGAAGAGGATACAGCTTGTAGCTATCAGAGCAAATGAATGGGGGTGGATGTCTGCGGCCTCCTATACGGAATCCAAGGAAATCTAAAAGGACAGAAAGGTGCCAATAACCAAGGAGCAAGCATAGGGATGGGTGGGATGATTATATATATGTGTGTGCATAAATAAAAAAAGAAGAAAAGGGTAGGTAATTGCTGGGTTTTTTTTTTTTGTCAATCAACGATCAGAGGCAAAGAGGCCAGGCTGTTCAGGGGTTGGCAGCGCAGAGCTCCGCTGTGGCCGCCGCCTGCTGTTGTTCTTGCTCCTTCGCTCTTCCTCCTCTGCAGTAGAAGCAACAGCAGGAAGAGAAGGGGGATGGGGTGGGTGGGAGGAAGCGAGACAGTCAGAACTCCACGGAAGCAGAGGAACGAGGCAGGAAGAGACAAACCCAGGAGAGGCGACAGCCAGCCTTGGATGCCCTCTCGCTCGCCGACGTGTGAATGTATCGCACCGGTTGGTCCAGCTCAGATGATGTCCCTTTTTTACAAGTAACTGTCCAGCTCACACGATTGAGCTCCGCCTCCGCCTGCTTCTAGAGATCGTTACTCCTTTTTTCAGCTTTTATTTTTTTATATTTATTATCATATAATTTTCTAAGATCATCACTCCTTTTTTGCCTTTTTTGTTTTTTTATTATAATCTCCTATTATTTTGATAATTTTGCAGACAAAAAAATAGCTGTAGTTGTGAGCTTATCAACAGCTAACTGGCACAAAAGTGGCTGGAGATAACAAAAACTCCATCTTCAAAGTTACTTTGCCCGTGCATAAAAAGGGCTTCACTGCTTCAGCACTGCGGAAAATGCTACAGCGTATTTTACTTTATTGTATCAAGAAACGCATTGCATTTCATTAGTTATTATTATAAAGGTTAAGAAAAACTGGCGTCATATTCTATAGTTTTGATAGCTAGTTTCAAGGAACTATGTTTTTTTTAATATTGTTCATCAATGTTATGTTCATGAGTGCAGAACTGTACTTTTTTTTTGTGGCTGCCCCTCCTTTTCTTACTAGCCACTTGAAAATTCCGTAAACATTTATGTGTCACAAGCTGTCTCAATGATGTGTGGGCCCAAACCACATTATGAGTGGCACATGGTCGGAATGGAATGAAGAATTCCCCTTTCAAAGAACTCCACATTTTGTTGACTATAGTTCTAGAAATAAAAATGCAGACTTTTTCTTTTCGGAAAGAAGCGTATAAAACCACACTTAAATATTCAATACATTTTGTAACATCCTGGATGTTAAGCAAGCATTAACATGTCATTGCATTAGCATGAGCATCGTCCTTAACCTAATTACATGCTAATCATGTTAGGAAACATTCACTTGAAACACTTGAAACATTGTTTTGCATTTTAATATGCTTTATCATTTCATGTGAGTGCTACAATTCTAATTCTTGTGCTTAGAATAGGGTAATGTGTAGCTAGTACTTTGCTGGTGTTATGCTCATGATTAGATTGATTTTTGAGCCTAGGTTACTGTGCACAAAGTTTACAAATTCCACTCTTAAAATCAATTTCCAAAAAGGGGTAATTTTGATTGAATTTTATAGTTCAAAAACTATTCAGAATTTGGGAAAAACTTGTACATAAAAAAATGTTCCTCTCAAAATTCTCTACAACTTTCATGTTTTGAGTCTTCCATGAAAAAGCTTGTAACTTGTTCAAAAATGGTGTTTTGGGCTGCTGGTTTTGAAAACAAAATTCAAAAAAAAAAGAAGAAGAGGCGCTTACCTGGGCTGCCGGCGCCACTTCTCGACCCAGCCGTGAAGCCGGCCCGGCCCCGCCATGCGCACCTGCCCGCTCCCGCACGTGAGTGCGCGCTCCCGACCAGCCCCGCACCGGACGCGCTCGCGGCTGCTCCGCGCGCGCCACGCGACCGGCGTTCACCGGCGGCCATGGGCGGCGTCCGACCGCGCCGCGCCCTTATCACCCCGGTCGGAAGGCCGTCCGGGTGCGCGCCTTGCATTTTCGAATCGCTGGCTCGCTCCGCCCTTGCTCGCGCCGCAGCAGCGCAGCAGCCGCTCGCCCAACGCCACCGCGCCGCCGCCAGCAAGCGCCACCTCGTCCGATTCATCCCAGCACCAGCTCCGCCACGCTCCGGACCGCCCCGTGCTCACGCTAGAAGCCGTCGTAGCCCCGGGGTAAGACGCCTAGCCGGCCTCCTTCTTCCCGGCTCCGGCAGAGCGCCGCCGCTGCGGTTGTCGTAGCCACTCCGCCTCGCGCCGTCGTTCGCTACACTGTCGCACGCACGAGCACCACGTCACCACCCTCGTCGTCATGCGCCACCCCGCTTGCTCCGCCATCGCCGGAGCAGAGCTGGCCGCGGCGAGCAACGCCGCCGCGCCATGGCGCACCGTGGCGGGCCAGCTCCGGCTCACCGCTGGCCAAATCGACCACACCACCGCACTCGCCTCGTCAAGGCGAACATGGTAGTACCGCCGGCGAGCTCGCCGTCGGCGAGAACGCCACGGTCAGCGCCGCCCCCTGCCATGTGTGGCTAACGTGTGGGCCCTTTTGACCGCGGGGCCCCGCGTGACAGTCACTAGAAACGGTTTGGGGTGCACGGATCTGGGTGTATCTAGCGCTTAAATGCTCTTTTGGATTTTGATTTAAAGAAAATGTTATTTTCTTTTTCTAGAAAATGTTAAAATAGCTTATAAAATGTGGATCTGGAGTTCTAGGGTTCCAAAAATTGCAAAACAAATTTTGTAGTATCATGCCTGAGTAGATCTACAGTTTGAGTATTTTTACTGGTATTTTATGGTACTTTTATATACTGTTTTAATTAATATTGTTTATGCTGATAACTTAGAAAATGAGTGGTAAATCAAATACTTATCAGAAAAATGTGAAACTTGATTTATTGGGTAGATCTTGTGATGCTCTATCTGTGATAAAAGTTTGAAGTGCCACTGTTATGGAATTATTTTAAGTTGTGAGATTATTTAGTTAAAGTCTGATTATCATGGCATTTTTAATAAATAATCTATGCATGGAAAAATTCTGGAAAATTTTGTGGACTGCTCTTGTGCTAAGAAGTAGCTAATAAAAATGTTAAATCTGTTGTTTCACACTTTTCACAGTACAAAGTATTTTCATGCTAGTTCTGGACTGCTATTTGTCATTTTTGTACAGAATGGAATATAACTGGTTTTGGGTTGAAATTTTTATGGTTGGGTCCAGTTGACATGTGCTACTTGCTGTAATTTTTACAGAATTTTTTGTGCACTAAAAATATATGCTACTGTTATATGCATTTGTTAATACATGTTTAATTAAGTTAAATGGATGCGTTATATATCATTTATGTTACTTTTTATGTGCTTTATAACATGTTCACCCATGCACCGCACCATGTCATCGCACCTACACCGCTACCTGTATTCATGATACTTATTACGCGCATATGCATCATACAGCTTCGCAGGAGGAGCTTCCGGTAGTGGGGTTCGAGTAGCAAGAGGAGGAGCAGCAGGATGTGGCCGCACAGGAGGTGTAGGCACACGAGGAGGACGTCGAGGAGCTGTCTGAGTGCCCGAACCACCGCCCGAGCACGTTTGAGAGAGGCAAGCCCCGGAGCATATCTCTCCTACGGTTTGCAAATTAATTTGTATTTGATGCATTAAGTATAGGCGTTGTTTGCAACCGTTGCTGCATTATATATTCCTTGTCTACTTAGTCACCTGCTAGGTCTAGGTGTGCAATAAATGCTTAGTCCTGCTTAGACCGGTAGAAGTCAGGTGATTTCCTGTCACCTGCGAGCTTTAGGTTATTACCTTGTTACTGTTAGCCATATGTTGATTATCATGGAATAAGTGTTGATGGAAATTGGAGACCGGACGAAGTCTTATAGGGTTTTAGACTATAGTGCCTCCGTCTTTGTCGATTAAGGACCGACCATAGTCGTCCCTCTTGTCATGTTGAACGTATGCCCCACATTTAGCTGGAAGGATAAGTCGTTCCGACCGCGAAGCCTAACACTTTTCGGGCCAGGATTGACCTAACGCACGATATTGGTGCTGAAGGGGGTGTGACGGGGGCACGAAGAGTGATCCCAAGGGCAGGCAAGGCCTGAACATCCTGGTAGTCGGGAGGCCCCCGGGTATGGTTGGTTATTGTTGATCCCGCGACTGTACCTGAAAAGTGCCATGGTTACCTGTAACTCACGGGATCTGTGAGTAGGGTTTGTGTGGGGAATAAATTCATCAGCTGGTTAGAAATCGATTCGAATTGTCATCGCTCCTGGTTAGTGAGCACTTGACTTGAGCCACATCATCGTAGTAATGGTTATGGAACATTGGGGTTGGACATGATGAATTATGATATTTGAAAGGCTACAATTGGACATGGTATTATTGTTATTGAAATGAATCAAATACTGCTTAGCATAACTGCTCATGTAGTAAACAGGTTGTAATTATAAGTTATTGCTAAAAGATGGAAAAAGGTTCATTATAGTACTTATGCTTTTTTCCGCAAAAGAGTCCAGCTAGCCCACTTAGATAAAGCTTATCATGCTCCTTGGAGTCTATTTATTTTGGTTTATGACGGGTAAGTCTAGCTGAGTACATTCTCATACTTAGGGTTCTATTTTCCTTGTTGTTACAGATGGCCAAATGTTCTACGGGTACTGCAGCACCTGTTTCTACCTTATTTGGTGTAGCAGTCAGATCATGGGCATGATCTTCTCTAGTATCTTACCTTTGTTGCTTTTGTGGGACTATGATCATTATCTGGCACTGTATCTGAACTAAGTGTTCGCATGTGTGGTTTTAAAACTATTTGCTTCCACTACTTATTTGAAGACATGGTGTTGTAATAACTCTATTTGAACTCCGATGTATCATACTATGTTTAGAACTTATGTATCACGTGAACTGTAACCGCTAAATGTCTACGATCTTGGCTGATGTGGAAAAAGTTTGAAATCCTTCAAGATTTCACGGACTACCGGGTTTATGTGAGCTCAAGTAGGCTTAATTATTCGCTTCGGTGGGTGATTATCCTACTTAGACTTATGTAAATTAGGCGGTTCTGTTACACATTTCAACTAAAATGATAAGTTTTTCTAAAAATGTTGCCTCTAAGATAGATTATGGAGTATATATCTATAGCGTGGTGGTGCAATAATTGTGCTTAGGTAAATTTAGGCTAAATGGCTCCTGTTTCTAAGAAGTCATTTTTCTCATTCTTTCTAAAATGAACCGAAAGTCGTTAAAGTTAGAAAAATTGACTTTGGCTTTTCCAAGCAGTGTAGCAGGGAGCCTGAGCTAGGCGAAGCCCTCCCAAAATACCCTGTCATAAAAGAGAAACAATGGTTTACTGTACTCTTTTCGTAGCTAGTTAATGAGGTAAAACAAGTCCATAAGTCATAGAACTATGGGTTCACTATGATCCACTCGAAACAACTACATCACCACAACTCTAGAATAATAACTGTGTCCTCCTCCGGCTGTTGTGAGGCGAATACTTGAACCTGGATCTGTGCTGTAATGACTTGATGGTCTTTTGATTAATAGTTGAAAGGCCAGGGCTGGTTGACCCTTGAACTCTAAAAAAAACTCTAGAATAATAATAATCTAACAACAGTTGTAGTATGTCTCAAAATCGAACCGTCATCACCAACATGAACCATACATACACACTAGATAATCTTGTCGAAGCCCAAATCGACTTTCAAGCATGATCAGTGTTTGGATCCCAGATTTATTATCTTCAAATAGTGATAATATTCAAAACATTGGGTTTGGCTAGATAGTTGGATTCTATAATCTCATTTTAGAATCCAAATGTTTGGTTCTTATTCTCATTTTTCTTGGAGATCCAAACAAGGTTGAAAGGAGCATGCAAACCCATCTTTTAGGGGGGGGGGACATGATCATGAGTGGGATTTTAATAACTCTAAAAAAAAGACTTTAGCAATATGATGGTTTTCGAATCATGATGGTTTGTTCACCTAAATACATCATAACTTTTCAAACCAACATAGTTTGCAAAATCATAGTATTTCTCTAAAATTCTAAAATTACATTGCATCCATCCCCAGAACAGGGTTTGCATAAATGAAATAATATAATAAGAATAAGCATCCGAATGGGAGTTGGATACCATGAGGCAAACCCTGGGTGAGATCTTAAAACGAAAAAAGATAGTTTTAGCGATATGTGGTTTTTCAAATTACAAGTTTTTTTTCACCCAAACATATAACAACATTTTGCAAAATCACATTGTTTCTCTAACTTTTTTTAAACTAACTATCAGGAGCGCTGCAATATCATGGGACTGATAGGCATTGCATTGAGAGTTACGTATCATGAGGCAAATCCAGATGAGTGGCGATCACTGAGAAACAAATAATGGACCGCATCTCCTAAAACAGCAACCCTTTGAGTGACTTTTCTTTTGAATGAAATAGTTCGTTTTGAGCTTCTGCGACCGTACACAGCTAAGTTTTACAAACTTGTCTAGCTAAATAGCTGATCATGTAAACAGGATAAAATGAACTTAAGAAAAAGGATAAAATCATAAACAACATCTCTTATTGCTTCTCCATCCATTTTTGGCTAAATGTACACAGCAATGATCTCCAGTGTACTGTGCATCGTTCGGATGGTGGCGTACCTCGAATCGAATTTCTAACTAGATCACGGCGTACCTCTCACTTTCATATATGTTTACATCAAAAAGAAATGCACGTACTACAGAACATTGACATATGTGAGCATCTCCAATAGTCCCCCAATAATCTATCCCCAATACGGTAGTATTGGCACCAATACTGCTTTTTCGGATTATTGGAGGACTTGCTGCAGTAGATCCCCAATACATCGACCCCAATATACACTTACACGTGGGACCCATGTGCCAGCATTATCTCCTACCTCTCTGTGCCACTAGTTCGGCTCTCTCCCATGACCTTCTCCACTGTAACCTCTACCCCGAGACGCAATCTCTACCCCGCGAGCGCGCCCCCTTCCCCACAATCTCCACCGCGCCCAGCTGCGGCCGCAGGCACCACCACGCCCAACTCCGACAGCGCCCACCCTAACCCCCGCCACCGCGCCCAGATCAGGCCGCACCCGGCCGCGCCACTCTGGCCTTGGCCGAAGACGCCCACCGCCGCGTGCCCAACCCGTCCCTGGCTCCGGCCGCTGCCGCGTCCATCTCCACCCTCGCTGCGTCCATCTCCGGCGAAGAGCACCGCCACGCCCAGACACAATGCCGAATTTCGCAACGCCCAGCACGTCCCTGTCGCCGTGCCACAACCATGAAACCCTGCTGCGGTGGCTGCTACGGGAGCTCGAGCTGGTCGTCATGGCATGGTGATTGAGCTCACAGATCTGATAAGACCATGGCTCAGCGACCATCCATGGCTCGCATGGAGGCAGCAGCCATGGCTCGCCGGAGCACTGCTCGCTCGCGCGGATCGTTGCAGCTCGCCGTGGAGGCCGACAGTTGGGAGTGGGCCCCAGCTATTGGGGGAGATGCAACTTCCCCTCTATTTGAGGGGAGATGGGGTGTTTTTTGGTTGCCACCAAAAAAGGGGGCCATATTGAGGAACTGCTGAAGAAGCAAAAGGTGATCATTCTCCTAATATGACAGTTTTATAGGAATGAGGGGCCATATTGGGGGACTGCTGGAGATGCTCAGAGCAACTCCAGCAGTCCCTCAATACAACTCCCCCAATAAGATGGTATTGAGGTAGCCCAATATCACTTTCTAGATTTATTGGGAGAGTTGCTGCAGCAGTACCCAATACCCATATAAAAGGTGGGTCTCACAGGAGTGTAAAAGAAAATATGATTGAAAAGTGGTAGTTGTGATGGTCCCCATGGTATTGGGGGAGTTGTATCTCCCTCTTTCTTTGAGGGGAGAGGGAAATATTAGTGACCACCAAAAAAATGGAGAGATATTAAGGAACTGCTGGAGTAAGAAAAAAACATAACTGTTCCCAATATGACAGTTTTATGGGGATAGAGAGAGGTATTGGGTAACTGCTGGAGATGCCCTTAGTGTACTGTGTGTAAGATAGTAAAATGGGGAACTAACAGCTCAGCCTTCACATCTACATATTCTCAAAATTATTAATGTGGTTGCCATTGATGTCGATAGGATGATGATGATGATGATTGATGGACACAGAAAGGGATGTTCCATTACGGCAGCAGATCGTATATACAGTATATCCTCTTTATTTCAGTAATAGAAATGAAGAAGAATAAATGGAGAGCGTATGAACTCGTGATTTCTGTTTGGCTGGGGACCAGAACGTGCCACATCAAACCTTCGGTAAATTGTGGCTGCCAGAGAAAGTTTGGCGAACAAAATTGAAGCCACACTTGTGACAAGGTTTAGCAAGAAAATAAGTCTATGACGTGTGAGACATGGTGCTTAGAAGGTGTGGCATGTCATAGTTGTGGCAGCGAACCAAACAGCAGCCAGAAAAACCATGGCACGACTAACCTGTGGCATGGTACGTCTTGGGCATGAACCAAACATGCCCTTAAGTACGGCGAGTGAGCCATCAGCATTGTCCCACGTTGCGGGAGAAGAATCAAATGTCGTGTGCATTTGTGGACCAGTTGGTCGGACCAAATTTTAAAACATCATGCGGCTCTAGTGCTGACCACTTATACTCACTTATCTATTGGCCCCTTGAATCCTTGAAATTGAATTCATTCTAATAATTATAATTTAGTCATAGATTAAGTAAGATCATATAGTTGTATATGGAATATATTTGTATATTATTGTTAGCCATACAAGAGACATATTTTATATGTTGCATTTCTATTATAGAAAGTGAGTTAAAAAGTATGCTATAAGTTAGAGAGTAGAAATTTAACATGGTGATCTATAGAATACATTTCTATCTCTCACCCTATGAATTTAAGATATGTTTACCTGTGAGCTTCAAAAAGTTATGGAATATTAAATTCTAAGCAAAATAGCCAAGTGAAAGCCCAAGGTTGGTTTTGGTAATTAATGACACCAAGTTGCTAATGTCATGTGTTAAGTGTTTTGAGTTAGGCATAAGCAACACATGTGATGAAGGTGTATGTGGCAAGGAGTGGTGGCCACAAGATCACAAAGAGATGGTGCATGAACATGAAATGACGATCATGGTGGAGATGCACATAATATGATGGACATGATGATCAAGTGGAGGAGAAGGATCTAAGAGCGCAAGGCAAAGGTATAACCTTAGAGTTTTCCTTTTGCCGGTCTAAGATGAGTAGAGAAGTGATTGACCGGGTTTAGGATACATAGCCGACTATCAAGAGGAGCAATCACGGTTAGCTCGGGAATCAAGTGCCACTAGATCAATGTCTTGAGCATATGCATTAGGATCTAGTAGAGAGCTAACATAACGCCTTGAAAATGTTTGTGAAATGCTAACACACATGCACATGGTGGTGTACACTTGGTGGTGTTAGCACTTTTGCGAAGGCGGTGGAGTTTAAGCGGTAGAGAGGGGTTTGGGTTCCTCTCTCCCTCCCGCAGAGCTTGCGAGGCGGGATTCGGCGCTTTTTGGGGAAGTGAAATGCCTATTTTCTACTGCGCCGGAAGTCGGAAAAGAAACGGAGGCGAACGGCGGTCACTGTGGTGATCGGACGCTGCACCGGACGCGGTCTCGCAGCAGTCAGGCGCGCAGGTGCTAGGGTTTGCAACCGGCGCGTCCGGTCCCTCACGGAACCGGAGCGTCCGGTCAGGCACCCAGAGGGTAGAGCTGGTCGTAGAGCCGACCGGACGCGCAGCGTGTCCGGTCACGTGCGATCGGACGCGTCCGGTCGCAGTGGGAGCTTACTGGACTCCGACTGGACGTCAGGTGCAGCGCGTCCGGTCAAACGCTGGAACGCGTCCGATCACCCTGACCGGTGCGTCCGGTCAGCACAATTTGCACTACGTCATCCGGTAACGGCTAGCTGCGTACCCCTTCGCTATAAATAGAAGTTGGCCGGGGTTTGAGGGTAACTCTTGCATATTTTGAGACCTAGAGACATCCTTTGAGCTAGAGAACAACCCTTCCACTCATCTCTTTGCTTAGTTGCACATCTTGAGTGAGATTGAGTGAGATTCAAGTGCATTGCTTGAGAGTTGCATTCTAGAGGCACTTGATCTTCGAGTTGCTGCGGATTTCTTGTTACTCTTCCGTGTTTTCCGACACGGTAGACGGCTTGGAGTAGCGGAGGTGATTGAGCTCGCAATTAGAGATTGTTGGATCCCTCACCAAGTGTTGTAAGGGGTTCTTGATCCTTCCCCGCAGGAGTTCGCAAATGGATACTCTAGTAGAGCTCGTGGCTTGGAGGATCTCCATCTTGTGTGCGGTTGTGCGGCGTCCGCCGAGGGCTCGACTCTTGATAGTCGATTAGCTCGCGAACCGACAAGGGTGTATCGCCACAACGGGGAGTAGCTTACCGGGAAGCAAGTGAACCTCGGGATAAATTCTTGTGTCATTCTCTTTCCGAGGATTTCTCTTGTGATTGCTCATTGTGATTGATTCTTCGAGTGTATTACTTCTCTACATCGTTGGTATAAGAATCAAGTCACTTGCTCTTTACTTTGTTGTACTAGTCCGAGTGTAGTTTACTTAGTGTAGCCTTTATCACATAGGAGTAAGTAACTTAGTGACTTAGCCTTGTTGGTGTGTATTAAAGATCATAGTCTTGCTTCACTAGAATTGTATATGTGGCTTGCATAGTATAGTTGAGCTAGTGCTAGAATTAGTTTAACCATCTTTTATACTAACGCGTTTGTTTAGTGAAGCTTGTAGAATTTTAAATAGGCTATTCATCTCCCTCTAGCCATTTGGACCTTACACCTAATCTAGTAAGTAGATTTGAATTCCTCTAAAATAAAGGATCTAAACGGTGTAACAGAACCTATTCAACATTTTGAAATTTATTTGCTATTAGAAAAAACAAAGAAGACACATTTGATTACCATTTTATTGTCGATCATGCACACAATAATACATCTGTTGAAATCAATTTCGAGGTATTTTGTGATGGTAGCATGCAAAAAAAAAGGGTGGGGATAATCTACATCAATCAAATCAGCTTGTAATTTCAGTAGGTCATCTTTTAATCAACTTCATCATTATGCTACCTGCACTGAGGACCCCTGTCCTGCTGCACGCTTTCACGGTCGGTCGAGAATGTGCCGAGGAAGTTGCGGCATCTGGCATATGCTTATAGGTTCTTCGTGGCGTGCGACCTATCCACCCAGATTTAATATGTTACTCGTATTTTCTTAGATTTAATTTATGAATTAACGGTGTTTTACTTTCAGCAGTAGACGATGTTTCCATCGACAATGAGACGTCTATGGTGATTTCGTCAATCTTGAGATGTGCCGGAGGTGTTCATAAGAGTAGAGTTTACGTACGTGTATTCATAGAGATGAGTGTGCGTGCGTGTTAATCGTCTGCATCTGTACTTGTGTAATTCAAAAAAAAAAGATAGACACAATTTTCCAGATGTGTACACGTCAGCACGGTCCACGTGGATCATGCCGGCTCTTGAGTCTTCACAGGTCACGCTCACGCTCGAAGACCCACCACCCACCTGCCCGTTCGACCGAGCGCGAAACGTGCACGGACAACAGGGTGCGTGCACCTACGAGCGCCGTACTACGTGCGAGCGGCCACGGCCCACGCCACGTCCCGGCAGTCCGGCACGCGCCGAGTTTCGACAGGCCGCCGCCCGTCCTGCTATGCACCATTTAGACGCGACGACTATAGATCACTGATGACCATTCGCTTTTTGTATTTTTTACATTTTCAATTAAATTTATTTATTTATTTGCAAAAGTTGGAGATTTCGCTAAGTGAATGGTTGAATTTCGTTTCCTAGACAGTGCACATAAAAGAATAATAACTTTTTATATGAGCTCAAAAGATATATAGCTCGATGAATCTATAACTTTGGAATTTCTAACTTTTCACTTTAAAAACTACTCCCTCCGTTCCAAACTATAAGTCGCTTTGACTTTTTTGGTTCATCCATTTTGCTATGCATATCTTGGTACTGAAATAATTGATACGATGTTCAGATCTACAAATATAGATATGAAACTTGTATTGATTATTTCAACACTAATAGGGCTTCAAATGAAAAAAAGTTGTAGATCTCATAAAAAACTATGATTTTTATTTAAATTTTATTTTTATATGAGGTGATATAAAAAGGTAATAATTATTTTAGAGATATTGCTATGTATAGAACTGAATAAATAGTTCCCGATTTATCCAATCTTTTCTAGCATATCTTTAAAAATTATATTTTTCTGATGACCCCGAATAAAGAAAAATTATATAAAAATTGTAGATCTCGATGAAATGTACAACTTTGTAGTTCACAGATCTTTTTTATGAATCCATATTTGTGATGAAAACTTGAAATAATTGATACATGTTTCAGACCTGCATTTGTAGTTGTAGATTGGAGCATTGTGGTTATTTCAGCATCAAGATAGTTTTAAGTACAAAAGTTGTACACTTAAGTTGTAGATCTCGTCAAATTTATATAATTTTTTTATTTATGGGAGTTGTGATTTTTAAGGTACACTACCCTGAAAAAGGAAATTATGTCGATTCAATTGGCAGTAAGAAAAATTTGGTCGGTTCCTTGGTGATATCTTAAGGGTTGTTTAATTAGTAAAGATTCACTCCCTGATTTTTAGCTCTAATTTCATGATTCTTTGATGGAGAGCAAATGAAAAGTTACTTTGACGGGGATTGAACGAGTAGTGGTTTTTTAGCTCTTAGTTTGCAAGCAATTCTTGCAAGATTCTCATCAAATTCTACTTGTGTTTTACCCACTTGACGGTTTTAAAGTAGAATATGGAGTTGGGACGCTTGAAAAAGGCCCATTAGTTCATCTATCAGTCGGCGATAATATGCAATTATTTGTTAATAGTTTTTTTTTTGCAAAAAAAATCCTGAATTTATCTTATATCTAATATTACAAATAAGAAGGATTCTTCCGCACGTTGTCTAACTCATCTCTCTAATATGTGGGGCCATCCTACGTCTGAACACTCTAACCAATTCTCTCTCATATCCCCTCTCCGAATAGCTCTACCACCGGCACTAGATCGCAAACTCTTGCCCGCCTACTCTGATGAGGGTGTGGTAGAGAAACATGCTGGCAGGCATAGGTAGAAGCGATGCAAATAGTGTAGGATGAGGATCTGGTGGTGAGAGTCAGTGCATTCTTGGATGGGCGATGGGGGATGAGGGGTTGAAGGTGGTCGAGCAGTAGTTGGGATGGTGGTGGCTCTCTGGCTGACTTCTTTGCACAATGGAGTATTGGAGTGTATCTAGGAAGCAAAGAATATCAACAAGGACTATGTGCTCATGGTCACAGGCATTTTCTTGGGCGGGTTGTTGGAGGGTGGTGGAGACGACTGGTGCGGTTGCTTTTTTTTTTTATCAAAGAAGAATTATAGTAGCTAATAGCTGTCACACGGTATAAGCCACTACTGGAATCCGCTTCTTTGCCGAGTGCCCGAGCCGGAGGCTTTGCCGAGTGTCAAAAAAAACACTCGGCAAAAACTTCTTTGCCGAGAGTTTTTTTTTCGGGCACTCGGCAAAGAAGGCTTTGCCGAGAGCCAAATAAAAAACATTCGGCAAAGCCTCTGCACTCGGCAAAGAAGGCTTTCCCGAGTGTCAAATAAAAAACACTCGGCAAAGAAGTTTCTTTGCCGAGTGTCAAAAAAAAACACTCGGCAAAGACTTCTTTGCCGAGTGCCAAAGTAAAACACTCGGCAAAATAATTTTCAAACCACGTTTTGGTGCCCTAAACGAATTCAAATAAAAAAGTTTTCAACTACAAAGTTTCATAACTTCTCATGATCTACAAACTTTATATTGGTCATTTCTTCATTCGACAAAGTAATAATTACGTTGTTCACAAAATCTATGTCTCTCATGTAGTTTCATGAAACTACAAGAGAGATATATAAGATTTGTGAACAATGTTAGCATTACAATCTCGGATGGAAAAACTTACTAAATAAAGTTTGTAGATCTCGAAAGGTTATCAAACATTGTAGTTGACCACTTTTTAATTTGAATTTATCTTGTCATGCAAAACTACGTTTGAAATTCAAAATTTTAAAATTCGAATTTTTCAAAAGACATTGGATGTAAAAACTTCCTAAATGAAGTTTGTAGATCTCGAAAAGTTATGAAACATTATAGTTGACCACTTTTTCATTTGAATTCATCTTGTCATGCAAAACTATATTTGAAATTCAAAATTTTAAAATTTGAATTTTTCAAAAGACCTCGGATGGGAAAACTTCATAAATGAAGTTTGTAGATCTCGAAAAGTTATGAAACATTGTAGTTGACCACTTTTTCATTTGAATTCATCTTGTCATGCAAAACTATGTTTGAAATTCAAAATTTTAAAATTCGAATTTTTCAAAAGACCTCGAATGGAAAAACTTTCTATATGAAAAATATAGAGCTCGAAAAGTTATGAAACTTTATAATTGACAACCTTTTGATTTGAATTCGTTTAGGGCCTCAACCAATCAATTTTCACTTGGTTTAGTATAATATTTGAGTAACCAAAACGGCATATAGACGCATGTGAGTGTGTAGTGCAGGTGGTAGAGGAGGTATCGCGTGAGGGAGAGGTCACGAGTTCGAATCCCGCCGACCATGTAGCAGAGAATTTTGCGCGAAAATGCTGCAACTTGCCAGTGGGCCCCTCCCCCGATTAAAAAAAATTAGGTTTTTTCACATTTTTTTATTTCACGCTTTGCCGAGTGTCGGGCGGCAAAGGCTTTGCCGAGCGCCCGATAAACGGCTCTCGACAAAGAAGGCTTTGCGATCGGATTTTCGTCGAGAACAATTTGCCGATGGCCTTAGAGGCGGGCTCTCGGCAAAGCCGTTGTGTCCGGTAGTGAGCACTCTAAAATACACTGCATATATCTAGAAACCAATTTTCATCTAAATTGTACCATATGGATGACCGCACATGCAAACACTCGGCAAAAGGCCTGAGAACAGATGCCCAACGAACGACGGCCAACATTCTTACAGGCAAAGTTGAAAAACTTGTTCTTTCTAATGTCTTTCTTCTTCTTTCTGTCACCGAAGAATGAGAAAGACTGATCTGAAACTTGTTCTCCCTAGTCCTTCATCGTAGTTAGATCTAATCACAACAAAATGGGGAAGATACTAGAGAAAATTATTCTATGATGGTGACATCATCTCCGCCTTGATGTCGCTGTTCGGAAATAAAAATCTCCATGTCGTCATACCGTGGTGATGTCGTAGTTGTCGCCTCATCTTCAAGAACCGCCATGGAGAAAACGATTCAATCCTGCCTCCTCGCCGTCGCCGGTGAGGAGGAGGAGATAAATCCCTAATATTAAAAAAAATTGGCATGGAAAGACTTAACCCTAAAGACTCGATTAAAACTTATTAAAAACGATAAATCTCCACTCCCTCTGACCTCGGTGAAATGCCAGAGGAGAAGTGAGGGGAATCGACAGTGGCGGCGGCGCTTAGGACGAGGAGTTGCTGAGTCGGGCGACCTCGAGAGGAAGGAGCGAAGCGGTACGCTGCCTCTGCGTTATGTTTTTGACTGGTGCGGTTGTCAGGGCAAGCATGATAGACTTTTGTGGACAACGGACAGACATGAGCAACACCAACGTGTAGTGGCGAAAGCCCTAGATTTTAGGCTCACCACTTGTGTTGAAGGTAACGCCATGGTGAGGCTGCCATCATGGGCAGCAGTGGAAACAAATCTAATGTGCATGAAATCGGATACAAATGTCACTATTTACCATTTTATTTTATTGGATCCGAATACACATTTGAATATTCTTGAATACGAATGCAAAAAGAATAGCTCAAATTCGGAATCACGTTCAGATATCTATTCGATTTAGTTGTCTATGAACGTACATCTGTGTTTTGCCAATAATCTTATTATATACTGAATTCAGGGAAGACTAAACAGCCAACCAATCCAAAAACGGGGATAATTCCTGCAGGATGCTGTCCGTGACTCTGCGTTCGGACATGGCTCCTCATGAGCAGGCCCCAAACAAAAAACAAATCATCATTTCCTTATGCTCATCCGTCCTTCCCTCCCGAGCCCACACCCTACTCCTTCGTGCTTATCCACCCGGCCTCAAAGCAGCGTGGCTGCTCATCCGTCTGCCCCTTCCTCCAGCCCGCGCTTGTCGGGCTGCCACGCCGTTTCCTTTCCCCGTTGTTGGCTGCGTCGTGCGCCCTCACTCCCTACATCTCTCACCTGCGTGGTAGCCACCCGCGTCGCTTAGCGTGGCTGCTCATCCGTCCATCCCCTTCCACAGCGCGCTTGTCGGGCTGCCGCTTCGTGCCCTTCCCCCTATCACCGGCCGCGCCGCGCGCCCTCGCTCCATACGCCGCTCACTTGCGTGGCAGTCACCTGCGTCGCTCGCTCCCTCGCCATTTGTCCATCGCCCATCGCTGTTGGGCGCGTCGCTGACCCTACCATGGCCACTGGGGCACACGTGCCGTGGCGTCTTAGGTCTTTCCCGGCCGAGCCAAGAGCATCCACGAACGTGGCCGGTGCTAGTGGTGCTCGCGCGCTGCGGCTCGCTGTCGGCTCCCACCCCGACGGTCGGAATCAACTGGCCTAGCCTTCCATCCCTTATGTTGCATATGATTGTTTCAAGTATTTCAGACGTTTCAAATGTATGTTCCAATTATTTCATCTTGATGTTACAAAAGTAGATCGGGAGATGTTGCATATGTTTCAAGTGTTTAAGAGACATGTTGCAAACGTTTGTTCAAAATATTTCATCTGTTTCCAGACGTCTATTACAATCTTTTTTTTTATCTGAAGGTTGCGTATATTTCATACATATTTTGCAACAGCATGTTCTAAATGTTTCAGCCTTATGTTACAGAAGTTGTTTCATATTGCAAGTTGTAAATATGGATGTTTCGTGTGTTTCATAGACATGTCGCAAGTGCATGTTCTAAATGTTTCATCTACTTTTAGACGTATGTTGCATTCAAATGTTTTTTATGTTGCAAGTGTTTTATGTTGTATAGCCGAGGGCTAGCGGACTGGGCGCGCAGCGCACGGGGGCCCAGTGATGGTGGTGCCACGGTCGGGGCGCACTGAGGGCGTGCTCGTCCTTAGCTGCTCATCTCGGCTCCTGAGTGCTACCCACGCAGAGAGAGAGGAGGGGGTTAGGGGCGATCGGTGGGCGCAGAGACAGGGTGAAGTGCGTGCATGGGGCAGGGCGAAGGCGGACGGGGTAGGCTGCATGGGTGTCTAAACACGCGTCCGTCCGAACATCCGGACACTAGTCACGCCCATCCCAGAAGTGTCAGTAGAAAATAAGGGGTTCTCGATATACAAATACTTTAGATAGATGCAAATCAAGTAGCAGAGTTCTTCAACTCTTACACAACTAGAGCATGATTGATCCAAAGAGGGTATTCCGATGGAAACTAATGTGTGCTCAGAAAGATAGATTTCTGATCACATATGCCGACACAGATCCACTTAGGGAATTCTGAATTAATATTCTTCAGCACGAATAACTTGATAGGAACACTATATAGGTTTCTAGAGCGATGGCTCTGCAAGAAAATAAGATCTACGAGGACTTCGGCCTAAACAAAGAATGGTCCAACGCTAACCGGCCAATGGGCCTAACTAATTAAATGCAAACTAAACTAGACTAATAATGCCAAATATTATCTGAAGATGATGGTGTAGGTTCTTATCAACATCGAATACTTGTGAATCAAGAAGTTTTAGGCATAATTGGTTGCATCAGGATTCAAGAATTAGAATATGGAACCCCATAAAATAGGACATCTACTTACAAGAACAAGACGGGCAAACTAATTCCAGTTAGAGTCTCTTGAACCCGAAAAGGAATACAGTGGGGGGTCATCACACCAGATGATTTAATTATCAGTCTATGAATTTCTTTACTAGATGCACATATATATATTCAGAAAACTTTAAAAATCAAAGAATGTTCTCCAAACCTTGATACTTCCTCTTTAAAGCTATTCTCAAGCATCCTGCACGCAGAGATGTTCATCATATATAAAGCTAAAGTACAAAAGACCTTTCTTGTGGAGGCCTGTCAAGTTTAAATACAACAAATTCTTTACATTAACATGAAAATGCTTTGAAGGCAAGCCAGCAAAACCTGTTGACAATTAAAAAAAACATTTTAAAAAATATGCATAGGGGAAAAATGCTTTCATACTGTAAATATGGTACCACAGAAATCACCTTGTCAGCCAAGATACTCTTGCTGTACATTGAAGATTATCAATCTCTAAGACCAAGCTCAACCTCAATGTCATCATCCTCTTCAAATAGCTTTAGCAGACGTGCATGTTGTTCCTCCCTTTTCTTCTTCTGCCAATACTTGAAAATGAAAAATGACAACAGAATGACAGACCCCACTCCTAGGAGGACAAACAAAACTGTTTTGCCAGTATGGCCCTTCGGCTGAGCTTCAGCTTTCTTATTATCGTTGGATGTTTGAGGATCACCAGCTAGCACTGCAAAACATTGTAGGCAGTTAGTTGTCAGAAATTGAAAGTCTGTGGAATAGACACCTATATTTTGTTAGTCTGCACTTGCACGGATTTTAAAAGAAGGGAAATGAAGCAACATACGAGAACAAAAAAGGGATATCACATCACAATTATGTAAATTACTATCTTCAAGAATCCAAAAATGGTATAGCATACCAGAAACATAAACATTTGTCGGTAGTTAAAAGGCAAATGTATCATTATCAGATCTTAAATGAAGAGCTATTGCTTCATGATCAATGGACCTAGCATTGCAGTTTCCAACAGCACCAACCACGTCTCATTACCCAGTCATGTGCAGAACTTACATAGTTCTGGCAGCAAAACCAATTTTAGATGGTACTCAGAGGCCCATACATAAAACACTAGCTGGCTAGGTAGAAATCCTAGTATCACCAGGCCAGCCATGGACAGCTTGAATAAATTCTCAGAAAGTTGACAGAACCAAACCCATTTATCACGTGCTTAAAAGGAATACTTTGTTACTTCAAATAACAGATTGATTGCTTATAAAGTGTCATGCAAAACAGCAAGAACTTTCACACTCACCACATTCATTTAATTGTAAATTGTTTATTGGGCTTTTGTAGTTATAAATAACCACAGCACTGGACAGTTAACCCTAGTTAATTTTATCTTAACCTTCTGAAGTTTAATCTAACCAAAGAAAGACTTTGGTATTTCAATTGGCTGAAGGAACAAAAATCAGGGGGCAGTAGATAGGATTGCAAAACTCCCAGAGACCCCCATCAAGTTCTTTTTTCCGTAACGAGCAAACCCAAATCTCATCACTTCGAATAGAAGAACCGAAATTATAGCAAGAGCTGTGTTGTCTTTGTTCTTTTTTCCAGATTCAAGGTTCTAGGAAGTAATATCATCGGAGGTTTGTGTTGTTAAGATGCCAATCCAAAAACAAAAATATTTAAGATACGCCACTTGCATTTTCACCTCCTTTTTTCTAGGACAAAATGATTTTTTTTTTGTGATCTCTATATTTAACTTTCATAACTTTATCTCACAGAAGGACCAACCATGTGGCTTTACCACTCTAGATTAGAATACCTGTAAGCTGAGTAGTTGACATGTGTGAAATCTATCATGGATGAAATATGACAGTGGCATATGCCTAAGGGCTCGTTCGGCAGCGGCTGGACCAGGTTTCAATCCTGGCCACAATACTCCAGTTTTCAATACAGACTGCTCTGTTCCATCTGGAACAGACCCCAGGAACGGCCCGTTCCGAAATAAACGAACAGGGCCTAAAGCAATGTTCAAATAAAGGTAACACGTAGCCGATGATGTAGCTCCTAATCCTAAGGCAAAAGAATGACCAGTTCCTTACCTCACGCTATAGTACAAATGGTGATTGGGTGATCTTTCAATCAATCCTATAAAGCATGGACTTAGTTAGCCTTTTAACAGATATAATACATTTTCTACTCCTACTAGGCTACCATGCCACAAAACTGTCTGAACTACAGGCAATAGCTTTGCTCAGTAATGTACAGAAGCGAGTAATTTTGTTCAGAGTCAGAAACATGCAGCAGCAAGGACAAACTTGAATCTAAGGAGGGAGGTTTTAGGTAAAGTATTATTCCTTGTATATTTTGAGTCCCAAGAGAATTTCAATTTTCCAATGAAGAGATGTCATTCTTGCAGCACAAACAGTATAATGATTCGAACAAACTATTGCAAAGATATTAGCGGGTACATAGAGACGGCAAATTCATCCCTCCCTAATAATCATCCAATAATTGTCAACGAAAGTGCTGTCTAGAATTCAATTAGATAGACTGACAAAACACAGCAGGGAATCGGAATATATTCAAGGCAAATATTCGTAATAGCGATTCCCCAATCCCCCACCCCTCCTTGAACTAGATCTCGCCGTAACCCTCTACCGCAACGGCCCCGAATCCCACGGGCAACAAGCAGATCGAGAGCGCGAACCTGCGGTGAACTGGGCGCAGATCCCGGAGGCAGCGAGGAGGAACAGGGCGACCGGGGCCGGTCTGGATCCGCCCCTCATCTCCGCCCGTCACGTCCGGCCGGAGCACGCCGCTCCCTCGGCTCGCTGCGGTGGGGTGGTGGTGGTGGTGGTGGGTGGTGGTGCGCTTGCCTGCTTGGGCGCGGTGGCGCGGGCGCTTGGCGGCCTGGCGCTGCTGGTGCGGTGGGGGTGCGGTTGCCGTGCCGGTTTGGCCTTGGCGTTCGTAGTAGTAGCCCGTGGCGACGGGTCGGACGCGGCCGGGTTTGGTTCGCATCGAAGGCTCCGCTTGGCTGCAGGTGGATGGTCCTTTTCGGCGGCGTTGTGTCGCTGCTGGTGGGCCGCGGTGGAGATTCGGTGCGACTGATGACGCGTCTGAAGTTTCGCTGCGCGGAACAGCCTAATCCACTTGTGACTTGTCTCGTCAAAACAACAGTGCACGCAAAAAATGCATTGTTACGCTACCTATGAGAGCAAGTATAGCACGTACCAGAGGCGGAGCCGCGAGTTAGGGCGGCCGCCATAGGTCTCTGTGGCCGTGCACCCCTTCTCACCGCTGGAGCTGGCGCCGGCGAGGCCGAGGAGGTGAGGAATAAGGTTGAAGACAATGGCAGCGCAGCTCCCGTACGAGGCGGAGAAGGAGAGCGATAGAGAGTCATGGGTCTGGCCGCCTAAGGCTGGGCTGCGGCCCAACAGGCACCTGCACGCCCGCATCTAGTCCTAACCAGGTGGCCTTAGGGCCTGCTCGGCGGCTGCAGCTCTCTGCTACTGTGTTGTGTGCCTACCCCAGCCGACAGCCGGCCAGCTCCGACATTTAGCTTATCAGCTCGTGCCCTTATGATCAGCTCCGCAGGATTTTGTATTTTTGGTGATTTGGCCATTTGGACATTTGGTGATGTATAGGGAAGCAGATGAAGCTCGTGCCCTTTTTACATTCTTCAATGCTTTTACGATTAATGTCATTTTCTAATTGACTTGTCTTCAAAATTGATACTCTTTCCATTCCAAAATAGATGAAGCCTTAGACTTTTCGATATAATGTTTGAACATTTGTCTTATTTAATTTTTTTTGCAAATAACAAAATATAAATCATTATTAAAGTATCTCTAACAATAAAATAAATTATAATAACAAACAAATAACATTTATGAAAAAAATTGAATAAGTTCTTAGTATGCATGTTATTGTTGATTAGCCAAAATTTTATATTGTAATTAAGTTTGCCCTAGGTCATTTGTCGGGCTAGATTCGCCACTGGCACGTACAATCCACATAGACTCGGGGTCGTTTGCAAGTGTCTTGTAATTGGCACACAGACAGCTCAAAAGACACAATTCACAGAGATCGTCTGCGTGCTGTTTAATGTTTTGTGGGACAAGATCAATCATGAATATCATTTTTATATACCATTGTGTTGCTATTTGATAGATAATAAATCAGCACATCACCAATTTTCCAAGGCACCATACCTATGGATTAAGTGACAAGATCATGCAATATCTACTAGATCAACTTAATATATCCGCTTATAAGTGCAGGCCCTCTCAAAAACAAAAGGTCTCATCATAAACCTGGCACTCAACGTGATGATGACTGATATTATCATGAAGAACATAAACCCTTTGTCATTGCTAGAGAATCTTTACTCAGTTGCAATCAGAAAGTCTCACCACAGTAACATAAACTAAGGAAAATTACATAGGGAAAAAGAATTAATGATGCATCATCACAACCCCAGCAATACAACAAGCTAACTTACCTCAGTTGCAAAGAAACTTGGTAGCTTCACATAGTTGGAAAAATACAACAGTAAAGGGATTCATTCTTGACAACTCCAAGCCAACCTATGTGTGACATGCTATTGCACAACAATAACAGAAACCATTACTTTTGACTTATTGTCTAGAAACTCACCATGGCTTCCATCCAAAAAATATGTATCTGCCAACAGCTCACGCACCACGTTCCCACATCTCTTTCTTCTCCAATCATCTCACTTCTCATGACATTACTCTGTAATCTATATCTGCAGAAATAAAGCTATACACACACAACTGCAATCAGAATAACTGAACCACCAGGTAAGCTATACACATAATTCCAGCACGGATTCTCCTCCCTTGCTTGTGTTCTCCATTCCCTACCTAGTCATGCTGCCACTGGAATCGATCCAAGAGAGCAAGGTGGTTGCATGAAGCCACTATAGATGAGGAGAAATCGGGCTGCTTACCAGTACATCCTCGATTGTTGTCGGATGGGGATAAATCGATGGCGCCAGATGGGCATGGAGGAATCTGCTTCCACCAAGCCATTGCTGCCACCCGTGAAGGTTGGGACCCCACCGCCATGACTACGTACTTGCTCTTTCTTGTCGCCGCCACGCCCTTACACTCTTCCATCACCGCGCCCTTGACTCGCCGGTGGAGAATCGACACAGATGGAGATGTAGTGGAATATATGGTGGCGAGGAAGGATTTTGGCGCCATGCATCAGCCACCAGGTGCGGCCGCAGTAGGATCCCGAGCGCACGTCCCCAAGAGACGATGCTCGTACAACACTGCCTCTGTTGTCGCCCTGGGAGCATGAGCCGCAGCCATCGCCTTGCCAAACGACGACCCCACCCGTCTCTGAGCTTGCGAGGGATGTTTTTTGCAAAATACATGGTGCGCCCTAAGGGCTGCAAGCAGGCTAAATGCTGAGGTGGAGGAGAGAGAGAAGGAGAGAGGGGAAACGGACTGTAAGCTTACAGCTGGCTTGGGAACCCGAACCAATAAACTTTGTGAGAGAGAGACAAATGGGCCATGTATTAATAGCAAAGATGTTACTGCTATATAAGTGAGCCTTTTTTCTGTGTGCCATTAAGAAAGATGGTCGATTTCCACAAGCCAACTAAAAGTTGGCACGGACCCTGTGAAAGCCCAAGTTTGGTTTTGGTAATTAATGACACCAAGTTGCAAATGCCATGTGTTAAGTGTTTTGAGTTAGGCATGAGCAACACATGTGATGAAGGTGTATGTGGCAATGAGTGGTGGCCACAAGATCATAAAGAAATGGTGTATGGACATGAAATGATGATCATGGTGATCAAGCATGAGGAGATGGACATAGAACGAAGGATCTAAGAGCGCAAGGCAAAGGTATAACCATAGGGTTTTCCTTTTGCCGGTCTAAGATGAGTAGAGAAGTGATTGACCGGGTTTAGGATACATAGCCGATTGTCAAGAGGGGCAAATCACGGTTAGCTCGGGAATCAAGTGTCACTATGCATTAGGATCTAGTAGAGAGCTAACATAATGCCTTGAAAAATGTTTGTGAAATGCTAACACACTTGCACATGGTGGTGTACACTTGGTGGTGTTAGCACTTTTACGAAGGCGGTGGAGTTTTAGCGGTAGAGAGGGGTTTGGGTTCCTCTCTCCCTCCCCCCGAGCTTGCGAGGCGGGTTTCGGTGCTTTTTAGGAAAGTGAAACACCTATTTTCCACTGCGCTGGAAGTCGAAAAAGAAACAGAGGCGAACGGTGGTCACTATGGTGACCGGACGCTACACCAGACGCGGTCTCGGTTTGACCGGATGCGTCCGGTCAGCTCTCGCAGCAGTCACGCGCGTGGGTGCTAGGGTTTGCAACTAGCGTGTCCGGTCACTTCACCTGGGCGCAGAGGAAAGGTGCACGCAGAACGCGCGGACCGGCGCGTCCGTTGGTCCTTGGGACCGGAGCATCCGGTTAGTAACGCGACACGATCGGACGTGCGACGCGTCCGGTTACGTGTGACTGGACGCGTCCGGTCGTAGTGGGAGCTTACTGGACTCCGACCGGACGCCGGGTGCAGCGCGTCCGGTCAAACGCTGGAGCGCGTCCGGTCACGGCAACGGTAACTTCTAACGCGTACTGTTCACGCTTGTCCTATAGTGACCGGACGCGTTGAAAGTCTCTAGTTTGGTTTTGGCTAATTGATGAAACCTAGGACTAACCTTTGTATCTAAGTGGATGATTTAGATAAAGGTGGTCATTGAATATGAGACATAACATTGACTCATATGACCAAGATGGTGAAGACCAAGATGAAGCTTGGCTCGATGGACCGGTTGTGAAGGTGAAGGGCAAGTCGAGGCTTCGAAGCGAAGAACCATGCGATGGTGAAGCTTGAGCAAGACTTGGCGCCGACGGACCGATGCAACGGTAAAGAGCAAGTGAAATCAAGGTCGATGGATCGAGACGGTCATGTGATGATATGAAATGAATCATATATTTTGGAGAAACAAAATGGGCTCAAGGCAAAGGTATAACCATAGGACCATTTTGTTTTACACTCAAGACACCATAGAGGGTGTGAGTGGTTTAGGGTCGATAGCCGAACTATTAAGAGGGGAAGTCTTATCGGTTATTCGACGCACGGGTGCCACTAGGTGAATTCATGAAGTGCATTGCATGTAGGGCCTAGTGAGCTAACTGGAAAACCTTTGAAAATGATTGAGAAAAAGCTAACACACAAGCATATGGAGATGTACACTTGTTGGTGTTGGCACATTTGCAAAGGTAGCGTTGATCGCGCTGTGGTTTGCGGGTAGAGAGGGGTTTGGGTTCCTCTCTCCCTCCCGTCGAGCGTGCGAGCGCGGGATTCAGGCGATTTCCGGGAAATGAAATGCCTATTTTCCACTACGCCGGAAGTCGGAAGAGAAACGAAGGCGAACGGAGGTCACAGAGGTGACCGGACGCTGCACCGGACGCGGTCACGGTGTGACCGGACGTGTCCGGTCAGTACAGCGGAGCCGACAGGCGCGTGGGCTAGGGTTTGCAACCGGCACGTCCGGTCACTCGCGGGATCGGCGCGTCCGGTCAGGCGCCCTGAGGGAACAGCGGTTCGCAAAGTCGATCGGACGCGGTGAGCGTCCGCTCACACACGATCGGACGCGTTCGGTCGTCAAGGGAGCTTACTGGACTCTGACCGGACGCTGGCACTGTCGCGTCCGGTCATTCTCTAGAGCGCGTCCGGTCGTTGCTTCGTGGGCGCACAGTACTGTGTGACCGGCGCGTCCGGTCGTCGCTTTTGACCGTTAGCGTGCAGTGACCGTTGGAGGATCTAACGGTCGCGTTTGAATTCGGTGGACACGTGGATGGCGCAGGGCGACCGGACGCGGTTGAGCGCGTCCGGTCAGTTTCGACCGGCGTGTCTGGTCATCCCGAAAAAACGGTCAGTGGAGTGGCAACGGCTCTATTTGTTTGGGATGCCTATAAATACTTGTTGGCCGGCCCTTAGGGAGGTGGCTTGGCATTTCTAACACTCTTGTGCATCCTTTGAGCTAAAGCATCTCCTCCCACTCATCTCTCTTGCTTGATTGCAAATCAAAAGTGAGATTGAGTGATCCCAAAGTGCATTGCATAGCTTGAGGGCATCTAGTGGCACTTGTGGGTGGTTTAGCCGGTGGATTTCTTGTTACTCTTGGAGAGTACCGCTCCTAGCCGGCTTGGAGATTGTTGGAGGCGTTGGCAAGATAAGGTGATTGTTCTTGGCCACCTCCGGTTGATTGTGAGAGGTTCTTGTGCTTTCCTCGGCGGGACGCCAAAAGCAACTCTATTGGAATCCGCGTGTCATTGAGTTACCTCACTTGAAAGTGGCGTCTTGCGGTGCCTTGCGGGGCGTGCCTTGAGGGGCAAGTGACTTGAGGGTCACACCGGGGAACCATCTAAGTGTTGGTCGACACAACCGGTGACGTAGCTTGTCGGTGCACAAGTGAACACCGGGTGAACAAAAATATTGTGTCTCTTATCTCCCGGTGTTTGGTCTTCATATCGTATTGTTGTCAATATTGATTGATTATATATCTTCTTGGTGATTGGCAACATCTTCACTCCACCGTCGGTATAAGAATCACAATCCTCTCTCTTGCATTTACATTCACTAGATTATCTTGTGTAGCTCTAGTAGTAGCTTTGCTAGTAGTGTTGTTAGCTTGTTCTCTTGTGTAACTTTAGTGACATAGCTCTTGTGTGAACTAGAGATCATAATCTACTAGACTTGTGGATAGGAGGCTTGCATCACAACCTTTGGCTAAGCAAAACTCGCTTTACGCCGTTTGTTATTCTAACAAGTTTGCTTAGTGGTATTTGTAGAAATTTTTTTAGGCTATTCACCCCCCTCTAGCCATCTAGGACCTTACACGCGTCCGGTCACCCTGACCGGTGCGTCCGGTCAGTGCGTTTTTCACTGCGTCGTCCGGTAACGGCTAGCTACGTACCCCTTCGCTATAAATAGAAGATGCCCGGGGTTTGAGGATAAACTCTTGCACATTTTGAGACCTAGAGACATCCTTTGAGCTAGAGAACAACCCCTCCACTCATCTCTTTGCTTGGTTGCACATCTTGAGTGAGATTGAGTGAGATTCAAGTGCATTGCTTGAGAGTTACATTCTAGAGGCACTTGATCTTCGAGTTGCTACGGATTTCTTGTTACTCTTCCGTGTTTCCTGACACGATAGATGGCTTGGAGCAGCGGAGGTGATTGAGATCACAATTGAAGATTGTTGGAGCCCTCACCAAGTGTTGTAAAGGGTTCTTGATCCTTCCCCGCAGGAGTTCGCAAATTGGATACTCTAGTGGAGCTCGTGGCTTGGAGGATCCCCATCTTGTGTGCGGTTGTGCGGCGCCCGCCGAGGGCTCGACTCTTGATAGTCGATTAGCTCGCGAACCGACAAGTGGGTGCATTGCCACAACGAGGAGTAGCTTGCCGAGAAGCAAGTGAACCTCGGTAAAAATCTTGTGTCATCTCTTTGCCGAGGATTTCTCTTGTGGTTGATCTTTGTGATTGGTTCTTCGAGTGCATTACTTCTCTACATCGTTGGTATAAGAATCAAGTCACTTGCTCTTTACTTTCTTGTACTAGTCCTAGTGTACTTTGCTTAGTGTAGCTTTTATCACATAGGAGTAAGTATCTTAGTGACTTAGTCTTGTTGGTGTGTTTTAGAGATCATAGCCTTGTTTCACTAGAATTGTATAGGTGGCTTGCATAGTGTAGTTGAGCTAGTGCTAGAATTAGCTTAGCCATCTTTTATACTAACGTGGTTGCTTAGTGAAGCTTGTAGATTTTTAAATAGGCTATTCACCCCCCTCTAGCCATTTGGACCTTACACCCTGTTGCTATAACGCTAAACTCTTTTGTCCAACACGCCGTTCTGTCTCCATTCTGTTTGGTTTTGACCGTTTGGCAGCTCTGACATATGGGACCGGGCATGGAAAATGTCCATGTTGCCCTTTTAGTCACAGGCATATGTGGAGGCCGTGTTGACCAATGTTGACCATCATCCCCCTTAGCCTCTCACTCTCTCTTCTCGCTCGAGCCCTCTCTCTCGTGGCGGCGAAACCTTAGCGACGGCAGATCCGGCGGCGGCGGCGGCTGTAGCGGTGTTGGGGAGAGAAGACGACGAATCCCCCATGCTTGTGGTGGCGCATGGGAGCATGGATTTGATCGTGGATCCAGAGGAACGGCGCGAAGCAGGCATAGCGTGGAATGGCACAAGCGAGCGATCGGATTAGTTTTGGGACGGGTGAGTTCACTGCTACCCCCCTTGATGTATTTATATTTAGTGCCATGTGCTACTGATCCGTGTTAGGGTTTATTGATTACGTGCTCCTTGTTCATCTGTAGGATGGACCCAGATGTAACACCTTTGGTGTTACGAGCTCGCTTAGTGTCATGGTTAGGGCCAAAAAGAAATTAACGAAACAAGCTCCTTGGATTGTAATTGTGAGAGTCGCGCGTAATGATGAATGGTTCTTAGGTGACTTACTTTTCCGGTTGTGTGGGATCAGATAAAAAACCTAAGTTAATTTAGTTAGTGTGTAAAACTGTTAGTGGCGAGCTCGTGTTGGCATCGTTGTATCTCCCTCATCGGTTGCTCCTTGGTCATGGTGGTTACTTCGTTAGAACGCTGGAGTGGGTAGTTTTGGATTAGCGGTATTGGCTGAACTTGAGTTGGGGTAGTCAGTAGTCTTGTGTGTGCTTTAAAATGCGTGCATGAGCTTGGCCTCGGGCTGTCTGGCCGGTGCCGTGGTCACCCTCCTCCCTGGGGTCGGATGTCGCGCTCTCGGTCGCGTGCCCGCGTACGCGCGTTTGCTGGAGCTGGGTGGCCGAGCCTGCCCTGGCCCGGCGTGGCCGGTCACTGCGGGTCGCTGCACTTGTACCGCAGCCGCGCTGCAACCGCTGTCGGCTCTGTCGAAGCCTTTACCACCGCGTGCACATGGGGCGGTTTCCTGCCCGCACGGTGACTTCGGCTGCCTTAATGGCGCTACTCGTGAATGTGGGCTAGGCCGCTCGCAGCTAGCCACGTGCCGCCAAGGCGTGGACTAGCCAAGGGCCCCGGTTCCCGCCTCCTCTATTTTCCTGACCGGCCGACCCCGCTCGCCGAATCCGACATGGAGGGGCCACCTCGGCTCAGCTCGACATGGCAAGCGCGTCTCGCCAAGGCACGTTGTCGCGTCAGCTGTGCGCGTGCTGGTAGGCCGTTGTCGGTCGGAGCCGCCCCCTTATTTGCTTGACCCACCGCATGACCTCCCCCGACCGCACCGCGCAGTACCACCGTCCCTCTCCTTCCCTCCCTAATCACCAATTTGTGCTTTTGCAGCGTGATTCATCGCGCCAGTAGGTGGCATAGGTAGTCGGCTAGGTGCCCTTTTCGCCTCGAGCTCGGCCATGCTTCACCGGCCGCCTTTTTCGCTTGCTCCTCGCCGCCGGTCACGAGTGCCGCCAGGTGGGTAGGTTGGGCAGTATGGCCCATGAGGTTAATAGAAATCCGATTGCTTGTGCCCCTGAACTCACCGCGACCCCCTCTTCCCGATGCTCGTGTTGTCTTGACCAGGCCGACCGTCGGTGACGAGGTGATGCAGGGATGCCCGGCTCAGAGTGCCGCCGCGCGGTGCGGGCGCACATGGCCGGAGTTCCTCGGCCTTCCTCCACCTCAATCGGTTGCACGTCCGTCCTCACGGTGAGTCTCTCCTACCTCCCCACAACCTCTTTTGCCTCGTTAGCCAGTAGGGTCGCCGGAACGTGCCCGCCGCCTTGTTGGTTGGCCGCCTTCAGGAGCAGAGCGATAGGGTCCACGATGCACTTCCGAATCGTCGCCTAGGGTTTTGTCTCGACTCCGCGGTGCCCATTGGCTCACTTGTTGGGCGGGTTTTTCGCCCCGTTGGCCAACGTAGGTGCGAGGTGCCAGCCGGAGTTGCGTCGTCGGGCGCAGTGGCATCGGGGACCGGCCCATGGTGAAGATGGATTTGTGTGGGGTGCTCGGTGCAAAGCGTGTCTCTGGTACAATAGTGCGCTGGAGTGTCTCGTAATAAACTTTTGGTCTAGGGTCTCTTTTGTTAAAGCGTGGGCGCGGGTGCGGGCTCCCCGTCGTGGGCCGTCGGTTGGGGCGGCCTGCTGCGTGCGCAGTCGCTCCCGCGTGGGCCGCTGGGGCTGACAGGCTGAGTTTGTGGCCGGCCCTTTTCGAATTTTAAAGCATTTTCCAATTAGCCTTTAGAGTAAACTTGTAAATTCAATATGAAATCTTGTAGGAGTCCAAAAATTGTGAAACAAGTTTTGTTTGGTTTCTAAAATCATTCTCTATATGTTAGTACATTTATTTCACATAGTTGTATAATGTTTTCAGAAGCTCGTTAATTAATTAGAGAGAATTAACATTTCTGGAATATGAACTTGTACGAATTTCCAAGGTTAATCTATACCAGTAATAATTCTATAAATTTCGTAGTAGGTTCCTGACATTATTAAGTACTCACTATAGCTTGTGTAACTCCAGAATACTAGATGTTAGAAAAGCTAATAAGCCCTAGTTCGAATATAGATTTAATCGAAAAATGGATAAAGCAACACCTCGGGTTGTTTTACAACATTTGTCGGGAAAGTAATGTCTGGACCAACGACGTGGGTACGTGGCCTAGTGTGTAGCCATTAGAGTCAGCTTGTTAGCCTGTGAAGCATATCGTGTTCTCCTAGTGCAATTTTTCGTTGTCCATTTATGTCTCTGCATTGCATTCACGAATCTCACAATAGGAACGGTGATGGATCGCAAAGTCATCTGGAGTAGCCGGAAGGATGGTGTCTAGAGGATCATGCTGCCTTGACGGAATGCTAACTTGGTTATATGTTTACCCAGGCAAGCCCCGGTGCATAACCCCTATTATTCTGCACTTTAAATTATGCTTGTGCATTAAGTTTAAAGGAGTTGAATGAAACCCACTTGCATATCTATATCCTATAAGTCTTAATAGTATGATAGGATCGTGTAGCTTGCTATGCTATAGGGTTCCGGTAGAAGCCGAGTGATTGCCTGCCACTCGCGAGAGATAGGAATTATAATATTGTTACTATTATCATGTTACTATCACATGGAATATAAATGTATATGGATAATTGGAGACCGGGCGGAATGGGTTGGATGGATTTGGACCTGGTTGGGCAATAGAGCGGGGCTCTAGTTGCATTTGTTCCGCCTGTGTCAATTAAGGATCGTTCGTTGCATGGACCCTGGTCAAGTCACAGATTTATTGTCCCGGGCATATACTTGCTTATGGGGGTGGGAAGACTTGTTTCTCTCTTGTCATGAGTTTCGGCTCTTTCCAGACCAGCTTTTTAGGGTGGTCATATATATTGGGATGAGGAGGTCTAAGCACCATACTGAGGTCGGGCCTGCAGTGTTGGGGGCTTAGAGTCCGAGCTTGGACGGGGACCTAGACCCCTTAACAGGAGTGGAACGGGTTGGTCTTGCTTGTGCCCGGGGTACAAGCAAGGCATGTGTTTTTGGGGCACCCAGCTGGGCACATTGATTCGTGAATCGCCGTTTCTACGTGACGGTACGACTTGACTACGCTCTGGTATCGTAGTAAGAACTGACAGTTGAAAGATGAAGAAATGGTTCCTTTGCTCAACCCTGCTTGATTATAGACTAGATGCTTACATAGAAGGTTGGATAAGAAATAAAATACGGCTATTAAAAGTAAGAAATTAAGGACACACTCTTAGTGCTACTTCTCGCAAACAAGAAACCCACAAGCCAAAAAGCCTTGTATAATCCTTGGAGTCTTTTTACTTTCTCCTGACGGGTAAGTCTTGCGGAGCATAATTGAGTACTCAAGGTTTGTTCTACCTGTTGCAGGTGGCAGGGGCTGATAAGCTGACACTTGTGTGTGGAAACCTCCTAGTGGGCTCAGCGAGGATTTCCTTTATGATGCGGAGTAGAGTTTATTTATTAAAACTCTCACTAAAAGTTTTACAAGGAAGATACTATTAATCTGTTATCATTTCATGTATTTAAACGTTCTTCATGTTAATGTTTACTTTATCATTAAATGCTTTTATTTCCGCTGAACATTGATAACCTTTTACATTCCGCTGTTATAATCAAATAATGAATTACTCTGATGTTGTACTAAAATTGATGTAAGAAATGGCAAGGTTGTTGTAAGCTTTACTCTCTCATTTGTGATCCTGATGTAAAAATGTGGATCTTCGAGTTCTCCCTTGCGGTGTGCTCGACGGAATCACTTAGTTTAGTGTTCTCCCTTGGGTACTTAGGGTCTAATGGAAGACGAGTACTCTTGGGAGGGCATTAGATTAGGTGGTTCTGCCACACTAGAAACTAGCTTCAACTTAGAAATCCAGATTATTGCTCCCAATTCTCGTGCGTGGTGGTTTTCATTGAACCAAATGGTGGATGCTAACCGCACTCACTTCACTGGGCTGGTTGTTGATGTGGTCGACAAGTATCCTCATGACTACGGTAACATAACGAGCTTGTTCTATTTCTGCACAGAGACTGAAGTGAACATCCAAGTCCGCAGTGACGAAGATTTGGTAGAAATGTTTGCAAAACATAGGGCTTCCAGAACCTGCTTGTTGACTATTGCATATCATAGCCCAAGTAGTGAGCCCCCTGTGCTTCCTGATTGGGATTCTGGTAGCCCAAGCACTATGAACGTTGTTGAACCCCCATTCACCCCTTCAATTCCTTGTCCAAGCTTAGCAGAACCAAGCCAAGCCACACACTCAATCTACTGAACTTGAATACCTGGCTAACCCAAACCCAATGAATGAGCATGTGGGTGTTGATGATGAAGGGTTGTATATTGATCTTAGTCCCAACTATCCCCTTCCTCCTCCCAATCCTCAGAGCCAAGGTGGGAGTAAAGAAAGGGAAGGTGAGAGTTCTGGTGCTGATGATATGTCGACAGACTTTGATGATGAATCCTCTGAGTCCTCCTCTGATGATGAAGTATCTGACATAGATGATATGGTTAAAGGCAGGGAGCCTAAACATATGCCTGATATTTATTATGACAAGAAGGACCCTCCTATGTCAATAGGCACAATGTACTTAGACATGGATGGTTTTAAAATTGCTTTAGCCACTCATGCTATTAAACATGAGTTCAATTATGACATTGAGAAGAGTGATCCAGGGAGGTATAGGGTGAACTGCTCACAAAAGAGTGAGGGCTGCAGGTGGAGACTTCATGCCTCAACTATAAGGGATGGACACACTGTTAAGGTAATATGTTACTACATTATTTTCATTGATTGTTCTCTGTTTTGTTCCAATGTGTGGCTTCTAATATGTGCATTACTTAATTGTTTTGTAGGTGAAAAGGAACCCCAACCCTCATGAGTGTCAGAACACTAGGAGGCAAGGAATTTTTGTTGGAATAACATAGTTCTAGGTGTGCAGTCAGGTGCTTGATTGGCTGAAGAAAGATGAAACTTTGGGTGCTACTAAACTGCAAAGGAGGTTGAAGGATGCACACAAAGTTGTGGTGCTCTACAAGAGAGTGTACAAAGGTAAAAATCTTGCCATGGATAAGATTTATGGGCCTTGGGACAAAAGTTTTGATAACATGTATAGGTTTAAGGCCCAGTTAGAAGAATCAAGTCCTGGATTATGGCTTGTCATTGATAATCACACCATCAAGAATAAGATCAGGTTCAATAGGCTATTCTTTGCACTTAAGCCATGTGTTGATGGGTTTCTTAGAGGCTGTAGACCATATCTTGTAGTAGATAGCACTTTGTTGACTAGAAGATTTTGGGGATAGTTGTGCATTGCTTATGCAATAGATGGGCACAACTAGATGTACCTAGTAGCCATTGGGTAATTGACTTAGAAACCAATGAGAACTGGGTATAGTTCATGGAAAGGTAAGGAAGTAATTGGCACCCCAAAAGGCCTGACATTCTACACAGATTGTGGCCAGGCAGTCATGAATGGGGTTAGTGAAGTTTTTCCAACTGCTGAACATAGAGAGTGTATATATCACTTGGTACAGAATTTCAAGAAGAGGTACAATGGAAAGGTATTTGATGATCACTTGTGGGCTTCTTCATATTCATAGAGCCCTTATATGTTTGAGAAGCACTATCAAGCAATGGTTGCAGCCAAACCAGAGGCAAAGAAGTATCTGCAAGAAATACACAAGAAGCTTTAGATCAAGAGCTAGTACAGGACATTGTCAAAGGTTGATTATATCACTAATAATTTGGCTGAGTCATTCAACAATTGGATCAAGCCTAAGAAGGAAAAGAACCTGGATGACTTGCTGGACACAATAAGACAGATGATTCTGATCAAATGGAACAATAGGAAGAAGGTAGATAAGAAATTCACTGGAAAGTCAAGTACGTGGCCGCAGAGGAGTAGGACTACGAGGAAGTCATCGATCAGTACGAGGAGGAAATCTTCGTACCAGAGGAGTTCCAAGAGCCGCCCGTGACTGACACCTCTGACTTTGCGCCTGCCCAAGGCAAGCCCCGGTGCATAACCCTTATTTTGCAAATCTTTAAGTATTTAAATGTTGTGTATTTATGTTGCAGGAATTTTATGATACCCACATGCATAGATATATCTACCCATGAGTCTTACTAGTACAGAATCGCGTAGTTGCTTTGCTTAGGTTCACCGGTAGAGTGAGTAACCTGTCGTTACTCACAATAGAGGGTTACTCATATCATTATTACATTCTGGATAAAGTGATGGAAAGGGAATGGCGACCATGCAGGGATGTGGTATGGGTATTGGTGGGTGTAGCAAGTTGTGTCCCGCGGCCACGGGGCATAACTGGGTTGCACTATTTCCCTGTCCGTGTCAATTAAGGACCGTTCGTTGCATGGACCCTAGTCAAGTCACAGATTTATTATCCCGAGCACATACTTGCTTATGGGAGCGGGAAGGCTTGTTACTCTCTTGTCATGGGCTCCAGCTCTTTTCGGACCCACTGTTTAGAGGCGGGGATAGGTGGAGGTCTTAACACCGCATTGAGGCCGGGCCTCAAGTGTGGGAGTTAGGAGTCCAAGTTTATACGGAGACCTGGAAACCCGTGACAGGAGGGGAACAGGTTGGTCTTGCTTGTGCCTGGGGTACAAGCGGGGCGTGTGTTTTTCAAGGTATCCAGCTGGGCACATTGATTCGCGAATCGCCATTTCTGCGTGATGGTACGGCTTGACTACGCTCTAGCATCGTAGTAAGAATTGGCAATTGAAAGATGGAGAAATTGTCCTGATTTGCTCAACCCTTACTTGATTATAGCCTAGGTGCTTATATAGAATATTGGTTAATGAATAAAATATGGCTTCTAAAAGTTACGGAATTAAGGACACACTCTTAGTGCTGTTTTTCGCAAACAAGAAACCCACAAGCCATAAAGCCTATCATAATCCTTGAGAGTCGGAAAATATATTTTCCAATCGGGTAAGTCTTGCGAGTACATTGTGTACTCAGGGTTTATTTTACCCTTGTTGCAGGTGCACCTTGAGCAGATAGGCCTTGTGTGGAGGATTCTTCTGGTGGGCACAGACGGATTCTCATTTCGTTCCGCTAGACGTTATTTTATTTTCGCTGTTAATTTATCGCACTCTGAACCTCTGGTATTGAAATAACTATTTCTGAGACTCTGTGTTGTATGAAATGGATTAAGTATTGTAATTTTGTACTCATTATTGGATCCCAGGTGTAAAATGTGAATTGTTCGAGTTCTCCCGTCGGGTGTGCTCGACGGAATCATCTGGTTTAGCTCACTTTCAGGGCACTTAGTGTCTAGTGGAAGACAAGCGCCCCCTGAAAGCGTGCTAAACCGGATGATTCTGCCACATAGAGTTAAACATAATAATAAAAAATTGCAAATTACATTGGTTGTCGTAATATAGTATAGATATATAAAAATAGATTACTATGTCATTGTTTTCGATTCTATTCCCAGTTATTAAAGTTCAATTTCCTAGAAAACATCTTGTAAAGTGTGTACGTTAACCTATCGGTACACATGAAAATGCTACAAGACAAATAAATCACACAAGATCATGAAATAAAGACGAAGATAGATGTGTATTGAGTCCAAATTTAAAATGATAGAGAATTCTAATGTTATTAGAGTTACAAGTGTGTTAGAGTATATACACAGTATTAGAGTACGTTGCTATATTCATGTTGTGGAAAAATATAGCGTGTTTCATAATTTAGTTCAAAGGTAAAAATGACATGCATACCATCAAAAGAACTGATGTTTAGATATATTAGAGAAGATATAAGTTCCACAGAATAAACTCAATAAAAATAAAAATTTATTAGTTTCACATAATAAACTTAATCAAACTTTATTAGGTACTGTAAGTGCAAACAGAGATTGAAAATAGCAAAACATATATGGATTTGGCATGGGATCTTGGTAACAACATTATTGAGTCTGTAATGAATCCATCTTCCTGATATACTTCTACACAAACATTGACTTCCTTTTATGTCACATGTTTGTACAGAAAACTGATGCACCGACAAATGTAAAACTAAAATAGATTTAGAGAACGATCTAGGGAAAGAAAACATCTTCAACTAACTTTGCCTAATCTCTACTATACTATACTAGGATTATGCCCATGCATTACAACAGGAAAAAATATTACCACAATGTATCTAGTTTGAACATGTGTTGCACTATTGCAAAAAAAAATGATACTCTGAATGATATTTCAAGTTTGAACGATTTTGCAATTTTATTTTTGTCAAAGCAAGTGTAGCCTACTTATTTTTGTAATTCTAGACCACAATCAGTGATAAAACATGTTAAGTCTCTATAATTTTAGACCTCAAAGATGAAATTGCCGATCAAAACAATGTTCTTACATGCATGCTATTGCAAACCCAAATTTACTATATATCTACATTCCACGAGAAATTAAGTCACGTTGAGATCGCTCACCTAATTTATCAAACTTAAAAATCTCCACTGAATTGATTGTCTTCCAATTATTAGGTCATCAAACTTTACATCATTGACTGGCCTCCAATCATCAGGTCATCAGGTCATGAAATCCACACATCAGATGTTTAGTCAGAAGCAACAATGTTCAGGCAGAGTGTTGTATCATGGCATCGCTTGAGTGATATTAGATCATGTGGGACATTGCACAGTGCAGTAGAACGGGTCTAGAGATGCTATCTTTGAGTAGCATGTCAATCTGCCGCTCTATTTCTCAAATTTGCTCTATTTTCATGCCATACCAGTTGTTGATCCACGCGAAGCACAACCAATGGCATGCCAAGAATAGTGCCCACGCATAGTCAAAGCATATGTTGCATTAAGGGCCTATTTGGTAGAGCTCTATCTGATTCTGATTCTATATGAAAGCTAATTCTCTGAGAGAAGTGAATCTGTGGCTGAAAGTGATTCTCTATGATTCTTTAACATAAACTTTTAAAATCACAATGGAGAATCACTTCACAGAATCAGGGCTACTTTTTTTCAGCTCTAAACCTCATAGTTCATTTCAGAGAATCACTTCACGAAATCAGCAGACAATCGCTTCTCTCTGAAAAACTGTTTGGTAGAGCTCCTATTGAATTCAGTAGAGAATCAACTTTTGGAACTCAGCCGAACAGGGCCTAACTATGAACCTCTGATCCTCTGCCAAAAAAGGAGGGAAAACACTTAACAAAGAATGTTATCACTTATCATAGATCCAATGGTGTGTACTGTGAACTCGTATCCTTAACTGATACATGCATACTAGCAAGATTAGCATGGCAAAAAGTAGGACAGAGATGTATATCTCGGCCACACGCAAGTCAGAAGAAGCAATCTCTGAATGAAATCAAATCACGTGGATGCAATATTTATTAAATCCCCACACGGGAACAAGCTGCGAGCCAGTAGCTAATTGATCGTCAAAAGAAATAGACAGACAGAAGAGGCGTCAAGCCACACCTGCACTGCACAGCCCCTGATTGATGGTGGCAAGCTGCAACAGAGATACGTATGCGGCGCTCTCGAACAGATGACCGGAGGCGGTGACCTAGAGCAGAGAGCGGAGGCGGCGCCCTAAAACGGTGGCCGAGCGATGGCGCTCAGTCTGGGCATATTACCCGCTATCTGATATCCGAACCCGAAAAATCCGCACCTGAACCTGAAAAACCCGAACCCGCAGTACCCGAAGTCTAGTTCGGATAGTGAATGTTATTACCCGAATTTATTTGGGGTAATTCGGGTAGCAGCACCCGGTACCCAAACTACTTGTACTAGTGTCGCTTGGGTGTCTGCACGACTGCACTCGAGACTTAGAGTCTGGAGTCCAGTCCAACAGGCAAATAGCAAGTTCCCCTGTAGTCAATTAATTCAATATTCAATGGAGAACGAACGAACTGACTCCTGATCTCCTCGCCTTGAAGGCTTGAACTTTTGAATTGTGCTCTGGGATCTTGTCAGTAGTCAATGTGTCGTGGTTTGCACTTACATCTGAATGTTGCATTTGCACAAGACTAGTAAGTACTAAGTAAGTATCATGTATGTCAGGTATAAGATGTGACAATGTTTGTGATGACCTGCGAGCTGTGGTTGAAAACTTGAACTTATCAGCTCAATTTATCAATTATTCTGTCCAGTTCTTAGTTCTATGCAAAATTCTATGCTGTTCGAGTGTTTGCTGTGATTTTGTGATATTTCGGGTAAAACGGGTAATACCCGAACCCGAACCCGATATTGCGGGTATTATTTTTTCGAGGCTGTTATCGGATAACAATTTTTATTACCCGAATTTCTTAATACCTAAATTACCTGACCCGAATTAAACGGGTAACCCGAACGCCCACCCTGAGATGGCGCAGTGGTAAACTGGTAACGACAGGAGAGTAGGCCGCAGCTTTGGGTGGGGGAGGGGGAAGTACTGGACCGGCCTGTCCTAGAGGGCGTCGCTCCATAGCAACGGAGCGTGACAGATCAAAGAGCCAGCCCCGAACAGCCCAGATAAGCGACCGGGCCGTTAGAGTGAGCGTCCGAGCACGGCCTGGCCCACGTTTGACAAACGAGGAGTGTTGAAAGCAGTTCGCCGTGCCGCGTGACGGCGTGACCGCGTGTCGACATGGGCCCGTGGCCGCTGCCCGCTGGCGCTGCAGTCGCGTGCACGCTGCTCTCCAAGAGCCACAAGATTCACCGTTCGCGTGCAGCGTGCAGCGTGCACTGTGCACTGTAGCTAGTACTGCTGCCAACCGCAGCCGCAGCTGCAGCGGCTGCATCGATCATGCATTCATGCCAGCAACGAAGGAGCCCGGTGACGCATTTACTCCCTGCCCAATCCACCCACCAACCAACCCAAAAACCTCTCTCCCTCGGTCCCTCCTCTATATACACACACGCCACAGCAGGGCCACGCCGCAGCAGCCTGCACGCACTCTCACTGACCGGTGCTCAGCCTTCTGACTCCCCGGCCAGCCACCACCCCACCCCTCCACCCAGTAATGGCGGCCGCCGTGGCCCTCCTCCTGCTCTCTGCCCTCGGCGGAGCGGCGGCGCAGGTGTTCCCGCCGTGGAACGGCACGTTCCCGATGGGGCCCGGGTTCGGAGGCGGGAGCAGCGGCGGCGGCGCGGGCGCGGCGGCGGGGACGGGCGTGCCGGCGATGTTCGTGTTCGGGGACTCGCTGACGGACAACGGCAACAACAACGACCTCAACTCGCTTGCCAAGGCTAACTACCCGCCCTACGGCATCGACTTCGCCGGCGGGCCCACCGGCCGCTTCTCCAACGGCTACACCATGGTCGACGAGATTGGTACGTAGTGCCTCCACCGGTGCATGCATGCTAATATTGCTATGCTACTTCTTCTCTGACTTCTCTGGTCTATGTTCATCTCAAGCTGCTAGCTTTCTTTTTAATTTAGATTTAGATTAGATGTGCTCTCAAGCTAGCTAGTAGCCGTGCAGTGTGTTTCCACGGAGACCTTGCTCGTCTTTAACTCCAACTGGGAGCTACTAGTTCAGAAGAACTTTGCACGATGCTACGGGCAACTGAAAGAAGAAAAAACTAATTAAGGATCAGATTTATAATAATTCTATAAAGACTATAAATTTGTTTGGAAAGGGGTTATGCCAATTTTTCTTGGCATAATGAAAATAATTCCATCTAGTTATTTATACGGGTTACTAGAGCCAGTGCAACATTATTATTGTTGTCTTCAGGAGTAGAAGATCAACCAAAGTAGCACGGTACATACATACGCTTAATTTGTTTAGTTCCATCCAAAATATAAAAAGTGCAAAGATTCTCTATCACATCACCATCGTATTAAGACACATTCATAGAATATTAAATGTAGAGTATTAAATATAGGTAAAAAAATAATTCACATACCTAGAGTATTAAATATAGGTAAAAAAATAATTAATTACATAGTTTGCTTGTACTTTGCGAGACAAATCTTTTAAGTCAAATTAGTCAATATATGAACAATAATTAACAAATATAAACGAAATACTACAATATAAATACTATAGTATTTCTGACGTCTTCCAACTTCAGAGCTAACAACGCCTCAATGCAAATGCTATTTCCAGGCTCCCAGCACATCTTAGGGTGTGTTTACTTCCCATACAAACCCAAAATATTTTCTCTTTCACTCATCACATCAAATCTTTGAACGCATGCATGAAGCATTAAATATAGGTAAAAAAGATAACTAATTGTATAATTTGTCTGTAAATGTCGAGATGAATCTTTTGAGCCTAGTTAGTCCATGGTTGGATAAATTTTATCAAATAACAACGAAAGATACTACAATAACTTTTCACTCACTTTTCGCCACCCTTAAAGTATCTTTTCTATGATTCAGTACAGCGAGCACTGTTTAGAGTTCATTTAGGCCCCGTTTAGATCCCAGAAAATTTTACAAAATTTTTTAGATTCTTCGTCACATCGAATCTTTGGACACATGCATGAAGCATTAAATATAGATAAAAAAATAAAACTAATTACACAGTTCATACGAAATGAACGAGACAAATCTTTTAAGCCTAATTAGACCATGATGGGACACTAATTACTAAATAACAACGAAAAGTACTACAATGCCATTTTGCCAAAAATTTGGCAACTAAACCGGCCCCTACTCAGGCAGTGTTTACTTCCTTCAAAATTTTAAAAATTTTATAAGATTCCCCGTCACATTGAATCTTTAGACGTATGCATGTATGGAGTATTAAATGTAGGTAAAAAAATAACTAATTGCATAGTTTGTCTGTAAATGTCAAGACGAATCTTTTGAGCCTAGTTAATCCATGATTAGATAAATTGTACCAAATAACAACGAAAAGTGCTACAGGAACTTTACACCAACTTTTACACCATCTGAACACTACATCAATCTGTAGAATAGCATGCAGGTAGTAGTTCAGTAATACATTTTTAAAAGATTCAAATATTTTTCTTGAAAGACTAGTTTAGTACTATATACAGTACGTTTGAAGCAATTTCCTCAAAACGCATATATTCGAGGATAGACTCTTTGGGTATAGACATTTTTCGGGGAAGTAGTAGGTAGGTACATACATCAATTCTACGAGTTTGCAACTATTTGCAACCATACAATAGATATGCCAGATACGTTCATTGCCTCAAATTCTAGGCCACCTCATCTGGTATACTCGAAGAAGCAATAGTGCAAGTGTGCAACTGATAGCAGAATGACACACTGAAGCCTACATTTGCTTAGCTAGGCCGGCCCTTTGTTGAGCTTTATTTAATCTATAAGCATGGAGATCTGGTGCAAGTGTAGTCCTAGTTCGCATGGTCCACACTGCCCCTTGTCTAGATCACCTCAAAATTAAGTTTTTTCACTCTCTCTCCATCACATCAATTTTTAGCCACTTGCATGGAGTACTAAATGTAGGTAAAAAAATATCTAATTACACAGTTTAGTTCAAAATCACGAGATGAATCTTTTGAGCCTAGTTGGTCCACGATTGGACAATATTTGTCAAATAAGACGAAAATTATACTATTCATCAGGTTGAAAAAATCTTCAATCTAAACAAGGGCCTGGTCTGAATTTATTTATTTCCAACAACAAACACAAAGTCGCGCGCTCCACAGTCGACGACACTAGTCTCCTTGGCGCAGTAAATTGGCTAGCTGGACCTGGACCGGCCAGAGAGAGAGACACAGGGAGTGCTACGCTCCTTTCACTCTTGAACAGTGGTGACATAATGCCGCTTGCTGCTGCTGGCTGCCGCTCCTTTCAGGCCTTGTTTAGATTCCAAAATTCACTCCCAAGTTCCACTATGCAAAAAGAAGATTCTCCATCACATCAAAATGTCGACATATATATGGAGTACTAAATGTAGATGAAATTAAAAACTAATTGCACAGTTTTGTTGTACTTTGCGAGACGAACATTTTGAGCCTAATTAATCAAAATTTGGACAATTATTACCACTAAAAAAACAAAAAAGTGCTACAGTGTCGGGGGTGGCACTGTGCCGAGTCGGCCACCCCCGACTCTGGAAACTAAACGAGGCCTCACTCATGCGCTAGACACGGTATGTTGAATTCACCGGGTCTCGGCACACCCCCGACTCTGGAAACTAAACGAGGCCTCACTCATGCGCTAGACACGGTATGTTGAATTCACCGGGTCATGCCAGTCTGTACCGCTGCCGTGCATATATGGCATCAATGTTTCCATGTGACTCTCTACCAAAGCAGTGAATGCATCCTGTATGTGCTAGAACATGGGCTCCTGAATCCTCAGTCCTGACCGACGATTCGTACCCTCACCAAGAATCTACTAGCAACAGGGCTCTCGCCCAAGATCATCATATTTATCACTGCAAATCAAAGAGCTGAATCCCCGTAATCCGTAGTTCAACATGTACACAATTACATTATAGCTAGCTATAGTTAAAAATCCAAGGAATTAGTACGTACTGTGCGTAGTAATTAAGAACTGATTCCTTGCGCTGTCGTCGTCATCTTCAGCTCAACTCCTGGGCCTGCCGCTGCTGCCGTCGCACACAGACGCGTCGAGCGGCGACGCGGCGCTGCACGGCGTGAACTACGCGTCGGCGGCGGCGGGGATCCTGGACAACACGGGGCAGAACTTCGTGGGTCGCATCCCGTTCAACCAGCAGATCAAGAACTTCGAGCGGACGCTGGACCTGCTGAGCCGTCGGCTGGGCGGGGCCTCCAAGCTGGCGCCGTCGCTGGCGCGGAGCATCTTCTACGTGGGCATGGGCAGCAACGACTACCTCAACAACTACCTGATGCCCAACTACAACACCCGCAACGAGTACAACGGCGACCAGTACTCCACGCTGCTGGTGCAGCAGTACGCCAAGCAGCTGGGCACGCTCTACAACCTGGGCGCGCGCAGGTTCGTCATCGCCGGCGTGGGCTCCATGGCGTGCATCCCCAACATGCGCGCGCGCAGCCCCGTCAACATGTGCTCGGCCGACGTCGACGACCTCATCATCCCCTTCAACAACAAGGTGAAGGCCATGGTGAACAGCCTCAACACCAACCGCCCGGGCGCCAAGTTCATCTACGTCGACAACTACGCCATGATCTCACAGGTCCTCCGCAACCCATGGTCCTATGGTATGTAACTACTCGCGTTGTCGATCATGACCGCCGATGATGCCCGCCGGAGACGTCTCCTGACTGCTGACTCCTGCTGCGTGCACACAGGGTTCAGCGTGACCGACCGCGGCTGCTGCGGCATCGGGAGGAACCGGGGGATGATCACCTGCCTGCCCTTCCTGCGCCCGTGCCTCAACCGGGAGGCCTACATCTTCTGGGACGCCTTCCACCCGACGGAGCGGGTGAACGTGCTGCTCGGCAGGGCCGCCTTCAGCGGCGGCAACGACGTTGTCTACCCCATGAACATCCAGCAGCTCGCCGCATGGCAGCCGTAGACGTTTTTACGGCCTCCTGTCAAGCTGTCGATCGATGTGTGATTTTGCAGCGGTAGTACGTGTGTGGGTGTGGTGTAGTACAAGCTAGATGTATGGTCATGAGAAGGAGGTGAGCGGAGTTATGGTACGGTGTGCGTCCAGTGTCCTGTTGTGAGGGGTCCAAATCGTGTCTCTCTGTTGTTTTTGGTCCATCAGCCATCAGTGTTCGTTCGCTTAGTAGTTAGTTCCTGTACTGCATCACGGAGATCAGCGGAGTTATTTTCCCTGTGTGGTTGTCTCCATGTTCGCTTGTTTAATTATATATATAAAAGCAGTACCGTCCTATCATATTTTTTGATTGACACAGAAGTTCGTTATTTCCCTTCCCATTATATTTTCTGATTGACACAGAAGTTTGTTACTTCATTTAATGTATAAGGGATCTGTCTATACAACAGTGTTTTACCGGCCCCGAGCACCCGATATTTTTTCTTCACACTTTCTTCCCCCACCTGACACACTGTCCCGCCGCAACGTGGTAGGTCTCACCAGAGCTCTATGGGCGAGACCGCAGCCGTGGAGCTCCGGCGAGACCTTAGCGCGCCCGTGGCGACCTCCGTTTTCCTTCTCGCCACCACCATGGCCATGGACGCCTCGCTCCAACTTGCCAGACCATCTCCAACGCCACTAGAACCCTAACCGTCGCCCTCCCACCGCCTAAACGGTCTGCCTCCCCCGAGCCCCTTCTAAGGGAGAGGAAGAGAAAGGGGAAAAACTTGTGTTCCAACACTCAAAGTGTTGTATAGTATCCCTGTACAATGTTTTTCTAAACGCTAAATGGTAAATAGTCGGTCACTTACCGTTTAGCCATTATTCAGGCTAAACAGTCCATTAAAACGGGCTAAACAGATGATTAAAGGAAAACGGTGTACCATCGTGTAGTGTTTACATGGGCTAAACGGTCGTTTGCCTGTATATGAATGGATTACCATGAGCTACTCGGTCTAACCAAATCTATTTTCATGAAACAACAAAAAATTACTGGGTATGTTTATATATTTGCTCATATATTTTCAGAAATGATTGCTTTTGTTATTGGAATGTGCTTTGCATTTATATCGTATATATAAGGTAATTAGAAACCAAGCTTCCAACAGCTCCCGTAGCTCAGTTGGTTAGAGCGTTGGTCTTATGAGCCGAAGGTCGCGGGTTCGAGCCCCGCCGGGAGCATTTTTTTTGAACTTTTTGTTTTTCTTTGGTGTTTTTTTTTTTAGAAATAGCATACTTGCTCTAACATTTCAATGTTTTATTTTGAAACATTTTTCCAATTTCAATGTGTTTTATTTTGGTCGGAATTATAAGTGGCTGAAGATTTCATTCGCATTTACTGATGGTCTCGGTTTCAGATTGACTTTATATGTTTTTTTTTAGAAACAGCATACTTTTTTTTATACTCAGAAACAGCATACTTGCTCTAACATTTCAATGTTTTATTTTAAAACATTTTTCCCAATTTCAATGTGTTTTATTTTGGCCAGAATTAGAAGTGGCTGAAGATTTCATTCGCATTTACTGATGGTCTCGGTTTCAGATTGACTTTATATGTACAAAATGCTTCCTGTTTTGATCCTGCGTGATTAAGTTACTTTAGAGCATTCCCTTTTATGGTCTTTTTTGCCACAGTATCCGAATGAGTTAAACATAGTGAAATAAAAAATCAGAAAAATATAATACATATTCAAACATAATACCTACATTTAAAATAAATATGTGTTTTATTATTCAAACACAATACCAACATTTTTTTTTGAAAAACACATATCTTTTATTTTGCCTAGAATTAGTATTGGGGGCAGACTTTGGATCTACTACAGAGTTATTTCTGGTGTGATTGGTGCCTCGCTTGAGTCAGGCTTGGGGCCGGTTTAGTTGCCAAAAATTTGGCAAAACGGCACTGTAGCACTTTTCGTTGTTATTTGGCAATTAGTGTCCAATTATGGTCTAATTAGGCTTAAAAGATTCGTCTCGTTCATTTCGTCTAAACTGTGTAATTAGTTTTATTTTTTATCTATATTTAATGCTTCATGTATGTGTCTAAAGATTCGATGTGACGGAGAATCTGAAAAATTTTGCAAAATTTTCTGGGAACTAACCGGGGCCTTCGCAGAGACAGTCCAACCAAAGCTTGGTCAGGTGCATCCACATGCGCGTGTTTGGTTGTGCTCCCCGTTGAGCTAGGCGTAGCGGGTCTAGTATTTGGGAGAAAATTGCTATTATAGGACTCCAAACATGTGGCTTTGTTATTATAGGATTCCTAACGTCGACTTTGCTAAAACGACATCTGAAACGTTGAAACTTTGTTTTCAATGACATTATGTGCTTTTAATTGTATTTCTCATCTCAAATACATGTATTTTGCTATGACTTGACCATTTTGCCCTCAGGCCCTGTGCAGGGCTGCTGCCCGTTCCGTGGGCTGGCTGGCCGGCCGGCCGCCGCCTGGCCTGGCTGACCGTCGGCCTGCCTGGACGTGGATTGGCCAGGGCTGGCCGTGGCCTTGGGATGGCTGACAGCCACCTGTGCATTGCAAGCCAGCATGTACAGTGTAATGAGTATGTAATACAAATGGGAAAATGATGATCCAAGAAATGGATAAAACCATTAATTTATCACAAATGAGTTCATCTCATAAAACTATGATTGTAGCAATTACAAGTTCATCTCATAACACCATAATTTATCAATGCATGGTTTAAGAGCACAGAAAAAACGGTGAAAATATACCTCACCATCCACCTGAAGAACATCAATCTCAACGACACTCCCAGGGCTCCGCTTCATCACCTCGGCCTTCCACCTAAATAATAGCTCAAAACTTTCTGACCATTTGCCATAAATCTCATCAAGAGCTCTTTGTTTACCCCGCCATACAGTGTCATATGCAAGTTCACACAAGTGATCTGTCTCCAACCTCCTTTGTAGTTCCTTAGCACCAATATTTGGTTCAGCTCTAAGTATACTCACAGCCTTGCTAGCTACCCACTTGCAATTTGCAGTTGTAGTTATCATCCTCATGCTAGAAACACATGTATGGTTATCCACTAATACGGTTACCTGCAAAAAAAAAAGTGCCGAAAATACTACATGAGCAGCACAAAAGTACAGAGGAATTCTGATAATAAATAAATATATGCAGTACATATATGCACGTTCACGCAAGCATCCAGAATAGGGAAGCATTCATTTATCCAATCCATGTATCAACGTACAGAGCATGCATAATGCATATATGCATATACATGCTAGTAGCCTCACATGGTAATGTCACGTCAAAGTGCATGAATGAGATACAGAGCCATGCAGGAATTGGGAAGCGTATACGTACTGCATGCAAAGTGCATGCAAAGCCGCGGCTAGGGCACAGGAGTCCATGGCACACGGCCCTCCATCCACACCTTCGGGCGAAGTCTCTCCATCCATGGACAACAGAAGGCAGCGTGGGGAGGGAAGAAGGGGCGGCAGCCGGTGGACGGCGGAGTTCGGGCGCGAGCGGCGGAGTTAGGGCACGGCGTCGCAGGAGTCGCGTATCGAGGGAGAAGAAAAGTCGGGGATGATAGGTGAATTGATCGGTCATGTAAGATAGATGAGAAGCAGGAGGGCAATATGGCCAATATGGGAAAATACATGTATTTGAGAGGAGAAAAATAATTAAAGGTATCAAAATGTCATTGAAAACAAAGTGCCAATGTTTCGGATGTCGTTTTAGCAAAGCCAACATTAGAAATCCTATTCTAGCGAAGCCACATCTTTTGGAGTCCTAGAATAGCAATTTTCTCAGTATTTGGTTACATTGGATTGTGTCACTGCTACTCACATATGGGCAGTTTTCGTACGTGTTCTCACAGCGAGCGAGAGCCAAGCTCTGAAAAAACGGATTTCAAATCCGTTCCCAGAGAGCCATGCCAGAGGGTGGGGTTTGCATGCTAGGAGCCTAGCCCAATCACAAGCCCAACCATCCAAACACCCGAACGCTGGATGGACGAAGCCAGGTTAATAAGACGAAACTAGGTAAACCAATCACGCCTTCATGTTAATCCATTTCAGATTAACTTCAAAGGTAAGTGCTTCGTGTTCCCTCAATGCATAGTTTCATTTTTGTTATTTCATAGACTATCCAAAACATTTAATTATTGCATGTAGGTGTGATCAAATATTTCATGGACTATGTAGTCACTTGCAAGTCCGAGCAGGGTGGGCTGCGCGGCTGGACGGTAGCGCGAGAAGGGTGGCACACAAGCACCGAGCGAGAGGCACGCGGTTAGGCAGCGAGGATGGAGATGGTCGCTTGGCAACAAGGAGCGAAGGCAGCAGCTAAAGGGAGGTGGATCCTACTTGATGGTGCCTAACAATCTATTATTTTATTTACCTCACCTTCCAACCAAATAAGCAGAATCATCTCATTTTGGACTGGTTCGGCTGGTGGAAAAGCCGGCTAGTTTCGGCTGATTCAACAGTGTTCTGTGAGAGAGAATAAGCTGAAACTAGCTGAAACAAGCCGAAACATGACCAGCAGAACAGGGCCTTTATACTAAACAAAGTCTTACACGTCATTTCCTCCATTCCCACTTACAAGATATTTTGACTTTTTAGATATATTATTATTATTATGCATCTAGACAAAGTGTATTTAAATTTATAGCAAAAAACTATGAATCTAAAAAGTCAAAAATATTTTATAATTTGGAATAAAAGTAGTAGTCTAGTATATGTTATCATACTACGTATTTACCTACGTGACACCTGAATTAACTAGAATAGAAGTCCAATAAAATTCTCACGGTGAATGGCTGTTGTACCTGTCCCACGTCATTGTTACATTTTGGCTGGAGATATTTTCGAGGACAGAAAGGCGCTTTCCACGCTCGCCGAATCCGCCTTCATCGCAACTCGCGACGACCCAGCCAAACAATCCATCCATCACTCGCGGACTCGCCTCGAGCCTCGAGCGGTTCCAATTCCAACTGCATTCCACTCCGCCCCGGCGACCCGACCCCCGGAGCCGCCGAGGCCTCGCTCACCGACATGTGGGCCCTCAACAACGCCAAGGCCGGCGGACCCTGCCTCACGCCGCGGCACCCCGCGCCGCTCTCCCTCGCGTCGCCGTCGACGGCGGCGGCTGGGCGGACGTTCTGGAGGCGCACCCCCGTGTGGGCGCCCCTGGTGGCGGTGCGCGCGTCGGGGGGCACGAGGAAGGACGGCCCCGGCGGTGGCGAGGCCAGCAGCGGCGAGGAAGCCGATAGCAAGGCGTCGTCTTCCGGTTAGGGCCTTCTCGTGTGTATCTGATTCTGATGCCTTCGAATCGCTCGATTCGCATCGCATGTGCAGTATCCCAGGTCGCAGCCTTTTCGTGGATCCGGTTCGTTACTTGTTGATAGGATGCGATTTGGAGTTGGGGGCGCCGTGCTTTTCGTGAGACTGGCGAGACCCAGATACTCAGATGTTGATCTTGCTCCGCACTTAGTTGATAGGATTTTGTTGATTGTGAATTGTGATATATTGTGTTTTTACGTTTTGTTAATTTTGGTATACAAACTGCATTAGACTTATATGATTTAAGTATGTACAAAACATGTGATCAATCCAGCGTGATGGCCACATTAGAAGTGCTTCTGAAGAGCATCAATTAGGACGGCCTTGGTTCTGCTCAGTTGATGGTTTTTGTTCATGCAGGGCATGATGATGCATCCACCCCAACAGGGGATACCTCTGCTGGGTTGAACCAACCGCATGCTGAGCCAAAAATAAGCAAGCCGATTAATGTTTCTAGCAGCAACTACTGGCGAGATGTCAGGGCAAACCTTGTGCGCCGGGAACAGGTGAGCCTGGCTACAATCTGTAGTGCTGGTAGATTTTCCCTATGCTTGAAATAGATGTCAAGAGATGCAAATATTTTTTGTTCATCGAGGCATTTGTCATTTCAATCCTTGCTATCTGCCTAAAAACTGGTAACAACATGCTGTTCTGAGTATTGCTAGTTTCACCAATTGTATTATTACTCCTACTTGGGTTCGTAACTACCGTGCTACTATGGTCCACGCTCCATTTAAGCTATAAGTGCATAATATCATTATGGCTTGCATTGGTAAATTGCACAGGGATATTACTTCAAGTTTCAACAGGGTATTAGCTTGTCATGTACTAGCAGGAAATGGTAGTTGGTCGAGGCAAGCATTTTTGTGTAAGCTTAAATGGTCATGCAATTTTTGCTCTTCTTCTTAATGCAAAACACAATCTTCTTTTGAAAAAAGAAGTTTCGGCGGGGTGGTCCTAGAGTTAGGATTTTCAATGCTGCACCATAGAATGGCGATTTCAAATGAATCATTCTGAATAATCTATCTGGGGGAAAAAGGAGCACTAACAGTGGATTTTCCATTCTTGAAAAAACTGCTGCTATATCATTATTCATTATATCAAGGCTGTACCACATAAGCCATTGTCTTGCATCCCATTACATTACATTTATTTGTATGTTGTTGTAGGTTAGTTTTCATTGTTTAATAAAATTGCTGTTGTAGAGAATTTCCATTCTTTGCAGCAAGCCAATTGTCACCAACTAGTCAGCACAGCCCTATGCCTTCTGTTTTTTGATATCTGCTTCTGTCTCTGAATCAGGAGCTATTAGTGGATCCAAGTACTCCCACAGAGTCAAAGGCATCCTCAGGAGATCCATTACAGCTCCCTCAAAAGTGGGCTCATGCTATTCCAATGCCAGAGGCAGGATGTGTTTTGGTTGCTACTGAGGCGCTTGATGATGATAGCATCTTTGAAAGAACCGTCATCTTCATCCTTAGACTTGGTTCAAGGGGTACATTTGATGGCCCGTTCGGAGTTATCCTGAATCGTCCACTTTACACAAAGATCAAGCACGTGAATCCAACGTTCCAAGACCAGGCAACCCCTTTCGGTGATTCCCCCCTCTTCTTTGGAGGCCCTGTCGACATGAGCATGTTCCTGGTGAGGACCGACGACAGCTCGCGTCTCAAGGGGTTTGAAGAAGTTGTACCAGGCATCTGCTACGGCTTCCGTACTGACCTTGAGAAGGCCGCCGTGCTGATGAAAAGCGGTGCGATCAGGACCCAGGACGTGAGGTTCTATGTCGGGCACGCTGCCTGGGACTATGAGCAGCTGTTGGGTGAGATCAGGGCGGGATACTGGGCTGTTGCGTCTTGCAGCACGGAGCTGATCAGCGATGCCTTGACAGGCGATCCTTCTTGCCTCTGGACCGAGATACTGCAGCTGATGGGAGGCCAGTACTCTGAGCTCAGCGAGAAACCAAAGCAGGACAGCTCGTAGGTATTTGCTCATTTGAGATGTAATAATTTGTTGTGGTCAGGTCAGGTCTGTACATAATTGGAATAGGGTGACTCGCTTGTTACCCCTAGCTTCATGTAGCAACTGTTATGCGTTGAGTATACTGAAATAGGCTCTATATAATGGCTGCCTGCCTATGGATTTCAGCAATTGCTGAATATGAAGAGCGCGCTTCTGATGAAAGACACATCGTAAGGGTTTCTGTATTGAACTATGCAAAGTGCGTTCGCTGCATTTCATAATACCTGCGCATCAAGGCCACATTAGTACACATGTTTTCTGTATTCTTCTCTATATAATGTTCCCCGGCTTTACTGGCGTGAACATATTTGTCTTTTGGAGAATAAATTCCATTTTGACAGCTACGTGTTGTAGCATGTATCCATTTCTCACTAAACTTCTCATTATTCGTTAGGTATGTTCATGCAGCATGCCAATTCACTCTTTTCTTTTTTGCATGAAGGGTTGAACTGAATCTGCAGAGTTGAGTGTACACTATAGTAGTGCGTGGGTAGGCATAGGTGCCTCCAAACTCCAGGCCTTCATTAGATATCAAAATTCACCCCTAAATTCCACTATGCAAAAAGAAGATTCCTCGTCACATCAAAATGCTGACATATGTATGGAGTACTAAATGTAGATGAAATCAAAAACTAAATGCACAGTTTTGTTGTACTTTGCGAGACAAACATTTTGAACCTAATTAATCAAGATTTAGACAATTATTAAAAAAAAAAGTGCTACAATGCTCGGGGGTGGCACTGTGCAGATTCGGTCACCCCCGAGTTGGTCATTTAAACAAGGCCCAAAGCAATCTTGGATGCTGTTGAATGATGAATCTACTACGACTGCCGACTGGCGGTACCCACCCGGGTTGAAACTTGAAAGTCGCTAGCTCCTGGTTGAATTGAAAGTGAAACCGGTCAAGGCTGCCGAACCCGTGGGTGGGTTCTGGAACATTCTTCTGCTCCGTCAAACGGAAGAAGTGGCGTCTTCTGGCGGCTGCTAGTAGTAGAACAGGAGAGGAGTGCAGGACCAACGATTCCACCGAGCTCAAGAGGCATTGCACTGCCTTTTGGGACAAATGAAGTGATGATCCGAACCTAGTCGTCCCGAAAACCTTTGCATCTGATTCCCGGACTTGCCACTTGCCCATTCCTGATGACGAGCGGCGACCGAGCCATCAGAAAGAAAAACAAAGTATAGGAGCGACGACCAAAATTGGCGCGCTGAGCGGCTGGCCGCCGGCGACGGCGAACAAGATTCACGTCCGTCGGTACATAATCGTTATTGGAATAGGCTGATTCACATGTTACTCCAGCTTGACGTGGCAACCTGTTATGCAATGGTTGGTTGCTTGTGGATGTCAGCAATTGCCAAATGTGAAAATATGCACGGCGCGGTGCGGTGCGCGTTGGCATTGAGCAGCCCTCACGTTTGATTGCACGGTACAGCCCACTCCCTTTCCACCACGGTCTCTCGTGTCGTCGTCTTCCTCCGCTTTTCTTTTGCACAAGAAGCCGTCCTGTTCGCTTGTTTCATAAGCCGTGCTTTTTCAGCGAACAAACATTGTTTGTCTCTCACTATAAATTAGCGAACAGTACTTTCAGGCATGACATTTCCACTTGAGCTCTTTCAGGTAGATGGATGGATTAAAAGGCGCGTCCCCTGCATTCCAGAATTCGTGCGTCAAGGAATGCGTCTCCGAAATTCAGAGTTGTATTGTCCAAGGCGCTGTTGGATGCTGTTGCATCTCCTGAGTCCTGTGCTGTGTGTGGTGGCCGGTTTCCCCCGGAGCACGCGGACCGGAACCGGACCCATGGGTTGTTCTGTCTGTCGAACATTCCACTCCACCGAGCTCAGAATCATCGTTGCCTACTTTTCTTTTTGGACGGTCCGAGAGAGCCCACTACTACTCGAAGAAAAGCCTTCAGATTCATGAACGAACTCGGGCATTACAGATGAGATGACTCGCGTCGACCGAGCCATAGCCATCTGAACAAGGTAAGGGCGACCGAGCTGAGCGTCGGCGGCACGCACGCCGGCGCCGCCGAACAAGTTTGACGCCTGCTACTACAGACCACAGAAGTGAGTGATCCAGGCGCTGTGGAGTGGACCCCACATAGTCCCGCACGTGCGCATGGACGGCGCACCGAAACGTGAGCAGTCACAGACCACGTCCCTCTTCCTCTTCAAGTCAAGGAGTCAAATTGCAAGCCGTCATCTATCCAGAACCTTCTGTTACAGTAGCCTTTGTATCTGGTGGAATTCTCCCTTTGTTTGCAAAACATATCTTGTCGAACTTAATAATAGGAATCTTGCTTCCATTTGTTTTTATATAAATCCCACCGAAATGGTACATGTTGTGATCTTGATCTATACTGCCTATAATAATCAAATCAAGATCTCTATGTCGTCTACGCTAATATCCCCATAAACAAGCGGCTGCTCACTGCCAGCGCTGGAGGAGGTTCTGCTGGCGCTCGCGCTCGCGCTCGGCGTGGACCAATACGCGCTACTGCTGCTGCTAGCGCCGTCGCTATACGACGGCGGAGGCAGCGGCGCGCACGCTGCTGCGCCTTGTGCCGTTGCGCCACCGCCCCCTAGCGCGGCGGCGCTGCCAATGCCAGCGAACGCGGCGGGCTGGACGGGCGTCGGCTGCGCGGCGAGAGCCGCCGCCCGCGCGTCGACGATCTGCGCGTCGGCGGCCATGCCGGCGTCGGACGCGACGCGCTGCACGGAGCGCGGCGACAGCGGCGGCGCGTGGCCACCGTAGGCGCCGTAGCAGGCGGCGCGGTCGGGGAAGTTGAGGTGGCCTGCTGGCCGGCCGCGGAGGAGGCATGCGGCGGCGTCGTGCGCGACGGCGGCGGCCTCGGGCGCGGCGTAGGAGCCCAGCCACAGGCGCTCCCGCGTGCCAGGCACCCGGATCTCCGACACCCACTTGCCCCACGCCCGCCGCCGCACGCCCCTGTACCGGCACCGGTGCCGCTCCGCTCCTCTCCCGGTCCCGGCGCCGCCGCTCGCCTCGCGGCTCATCGTCGTCTAACCGACCGACCGTCCGACAGGAGCTGGGCTGGTCTGGTCTGGGCGGCGGCAGCAGTGGCCGTCGATCTCGGTCGGCTGAGGCGGTTGGTTGTGGACTGTGGTGGTGGTTTTTGGCCGTCTGCGATGGAGCACACGACGACACCGAGCGACGTGAGCGTATTTATAGGGTGTGATGAGATGAGGAGAAGCATATCAAGTCAGCGCAGGCGGGGCGTTGACATGATCGGCGTGAGTAAAATACGGGCGGATTGACCTCAACTTCATTCTACGGGTCCGGGTGGATAATAAAATAATAACGATGAGGCACGGGTAAACCATGCACGTGAGGGCACTACCGCGCGGGCCAAGTCAGACGAGAACGAGACGACAGCTTTGGTTCTGAGATGGATGGATCGTGGTGGTCGTGGTCGTGGTCGAAACGGGGTTGGTTGGTGCCATGATCTTTTGTTCTGCGACGGTGACGGCTCGTCGCTGATTCGTGGGCCCATGCACGGTCAAAGTTTCCACTGGTCGGTCAGACAAGGCACAGAGCTCAGCTCAGCACCCTCGTGCCATTTCCCGGGCTTTGCTTTGCGGTGTGCCTGCGTGCCCGAGCGCCAAAGCGGGGGGCCGGGGACGGGGAGTGTGGTCTCACAGCAGCCGTGCTAGCGCAAGCGCTTACGTACTCTGCGCGGGCTACCTCTCTCATGTGCGGTTTGCGTTTACCGGGCGTATCGGTTTGTGGACTTCACTGTTGGCGGTGACTAGTGAACATCACTGTTGGATGGCTTCTAGTTCTAGACTGCGGGTTTAATTAGGTAGTTGACGCCATATCATTAATCTAAGAGCATCTCTAGTGCTTCAGTTTCAGTCGGCTCGAAATGGACAGTGGACTTTATTAATAAGGAGGGTGTTCACACCCAAAAAATGGTCAAAATGTGTAAAGGACTTCGTCACAATGTTTCGGTGTCAGGGCGATTAAGAAAAGTATTTGGATCATTGTATTTCGAGCTCGGACAAAGCAAAGTGTTTTTGGACCAATCTGCCAAAACTGGCCTCGTTGGATTCCCAAACCAGCTAGGTCGGTTTCTCTGTCATATGCTCGGCGCAGCTGATTGAGCCCGAGGAAACTTTTAGAACTAGTTAGGCGGCTGATTTTTCTGTGTTCCGAACTAGTTAAGAGTCCAAATTGTTTTTGGCTCCTGTTTTGAAGTGGAAAACTTGTAAAACACTAATGTTTTCTACTAGGATAAGATCAACCTCTCAATATATATTAGAGGATCACAATTGATTAAGAAACCCAACGCCCAATCGAACAAAAATACATCTATTACTTATTTTACCCTAACTTTTTTTGCAACCCTGCTATTCGGCGTGTCTCTCGACGAGACTCTGCTGCGTTCTATGTGGCCATGCTAACTCTAGGAGAACCTCGGTGTGCATCTCCTTGACGGGTCTCCTTGGGAGGTGTTATCGAGCTCTATCAGCGAAGAACGAGTTTCAAATCGGTTCTACCAAACGGCTAGTCGGTACTTGCTGATTTCGGAGTTACTCGTTGTGTGATTAGGTCGTGTGTAATTTTCGATGTGCTAATCCTTGCTGGTGTGTGATCCGAGGTCTAATACAGCGTTAACAGAGGAGCTGACATGATTTGAGGGGGATTTTTCACACAATTCAATTTGGTTAGAGGACCACGAGTATAGCACCGTTTGCTTTGGTTAGAGGACCACGAGTATAGCACCGATAGCGGTAGCAAACCGGCAACATCAGCAACATGGGAACGAAGCATATAGACACAAAGACACGGGTGAAGGAGCTCCGGTGGTGTCGAAGCAAACACACTGAACCGAAGAAAGCGCGCAAAGACCAGAAATCAACGATCTAGAAAAATTGACGCGCATTTAAAAAAGAGAACGATGGACACCATAGTAAAAACAGTCACATGTGGACTAGTGCAACATCACCTTTATATTTTATATAGAGTTTTGTTGTTACTTCTAAATGAAATGCCGCTTTCGATCAAAGCATGCTCACGTGATAAAGACTAAAGTGAATTAAGATGGCAAGAAATGCATTCCGCTTTTTATCCTCGAAAAAAAATGGGGACCGTGAGGCTCAGGTTGGCTTTGACGCTCGTCGAACGTTTGTAAAGGTCTCGACGCTTGGTGACATGCACAGATGGCACGAAAACCGTTAATCACATGGCAAATTGATGGATCTGAGTGGGCCGAACTGCTGATTGTTGACTTGATCCTGCCCCAGACACCTTGTACACGCACCCTTCTGACTCCTTTTTAGACATCCCTTTACGGCTTTTTTTTCAACGGTGGCTATACTATGTATATATACATCCTACTCCTATGAACATTTCAAAACTGGCGATTCCAAGATTGATAAAATATCTTTTATGAGTCACACACACACATATATATATAGACACACACACACACACACACACACACACACACACATATATATATATATATATATATATATATATATATATATATATATATATATATATATATATATATATATATATATATATATAGACACACACACAACACACACTCACCACTATGAATATTCACATACACATCATACCTCTATGCAGGGGCGGAGCACAATGGAGGCGAAACTGGGCTCCTGCCCCCTTGATTCGTGCAGTTCCATTGAGCTTAGTTGTTGCGTACGTGTGATTGTTGCTGCTGAAAGCGTTGGAGAAGATGAACAGTCGGTGGAAGTAATGTTGAATAGCATTCTCAAGGCCTAGGTCGTAACCGAAAATGGCCCCTCCTTGTTTTGCCGCCACGCTTCGCCGCAGCCTCTATGAGCACATCAGAGAGCCCGAGTCAGCAAATCTCGATATTGATGAAATCACCAAGGGTGCCCGCTATCGAGAGACACATCACCTATCATTGAAAGAATAACGATGTTAAATCGTGAAATAAATCTAGAAATATATGAGCAACAATATCAATTAGAGGACTTAAACCAGCAGAGCTCTCGAGATTGACGAAATTATCATTATTGAGGACCATGTCAAGTCAAGAACTTAAATTCGGATGGATGATATCCACCACAAAAACCTAAACACTCGAGCTAAGTTTAGTTTTTTGGCTAGATCTTAGTTAAGTACATATATACCATAATCTACTCGGCGTGTTAGCTATCGTGTCAAAAAAATGTTTAATTAACGACTTGTCCACCTAGGCACGTAAATATAGGGGTTGTTTGACAGAGCTTTAAGAAAACCTTAGAGCACCCACAACATAGTGAAAAACGATGCTTCATCATGCTTCGTTCTTTGTCTTTCCCGACGAAGCATCGATTTTGCCACTGGGACTACCAATGCTCGGTTGAAGGATTCTAGCATCGAGGCTTCTATAGTCATCGATGCTCCAAGTAAAGAAGTGCATCCTACTCCTATAAGCATCGAGGCTTCCTATAGTCATCGGTGTTGTGGGCCGTGCGACAGTACGGGGCCCCAAAATTTTAGGGGTCTTAAAACTATAGCTCATCAGTAATCAATATTCAACTCTTTGTGTTGATTTATTTTTGCGGAGTTCATGAGGAGTGTCTGTGCCAACTTTAGGAATTGCAACATTTCTTCTTATTTGGCACTATGTAGTTTCATGCCGTTTGTCCGTTTGTCTGACTACTCTGGGACGATCCAACTCACCGAGTCACGTCTTTGCTAGGTTGCTAGAGAATCTCGAGTCCAGTACTCCACTCCTAATATCAAAGTGCAAACTGCAAAAAGTCACGCGAGGGACACTGGGAGGTGTATTGGTAAGTGCCAAACTATATAGCAAATAGTGTCACGGGTCCATAGAAATTTGAGACGATTGGTAGCAAGTAAGTAGCCTATTTCTTAAAGATACGTTGGTCTTGTATTATTGTAGAAAACTTTTTTCTCGTTAATTACTCAATGGTATAGGTTGGTGTTATAGAATATTGTATATGATTATCGTTTTATTTTTCTAGACCGTTAGGGCCTATTATAGAGTTTAGAACATGGCCTTAACTTTTGTCGGCACAACCCTAGTGAGGAAAGGATCCTTGATACTTCGTTGCAAAAAGGACAGGATGGGACCCATAGTTCTGGGCATCAATGACATCCGCTGAACACAAAATGCATTGAAGCATCATTCAGAATGTGACGACGAAAAGATGTTGTAGACCCGCTACATTGGGGGAGCTCTTAGAGTCAGAAAAAGCTCTATCGAATTGTTTTCTACTGAGAAATGATTTTATGCTAATTCTATGAAGTTCTCTAAAATGACTAAGACATGGAGCTGGCAAAAAGTAGCTTCTTCTGATTCGCTGTATGTAAAGTCCCTGTGTGCATAAATTTTATCTTACAGAATCATAGAGAAAATATTTCTAGTCAGAAAATCAGCTTTGACGAAGAATCTAAAATGCCCATAATATAGGAACAGGATATGAGACGTCAACGAAGCTGTATCCTGTGTCGCATATATTGCCTCAACCTCGTCCTCGCGACGGGCTGAGGCCGAGGAGCGCCCACGTCGTCGCATATGGAACTGTTCAAATCTTGAATAACTGTCATGTCAACAAACACAAGTGGCGGTGGGCGCGCTGTCAACGAATTGAAGTCAAACGCGACCGACCATGTTTGATATTGTCGACGTGTACGTACTCTCGGCCTGTCGCCAGACATGCAGATAGGGAGCATTTGGTACCACTCCTAATAATTAATATACTCAATTGTTGACTCCTTGTTAATGTTAATTAGGAGCACAACGTGATTGGCGGCGGCATACGGGAATGCCTCAGTGTTGTCTCGTACTCTGTATATACTATGCAATTTGTACGTTTTTTTTAGGGGACTATGCAATTTGTACGTGAGACGTGACGTGAGCACGAGGTGGTTGTTGTTGGGCTTGCAGGCCCAGACACAATGCCTCCATGCCAAGCAGTCGGCTGCGACGGCCCAGTCCAACGTGCGCTGTTTACAACAAAACTCGGGAACTCCACTGAAGAACCTTGTACGTGAGTGACAGCAGGGGCCCAGGAGGAAACATTTTTTTGTTTCGCCGAGGAAATGTGAGATTTTTCGGAAGGATGGATGGATGCATGGATGGAGGAGACAGTGCGGCGGTGTGCAGAGCGCTCTCTCTCTTTATCTTTGGTCATGCCACGAGTATATGGTTTCCGACTAATCACCATGACGTGCAGTGGCGGATTCAGGATTGAGATAGGGGAGGCTAAATAAGGAAGATGTTGATTTGCAATTAAGATTTGATGGTGATTTATGCTTGTGCTACAGTAATTAGTGGAGAACTCACCCTCACGGGGGGCTGCAGCCCCCCTGGATCCGCCAATGATGACGTGCATCCCTATGATCGCCACCAAACCATGTGGCTTTCATGTGGGCGTGCAGGCGCGGCGCCTCTGTCCCCGCCCGGCCGTGGCAGGCCCTGACTCCTGTACGGCCCCTTAACAAGCGTTAAGCACTCAATCACTTTCCCATCCTCGTTGCCATTAGGGTTTAGCAAGGGGGCCGGGACCCAACGATCGTAAGTTCGTAATAACTCAATAAGAAACGAAAATGACTTGTGCTTTTGCAACGGCTCAGTCTGTGGGGTAAGTTATGGGTAATCATCATCATGAGGCTCCATGGATTGGGGCGCTCATTCTCATCTAATCTAACCTAGAAACAACGCTAATGGTTAACCCAGTCATCAGCAAGGCACGTATAGTCGTTGGCGTAGTAGGCACGTATATATGGCAAGTCTCCCACACCTAAAAATACTAAAAGTAAGACATCGTTTTGATGCGACAATTGACTTTCGCCTCACCTTCGCTTCACCCGTGCGATTTTTTTTCCACCTGTGCCCCGCGTCGCGTGCGATCCCTCCCTCCCTCCAATCCCGTCTCCCTCAATCACTGCAATCACCGTCTCCTTCCTTTTTCTCTCGCTCCCCCTTTTTCTCCCCATGGGACTCGCAGTACGTGATCGTCGCCGTCCCGTAAGATGGTTTTCTTCCTTCCCAAAATCACGCTCGGTTTCCTTATCCTCATGCAAGCGATGGCGGCCTTCGGCGCGACAGAGTGCAATGAAGATGCCCCTGGCGGCCTGCGACCTCGAGGCGGCTGTGCCCCGAGCTCCGCGGTGGCGCAGCAGCAGCAGCACCCCGCGTGGAAGAAAGTGGCGGAAGAGGAGAGACGCCCCCGGCGGGCTGCGACCTCGAGGCGGCCGTGCCCATGGGCTCCGCGTCGGCGGCGGAGGCCAAGACTACGGCGCAGCAGCAGCCCCCTGCGGTATGTTGTTTAACATAAACACGTCTTTGTTGTGCGAATATTTTCTTTTTCTATTCTAATCTCACTCCCTCTCTCTCCCTAAGCCGCTCCAGTTCGTACTATATGTTTAACTCCTGGATCTCATACTCTACCCTGCATGATTCTGTAATTGTTAATTGGTGTTCAACAATAGCATTGTATCAGTACTGTTCCTATCACTCTTAGTGCTAAAATTCTTTCTCCGACCACTGTGATTGATTAGTTTGTTACAACAATTGTGAACTGCGGTTGGTATTAACAGTAAAATTGAGCCTTTTGTAATTCACTTTTGATCCTTTTTTTCAAAAAATATGACCCTGTTAGTATCTTTGACATTCCACCTCTTCATTGTTTGTTTGCAGAAAGTTGAAGATGCACTTCAGAAAGGCACTGACTTCTATATTCAAGGTTCCAGCCTGGAGGAGGATCCAGAGTACCCGGTTATTGTTGACTGCAATGCTTTATCAGTAGATATTGAGAATGAAATGCTTCCTCAAAAAAAAACATTGAGAATGAAATAATCATAATCTATAGTTTCATACAAGATAGGTATAGGTTCAAGTTTCCTGGACTGGAGTCCCTTGTTTATCTTCCAATCAATTATGCTTGCGTTATCAAGAAGAGTGGAAATGAGATGGATTTAACACCTGTAGATCTGGAAGGGCTTTCACCTTCTGCAATTATAATGATTGTCTCACTGACAGCATCAACAAGTGGGAAGCTTCTTTCTGAAGACAATTTGGGAAAAAAACCATTGAAGTGCAATCGTTGGCAGTGCTGTTGCCTCCAAACTGATGGGTACTGCAGGTGGTCAGGGAGTACTTGCAAAAATGTCTGCTTGTAATGTTCAGTTAATTGGTGCAAAGAGGAAAAATCGTGCTGGATTTTCAACCGCCACTTCTCAGTCTCGTGTTGGCTACCTTGAACAAACTGAAGTATTTTAGAGCACTCCTCCAGCTCTAAGGACTCGCACCTGCAGACTTAGCCAGGAGAGTGAGAGATTGCAGCAACCACTGAATTCTAGAGGTGAGTGCAGCTTCATTTCTGCAATCTGTGATATATTGTTGAAACATGAGAAGCCGACATGCCTTTTTTGTTTTGTGACTTTAGATCTCATAGCTACAATGCAATTCAACAAATATCTCAAAGGACTAAAAGAGGAACATAAATTATGTCCTTTTCTCTTTTAATTTCTTCCTGGAAGGTGTCGTGTTCATAAATAATGACATGATCCAATTACAGACACACATTATGATCATTAGAATAGAATTGTATGAAATGATTTATATTTCCTTGGATAATATTGGAAGATAGGCACACATTCTTTTATTTTTTTTTTTTGAAAAATGTGATTCCGTTACCTATTATTACTTGTCCAATTTTGCAACAAAAAACATGGCTGCCCAGATAAAACTTTCTACTACTCAAGTAATAACTATTACAAAGGCATACAATATGTTTTCCTGTCGACTACTCTAAATGGGCGGGGTGAAGCATCACTTTGATCTTTTATGTTCTGGTATGTATGATTTCCCCATTCCCATGTATCCAATTGGTGCCTGCACTTCATATGGATTCATTAACTTAAAAGATACATGCTTTGGATTATTTTTTCCCTTTCAAAAAATAATTTGTAGCCTACTATCAACTATCAAGCATTCCCTATGTGTTTTCCAATGGTCATGGTGACTTGATAGATCCTGACCGAATGATTCTCATCAAGAAATACAAGGAGTTTAATAAAGTAGTGAATATTGGAATGATGAGAAGATGAGACTCGCACTAAAATCTTCATGAAGGTTGCTGGGTCCAAGAGCAGAACACACAGTCTGTCATGAGCTGATGAGGATGGAACCAAATGAATCTGAGGAAGACATTCACAGTTCACTAAGGCAGGCTTCTGCGGCTGTTATGAGGTAGTTGCTTTCTCTATCCACTGTCTTTCTTGCAATTTTGTAGTTCTTTCTCACAATTATCTCACTGTAATTCCACTTAGTTTCAAGCAAACCAAGTTAGGCTATTAGTGGTTAGTTTTCTTTTCAAAGCATCGAATGAAACCTGCAAATTAACTATTTACTGTGGATTAGTAAAATAAGTAGCACATATTGACATTGATGACCTCTTATCGTATTGTATCCTTGATTGCTACGGATATGGAATGTTTATTTCCTATTGCACCATGAGTAACAGATCAGATTAGACCTTTCAGGGTTGGTTTACAAGTAGTTCAGATTTTTTTTGGATCTACCAGTATTTAGAGGATTGTATCATTTCTAACAGCCTAATCCATTTTCGATTATGCTGTTTAGAACTTTATTAGATTACCTATACTTGGGTTGTGCCAAATTATGCTCTTGACAGATTTGGAGGGAATCCTAACAAGATTGTTGGCCCTTTGAATGTATACATATTTTTGTTTAATCATGCCCAACTATTAGAAGTTTGATTGCACCTTTTTTCTGATGGATTCCATTATCTGTTAATTTTGGGCTGGCCTGACAAGAAAATGAACCGATAAACTTCTCGCATGGCCTGTCAAGAAAAGAAAAGGAACTGATAAACATAGTTGGAGCTATTGGTAATGCACTGATTGCTTCAAGTGAGCTGAAGTTCTGGCTTGGTGATATTGCTTGTTGTATGCATGAGCAGATCGTGCTTCGAGGCAGAAGGTAAGTACGTACTTGGTTTCCGCATTTTCCATGTAATCAAATAAACTTGGTCAATATAATTGTGTCCAGCCGGTCAACCACTATTTTGCTTCATTTCTTTTTGCTTCCTTTTCTTGCCATTCTAATTTTCTTTTGTCATTTCAAAGGGTTGAAGAGCAGAAGTCAACATGGAAAGGGAAAAGCTTCTAAGAAAAGTAATCGTTGCTAGCCAAGTGTCGTCCCACGGTTATTTGAAATCTCAGTTTTTTTTGTTATGATCAATTATGTAATTAATTCAAGAAATTCTGTAGTGCAAATCAATTTTTTCTTTAGAAGTATTGTACCTGTGCCAAATCTGATTTGAGGTGTATTAAATTCAGGACATAGTTGCGATTTGGGAGGTGCAGTACTGGCCATGTGTAAAAACCATTTGTGGTCCACTTGTTCTTGAGCCTTATCATTTGTACTCTCTCCCATTTCAAATATAAGATATATTTTTTTGTACTCTTTCCCATTTTAAATATAAGATGTTTGGATAGCTTATTTAGTTAATTTTGACTTAATTAAGTTGTCCCGACGGAGTACATCATTGATGGTTTTGCACTCATATCGTTCATCTAAACAGGTCGTTGCAGGACCCATCATGTTTTTCCTTGTCATGTTCCTTTTCACGTTGCTAAAAGCCTAGAAATCAAGACAGTATCATGTAATACAGTGCTATTGATTTAATTTTATATATATTGTCATTGTGGTTTGATTTGCCTTGCTACACATCGCCGTAGCGATTGATTATTTTCCTACCGATATAAAATATTATCGTAGCCACATTACGGAAAGGTCTATACAGTAAAGTTTTTATGCATACGATGCCGCGCTCTCCATGACTGTGTTAATTTTATAAACTTTGCTTTTTTTCGGATTAAATGTCACTTTAATGTTGGTATTTATTTTCACAGTATTGTTATCTTATCGTGTGATCTGTGTATTTTTAGTAAAAAAAAGTTTAGCTGTCCCATAACAACACACGGGCACGCTACCTAGGATATATCACAGGACAAATGCCATGTGACCAAGCCAGTACTCTGTACTATACTGTCCCATACCATGTAATCGCTTGCCAAACGCACATCAATTGAAGGTCGATCGACTCATGTATCAGTTTTATTTATTATCTATACTCTGCTTAACACAGGCTTCTTCTGAGTTCCTCGCAAAAAAAAAGGCTTCTTCTGACTTTGATTTGACCACAAGATCAACTTTTTTTTTGATTTTACCACGACATACGTTTGGCGTGTCACGTGTGGGAAGCAATGTAATAAATAGCGGTGGTAGCGGTCGTAATTGCGGCCGCAATAGCGGTAGCGGCCCGTTGCCGTAACCGCTATAAGGTAGCACTCTAAACTTTGTACCTTGGAACTTTGCGGCCGCTATTCTAAATAGCGGGGCGATATTGCGGCCGTAATTACACGTAGCAAGTTTCAATAGCGTGGAAGCAAATAACCCTTATGCAGACGGAGATGATTCAAGTGACTATGAAGCCGATGATATTGTTGCTTCTAACAATGACAACAAATGATAGTCTTGTGTATTATTTTATGGCTCATAAGTCATAATATGTTCTTTGCAAACTCTTAATGTGATGATTTAGTGCGTAGAAAAATCAAGTTTGTTTTCTTAATTTAAGTATATGAGACCTAAGTTCTTCGAGTGCGATTAAATGTCTATTTATACTCTTTTTCATGATATATGTACTTAAAATTATGTGAGATTATTAGGTGCTGCTGTTGAAACTTATCGTCCGCAATATCACCCGCTACCCACCATCCGCTAGCTCGATACCAATCCACTACTAACCCGCTATACGCTATTTATTAGCTTGGTGGGAAGCAGGGATGGAGGAGGACATAAAAAAGCGCCGAGCGCGGTTAGCGGCCAGCCGAATGTGCGCCTGCACGCGCGTCGTCCTCTGCAGTTGTACACAGGACCAGAAGAGACGCGTCGTCTGGCGGCGTCAGAGATCCGATCTCATCTACGTACGCCCTACGACTACGAACTACGGGGGTGCACATGTGGGCGCACGGAACGGCGACGCGCATCCTGGCTTCCTTTCCTGCCGTCTCCCTTGCATGTGACCGTATTTACGGCACGCCGCAGCCAGCAAGGTTAACACCTATCTGGTGTTCACAAACGGCGATGCTAGCATTAGGATGTCTTTTTTATTTGCATAAAAGAGTCGAAAGGTTGGGCATTAAGTCGTTTTATTACCATTGTCCAACTTTTCTACTACGATAATGATATTGTGCGGATGTCCGTCCCGTCCAGACGGACCCGCACTTATCCGTCGCTCTCCGCTCGACCCCCGCACCCACTCACATCTCGTCTAGTGACCCCCGCACCCACTTGCTCTCTCCGCTCGACCACTCCTCTGCACCCACTCCGCTGCCGCGTAGCGCGCCGTTCTCTGGGTCGCCGCGCGCACGCGCACTGTCGCCCCTCCCTCACTCCCTCCCTCCCTCCACGACCTCTATGTGACCCCCACCGGAGACGAGGACAACGGCGGCGGCTCCGACGAGGTAGGTCGGTCCTTTGGATCTGAGCCCTTCTCCTCCTTCTCCTCCTCCTCTGGATCTGAGGGACGCGGTGGCGGCTAGGGTTCCGGCAAGCTCTCGGGTTCTTCCCTCCTCCTCCGGCGAGTTCGGAGGTGATGGGCCAGGGCTGGAGCAGCCTGTACCTCAAACCCATCTCCTTGTTGTTTTTCGTACGCCTTTTTTGTTGTTTTCTTCGTGTTGCAATGGGATTTTGGGATGTTGCAACAGATGTTTTCCGAACGTTACAATGAAATTTTTGGGTTGTTGCAACATATGTTTTTCCGAATGGTTGATTTTTACGATATTGCAGTACATATTTTTCGATGTTGCAGCACATATTTTTCAATGTTGCAGTACATAATTTTCGATATTGCAGCACATATTTTTTCGATGTTGTAGTACATATTTTCCGATGTTGCATTACTTGTTTTTTCGATGTTGCGTTACATGTTTTTGTGACGTTGCAGCGCATAATTTTCGATGTTGCAGCACATATTTTTTCGATGTTGCAGCACATATTTTTCGATGTTGCAGTACATATTTTTGATGTTGCAGTACATATTTTTACGATGTCGCGGTATTCATATTCTGATGTTACACTACATAGTTTTTCCATGTGTTTTGCGATGTTGCACTTAGAGTTTTTCGTGCTCTTGGGACAGAGGACGTGGTGGGGGCAACGGGGTGATGCATGGGGCGAGGGGGGTGTAACACCCCTGGTGTTAACTTTAAGTTAAGCAGTGGATTAAGGCTAACCCAAACAAGTTAGTGAATTGTTAAGAGTTTTAGTTAACACCCGACAAATGGTGACAAGGTGTTGAGTTTAACTCTTCTAACATAAGCCCTAACTTAAACTTTGCTTATATGTTTGTATTTTCAAAACATGCATGAGTAGTTTTAATCATGTCTTTTCATGTGCATCACCTAATCATGGACATATCTTGGGCATATGAAAAGTTGCATGTTGATTTGGATCAAAAAGTTATATGATATGATAGTTTCAACTTTGCTTAAAAACACTTTTGCTAATCGAGTAGGAACATGGGATGTCAATTAAACCTTGCATTCATGTTTAAACAACTCTATTTTAACTCTTGAACAAAAGTTGTTTAGGGTTTCTTTTGGAAAAGTGTGAAGAAAATGTTTAAAAATAGCTAAAACTCTAGTTTAAACCTTTTCTTGATGCTTCTTTGATCAATATAGAACTTTGGTTTCTGTTCTGGTTCTGAAGTTTTGCCATAAATAAAAGTTAAAGTATTAGTTGTTTACTACAAACTTTGTTTAAGGACCCAGGCTAAATTAATTTCTAACATGTCCAAATAGTAGCTTCAAGTTTGAATGTGATGCCGTTTTAGGCTTTAAAAATAATTCTGTCTGGAAATAGCAGTTATCAAATTCAAATTGAGAATTTATTTAATCAATTTTCATAAATAAAGTTTGTGCAACCTAGTTTCTATGAATTGGTGTGATGTTTGTATCTGAAATTGTGTCATTGGTTGTGATGTTTGAACAGTAATTAGCCCCTAATTAATTATTTAAGTAGCTAATCAAAATTAGTTTCAAAACTGAAACTCCATGTACATGTTTTCAAACTTAAAATCTTACAAACTAGTGATCTTTTGAAGTTGGTCCTTAAAGCAAAAATGGAGATGAGAGATAAATGAATAACTTTTATTAATGGATATCATCAAGTTTATATTTGGAATCCAGAGTTAGAGAGGGAGAAAGACATGTTGTCAGTATGCTACAGTAACACCGGCAGCAGCTTGCTTGCCGCATCACAGCTGTGCGCCGTTTGGCCGCCTTCGCGCCGCCTATCGCGCGTGGACGCGCGGCCATCCGCATGGGCGCACTCGAGTAGCTACTGGCGCGCCTAGAGGCTTCGTCCTCGCTCTTTTAATCGCTCAATGCTGGCGTCGTCTCTCTTTTTCCTCTCTGTTTTCTCCACTCGCTGCCGGCAAAGCTCCCGCGGCTGCCACTTGTTTCCCTGCCTCCGAGCTCCCTCGCACCCCACCGCGTGCACCACCGCCTCCGCCTCGCCCTCCTCTTCGCTCGGCACACCTCAGCCGAGCCGGGAGCCGCCGGCTGCGTAGCTACCGCCGTACCGCCGCTCGCGTGGCCGGGCCACCACCGGCCGCGCCAGGCCAAACTGACCGCGCCACCGCTTTTCCCTACTCACGCTGCCCCTCCCGCACTCCTTCCTCAGCTCCACCGTGCCCCACAGGGCCGCCATCTACGAGCCACCGCCGGTGCACGTGACCGGCCCGCTGCCGGTCATCTCTGGCCACTCCGCGGGCACCGACTGGTGCGGCTAGTCTCCCGGAGCTCGCCGACTAGTCGGCCTCCACCGCCGTGCGCCCCTCCTCTGGGAATTGGACGGCGCTCTCCTCCCCTGCTCCTGCTCTGCTCTGTGGAGAAGAAGGGGGTGGCGAGCAAATAGAAAGAAGGGCAGGGGGCTAGGTGAGAAAGTTGTGACTCATTTGAATAGTTCCAAATAGTGCATATGTACTGCGATTTAATTCCTCTAAAGCATAGGGTCCTTTTTGCAAAGCTTCTAGGCCGCGCCTGGGCCACGCCGCGTGGGCCGGCCTGCCTTGTGCATGGGCTGGCCTCCCTGCTGGACCTGGCCGAGCTAGTCCAGATTTGGCCCAAGCGATCCTTTTCCTTTTTATGCGTTTTGTTAATTATCGAAAATATGCTGATTTTGTGAATTTCATAAGTAATTATAGGAGTGTGATAAAATCATGAAACTTTGTGTGTAGCCTTGTTATGATGTTCTCTACATAGAAAAAATATGAAATGAGCATTTTCAGTAGTTTTGCTATGTTTCAAAATTACCTCTTTTAATTAAGAAATGCAACTTCCATAATTTTTGTAGACTAGAATAAATGTCCATAAATTATGAAATTTGTTTTGTCACTATTTTATGATGTAACCAACCTCCACAAAAAGTTTGGGATTAATTTGGCAATGTTTAATTCAATCACCTTTTCTATGCTTAATTAATTAATTAATTGATTAAGGTAATTAGAGGTTGATCCTAATATGACTTGGGTGTAGTTTTGGAGTTGATTGTAGTCTATGAAACACATTCATCCTGCTGTTTCATGGCAAAGTAATTACCATCTTGTTATGATCATAATCAATTTGTGTTGATAAACTGTAAAAGTGCTTGTTAGTTAATTAAGCACTTCTTTAGTGGATGCATGTATATATGTGATCTTGCTTGCTCTCTTCTATGCAACCTCTTGGGTAAAAAGATTAAGCTATAATAGTGCTTTCATGTTAATATCTTGTTAATCCTTGTTTAGTATAATCATCTTCTATTAAAAGCTAATTTTGTTGTTTAAATGATGTAAGTTTGTAAATAAATGTAAGTTTATACGAAAGTGAATGTACTTACGTCATGTAATGTTCCTTTGCTTACTTATGCTAAGTGAACCATAGCATCCCTAGTGCTCTTTTGTGATGCTTATGTTAATTACCTTTCACAGCTACATGTTTTGCTTAGACCAATCTTATAAATCGCATGTTAGACTTGAGATGCTTTCTATTTTAACAAGAAAAGTTCATGTGATGTTTTAGATAGATAACTTGGTCACTAGTACTTGAATCAACATGATATGACCTTGCCTTGTCTTGTTCGACTAGTATAATGTGAATTGTGTTGCTTTCTTGTTGAGCACATAATCAACTTGTTAGTTAAATAATTGAAACGCTTTGTGAAATGTAACCCTAGTTCTTAGTGAAGGAAAGTTGTACTCAAGTTTGCTAATCTTGATTGGGTTCATCCATGAACTAGTATGTTATATGTCAAAGTAGTTGTTTTGGTAATTTGGGTCATACTGTGGTAACCAATTCGCGAGTAAGTCGCTAAGATAGGATGAAAGTCGAACCTCTTAACGATTAGTTACCTTAGTTTACCCTTCAGCGTGTTACTTGTCCTTCATGTTTGTAATGTCGCTATTATGTTTGTTTCACTCAAACACGCATTGCATCCATGCATACCATTTAGGTATGATAACAGGTGATGAATCGATTGGTGGACTACGAAGTTGAACCCGAAGATGGTGTAATAGGGACCAAGTCTAGAAGATAAAGATGATGGTTGATCATGATCTGAAGATGAAGCTAACTAACTAACATTGTGCTTCAAACCCAGGCAAGCCCTGGAGCATTCTAAGCCTCCTATCTCTCTTTTTAAAATTCACTTGAGTATACATTTTGTATTGTGCATTAAGTTATAAGCGTTGATTCGAAACCCGTTGCTACATGACTTACCTTGTCCACAATATATACCTGCAACCTTACTAATATGTACAAGTCACTCTATGCTTAGCTATACTTATACCGGTAGAAGTCGGGTGATTCCTGTCATCCGCGAGATTTAGGTGGCTACTCGGACACGGTTGGCTATATTTGCTATCATGGAAAAAGAACCATGTGATAATGGATAACTGGAGACCGAGCGGGATCCGGTGCTACTATGGTTGTTGTTGATGCCGGCTAGGCATGTATTCTTTGATCCTGTCTGTGTCAATTAAGGACCGCTTCGTTGTTGGACCTTGGTTAAGATTGAAGGTACCAAACACATAGCAGGGGCCTGAGTTATAGTTGATTGTGAAGCCGATCCTCGTTTGGGCTGAGGTATTGGACCGCTAGCACTGCTGGGAGGAGAGCCTGAAGGAAGGGGACTGGTCCAAGACCATGTTTGCTACGGGCTTCGGGCAATTCATGTGAGGATGCAGGACCATGAGTTTTGCAAAATGGTCCAGGCTCACCACTGAATGGAGTGAACGGTGATCCACGTGAGCTAATGAGGGCTTGTATGGGTGTGTATTTGGGATTGCCCAGCTGGATGTGATCGATTCGAATCGCCGTCTCTCTCGGTTAGTGAGAAATTTGGTCATTGTCCAGCGGTCGTAGTAACTGATGAAACATCATGGTTCTGTAGATTATGATAAATGAATATGGTTACTACTGTGATACCTATTAATCAAATGATTGTTACAGGATAGATACAAACTTAGCTACAATTGGTTTCACTGAACCTGATGCTAAAATTCGAAAGTAAGGATTACTTTAGTAAGCTCTTTTGCAAAGTACAGCTATCCAACTCACACCACCATATATGACCCTATATATCCTTGGAGTCTTTTATTTTGTTCTCTGTTGGGTAAGTCTTGCTGAGGACAATTGAGTACTCAGGGTTTTATCCCACCCTGTTGCAGGTGAAGTGCTCTGTCTGCTGAAGGTGGAAACTAAGTGCCGGTGGGCTCGGCTAATCTGTATATGCTTCTTATCTATGCTTTTGGTTGGAGGTGTCATCTGAGCTAGCAATTTGATCCAAACGTATGATTTGGTAATCACTTCAAATCGATGTTTCAACTTAACTGATTTGAAAGTGACTTGTATTTGTTACTTGTAATCCTATTGTAATATCATTTCTGCTGCAAACTTTGAGTATATGATATGTATTTACTTAATCAAGTACGATCTTAGTTGTGAAGTTGATTTATTGAGACCCTTCATGGTACTCAACGGACTACCGGGTTTATATAAGAGGCGGTATGCGCGTGTCAACGTGTTAACGAGGACAGTCATACTTGATCTTGTATAAATTGGGAGGTTCTGTCACAGGGGGGCGAGTGGGTTCCGTTCTATTCCCGCGGCGGGGGCGGGCAGTTTTGGGAAGCGGGGAGCGGCGTTCCGTTCTATTCCCACAGGGGGAGCGGGCGGTATTGAGAAGGGGTCGGTGTTCCGTTCGTTCTATTCCCGCGAGAGTGGACGGGTTGGGGAGGGCGCGGTGCGAAGGGTCTGGCGTCCAGACGTGTCTCGCGCGCCGGATTTCCGAGTGCTAGGATTACCGATATGCAAATAAACGACTTTTGGAACTCAAAATAAATTTTGACATATACAATGTTTTTACAATTTCTCCTATCAGGAACAGATCCATGTATAAGGCTCGAGGGCAGATAAACACAGGCCAGGGTCAAATTATGTTCTCGGGACCAGAGTGTGCATGTTCATCGTAGAAAGGGCACTATCTATAATGCAACCTTTTTTCTTTAAAGTCAGGTTTCATGTTTCTATTTCCAATTAGAAACAGTTGTTCGGGCTGCCCATTTGATCACAAATTAAGGTTTATCTACAAGAATATCTCATTTCTTGTTTCAAAATTAATATCTAATCTAGTTAACATGCATGTTTGTGTATTTGCACTCCAAATATAACATATGTAGTTCAAATATCAATTCCTCAAATATATATGATGGCTGACCTTCAACCCTATACAAATCACGGTCTTCTCTATATCATCACTCTTAGGCAACAATGGGTGATCTTCTTTCGATTGGAAACATGAAGAAAATAATAGATGTTGGCATTGCAATCAAAGAGGCCTTTGAAACAGCTAGGAGGAATGAGAAGGAGTGTAGGAGCATCAAAAGAGTCATGGGCAGAGTGTGTGGTTTAGTCCATACGCTCAGCGTGAGCCAGGCACCGATGCTTCAGCACCCTACGAAAAAGATTTCAAGGGCACAGTGCGGTGGAGCAGGGGGGGGCTCAAGCCCCCTATCGCCGTTGATCCCACAGAGTCTCCCTAGAACCCCTCTGGTACCTACTACTGTTTGTTCTTCTACAGTATGTCATTCTGCACCCTAGCGAGTTTCTTAGCGGTGGACTTCATCGTGATGACCTAAAGAACAACGTTCTTCTTCCCACAGCGACTGACGAGCTCTAGAGCACCCTTTAGGCTATCTAACATAGAACCGAGCGTCCTTGCAACCACTAGGTGCTACACCATAGGCTCCGCGCTCGCTGTCAGCAAGGGCACCAACCCACAGACGTGGTCTGCCACCTTCACGATAGCCTTGCACTCTCTTTGGTTGGTCCGGTAGTCTGAACCGCCTCCCTGATGGTGATACCGATGTCGATGATCTTCATCAAGACATCAGCCATCGCGGTGATCGTATACCGTACCTAAGAGTGACATGTGATTAATTTGTATATGAGTAAGATTCTAATCTACAAACAACCCTTGAAGAAAGCATGGAGCAAGAAAGAAGGATTGATATAGTGAAGGGAGGACTTGGAAGAGCGAGGCATTATGTAAAAAAGCCACATATCCACCAGTAGCACCTACAGACCCTGACGCGCGTCTGTAGTAAGTCGCCGACGGGGGTCGCCGGTTCGATGAGGTCAACACGCGTCTGTAATAAGAGCTTACTACATACGCGTGTGAGTAAAACGTGTCTGTGCTAATATGCCAGTGCGTTGCAACGGGAGGAAAAAAACCATTAGATGTTAATAGGAAATAAGAACAAAAATGTTATATATCTATTTATGTTTTACTTTTTCATAAATTTTAATGGCTATAATTTATTTATGATGATCATGACATCTGTAATAAAATTAATATCATTAATAATATGACAATGTTCTATTAAGTCTGTAACGAATTTAAATACTCTCATTGTCTCATATCGTAAGTTCTTCGGACTTTTTTTTAGATAGATAGCTTTTACTACGCTTCTACATATAAATTATGTCTAAATACGTAGTAAAAGGTATATATTTAACATTATGGTAAATATCCCCATGTGTTATAGTAACTCATTTTGTAGCCACTTTATGGTAAATAACATTATGGTAAATAATATATATAGCTACTACCCTACAGCTGGCTACAAAATAACTTATTCTGTAGCCACTTTGAGTTACGATAATTGCTATGCTAATTTACGAGATTACAGTAACTCCTTACTATGTGATTTACTATAACATTATGGTAAATATCCCCATGTGTTATAGTAATTCAACTATCGTAAATTAGTATATAAAATTATTGTAAATAGAGGTGGCTACAAAATAATTTATTTTGTAGCTAGCTATAGAGTATACTCTCCCTCAGGGGCGGATTCAGGCCCCGGGCTGCCCGGGCTGCAGCCCGGGGCGTGGCCTGAAACCATCAGTAACAGTCCTGTTGTGCAGCCTAAAATGTCTAAGCAAATAGTCTTTCAGCACGCTACCAAAACTTGACCTCAACGCCTCCAGCCCACCCCCAACAAGAAGGAAGCACAAACAGTGCCAAAATTTCTAGCCTTTTAGAATTTAGCCCCCCTCCTAACTGATTTCTAGATCCGCCACTGCTCTCCCTATATATATATATATATATATATATATATATATATATATATATATAGGACTGCGCTAATTAGCACCCAGGGTACTAAATATTATTTAGTACCCGACCTCAATCCCTCACCCGCGCGCGTAAGCGAAGGTTCGCTTGGTGCCTGGCCGCCCACGTACGTTTCCCAGCCGATCAGTTTTTTTTTTCTTTCGTACTTTTTTTTGGACTAAAAGCAGCCGATTATTTTCTTTTTTTCTTTCAGTTTTTTTTGACCCAAAGCAGTTGTATTGCTGGGACCGGCTTTTTTTTCGTAGTCACATGGCACGTGTGGTTTTCCACCTCCTTGTTCAACTTTTTATGGTTTCAATATTTGAGAACTTTTTTATGGTTACAATAATTAAGTTTCCGTCCTTGCTTTGATGGTTCCCAACTCGCAAATAATCATTCGAAGCATATTTCAAACCATAATCTTTTTTCACCGAAAACAGGAAAAAAAAAAGGTGATTGAATTGTGAAAGAAGATTGCAATACTTGCACTTTGAATACACAGTTTCGTGGCTCCATCCGAGTTATTCCACAAATCACATACATCATTGGGATCATAAATATTGGAGTTCTAACAGCTCATAGACCAAACTATATTACTTTTTTAATCAGAAATAATACAATCTGTGAGAAAAAACAAAAACTACTATCTCTCTTCCTTCTCTAGCCCCTCTCTCAAGGCTGCCAATTGCTTCACCTATCAAAAGAAGCAGAACAGAAAAAAAAATAAAAAAGAACTTTCATGGTTAATAACAGAGTAAGCCATGACAGAATATTTTTTTTCTGATTTGTAACGTGGCCTCACAAAATGAAAGTATCATCGACCATAGTCAATTACTTATGATCAAAGCATTTCAGTCATAAATAGTGCTAGGTACGGTCATTAAAAATGATGTACCATAGAAATCTCAACTATCCGTGACAAGGGCATGTTGAAATGAAGATGGCATGTATCCTGAACAGCTAACACCAACTTTGTAACTACGAAACGTCGATAATGTTTCAACTGGCTGTAGTGAAGCATAATTCTTTGTAAGTTGTTCATATTCACAGCATGGTTATTTGCGACAAGTGCAGAGATATTATTAATTGAAGAACCATAAAATTTGATAAGGTGATACCCATATGTTCTATTCTATGAATGATAGAATAAATCTAATATAAGTTTGAATTATCTGATATAGCAGAAATACATTTTTTCTAACTTGTAATCCATTGCTGAATACATAGTACATGAAGGATACAACATCCACTAACCTTTTTTTTAATATAATACGACTATAAGACCTTCAAGCTGACTTAAATGGGAAATAAGTATGCAAAAATAATTCAATAAGCCAATGATACATTATAGATACTCTAGATGGACACCTTGAGCTATTTAAGTAAAATCACAATGAAAATTCACTATATAAATGCAATAAATGCAGAGAAGCAGACACTTGATTTCAGGATTTTCACTTTACCGGTGGGAAACCCTCGACAATCATCTTGTTTTCCAAAAGCTGGAGCTACTTATGTATATGAATAAATATGCCTCTATTTTAGAACAGTATCTTAAATGAGAGTCCCTCAAGACAGAATTGAATAAACTGGTTGGGCATCTAGTCAGCCTCATTCTCTTGATGGAAAGTAAGGTATTGCAAGCACTAGGCAACTGCATAGTGTACCAAACCGGCACAAGGTATAAAAAAGAGGTAAAACATCTCATTTACCTTATCCATTATTTTTTTCAGTCCAATACACTGCATAGAACCAACTGATTCTGCAAGTGTGCAAAGGCATAATCAGTGACGTTACTAGAAAAACACCGGCTTAAAAAGATATACTTTGCATTTGACCTCTGCAGTGCACTTGGTCCTCCCAGGTTAGAGTTCTCTGCTTGCAGATTTCCTGCCATGCCAAATGAAGTATTAGAAGTCATGCTAGATCATAGTACAACTTTACAACTTTACAACTTTACGGCACCATCTGTCTATCCTCTTGACTTTACAGCTCCAGATCCTTCATGTGGAAGAACAAGGCTGTATTCTTTACAGCTTACACTCCTTCACAGCTTCTTTTAGCAGATAACACAGCAAGAAACTAATGGCAGACTAATGTAAACAATCTAAATAAGGAATTCTATGATTACTCTAATAAATGAGCTACTTCCCCTACAAATTTAATTATCTACCAACTCAAACTCAAAATTAGCTCATACTTGGCAGGGGTGAAAAATAGAATTCAGATGTTCCATTACAATCACAAGCAAATCGACACATATTGTAGAACTTACTTTATTCTATTTCTAAAAGGGCTAAGTGTTATGTTAAAATCTAGGATAGCAGTAGTGTAGGAGCTAATGTAGCATTTGAAGTAAACTAAAAATCACATAACAGAAAGTATGTTTATAGAGTGGAATCAGGCGTAGGAATTATTTCAGATACTAATTTATCCATGCAGTTCAAGCGTGGTCACTAACCAAAATTAAATTAAATTAGGAGTACATGTGTGAGCCATGCGCCCATGCAGCCAAATTAGCTGTAGTCCAGCTTTAAATGTTCAAGTTATCTTGTATCTGCGGTACCAGATAAATTTAATTTACTCAACAATTTTCTAGAAGGAAGCATCAAACTTTGAACAGATAAGAGAAACCTACTATCATGTTATTTCTCAATCCCCAATAATCATCACAATTGACTGCAATGCAAATGTTTCCATATTCCAAAGGAAACTGTGAAAACTGAAATGATACACTACTTCATATGTCCAATCAATAGATTTTTCAACTATTAATAGTATCAGTAGCTTGATAATTGAATATATTAAAACTTAAGAAAAATGAGCACAACATCGTACACAGTACCACACCATCACTCTAGGGATGGGATGCTGAAGAGGTGTTACCTCAGCACATCAGTATCACTATAATGTCTTCTAAAACCTGCAAGAGCAAAATAATATGCATTATTAATTCATTGGTCAACAAGAATAGGAAAATGGGGCATACGCCACTCTCCACAATCTCCCTATCTCATTTGCATTACCTCATAATGAATATATATATCTAAATGGATTTATCTCTTACAAAATCGAAACCAGCATAGCACAATCAGAAAAGGAAAGAAAGCAAAGTTTACTGCAGCACAGAGGAAGACAGAGCCAATGAGGGCAAGACAAGAGGAAGACAAAATTACCTAGAGCACACAAACATGGACAAACTGATGTCTCACTTGGACATCAGCCCATCACACCATCTCATTCAGCACGTGAACTTCATGGCCATCAGCTCCGTCACTACAAAAAAACCCACCAAACCATGACAAGAGTCAGTTTGGTTGACAGGTCAGAAAAGGCATAAGCTGATTAAGTGAAGTCTCCGACACATAACTACTTGGGTAGCTGGATCTTCAATCAAAATTGGCCAAACTCTAGCTGCAGTGATGATCAAGTTCAAGTTTTAATTTGCCATGCTTATGCATCGAGCAAAAAAAGAGCTGCTAATCAATCCACCATAGTTATTATATCACAGCAGCAACACTTATAATGTCATAAATTAATCACGGTACTAACTCTGTCTCAAAATCAGTAGTTAATTGAATAAGTGAATCCATTCAATTAAATTTTTATGAATGAATCATACTGCAGAATGTGCTTCTAAATAATATAATATTTTTTACAATGAACATATAAACCATTGGGAACAACTGAAGGATCAACTAGTATTTCTATCCGGATAAAATCAAGCAAAATGATAGAACCTGATGGTATCAAGTAAATATTTGGAATATCTGTGTATCAAGCAAATATATTTGCAATATCTATGTATCAAGGTGGGCAAGATCATGATCACGGATGGGGCCTAAGTTAGTTCAACAAGTGCTACTTCGGCAAGCAAATAGATAAAGAGCCGAAAACATTTTGTCTTGTGGGCTAGAGACTTCAGAATTATATGGAAATCCGGAGCTGAAATCACGATGGATCTCATGGATCTCGCAGAGGGGAGGAGCAGGGCTCGTACCATACCTCGATCTTGATGAACATGCTGTTGTCCCACAGCGGGATTGCGTTGGTTTTCAACTAAATCGACAGCCTCCCTCCCAGATCGAGGTGTGGCAAGGCTGCCTGCGGGCAACAGCATTGTCACCAAGTATTTCCATTTTCTCTGTTCTTTTTTTCCACCGAGCAAGCAGCCCCCAAGCATGGGATCCTGAACCCCTTCACTGTCTCTAAAATCGCAGTGACCAGGAGCCCTACCTATCTTCACAGCAGCCGGCAATCATAAGCTTCCCTAATCCTCTTCCTTCTCCATAGCTGTTGCACTACTTCCTCCCAAAATGAGAAGAACAATATGGTTAACGCCAGCTGGAGTCATGGTCAACGTTGTTGTACTAGCGCAAGGACTAAAACGGGAGGAAAATCACCTGGATCCCTTGAGGTAGTGGAAGAGCTGGGGCTGCCGCACCACAGTGGGGACGAGCGTGATGTCAGGAATGACCTCGCCGGGCGGTAAATCTCGGGACACCACGCCCGCCTGCCTAGGGAATCTGCCCGCCAAGACACCTTGCACGAGATCCCTTCTAGTTGCCTGGAAGGGAGCAGTGGGGCATCGAAGTACCAACGATGGAGGTCAGTCGATTCAAAGGCATGGAGAAGCTCCATGGGCACCTCAAGCGCTGGCGCTGAACCAGGCATGCTCGAGGCGATTCTTCTCTTCTACCCGAGTGCGGTGCAGGGATGGAGGGCAACAGGGCGCGGCGGCGCACAGGTGCGACATCCAGGAGGCGGCGCGGCGCAGCGGCGTGCAGGTGCGATATCCAGGAGGCGGCGGAGGCTCGGCAGCGCAGCCCGGCGCTGGTTTGGTCGAGCACGTGCTGGTTGCGAGAAAAATGGGCATCGTGGGATTAGTGGGCTTATGGGCGGTTGTGGGCCGGTGGAGTGTGGACCTGGACACGCCAGGCGCTGGACGGTTGTCGGACCAGGCGAGGCTGGCTGGCTAGTCGGACTACTGGAATGTATGACTCGGGTACTGTTTATTATTTAGTACCCAGGGTATAATATAGGATACATATATATATATATATATATATATATATATATATATATATATATATATATATATATATATGACTTTCTTTGTGGGCCCATAATCAAGAACCGACATATCCGCTGGTGATTATGACGTTATATGCATTGATATGGTGAAATATCGAGTTATATGACTTTCTATGTGGGCCCATAATCAAGAACCGACATATCCGATGGTGATTATGATGGGTCAAATCGGTTCCATCTAAACTGAGCAGATCAAGATGCCCTGACGAGGGGATTCAAATTGGGAAAGAAGAAAATAAACTAGATCTAAATAAATAATTTTGTTATAAAAGGCTCACTAGCACACTAATAGAAACATCGGAGAAGATGGGACCAAGCTAACTAAACCAACACCCAATACTAATACATTTAATTCATTAAGTGGCAGTTTGTTTTTCCTGTATCATGTAACATAATTATATTGGATTTTGATTATGTATTTTCTGACGTTATTTTTTTAGTTTGGGCCAATAAATACTATTACTCTCGTTGCACGCACGGGACAACTAATTCTATGTCGACTTTAATCAGAATTCAGAATTATAGATTTTTATGAATCCTCAAATGACGTCATATAATTCGATGTTTAACTCTTTCAACACATCGACAGTATGAAGATTAAAGCTATGATATATTTAGAAGTAAATATTTATGTGCTTCGCAACAGTAGAAAGAAAATTATTGTTATTGTATTTTAATTCAATATAGATTTACTTATAAGGTATTTAAGATCAAGAGAACCACATGGGCTCCTAGCCATTGGGAGGCTCCACGCCACCCTGATTGTTTCTGACTGTTCTTCGATCCTATGGCTGGTATTGCTTGAATCCGCTTCTATCTGGAGCATCTTGCTGTGGTTTTTGTTGCTTTTACTTCTACTCGGCACCAAAAATATATATCCGGCTTCTGTTTCCCAATGCAGATTCCCCCTCTTGTGGCTAGGGCGAGCCTCAGTACGGGGCTCCACATCACCCTGATTGCCCATGCATTGCAACGGGTGATAGACAAATATATCATTACCATCACTTCCAAACTTCAAGGGCCAATAATTTAACCTCGTTCATGAAGTTTATCGCGATATCTTGTATGGTGTTGTTGCGTGCATATCTAATTATTTGACACACGGCAAATTTATAGTTATGAATGAATAAATTATTTTCTTAGTTGGAAGTAATAGGTATTGATAAAGTACTTTCTCCATTCCAAATTTTGTGAAGTTGTGCGCGACGGTGGCTGAGTAAACTTCTTCTATTTATTCTTTTTTATTTTGGATCCATTTGGTTCAACTCTGCTTTACTAGTAGAGCAGTTTTTTCCAACTTCAGCTAGTGGAGCAGTTTCACTGAAACTGATTTAAAAGTACGTTAAGTTCTTCTAATTATTGAAAACAAGAAAATGACTACAATACCCTTTTTGTTTCTTCTTCTCTCTTTTTTCCTTGCCCGACTAATATATGGTTGCGCCTTGCTGGCCTCTGGCCGATCATCTATACGCCCGTGGTCTATGGCGAGTTGTGTGGCTGCTCATACTGAGCCTCCTGCTCGGTCCTCAGTGGCGGGTGGCGTTGTTGTGGTGAGGTGCGGGCTACGCGGGCACGTGACCACTGTGTTGGGCGCGGGCCACGCTGTCATCACAGGCGAGTGGGGGGGGGCGCCCCTGATGCGGTGGTGAGCACGGATCAAGTGGTGATGCGGCCTCGGGTGCTCCTTCTCCGTCTTCCTTGTCCTTTGGAACCTTAATCGAGCGGCTGCGGCGGTGTTTTTTTAGAGGACGGAGCAGTGGCCGGTGGAGTGCGTTATGGAGACAGAGCGGAAGAGTGCAAGTGCGATCAGGGCGATTGAGTGGGCTGGTAATTGGGCCGGATTGAATGGCGGACGAAAAATAGGGTGCAGAGAAAATTTTCCTTTTTAATATTGGGTTTATATATATATAGATAGATATAGATACGTGGAAATTTATTCGATGTTTTGACATTTGGAGATCGATCTAAGCGAACTTCTAGAAACAGATATAGATAGATCATGTATACTAAACAAAACGGAAAAATTTTGTAGAACAGGCAGGGGAAAACGGATGAAAGATATACCAAATAAAACAGGAAACAAAAAAATAATGGAAACGTGCATTGGCTGGACAACGGAAACTGGAAAAGAATAAAAAGACGTACATACATCTGAACGAGCGTGGGAACAAGGGGAACGGCCACCAGACAAACACGGAAAGCAGAGAAGAAATCAAAGGCCTGAACGGCTACGGAAAAATACGGACCGGTGAAAAAGTACCGCAAATGGCCGTGGTGAAAGGATTAGGCTGGACGAAAATTTGTTTAGTGCCATAAATTTTACTTCTCTTTATTATTAGGTATAGAAAGTCAGGTTTCATATTTCTACTAGGATCATGCCCGTGCGTTGCCACGGAAAAAAAACTAATGTCACGATTATTTGAGTTTAATCGTGTCAATTTGAGTTGCATTAAGATACATAAGTCCAAAGGACAAAAGGGCAATCGAATAAAATTGAAGGGCGCAGTTGAAATTAAAGGAAGCAACCCCTTGTTTAGTTCCCTCAATTTTCCCCCAAATTTCACTATGCAAAAAGAAGATTTCCCGTCACATCAAAATATCGGCAAATGCATGGAGTACTAAATGTTGAAGAAATAAAAAACTAATTGCACAGTTTTGTTGTACTTTGCGAGACGAACATTTTAAGCCTAGTTAGTCAAAATTTGGATAATTTTTACCAAATACAAACGAAATGCTACAGGAATTCTGATACAGTGTTTTTCTCCCCAATTCACTGAACTAAACGAGGCCCAAGTTCAAATTCTACTATATATTTAACATGTTACATGGTTACAATACCCATACAATGGCCGACATATATGCATCAACCAATTTTGCTACTTTCTAAATTGCCTATGAGAAATATTGAATCACTTCTTCCTCATCACCATAACAGATCACCACCAACACCCAATATGTTAAATTGCCTATGCTAACGCAACGGTTCACGTTAAGTCCAAAGCTATTTGACTGAACATATTTTAACAAAGTTAAATGACTTGAACACAAAAAAATATCACAAGCACACAGTGCGACGGCACATGCTTACATAAATGTAATTTTTTATAACAAAGGAATAAAAAGAAAAACACAAATTTTAGTTTGTTTTCCTAGCAAAGCAGAACACCAAGATCGTTCCTATGTTATCATGTCACAATTTGGTTGAAATTGGTACCTCATCATGTGTAAAAACTGTAAAAGAATAAAATTTGAAATTAAAAAATGAATGGCACTATGTAGCATGCATATATGTTGCTCTCCTACTCCTCGCCCAGCAACAGTCAAAACAAAGCATTCCTAGAAGCACTAATCCTGCACTATTTGCAAAGATAAAAATAAGCTTGATATAATTGCACAGTGAAGTAGTTGGAGAATAACATAGTAGATGCAGGGCTGCCCAGGATATATATGCTGCCAATGTGTACATAGAAGTGGTAGACAACATTCCAAATAGCAACACCAAAGCTTCCAAGAAATCAAATCACAATAGCTATCAAGGAATGCAATGCAGCAAATCTTCTGTTTATACCTGATTAACAAATTGGTTCTATCACATATACAGTAAAATGGCCATTCTCATTAATTCATGGACTTAGCAAGCAGCAGCATTGGGTTTACGTTGAAATCCAGAAAATAAATGGACTGTGCATGTGCACCATGCTCTGACCCTGAACAAAATGCAGTCGGACAAGCTGCCACCCAAAAGGCTATTGAGACTGTTCTCTGAAACATCAGACTACTAACAAGTGGACGTGCCAAAACCAGTCGTCATCATAAAGCTTATCGCTTCAGCCTGTCCATGAGAAGGTGTTGAGTATCCTTGCTCCCTTGCTGTTGCAATGGCAAAGAAAGTGAAAAAAGAAGCAGATATGTTTTTTTAGCATTAGTAGATATGTTTATCAGTAACAGCAAGAACAACATGTTTCACATATGTGGACAGGAGTCGAATCAGAATTACCATTATATATGGCAATCCCTGTCGGTGGTATCTTCCTCTTCTTCAAGCAGAAGGAGCTGCATCGCATATTATGACCCAAGGTTACCGAGTAAGCGGTGGGAAACTGAATTGCATGATTAACACTATTGCATCCTGATTTCCATGTACTCTAAATTGCATACTGTGACTACCTTGATACCTCGGCCACTCCCGCGTCGGCGTGGTCCAGGTGCCCCGCCGCGTCCGGTCCGTGCCAGGCGACGTGCGCCGCGTCTGGCGCGTCTGCCCCGCGAGGAGCTCGGAGGTCGGAGGTCGGAGACGAAGCGATGTGCGGATCCAGGTGCTGCTACCTTTGCCATCCTTTGCACTCCCGAACACCTTTGCCGTCGTAGTCGCTCGCCCGCACACTGGATCCAGGTGCTGCTACCCGGAGGGGGCCGGGCCGCGTTCGATCTCGTCGGTCATGGGCGTCGGGGCTGCGGCAGCTGCCGCAGGCGCCGACACAGCCACCGTCGTATATTGCCCGTGCTAACGCTACGGCAACATTTCGTACATACACATGCTCCACCCGGTTAGGGACAAACGCCGCGGGTGCCACAATCCTCGCCGGAGCCGCGTCGCCGAAGCGCCTCGACTCTGCCACGCTAACCAGTCACTGGCTTGCCGCGGCCTCGCCCAGCCAGCTGCTTCCTGGCCACGACCGCGTCTTCCTTGCCCTCGTCTTCCAGCCACGTCACCGTCAGCCACATGTATCACAGTAGTCATTTGAAGTGTAGGGCAAAAGTGTTACGTAGCACACACATAGCTCCTGGATACAATAGGTATTTTTGTGATGACATCAAACTATGAAAGGGCCTCAATAAATCATTAAGCATCATGTGTTAATTTTGGTTCTTTGTGTCCATTTTATGTTTTTTTCTGGTATGCAAAACGTACTTTTGTATGAAGCAAATTATTATGTCACTGAAAAACAAACTGTATGTCAATAAAATCATGAGACGATGGCCTATAAATATTTTACCTTTCCTTTGCTTCCACAAATCAGTGGCCATATGCAAGGACATTAAAGGGGTCAGCTTTCCTTTGCTTTGCTGCACCAGAAGAAATGTAAAAGAACATTAAAGGGGTCAGCTTAGTCAGCATAATAAATTAGAATGTAAAAATAAAAAGTTTAACCTTTTTGCATGATGAAAGAGGTCACAAAATATATCCCTTTTCTCCTTTCGTTGCTTCAAAAAATCCTTTTTTTCCTTTCAAAGTAAACTGATTTTCTTTTTCATGTACCATAAGATCAATCGTCCCACAGTGGATCAAATTATATGAGTTGGTTCATATGGCTGAATGTCCTAGCAATGGCAATCTTCCCAAAAACCAAAACCAAACAACTTTCCCAATGATAGTAGCAGTCAATGCTCTATAATGAGTAGCATCATTCACAGCTTCCTACCTGCAGTAAGCAGGCCCATATAACAAGACTCTCGTTATGAATATTACTTGTGAAATTCATTCAAGTACAGGAAATGTAGGTTCATACAGGAAACATATTTTTAGTTTGGCTGTAGTACGTGCACTCAGCATCTGTATTTTATCTGGCAATACTTGCAGCCAAGACTTGTTTGCAGCAATATGTTTAAATTTGAATGGAGTATGTGGTCATACTCACACCTGGGCTCTCCTTAGATTTCAGAGCATACATACAGGTTGTTGATAAGAAAATAAATACATAAAAGAATGCCCCAAAACATTCACCACTGATCAATAAATAAACACCTATTCTGCACTAAAATAAGCATTTTATCAAACACCTAGGCATTTTATCAAACACCTGAACTACAAGCAATGGTAGGCTAACTGTGCAGAGTAACTGAGAAGGACTTCTCCCCTGCATATCGACGATAAAAACAATCTCAATCTCTTTACCCGTCTTCCCCATCCCAAATCATCATAATTTCACATGCCAATCTCAGTTTTCCTAATCTGACATCCTTAATCAACACAAATTGAATCCGTGGAACAGCACAGCCGCACAAGTGGGCAAAGTTTGGGCTCTGGACGCAGGACGGTCAGAAGACAAGCACAGGACAGAGGAGCTCACCAGGGGCGGGACAACAGAGTTTCTCGGAGAACAAGCAGCAGCGTCCTGTGGAGGAGGGCTCCCGGAGAACCAGCTCCTGCGTCCTCGGAGAGGTATATGCATGATTGAATACAAAACTTCAATGAGAAACGCAAGCAGGACAGCGAGGCACGGAGTCATACCTCTTTCGTGATCATCGATGACTTGCTGGACAGCGAGGGTCCCGGTGGCGGTGGCGGTGGCGGTGGCGTGGGCTGTGGCGTGGGCTGTGGGCGTCGGGCAGGGGCCAGCACGACGCCTCTTATGGTGAGCGGAGGCGGCACGACCGGCCTCGGTTGCGGCAGGGGCGGAGGTGCTGATAACGGCGGCGGGCGGAGGTGGGGCAACCACGTGTGCGGAGGCCCCACGCCGATGTACCGCCGCCGTCGCCGCCACAGGTGGAGGAGGAGGCGTCAGAGAGGCGAGCGCTGTTTCCCACGTCCGCGTCGGGGGCGCTCGGCGGCGGCGTCCGGGTGCTCAACGGTGGCGGCGTCAGTGGTGCTCGGGTGCAGCAGCGTCGGTGGCGAGGTGCAAGGCGCTCGTGTCGTGGGCAGGATGGGGACTCGCGGTTACGATGGCGCGCGATCGATGGCGAGGGATCCGGTGAGACTACGGGGACTTTTCTTTTGGCCGTGTGGAGCGTTCGTGCGGGGAAGGTTTGGCGAGGCCGGGCGAGCGAACCAGGGTGAGGCAGTTTTCGCTCGCCTGGTGAACGATTCTCTTAGGAATTTTTTAGTTGTAGAGATTTCCACTTATAAACCGTGCAAATAAGTTTTATCCTCATGAAACCTTTATCATCTCTCTTTATTAATAATATCTTATGTCCTTATTTAATGCTCGTGAAACTGTCACGAAACTCCATCGAGAATAGCCTAATAAATAACGCCTCAATTCTCAAAATCCAAAAAAAAAAAGAGAATTAGTCCACATCTTTAGAAGATCGGCGAACACAGTAATTTTGACCATGCAACGATGTACGATGGTACGCATGATATCTTTGGACATGTGTCGGTAGTTATCAGCATGTTTCATGTCAGGCTGATGAGAAGAGATATTTTGGTCATACAGGCAACATTGTATTATTTGTATATTCCATAAAATCCTCATAAATGCCATATTGGCATATTGCCCCTGTTATTATCCGAGACGGGCGACTCCTGCTAGTCCGTTTTTGCTACCTCCATCCGTATGCCCCTCCCCCCTAGCGTGCACTGTGCAGTACGTGGTCCATGCATGCGTGGCCATCTCCGTCTTTTGTCTGTGGGACGCTCAAACAAAGGCTCAAGAGCAGAGAGGCCTTTACCTGTATACCCCTAAAAAAGATGGTGGTCTCCTACGTACCCCTGAAAAGTTTATTCTCACCTGTATACCCTCACGTCAACTTTTCATTACCCACATGCCCTTCCGTCGGTATTCTGTTATGTTTTCGACGTTAAGTGTGGGACCAAGGTGGAAAAATGACCTTTTCGCCCTCCAGTTTAATGAAACTTCTAAAATTTATAGTAATTCATAGAAAAATCATAAAATGAAAAATGAAGATGTTTTAGAATCCTTGTGAGTATATCTATGCAGTAGGTATGTAATATTGTATGTTTATATAGAAAGTTTCTGCGGTAAAAATATATCAAGTGCCGCGGAACTTGATGTATTTTTACCGTAGAAAATTTCTATATAAACATACAATATTACATACCTACTGCATAGATATACTCACAAGGATTCCAAAACATCTTCATTTTTCATTTTATGACTTTTCTATGAATTACTATAAATTTTAGAAGTTTCATTAAACTGGAGGACGAAAAGGTCATTTTTCCACTTGGTCCCACACTTAACGTCGAAAACATAACAGAATACCGACGGAAGGGCATGTGGGTAATGAAAAGTTGACGTGAGAGTATACAAGTGAGAATAAACTTTTCAGGGGTACGTAGGAGACCGCCATCTTTTTTAGAGGTATACAGGTAAAGGCCTCTCAACAGCAAGAGAGGATGGTCCATCGTCTCCTCCGGTAGTATAGGACACAAAAGATCAAATGATCTCTAAACATGCAAATTCTCTTGGAAAATGGTGAGCACGACAAAGGACACCGCCGCGCGCGCCCTAAAAGCGCAAACATGGCAGTGGCTATTTTGTTTTTGTTTTTATTTCATCCGTTCAAGATTCAAGGTGAATTGTGATATATTTTTCTGCGCATGGTTACGCATGCTAGTGAGACGTCATACTGTCATAGCCTTATAGGAGCGTGAGGTAATATGTTTTTTATAGGATACTATATTGCTCCCATATTTAGCAGGATACCTTGTAACCTTGTCAAGAAATTCATTCGAGGCCAAGGTGAGCATCTCTAAGAGTATCTAATATTTTCTTCCAAAAACATGGAGTTTTATAACTCCCAAAAAAATATTGGAAGGAATAAAGAAGGCCATCTCCAAGAGTTTCTATTAATCCACTCCTATAATATAGAAGACAATTTTACGTCAGGAATCATATACTATTTCTAAATTATCTTAACCACTTTTATATATTCTTTCTCTTTTATACATTTGCATCAGGAACCGTTTCCAAATCTTTATTTTTTTCATGCCCTTCCACCTCTAGATTGGCCGACAAAGACGCGTGTAAAGATAATATACGCGCGACTCGAAAGCGCATAACGCGGAGCAGGGTGACTTTTCCTAAATTCTAAAAGATTTAGGAGGATGGATTAGGAGTTGTTGAAGATGACGGGTTTTTTCTTATCTTGCTAAAAACAAGGAATAGTAAGGGATTTAGGGAACTCTTGGAGATGCTCTGGATCTAGGGATTTTCTAGTGGATATACCACACAAGAAAATTTATAATGATTTTTTAAAATCAATTTAACAATTCAATCAATAAAACTCCCCACACAAGTTGGTTACATATGGATCAAACACCATTTTGATAGTTTGAAATTTTCATAAAAATGGTTACAATATTATTTGCCTGGTCTGTGTTTCCTAAAGGACACATAAATCTTGATTATAACGTTTTCATCAATTTTAGAGAAGACATCCTGCTCAATAAATGTGACTAAATGTATTAACATCATATTTGGATTTTTTTATGACGAATATGGCATGACAATAGAATAATTTATCACTCAATGTTATTATTATTTATGACATTAGATGAGCCGGTTTAGCTTAGGACCAAAACACAACTTCCATATTAACATGTGTGACCCGCTTATTCAATGTTCTCGCTTTCTAAGGCTAAAATGGAAAAGGGGTCATGTAACCACCCTCTTCAGCAAGCACATCATGCACCACTGAGCAAGCACTCTAGTTAATTTATAGAGGATAAAAAATATCAGTAGGAAAATATAACATACAATTATCATAGTTAATTTGTAGAGGATAAAAATAGAAAAATAAAAACTAAAGTGCAACTCGGTCCTATACCGAGAAAATAGGAAAATCAGGCACTATAGTGTGAAGGTACAATGCAACTCTATAGTACATCATGCACTACTGAGAAAATAAAAAGTAAAAATTGAAGTCAACAACACATATAGGGATAGGAGTATCATCACCCTTATAATTATGAGTGAAAGTGCATACCACTGGGATACTGGTTCCTGGATGTACAAAATTACATATACTTCCTCCGTCCCTAAAAGAATGCAATTCTAGAACAGTATCATGTTTTAGTATATCACCTTTGACCAATTATAGATAAAAAATATAAATATTTATAATATAAAATAAATATCATTAGACTAATTACGAAATGTATTTTCATAATAAATTAGTTTAGAGCTATAAATGTGAATATTATTTACTAGAAACTAGGTCAAACGTGAAGCATTCAAAGTGGCACGCAACCCATAGTGTCACACCCCAAAATTTCTGATTTTGGGTTGTGCATAGAAAACACTAATTAAAATAAATGTTTTAATATTCGGATAAAATTTCCTAAGTTTAGTTTATGATAGCATCAATTAGTTATAAAAAATAATATCTTTCTTCTCCAGCACGTCTTTATCTTTTTCCGCAATCAATATTCCTTGTTTCTCATCTTAAGTTCTCGTTGGAAGTTTTCTAAAATCTTTTCTTTATAACGTAAATTATTCCTTTCAGTTTCTCGTCCATCAATCAATCTCTACAAACTTCTCGAGAATTTTTCCGACTTTTTCTGTAGCTTGTTTCCACTTGTCTGTGAGCATAATCTAATTTTTAGATGCTCCAAAATTACCTTTCAGTGAGCTCTAAATATTTTATTTGGATTCCTCATGTTCCATAATGTCTCTGGAAAATTTCCATGAATTTTCGGAGCTTTCGGAGTATTTTTCACGGCTTAAATAATAATTCTGGACTTTTCTGGAATTATTTTATCCATGAAATTAATTAATTTCGAAAATAATAAATATCTCATTTTCCACCAAAGCCTGTGTGCAATAATCCTAAATGCCCATTCATTTATTTACTAATGGGCTTTAATAATTAATTAGGCCTATTAGTAAAGATGGAGGGTGCAACGTCAATTAGCACCATATCGCTAGTTGACATGGAGGTGGAGAGTTTTTCTCCCAATATATACGCACCTACCCCATGGGCAAAGCACACCAAAAACTACCGTAGAGGAGCCCCTAGTTTGGGAAATCTCTCGTGTAGTAAATCATATTTTTCTCATCCTTCTCTCGCCGTCGCTGTCGCCGTCGCTGTTGCCGTCGCTGTCGCCGCCGCTGTTTCCGCCGCCGCCGCTGTCGCCGCCGCTATTTCCGCCGCCGCCGCTGTCGCCGCCACTATTGCCGTTGCCGCCGCTGTTGCCGCCGCCGCCGCTGTTGCCGCCGCCGCCGCTGTTGCCGCCGCCGCCGCTATTACCGCCGCCGCCGCCGCCGCTATTACCGCCGCCGCCGCCGCTGTTGCCGCCCGCCGCCGCTGTTGCCGTTCGCCGCCGCTGTTGCCGTTCGCCGCCGCTGTTGTTGTCCGCCGCCGCTGAGCTCGTATCGCGAGCCGCCGCTCGTAGCTCCGTCCACCCCTCGCCGATGCATCTACAGCTTGCGTTCCGGTGAACTTCCGACGAAGGTTCGGCGAGCTTTTCCGGCCACGTTTCTCATCTTCGGCGAATTCCGCTTCCACCCCGAGGTTCATCTCGATCATCTCTACGCCGTCATGTATTCCTTTCCGCGAATCCATCTTCTATTAATTATGTTTATTTGCTCCATGCATTTGTTTCCTTAACGTCAAGATGTGGGTCAGTTTCGTCTAGCCAGCTACATTGGATGGGGACACATCTAGCCGTTCCAGCCCTGTTCCATGGTCCTGCGCCCCTCGTCTTCTACATCGGTCGTCGCCCACGCGCCGTACTGAGCGTTGCCGTGACCGCCGTCGACAACTTCTTGAGGACCCGGCTGCTGGTTCTGTCGTACTCTCGACAGCACGGTTATGCTGATGGTCAGCACGTCATCCGTATCAAGCTCATGCCACAACAGATATCCTTATGTGTTTACCTGGCCGCTTCGTTATCGTAGCTAGCCCAAGCCAACACACGGCAATTGTGGTGGTCTGCTTACTACAGTTTCCCTTCTGTACAGCATGCAACCATCTAGCGGCAATTCACGCAGTGCATGTGCATGCATATGTACGTATCTACTGTCCACCTGTGTTTTATTTAAGAGCACACTTTCATCATGTCAACACAGCTTGCTCTACCATACCGAAGCAAGGCAACTCTTACACACGTGCACTTCTCCAAATTCACAACTTATATATTCTAGCTCTGTTTTAACTCGTTTTTGCTGCGTTAGTTTCATATTGCTGTGATCTACGGCCTAGCAGTGACGCTTTATCATCCTACATGCTTATTTGTTTGTAATTAAATATTAATTAATCTATATGAAACTCGTTTTCTAATCTAAAAAAAATAATAATACAGGCGTTATACTACGGTATTTGATATATAAATGTTAAATATAATTAATTACTAATATGATTAATTGCTAGTATAAACATGTTCCTAAATTATAATTTGCTTAGTTCAAACCCGTTGCATAGGATAAACTTGTTTAGGTGCTCTCACATGTCTTTTTATGCAAGGTTAAAGTTTAACTTGATTAAATAATATGACATGTGTCTATAATTAAAATGTTAATATTAACTTGGTTAATTTGCATGAAAATAGTTTTGTAATATAAAAGTAATATATGTTCATACTTCGGTGCTAAATACATGAATGTTAATGTGATTAATTGCTATCGAACACAAATGTATTTCTAAATTATAATTTGCTTACGGCATATACAATTAGGTTAAATGCTTTTACATGTTTATATCTTTTGCAATGATAAAGTTTAACTGAATTAGATTATATGATATTGTCTGCAAACTAAACATGAGTAGTTTCAACATGGTTTTTGAATTAAATTATCTTTTGACTAATCTAGTTTTAATAACTCTTTACATTGTTTTGCTCAATTAAAATAAATCAAAGTATATTGGCCTTTTCTTAAATAGAATATTCTCGGTAGCTAGTCGCTTCTTTTTAACCGTAGCTCTGATTAGCGTGCTTTCCGCGTCTGTGTGTTCGTAGCAACGTGTAGGATCTCTTTAAAACCTTTTCACTTGCTATTTCTTATGTTTGGTGTACTGTCCTAATGGTAGTCTTGTTTGCTATGCATGGTTATGCTTGGATGCTTGTGTGGTGCTATATGATATTGTGTAGTCGGTGAGCTTTATGTGGTGATCAAGAAGCAATTATTGAGGTTTGGAATTGAAGAAGGATCTAAAGTTTAAGGCAAGTATAGCATGGGATCATCCTTGTTTCCTATTCACCTTTAATACACTTAATTCATGTGCATGTGTCTATCTTGTTACCCTTAAGGATATCCTAGCTTTTGTATCTTGTACCTTGACACCGGTGGAACATTGCATTGGGTAGTATTTATGCTAGTGCTCAAGATAAATAACCATGATCTGTAACTTGACTAATGGTATATGCAATAAACGTTTAAAAGATGTTTTATAGCAACATGGCTCAAGAGGGCTAGAGCATTGGGCTGTTTTCATGGTGCTCTAGTTTCTCTCCTTAAGGACTTATCTGTAAGCGAACATCCGGGACTTACAGTACAGCTGTGAGGGCTACATGGCTCTGGCTTTAGTCATATAAGAGGACCTTTTCTAGCTTGTTAGTGGTTACCTTTAAGGCGCAAGAGGGGTGTGTTCCGGGTTGGGTGTAGTGCGGCTCCTGTCCTTATGAGTATAGGCTGCGTGTCATTGTGCCATACGGAAGGGGGGCTCTACATTTGCAGGCCACAGAAACCTAGCGGCCCTAACTTGTTAGACGAACCTTTGAAAGACTTCATAGTGAACCCTGCCGACCTTCCTTGGTAGTGGGTCAAGAGGCTGATCACCTCAGGCGAAAGGGTAAATCACGACTCACAGTGAAAGTGTACAACCTCTGCAGAGTGTAAAACTGTTATAACAGCCGTGCTCACGGTCACGAGTGGCCTTGGACCCTTACAGAATAAATGATGAACACTGATGATAATGTTAATATTGATGATATTGATGCTCATTAATGATTATTATTTCTTGCTATACATTATTCTCGTTTACATGATCATGAGGTTATTTGGGATTATGGTAAACTTGTTGCTACTCAATTGCTAAAAGATGACTCACTAAAAGCTATCGCAGTAAACCCGTGTCAAACCTTTTTGAGCCTCATGAACCCTGTGTTATACTTGTTGAGTTCGACATGGACTCACTCTTGCTATTTCCCCCACACTCCAGTGTGTAGTAAGATGCTACTCGGAAGAAGGACAAATGTGTAGTGGAGTTTCCAGAAGACTAGTAGAAGTGCTAGGCATATGTTACCCCCAGTCAGCCGTCCCTGAGAAGAATGGAGCCTGAAGTTTAGTCACCGTTCCGCGATACTCTGATGAAGTGTTAATGTAGCTATGTATACGTTATATAATAACATTGTTTCTGATACTTTTTCATTCTGGCATATGTGTGGACTTCCTGGGCACACATATGATTAGCCTGGTTTTGTTCTTTAGAAAACCGGGTGTGACACATAGTTGCATTCTTTTAGGGACAGATGTAGTATTAGCTTTAATCTCAAGTTAATACCGGTTGCCCCAGTGGATATGTCGTGGCACACCTGGCCATATGGGTCCGTCCCTGCCTTTTATTGCTTATTATTAAGGGTCTGTTCAGATAAACTGTTTTCCAGGGCTGCAGGAACCATCCACATATGCTTTACGTCTCTTAGATGGAGGCAGCCGAAATGACTGAAACTGGACATGCCTAAGTAATCTTGTTTTTTTTTTTATTTTTTTTTTATTTTGTAGCCTTGCACGAAGCTTGTGTGGAAGCTGCGAGTGGCAGCATCACACACGTGGTAACGGGGCAGATCCATCATGGGTCAGTGGCGGACCCAGAAATTGAATCGAGCCTGGGCGAAGAAAGTTTTCTTGTTCATCCTAGTGTAATAGCGTAGGGTTACAACCACAAGTCATGTATATTAATGCTAGCTATTTTTTTTAAAGGACGACAAGAGTTTTGCCGTTATTTTTAGTATTAGATGATGAAAAAGGAAAAAGAGAGTTATAGACTAAAAACCAAAAGAAAAATAAGTAAATGAAGCGCTTCAGCCTGGATCGAAAGAAACTCCAAAACACGAGAGTAAGCCAAGAACAACTCCGGACTTAAAAAGGAAACAGCTAAAGTGTACACAGTCAACTACCCAAAATAACTGGGCAACCACTCAGGGAGAAAAAACCTAGACAAAAAACAACTACCATGTATCTGTGTTAGGTTGCATCGCCAAATTGTACTGATTGATGTCAAGAGTTGAGTTCGTTTGCACCTATCCATTGCTGCATAATTCAAACTCCTCTAGTTTTGTATAGTGTGTGTGCTAGGCTAAATAATTGTACAGTTACATAATTAATTGATATATGCTCAGGAGCCTGAAAATGCATGCAATACGTCCAAGGTTTGACAGCATGGTAGTGTCTTGCATGCCCGCTGAGGCTTGGATGCTTTACTGGAAATTGACGTGTAGTGATAGTGTCCTACGTTTTGTCACCTAGCTCCGCTCAGGCTCAGCACGGCATGCTTGTACGAGCTCCTAATTTTGTGAGCGCCTCATACTGATCAACGCCCGTCGGAGCCCGGGCAGGCGCCCAGGGTCGCCGGGCCCTGGGTCCGCCCATGTCGTGGGTGATGGGGAGGGGGCTCAAGCCCACCTACACCCTAGAACTCCATGCATAGAGTTAACGAAGAAGGAGAAGGGATGGGAAGAGGAAGAACAAGGAGAAGAGGAAGAAGAGAGGGCCTGAAGGAAGAAGTGAGATGAGCCCCCTAAGGCCACCCCCAACGCTCCACGGTGGATGTTGGCTTCGTCAGGCCACATAGGATCGGATGAGAAAAGGTAAAAAGATGGTGGTCTTGCAAAGCCTCCTGCAGAAGACACACATGTCTTAGGCAGTGTTTAGATCCAAACTTTGGTGTACCAAAATACACTGTAGCATTTCGTTTGTATTTGGTAATAATTGTCTAATCATTGACTAATTAGGCTCAAAACATTCGTCTCGCAAAGTACAACCAAACTGTACAATTAGTTTTTGATTTTATCCACATTTAGTACTCCATGCATGTATCGCAAGTTTGATGTGACGGGGAATCTTTTTTTGCATAGTGCATATTTCAATAGATCTAAACACAGCCTTATTTGACAAAATGCAGAAGCAACAAGCGGAGGATGCGATGGGAGGAAGAGAAGTGCTCCCAACATTTGCTTTTTGTCTGATAAAGTTGAAAAGGTTCTGAAGAGAGAGAGTGTTGTGTTAGTATAGCCTGCGATGGGGTGCGATTGGGAGGTGGTGGCTTCAGTCACTCTACTCCTACGTGCTGGCAAGCCTTTTGCTCTGGGTAACGCTGGTATTCGCCTGCGCTGCGCTTGCTCTAAGAGCATTTCTAAGAGATAGTCCAAATTATGTCCTTCATGTCTTCTTTTGGCTATTCACTCTATAAGATTCCCCCTCTATATTTCAGCACACTCCAACAAACTAGCCAAATATCATCCTTCTATTCAAATCAACAAGAATTGATGGATTTTCTCTTGATTTTTGATTATTAAACTAATTCCTAAAGTTCAAATATTTTTAAAAAGCAGTCAACTTGGATGTATTTTAATTTAAAATCTGCAAGAGATTTTGGAGGGTAAATCCAATTAAAATGGGTTCTTTGTTACTATCAACAACATAATTTTAAGAGCTTAATAGTCACCATTTGAATTTATGAAAGAGGAGAGGCGCAATGAAGTTTTAGTCTTTGATGAAGCAAGACAACTTAAAAAAGTATTGGTCCTCCTTTCAGGCTCACAAGATAGAGGATGGCGAGGGCGCTACAACCTGCTACATTTGTCAAGCGCAGAGCGTAATATGGTGAGCGTGCAGAACTGACGAGTCAGATTGCGTGGCTGCTGGCGAGCTGATTTTGCACCGTGGCTAGGCAAACAAGCGATGGCGAGCGAGATGGCTGCTGTAAGATCCATTCCTGTGTCCATGCCTTCGTGGTAATATATAGGTTAATAGTAAGGGTGGATGTGGCTATAATAGAACAAAAGAGTAGAGAGAGTTCATGTAAATAAAAGTGTGTATGGTCTTCAAGTTGTTGCACTTTTATTGTGGTTTTTTAATATAAGAAAATATGTTATATGATAAAATTTGTTTGCTTTGTTGCCACATTATTTCCTTATTCCATTTTAAACGTATTGGATCTAGTAAAGTTTATTTATCAACATTATTATTTTTCAGTTTAAACATTTTAGGGACAACTTGTACAATTTTCTATTTAGAGAAACCGAGTCATTCTTTTATCTTGACAGTGAAATTTTACAATAAGTCTTATAATATAATAAGAGCATGTTTACAAGGATTAATTACTAGCTAGCTAAAAATTAGCTTTTGTGCATTTAAACTGAAGGACTAATAGACGAATCAATTTTCTAGTCAAATCTTCATATAGTTGTTATTAAGCTAATTTTCGCTCCAACTATTAACTATGTGTAACAAACATGCCCTAATTTGGTTTATTTGTGTTGTCCGGTGAAGAAAACCCTCGATCTTGTATAGATGAGTGTAAGGTGTGTGTATGTGACAGTATAAGATGTTCAGTGTCTATACAATTAAAAAACTGCATACTCCTAGAAAATATCTTTATGAATTATGATTTGCCTTTTGTGAACAAATATATTCCTTCCTTTTATAAAAAAACAAAATATATTCCTCTCATAACGCCTTTTTTTAAAAATCCTTTCTCTTCCGCTCGGCGCTCTCTCCCCACTCCCGAGCGTCCTGCTGCTCTGCCGCCGCACCCAACTAAAGCGCAGTGCGTGGCCAGTAGTGGCTTCACGCTCACACCGCCTCGCCAACCCGGACCCTAATCCGCCGTGCTGGGCCTGGGCGCGAGCACGGAAGGAATCCCTGTAGCGAGGAAGGAATCACCGGCAGCGGGTGGAAAGCTCCACGGGGCACAGGCAGGGTCGCAGGAGGCCGCGACCGGGCTGTTTCGGCTCATGCTTGGATCTGGGGGAGAGGGACGCGCGGCGCCGCGCCTCGCCGGATCCCGTGCGTCGGCGGCCGGATGGTGACCAGCGGTTCCAGGTATGCGTGGTTTTGGCCTGCCTGCTCCTGTCTGGGTTCTTGCTTGGGTTTGGGAGTGGGGAAACGGTGCTGTTCCCGGTTTCTTGGCCGGTCTCTGACTCTGAGGGCAGAGTCGTGCGGGAGGTGCCGCCTCGCGAGGTTGGAGGTGGTTAGATGCTGGTAGCGGTGAGGAATTCCGCAATGCCGCTGGATTCGCTTGCAATTTCTTGTGCCCTGCCGTGTTTCGTGAATCCCCATCGTTGCTGTTCTTTTACTTTTCCTTGCTATTGCTATTTTCTCTTCCATGTGAAGGTGTTAGCGTTCTTGAAAGATTTGTATTTTGTTCTGGGTTTGGTAGCTTCTCATGTTTTCCCGTTCTTTCCAAATTGTTTTGCTACTAATGATGCAAGAACATAGTATGGGCGTGAATTTTGAACCGTATCTGTTTGAAGACTAACAAGCTGTGGCTTTTCTTCTGGTGTTCTCTTTCCCTGATTCCACCCACCCAAAAAGTGTCGAGGTTTCATTATTGCAGTTTGAGGTCTTTGCAGCTTCAGTTGTACTATTTTTTTTCTTGCAGATTTCTTTCTTTCTTTCTTTCTTTCTTTCTTTCTTTCTTTCTTTCTTTCTTTTTTGCTGGAACACCCGTTCAATCTGCCAACGTTTAAATTTACCAATTAGCTTGCTTACCGTCGCATGATACAATCTAATTTTTATGGGATTTTATTCTTTTCCCCAGCTTACAATGTTGCTATCCCATTTTGTCCTAGTTACTCCTTGTCACGCGGTACGTACTATAGATGTTCACTGGTTTAACTGCTTGTCATATATAGTGCTACAATAGTAGAATATCGTGTAGGTGAAGTGTTGATTTCTGAGGTTTGGTGAGGCACGACTGATGCCAATGGTCCCATGTTCGGTTAGAAAATTTGGAATCTATCATGAGTCCCTGACCCTATCATGTATTATTTCGCAATGATGGAAAATTATTGATTTCTAAACAGTGTACCTTAGAAGCTTGCACGACTGATGCTGGCTGGAATTATAAGCCGGCTGAAAAACACTGTTGACTGATTTTTTGTGAGAGAAAAATACTGTTCCGGCTGAAAAAACAAGCTGAATAAGACGGATTATAAGCCAGATGAACAGGGCGTCGTGACAGCATTTATGAGCTCTGTCCGTCCTTTTGAAATAGCTATGCCGGATCCCATTTTTCCTTGCGAGACACTGCTTGTTCTTGCACGGTGACACCAAAGTTGGGCTTGCACCTGGGTTATAGGTTGCATTCAGAGATTTTCCTGTGTACCTAGATTAAATTGTTTGACCAAGGATTGCCTGAAAGCACGCACTGAACATCTTTGTTAAGTACTGTTCTACCTGTATGTCAAAATGAAACCTCAATTGTGGCTGTATATATGAATTGCTCGTTACTTTGCAGGGTTTACAAGTAAAGTTTGCGCAACAATAATGAATTAGGTACACACTACAAGATGGCAACTGAGGTCAATCAAAACTTTTTTGCATGGTCACAGGAGGAAACTTCTGTGCAAGATCTTTCACAGGTTATCTCTCTTTCATCATTCATTTTATTGCCACGTACAATGTACAGTCAAGCAATTTACCTGAAGTGATAGAAATTGTTAGAATATCTATGGCCACTATTAGGCACATGTCTGTCTGTTTAACCTTTTTTTCATTGCCATTAGAATAAATCGATTCAAGCCAACTCCTAATGATAACTGTGAACCTATGTGCCAGTGTAATAGAAGTTGTAAAATTCCATAATGAGTACTCTTCCATAATACATGGTATCCACCCCTGGTAGGTGTACTAGTTAGTGTTGTTAGCCCAAAAGCTTCTTTGGAAGCCGGCAACCTTTCTATAAGTGAAGAATCATCGCATTCTTTCTAAGTAATCATTATCGTCTGTTGATATTCTCACACTTCTTTACTATATGTCCTATTTCTTCCTTCAGGGAACATCACAAATGTTTGGTCATGGTTCCATATCTTTTGGAAGATTTGACTTGGAATCATTAGAATGGGAGAAGTGGTCTGTATTTACCAATGACAAGCGTCATGAAGAGTTTGGAAAGTTCAATGGATTAGTTGCGAAGAAGAAGGCATACTTTGAAGAATACTTTAAGAGGATTAGGGAGCTCAAGGCTTTACAGCAACAGAACCAGCAAACTGAACTTCATCTGGAGTACAATGGTGATGGCAGCGATTCTAGTCAAACAGGAGAATATGAATCAGCCACAGCCCACGGAGCTCCTACTGAATCTGAAACACTCGTTGATGATTCCACAAAGCAGACAAAAGCTGCAACCACAATTGAGCATGGAATGGAATGCTACGGTTATCATGAGAATGGTAGTTTAGTGAATGAAATTTCTGCATCAACCCATTCTTCACCAGTTGGTGATTTGGAGCAAATTGGCAAACAAATGAGAGGAAGCGTTAGTGGCAAAACGGATATATTGGTGCAAGATGCTAATTCCAGCCAATATGATCCTATGGTCCCTGAGACTATGATCACTCCTAATAAGAGAACAATTGAGAAAGACTCTCGGGTTGGTCAGGCGTCAAAAATAATTCCGAAGACTGTCAAGATGATTTCTAGTAATGTTTCTGATCACACAAATGTTTCCAAGGTATTCACACATCGACTTTGGACACGTTTCCATCTTGTTCATTGTTGCAATCTGTATGTGCACTCTTTTCTAATAAGTTGACTATTGTCCTGGACCTGGCTTAGTGTGCAAGACAAGAAATAAATGCCTTATTTTTTTATGGAACTTCAGAACTAGAATTCATAAGCTATGCCCTATCTATTTGAATTACCTTGATGCATGCCTAGATGGCTAGATTGATTTCTTTAGTTTCCTGCTATTTTAGCCATAGACATATATTATGTGTTTTATTATGTAGCCCAAAACCTGTACATTTTTCAGGAAGATATAAGCTATTTTCATGAATATTTTCAGGGACCCTGTTCAGGCAAGCCCAGTGTGATAAACCAGATGGCAAAACCGGAAAATATCTTGTCATTGCGAAGGCCAAGAGAAGCAACCAGCGATTTAGTTGGCACCGCTGCAAGAAGTGGTATTACAGGTTTAAGAAGACCTTCCTCAGCAGCATTACAACGGCCCTCTACCAGAGAACGGCGACCTGTCACAAAAGATGCTTCAAGGAAGCATGCTGAAGTTACCACCCCATGCCGTCCATCAACTTCTGAAAGACGCACGGCCATCCGAGATTCAGCGCTAAAGCATGGCAACAATGCTATCCCATGTCGACCTTCTACCGCTCACAGGCGCCCTATCGCCAAAGAATCAGCAACAAAGCAATGCAACATTGCTACTCCACGCCGGCCTTCTACTGCCGACAGGCGCCCTGTCACCCAAGATTCAACACCAAAGCTATCCAACATTGCTGCCCCACATCGACCTTCTACTGCTCACAGGCGCCCTATATCCAAAGAGTCAGCTCCAAAGCATTTCAATGTTGCTAGCCCACATAGGTCTTCTACTGGTCAAAGGCACACTAGTGCCAGAGATATGGCATCGAAGCATATTGGTATTGCTACCTCATGTCTGCCATCTGTTGTCAAACAGTGCCCTATCACTGGAGAGGATGCACATAAGCATGCTGATGTTGTCACCCTGAGCCGTTCTTCTACTGCTGATAGGCGCCCCATTGTTAGAGATGTTGCACCAAAGCATGCCACTTTATCTCTGCCAAGGAGGCCATCTACTGCCGAGAGGCGCCCCATTGCTAGAGATGTTGCACCAAAGAATGGTCTGCCACACAGACCTTCTACTGCAGAGAGGCGCCCCATTACTAGAAATGTTGAACTGAAGCATGCACCAGCACAGAGGCCTTCTACCGCTGAGAGACGTCCTGTAACCAGAGAGACTGTACTGAAGCAAACTAATGTTGCCAACTCACGTTTGCCTTTGACGCCAGATAGATGCCTCACCAAAAAAAGTGTCATTTCCACCCCAGAGCGCCCTTCTACAGGAGGAAGGTGCCCTATCACCAATGGCACTACAGTCTGGTCAAGAGGAATACCGAACTATTTGAAGGGTGCTATGGTCACAGAAGTACGTTGCAACCCATTCTCTTAACATATCACATAAATGTATTAATTCTATTCTAAAATGCAGAAAGAGATTAAGATAGATAATTTAAAAGACAATATATTTTCTCATTTGAATGCTTGTTTCCCCTCTGTTCTTCATGCAGGTTACTCCCCAAAAGGCAATAACTCCCAGGGTCATTAGAAGTAGCAAGCTAGAAAACCTAAGGTGGTTGTAGCTAACTTTTTCAGGGATACTAGACTAAATAACTTGCACTGAAATTTGACTGCCCTTTTTTTGTGTTGTTTGGCAGTTATGCAAAAGAAACAGTGGAACTTCAAGTGGATAGAAAGCAAAAGTCAAGGTGTTAATTCTACCATGGAGCTCTTTTCAGAATAATTCTACTAGGGACCTGGAGTTCTTTGGATTTCAAATTGGGTTAATTCTATTGCTCTAACCGCCTTGTCTTATTTTTCAGTCCTTTTAACCTGCCTTCAAGGAAAATGTTGACTTCCAATGTTAGAGATGATCAAGGTCTTGAAAAATTCAAAAAGCCAAACAAGGAGGTGAGAAGCTTCTTTTCCTTTCGTGCTGCTGGTCCGCTACATGTGAGTCTTCAGTGGCTAACAATATTATTTGTTTTGTCGGTATCCTAAATGCTTCTATATACATTACTGATAAACTGACTATAACTGTATCAGTTAGCTTCTCTTTTTCACAAAAAAGCCCTAGAACAAAGGTTGAACTGATGACATTACATTATACAAAGAGTAGGCTCATACTGAAAACTGGTGTACCCCTAATTATGGGTTGTGGAATTGTCGTTTCCAGCTTTACTCTCAAGTCTAGAACCTTCCATGCATGGGATCTCTTGATAGTACTAAGCCATGGTTATGACAACTGCTAGTAATGCTTCCCTAATTATGGGCTGGTAAACATGAACTGTCAAGTTCTGCGTTTCAAAACCCTGACCTTTTCATCCCGAATACAGTAATGCTTCCCTAAATGTAATCAACATCTATTGAAACATGTAGAAATTTTGGGTAGGTTAATTGCATAGAAACCAATAGGCTGACAAGAATTGGTCCCTTCAGGTCCAAAGCTGGCAGTTGGTTAGCTTAAGTGAGTGAAACCTGTAATTATTTTTATTGGAGACACTGGATCTGAATTCTGAAATGAGATAATGAAACTACTTTATTTCAATAAAAAATGAAGATACTGAAACTCTTCACTAGTGGGCTTATTTACCAATAATTATCAATTTGTTGGGCTTGCAGGAGGGAGTTCAGGCTCATGCATACAAATCAAATAATGCGACCCCTTCACAGACCGGAAATGTAAAGACAAAGGCTCCTGTGGTATGAGCTTTTACCCTTTTCTGTGCATAACAGCCATTCTGCTTCGCAAAACAAAGAAGCATTCATGACAGCTCTTACAATTCTGAAGTCTATAAGCTGAACCTATAATTTACTAATGCTCACCTGATCGTCCAGCCTCCGCCTCCGCCTCTGCCACCAGGTCGACCATATTGCACTGAGAAGAAACCGAATGTCAACAGTTCACCTGTTGGTGGAAGAAAGCCAAAGTAAGCTATCGATCGATAGGGAGCTACCAGCACCTGTCTCCACGTTTTCACTTTGCCGTTAATCTTCTCTTGTGCATTTCTATGTAGTCCGAACTCAAACCATGTCTTTTGCAGGGCCTCAGCTCCACGCTGGCACTAACCCAGTATCTAGGATCCTACAGCATAACTCTGAAGTCGTGAAGGTAAAGCTAAGCGTCTGACGTGACCTAGAAGCCGCAACATCAAGCAACGACCCGCAACCATCAAGCAACGATTGATGCTATCTATTGTAGCTTACCAGCAGTCTTGTGACTTGTCACCTGTGTTAGAGTAACCGGAGTAGTGTATGTACTATGTAGCAACGTGTATCATATATCTACTAATGTCTAATGGCACCCTAGCAGTACTGTTCTGGATTTAACTACAACATTGTATATACCTGGAATAATTGGAGCTTTAGCTGGAGAATATCGACCCAGGATTTATCCCCTGGATTAGCAGGTCACATGCTGCTCTTGAACCGTTGAAAGATGTTCATCTGTAGCTAGCAATTGACTGATCGTTTGCTGTTCGCATGCTGTGATTGTCCTGTAGGAGTACGTTTGTTCTGGCGCTGATTGCCAGGGCTGTGTATCCCAGCTGCTGAAATCTTGCCTTGTTTAGTTCCTAAATTCAACCCCTAAATTTCACTATGCAAAAAGAAGATTTCCTGTCACATCGAAATATCGGTAAATGCATGGAGTACTAAATGTAGATGAAATTAAAAATTAATTACACAGTTTTGTTGTACTTTGCGAGACGAACATTTTGAGCCTAATTATTCAAAGTTTGGACAATTTTTATCAAATAAAAACAAAAATTGCTACAGTACGATATGACGGCTACTGTTCTAAGTTGGATCACTCAACTTGGGATCTAAACAAGGGCCTTATGAAAGGTTGGGATTTTGCTGATGTCGTCATCCATGAAAGCTTCTTTTACTCACCTGATGAAAAAAAGCTACGTGATCCGTGTCGCACGCCATGCGTTTTCGTCCCCTTCCCACCGACGGTCGCGATTTCACAGCCGATCTGGCGAGCCAACGACCAGTTCACCAACCGCGACCCATCACGGGCCGCCGAAAAAACTCGGCGAGCCCCCGACCAAACCCGAGACGCGTCCCACGAAATGCCCTAGCACGTAGCGCCGCCGTCCCCAATCGAACGGGGCGTGGGGCGCCCACGCTTCCCGTGCACGCGCCGCCCACGGCTTCCTTATTCTCCAAGCCACGGAAACCTTCTCGAACCCTCGCCTTTCCTCATTCTACACCTTTTCCACCCCTCGGCCCTCCGCTCTTCTCAGGGGCAGTTCCGTACTTCCATGACCTGACGACCTCCACGCCTGGTCTATAGAACAGCCGGGTCCCTGCGAATTCGGCGCAAGTCCAAGGGCACACCAGAAGTTGCGGTTGGCCTCCTCCTCTTCTCCTCCGTCGGCTCAGACTCAGATCTCTGCTTGCGGCGATGGCGTCGTTCTCGGAGGCGCCCCCCGGGAACCCCAAGGCGGGCGAGAAGATCTTCAAGACCAAGTGCGCGCAGTGCCACACGGTCGAGAAGGGCGCCGGCCACAAGCAAGGTGAGCGACCCCCCGCGCCCTTAGCGGATCAGATCTGAGCTCGGGTAGCTGTAGATGCAGAATACTTCGCGTGTGCGCTGCTCCGTGCGGGAGTGGTGCGCGTGTCGCTTAGATCTGTTCGATTCGATTGCTGTGGGATTGGTGATAGGAACTCAGGCTAGTTCGTCTGCCTGTCTTGCTTTAGCATAAAAACTCCTGCGGTCTGGCTGGCCTGTTTGATTTTGAGCCTGGCGTTAGTAGAGCAGTACTTTGTTCCGATTTCGCGTTGTGTTGAAATGATCAGGATCAGGTGATGAGTCTCGTAGTCTGGCTAGATTGATCCATCCCTTATAGATTTGGTGATGGTTATGCCTGTTCTGTGACCTGCAGGCCCATCCGTTGTTTTGGGCTTACAGGCAGTTGATCAGTTGGGGGAATTTTCTCCCGTGCAACTTGCTATGCAGTTACAACTGGCATATAAAAAATGTACAAACTAGAAGTGGAAGAATAAGTTTTCGTTATTTCATTACCTTTTACTGTTCTGAAGGTCCTAACCAGAAATAAGGAATAGTCAATAATGTTCATCACTGAGTCTTGCTAATCTGTAAAACCGACAACCAATGCATGCTTGATAGGTGTATGTTTGTTCATGTCTGACCACAACATGCAAACCATGTATGTAATTTGCAGGTCCAAACTTGAATGGTCTTTTTGGGAGGCAGTCGGGTACCACCGCCGGCTACTCCTACTCTGCGGGAAACAAAAACAAGGCTGTGGTCTGGGAGGAGAACACTTTGTATGAGTACCTGCTTAACCCTAAGAAGGTATTGTAAACTATCCAGTTAGCTACTTGAGATGCTTGTTGCTTAATCTCTTCAGTTTTTCTTCTTCGGCACATGCACGGGAACCTAGTTACTGTTGTGAAGTTTTATTCCCCTAGGCTCTTGTCAACAAGAATACAAATGTATCGTGTAGTACCAATACCTATATGTCAAACATGCTGATTGTTATTTGACCGATACTACGTTCAGAAATAACTCAAGGCTTGGAAACTCATGAGTTAGGGTGGCATCCTTACTACATCTAGCAACTACTGGAATTTGTTTGATCTTGTCTTTGTAGGCCTTCAAACTTTCCTCAGCTTTCAACCTCCTTATTTAGTTATTAGTAGTATACTAGTTCGTTGGAATCAGGCATCCAGTTGCTTCAAGTTATATGCCTGTCAAATAATTGGAACTTGCATCACTAGTGTCTCTATACCTAATGTTAAAGAGCAAAATGATTCTTCAGTCACTTCCCACAATGCCCTTGTGTCTCTCCTTGTCCTTGGACTTGACTCATGACCCATGCTCATAAGTCAGAACCGCGCATGTTTGTGCGTCAATTCCAATACATATTAGAATGTATGATGAGTCCATTATATAAGTATCCAGCCACAAGTTGTTTAGTGACCGCGCAACAAGGTTTACGTTCCGTTGCAACGTATGGGCACGTTTCCGACTGAATACCAATGTATCTTGTAGCAAACACCTGGTGATTGTTATTCTTCTAACATGCTTTTTATAGGCCTTTGAACTTTCTCAACTTCAAACTTCCTTGTTTAGTTAGGCCCTGTTTAGTTCTCACCCAAAAACTTCTCACCCTGTCACATCGAATGTTTGGACACATGCATGGAGCATTGAATGTAGATAAAAAACTAATTGCACAGTTTGCATGGAAACCGTGAGACGAATTTTTTAAGCCTAATAGTCCATGACTAGCCATAATTGCTACAGTAACACACATGTGCTAATGATGGATTAATTAGGCTTAATAAATTCGTCTCACGGTTTCCAGGCGAGTTATGTAATTAGTTTTTTTATTAGGCTGTGTTTAGTTGCCCATGGAATGCAAAATGCAAAATGCCAACTACTTTGGAATGATGAAATGCAAAATGCCAAAATTTTCATGGGTGTGTTTAGTTCCATCTAAAATACCAAATTTTTCATAGGGTGGGTGAGGGCTTTTTGGCTTTTTTTTTTTTGGCCTCTTGAGGCCAAAATCCAAAATGGAGAATGGATACATTTTTGCTAAAAATTTTGCATGGTGTTTAGTTTCATTCTGCAGAATGATGGGTGAAAACCCAAAAATTTTTTGGTGAAATGGGGAACTAAACACACCCTTAGTATCCGAACACCCCTTCCGACATCCCATGAAACATCCGATGTGACACCCAAAAACTTTTTACCCACGAACTATACAAGGCCTTACTTCTCTTCCAAATTATAAGACGTTTTGGTTTTTAGGCTGCCATTTTGATATATTTTGCACTTGCATGCAACACTATTGAATGTCCTGATCTAAGCATGCAACACTATTGAATGTCCTGATCTAAGCATGCATCAGTAGCCACAGGAACGTGATATGGTCTAAATACATTTGGTGAACACTGTTTACATGTTTCAATTTTGCAATTCTTGACTAATGAATGTCAATTGTTCTTGTCTTGTTTATATGCAGTACATTCCTGGAACCAAGATGGTCTTCCCTGGGCTGAAGAAGCCGCAGGAGCGTGCTGATCTCATCGCATACCTGAAGGAAGCAACTGCATAGTGCAATGACATGCCTTTGCCATGAAGAGATAAATTCGTTTTTGCAGTTTAATAAAGACATTTTAGACAATTTGGGTCACTCTGTTTGAACAGGGTGCAATCCACGTCTCACTATTTTCGTTCGTATGGTGTCGGTATTGAATGCCTAGGTGTTTAGCTGTGCACAAAAAACAGTTAAACTTTGACGGCTCCTATTTCAACTGCTGGAGAAATGCCAGTGCCCTATTTTTGACCACCAGATTGCGGAACTGGAAATCTGGATGGAATGCATCCATTTTGAAGGACCTGAGATGTTTAGATATGTTCTGTTGATCCTATTGTCCGTATTTCCTTTCATGATATTGCGTATGGTTGTTGGGATATTATGTTCCATAATGCGTACGTATGGTTGTTGGGATATGTTTCTGTTCGATGTGAATATGTGGCTCGACGAAAGTGTTTGCTTGGCTGAAAATAAGCGATGAAAGTACAGTTAGACTGATTTGTTGGAGTACAGTTAGACTGATTTGTTGGGAGAGAAAAATAAGCGAACAGGCTAGGAGAGAAAAATAAGTGAACAGGTAGATATTGGCCCTGTTCGGCAGGCTGTTTTTTGGTTTATAAATTGGCTGTGGCTGATTTGCTGTGAGAGAAAAACACTGTTCCACGGCTGATAAGCCGTGCTGATAAGCTCAGCCGAACAGGGGGATTGTTTACGTTGTATTGAACGATATTTCTCTTGGCCAAGATATTGTTTACGTTGTATTGAACGATATTTCTCATGGAGTTTGTGGCCGTTTGTTTGAACGTTGTATTGAACGATATTTCTCTTGGCCAAGATATTGTTTACATTGTATTGAACGATATTTCTCATGGAGTTTGTGGCCGTTTGTTTGAACTCTGAGATTAGAGCATCTCCAGTAATGCATAGCCACTTATTTTAATAGGCAAAAGGCTATATAACCTCCTCACCTATTACACCTTGACTACTTCACCCTCAACCTATAAAATATGTATTTAACTCTCTCGTCTTTATAAAACCGTTCAAATACCCCATACGGTGGTTTTGCATAGAGGTTTTGCCATATTAGCACGCTGAGGTGGACTTTGATGTTGATGTGGATGACTGACAAGTGGGCTCCGCTTGTAAGTGGATAGGTCCCCTTTCCTGGGCCTCACTCTCTCTTTTACCCTTTCACCTCCGTCGCTGGCAGTCTTTGCTCATCGCTGGAATTCGTCACCGTCGAGCAGCCCCCATTCGATTCCTCTCGCAAACAGCCTCCCTCGCCCTTGCGCTCCTCCATGGCCTGCTGGCGTCTCCTCTCGTAGCCGGAGCCACCCACGAATGGCCGACTGGACGCTGCGGCGAGTCCGATCAGTGATGACCAGACGCATCCGGTCAATAAAAATCGTCTCTGGAACCTCTCTGTTCGTGACCGAGCGCTAGAAAAATGAGGGTCCGGTCATGTGATCAGACGCGACGTTCATTTATGCACGCTGGGAGCCGTTGACGCCCAACGGTAACATTCAAATGGCTAGTACATGTGGTGAGAGCAGCGTGACCGGACTCTGGACCAGACTCTGTGGTGAGTCCGGTCAGTGAGTCTGGTCAGTGCGCAAAAATCAGAATAAAGGAGGTAACGTCTATTTTAGCCCTTGGAGCTATAAAATGAGCGTGTGGCCAGCCTTGGCACATGCTTGTCACCTTTGGGATTTAGTGTCCATGCTTGGGGAGTGCTAGGAGAGTCTCTAACTCACTTTGAGCTTGCAAGAGTGCGAATCGATTACGAGTGAGTGATTCTAGTGCGATTACATTGTGAGATTGCATCGAGTGGCACTAGGTGTTCGTGTTGCAAGCCGGTGGTGCTTGTTACTCTTGGAGGTTGCTATCTCCTAGATGGCTTGGTGGCTTGTGGCTCCGTTGAAGCACGCAAGGAGATTGTGCGGTGCTCCGGAGAAGGATTTGTGAGGGGTACTGTGATCACCCCACGGGAGCTGCGAAGAGCAACACTAGTAGAGCGTGTTATTGAGCTATCCTCACTTTTGGGATAGGTTCTTGCGGTGCCCGATGTGCGGGCTTGGCGGGTGATGTCAATTAGCCGCCGAACCATCAAGTGAGCGGTTGACACAATGGGGACTAGCGTATTGGCAAATACGTGAATCTCGGGAGAAAAATCATTGTGTCGGCCTTGTTCTTGTCGTTGGTTTGCAATCCCCCAACACAAGCTTGTATTTACTTTTATATATATCTTGTGCTTGTGTTGTTGTAGTTGCTCTTGTAACTAGTTGTGCTTGTGTAGCTTGCTAGTTACCTTCTTGCTTGTGTAGCATAGAAGTAGCTCCCTTGCGTGACTAATTTGGTTTGAGTAACCTTGTTAGTCACTTTGCTTAGTTTGTGTAGCTAAGTATTTTACACTCTCTAATTTGGCTTGCGTAGCCTTATTATTGAGCATTGCTAGTGAGCTTAGGTTTTATGCGCTTTGCATCACTAGATTGTGTAGGTGCTCCCCGGTTTGCTTGAAGTACTAGTTGCATAGATTTATGTGACCTTACAAGCTAGGATTGGTTAGGTAAGCACTAGCTAGCTCGGCACCTTTGTTGCCTAATTAGGATCTTAATAAGATGCTTGTGAACTTAGATAGAGGGGTGTGGTTTTGGCTAGAACAATAGTTTTAATTCCGCATTTGTTTCGGTTAGCCGGCACGATTATTTTTAGAAAGAACTATTCACCCCCTCTAGTCGGCCATCTCGACCCTACATAAGAGCAAGTTGAGTGATGACTTGGTGCCGATGGACCAAAGCAAAGGTAAAAAGTGAAGTCAAGATCAATGAACCAATACGGTCACGTGATGATATAAAGTGGATCAAATCATTTGTGATTAGTTGGTGCATGTGTTGCGTCAACATCGAAGAAAATGAAATGGAATGCACAAGGTAAAGGTATAACCTATAGGGTATTTTATTTCACCGGTCATAGGTGTGTAGAGAAATTTATGACTGGGTTTACAATAGATAGCCGTACTATCAAGAGGGGCAAACTTCTTTGCATATTGATCGTCTAGTGCCACTCGAGTGATCTAACTTTCCGTCGTTGCTAGGATCGAGTGGTGTGGTGAATTGAGTGACTAATCCTTTAAAAAATGATTGTAAAAATGCTAACAGTCTTGCACATGATGGTGTACACTTGGTGGTGTTGGCACATTTGTAAAGGAGAAGAAGTTTGAGATGATTTGGAGGTGAAAAGGTCAACAGGACCTTGGGGGCGAGGACAATTGGACCATTGTGAGATGGTCCTGTTGGTCCGTGTTGAACTTTGATGGTTCTTGGATGGGAATTCTGCAGTGATTGTTTGTTCTTTGGAACAAATATGCTAGTGGGATGTGTAGCCCTCTACATAAGCTTTCCAAAATGTTCAAGATCATCGAAATCGAAGTTTAGAGCTAAGAGTTACAGTCATTTTTGCGCTCAGGACTCTGGCTCAGGACCGGGTCCGGTTCTAGGGTCCGGCCATGTCACTTGGGTCCGGTTCTAGGGTCCAGACCATGTCACCTGGGTCTAGACCATGTCACCGAAAGTGCATCTAGCCCTTTAGTGGATTTTGGTGAATTGAATGACAACATAATTAAAGGTCTAACAAGTTTGTTAAGTGTTGAACAGGAAATTTAGTTTATTGCATACACTTGTGGATTATGGAACGATAAGCATATATAGGTTCAACAAGAAAGCAAACTTGATGATATTCCACATAGTGTTGAATAAAAGGTTGAATTATGTGTTGTTGCATTGGAAGATTATGGAAACAATCTAGTTTAAGCAAAAGACAACAATACAAATGGAATTAATGAAATGGCTCCTATATTGTGGGATATCATAGCATCATATGAAAGCAAGCATATTTGGCATATGAAAAATGAGACATGAGTTGATGGTTTTGGATTGGTCTCTATAATGACTTGCTTTGCATAAACAAGAAGAGCTAGATAGTGGACTAGCTTTGATCAAGGTTAAAGAATGAATCAAGTGTGCATAAGTGAGGAAATATCAAGCAAAGGAGAAATAACAATGGAAATAATGTATAATGAATATGGGATGTTCTCTATATTGGTTTGCTTGTATGAATAAAGATTTGGGATACCACTTTGCATTGATTTGATCAAGCTAGAAGTATGAAGATAGATATTGAAGTAAGTGTCAGGAGTGTCAAGCCAAAATAAAGAGGATATAAGGAACCGTGAATTGGCTTGACAATATTGATATTGATCCATATATGTCTCTATGTGAGTCATATTGAAGCTTGATTGATATCGACATTCATATCTAGAAGATATTCAAGTAAGGATCACAATATTGAAGAAATGGTTATTCAGTGGATACTTGATGTGATGTGATTTAAGTATAGCTTGATAAGGTGAAGATAGCAAGGAAAGAGCTTCGAGGTACTAAGCAAAGGTGAAGGGCAAGCGATGGCTTGGGGACCGAGGTGCCATGGCTAAGGTGAAGAAGAGAGTACTTGCATTGAGTCGAGGAACTAATCAAGCTATGAGTCATATTGTGTTGAGAATCAAATCATTAGTGAAAGTGACTTGAAGCCATTGAGGTGAACTGATATATGAGTTGAAATGGTTCAAGTCACATGCTCAAAGTATGTTTGCTCAAAGAGATGAGACAGTTGCAATTGGTTGCAACCTCTTGTGAAGTGATATTGAGAAGAAATGGCATATGAAGACATTGAAGACTCAAGTAGTTAAATTAGTTACATTCTCTTTATCTTGAGTATAGGTATGTCGTACTATCAAGGGGGATGCAATACGAATCATAGACAAGTCTCAAGTGCTCAAACTAATCGAACCCAAGTGCTAACATGAGAGAAACACTTAGCACTGCACCTGCACTTGTTGATCTTGGGCTTGTTCTCTGCTGGGTTGGGTAGCCCTCGAAACAAGCTTTCCGGATGTCCAAGATCACTGAAAACAGAGTTCGGAGTAAAAAGTTATGGCTTTTTTCGTGAGGTGACCTGTGTTGTTTCTGGGAGGGCGGCAATGCCGCCCCTGTATAGTCACAACGGCTAGTTTTCGAATTCTAACGGCTAGTTTAAGTGGGATGAGTATATATACCCATCCCACGGCCCCTGGTCGTGCTGCTGATGCTCCAGACCTTCCAAACCCTTTTCAAAGCCTTGTGTGAGCTCTCCCTAATCCTCTCTTTGTGAGAGTAAAGTGCTTAGTGCATAATTAAGTGTTGGGGCTGTGTGATTAAGAGCTAGAGAGCATATTAGAGCAATCCTAATCTTGAGCACTTGTTGGGCTTCGTCGATCTTCGTTGCACATTTTTTACTCTTGGAGGTGAAGCCTCCTAGATGGCTAGGCGTCGCCCGGTGAGCTCCCGTGCTTATGGTGAGCGGCGGGAAGTTTGTAACCATCATCTCATATAGTGGAAACTCTCAAATCAAGGGTTAAGTCTCTTGATTTGAGAAGAGGGAAAGAGCCAACCTAAGTGGTGAGCTCGTCCTTAAGTGGATACCTCAACAACGTGGACATAGGCAAGCCTTGGTGATGAGCTGAACCACGGGATAAACAACTGTGTCACCGTGTGCTTCATTTACATTCTTGCAAGTTCATATTGTTGTTTAGGTGTTTTTAGGGTTTGTGTTTGATCTACTTATTCACTTGTGATATACCATGTTTAGCTTTCGATCTATCATTTACATACTTGCAGAAAGGCTAAAAATTTATCTAATCTAAGTTCTGCTGGTTAGTATTTGAATTTAGTTTGAAATCCCTGCGTAGGCCGGCAGTGCCGCCCTCTGTTCTGACAGAGCTTCGAGTTAAAAATTTGCAGGATTGTCACTGGATATCTCTAGTACATATCCTTAAAGTTTGAGCTGAGTTGGACTCACGGCCACAGGGAGGCAGTGCCACCCTCAAAGGGAGGTAGTGCCGTCTTGAGTTTTAATTTCCTTTTAAGCTAATTTTTTGTAGGCCTATTCACCCCCCCTCTAGGCCTCCTAGGCGACATCAAGGTCCTTTCAGTCACCTGGGTCCAGAGCTAGGGTCCGAACCATGTTTTCTGGGTCCGGTTGAGCGTTTTTACATGTGGTTGAAGGGATAGGACCTTGAGATGGTCCGGTTGTAGGAACAGGACTGGGTCCCATTGCTTTGGGAGGTCTCGAGAGCTCTTTGGTCTGAATAGGACCGAGGTATTACATGGTTCGGTTGCTTGGTCCGGTTGCTGTCTGAGCATGTGAAAGTGACCGTTGGAGCTCCAATAGTCTGCATTTGAACGTGGGGACACGTGGCGAGATCCGGGGGTTCGGACCTTCACTATAGAAGGAGAAGCACCACCACAGCAACACAACACATGACACGAGCAGATAACTCTCCTAGACCTTGCGAGGCCACCAACAGAGTCGCACACGCCCACTTTCTCCACTCACGTCTTGAGACTTGGGAGCTCCTCCCTCTCTCACGTCTGCTTGTAACCCCTACTACAAGTACTTTGGTGCAAGATAATATATAACTCTCCTCCCCCACTGGACGTAGGACATTTCTCGGCCCAAACCAGTATAAATCATCTGTGTTCTTCTTGCACACCATCCGGACTCCTGACGCGCAGACATGCATTACTCATTGGTGCTAGGACCACCGTTTCTTATACTGACAGCTGGCGCGCCAGGTAGGGGCTTTGCGCATCACGACTAACCATTTTTGCAGAAGTCCACGATGGCTACATCATCTCACCTCCACCCGACGAGCATGTCCTCGGTGGCCAGAGGCAACGCCAGCCTCACCTCGGGCTCCCACATCTGGTTCGGGAGTCTCAAGTTCGTCATCGCCAAGGAAGGCGATGACCTCGACCTCGTCCCATCGACCAACAAGCCTGCCCACTTCCCCAAGCCTGTGGTCGACCTACGACGCCGTTCCGACAAGCTGAAGAACACATGGCCTAACGAATTCAGCCTGCCTGGTCTACCATGAGCTGCCCAGTCCTACCACAACAAAAAGGTTCGCAGGCCATCAACTAATGCTCACCATCTCAGCCCCAAAGCAGGTGAGGTACCAGAGGATCTACCACAATAGCTCGAACACGCCATCGCCGACACCCTGGCATCAATAGAGACGAGCTCTAACTCTGACTTTGATGACGACTACCAAGGCAGCACCGGCTTCGCCAAACCTTAGAAGATGCAACACTTTCTACACGTCGGCGACTATCTCCTCAACGACGAGCCACTCAACGACGACTTCATCGATCGCTTCGACGGCTACGAGCTCTCATGGCCGTAAAAGGGACAATCAGGCCTCAACAAAACATTCGGTTTGCCAAGCCCGTTCCCCATTATCTTCATTGTTAAATACCGCCTTTAATCGCTCTTGAAGGTCTCTATGAACTGATGTTTTTCCTTTTAACTCCCTTGTAATACCGAATGTATAAATGCATCATGCGCGTGCATCATACATGCCTCATACATACATTCTGCATATGTCATACCGCATCATCTGCACAACGGTCCGAACCCGAGCCCGAAGTTCATAGGCTGGCCTCATGAAGGGGTTTCGACAGTCGCTCCAGCCCAACAGAGTGAGGGATGGTATACAGGGAGTGGCATGATAGAGGCCAACACCCAGGTGCCTCAAAGCACCATGCGGGACTCCCCGAACCATGTTCGAGCCTTGACGCACAATGATTTAAGGGTTTTTCATCAGAGAAAGGTGACGAGCTGCCGGGGTTGTACCGGAATGATCCTGGTTACCCTAAATCGGTCGTCGAGGGTATGAGTCGGTCACTAGATACCTATGTCGGATCCTCAACGAACGGGATTCGAGACCTCACTTGAAATGAAATACCCGCTAGCAACTCAAATGGACACCACGAAAAATGGCCCTACTCGAGAGGGATGACGTGCCGCTGTCCAACCCCTCCTTCTTTGCGAAAAATATGCGAGTGGGGAGTGCATTGGGCCTCCTGACTGGATCGAACCCATGGGTCCTGATTTTTGGAGGTCCAGTTTCATATGCATGGCCTTCCGAGGCCCGCCGAGACCTAAAGTATGGGATGGATCACCTAGAGCCTCGAAGGTGCCCTAGGGGCAAAAGAGTCCGACCGATGGATGTCCCATCCGCGTGCTAATCTTAGGCGTCGTCGACCCCGCCTCGGGCCACGGAGTAGCAGGGATCATGTTGACGTTACAACCCTAACCGCGCCTCAGGGCATGTACCTCCCCTAGGGAACACTGCTACGCACGCCACCGGTGGTGCTCCGGTGGCTTCCCTTACTAACGAAACGGATTTCACACAGCAAACAACAAAGGAGCTTAAGGTCAGCACATTAACATAGTCCATCATACGAATAAAACAAAAAGACACCATGCGTCGCCAGCCGATAAAACTAACAAAATAAAAAAGAAAAAGCCCTAAGTGGCAGCGTTGTAGGGGAGCTCCACGAGAATCTGCTAGGCGGGGACGAGGGCGGCCACCGCCTCCTTGGTCAGGCTATAGCGCGCCACTAGGTCCTCATAGAGGCGCAGAGGCTCCTCCGCAGGGAACCCGTCGACCTCGGTGAGGTCGGCTCCCACCGATAGCTCCGCCATAGCTAGGGAAACCCCGGTACTACAGCGGACACCGCTCTCGATGGCAGCGGTGACGCGACGTCGCGCGGCCCAGAGCCGGTCCTCCCTGGTACCCAGGGCGACCCCAGGTAATCCAGGAAAGCATCCACCGTGGTGCGGAGACCCTCCAGCTCCACGGTCACCTCTGACACGCACAAGATTTCATTCACGATTAGAAAAAAGCACCGAACTGTGGTCGGGGAATGAAGAAGACAGAAGGAAAGAAGACTCACCAATGCCGCGACGGTCCACGTCGCCCAGCTGACGAAGGAGGACGTTCGCCCTCCCCTCAATGTCCACTACCACCCCACGGACGAGCGTCGGCTCCTCCGCCTGCTCTACCCTCGGCCCCGACGGGTCGGCCTAAGCCCCAGGGAGGGCATAGTGAGGGCAAATGCTCCCCATCGAGATGCCGCCAGTACGTAGCTGGTGGCCCCTCCCTGTGAAAACCGGGTCATCCGTCCGGCGACGCTACGCCACCGGGGGACCGTCCACCTCTTCAGACCACTACGGCAAGTTGTCGCGTGCCATCAAGATCATGGGATTGTGCTAAGAGATAGTGGAAGAGGAAAGTGGAGAGTGGAAGGTGGCAATAGGTGTGGGAAGAACGAGTACAGAGCCGGGTATAAATAGGATCCAAGCAACCGTTCGGCTACGCAGCTGCCTAGGATCATCAATGCGATCTTGGAGCTCGAGCTGACGTTCCTACTTCCCGCTAAAAACTGAGTAATGGAACCTCCCCCCTCCACTTCCTTCGATTAAATCTCGATGCTCCCACTCATTGCAATGCACCCGTCTAACTCCCGAAACCATATATTCTCTAACAAACGATGGGCCTCGCAAGAGATGAGCATCCTCCAAATAAGGTCTCGACCAGAGAGGCCTCCTCTGAACTCGATTACAACCCACGTAAAAAACCACTTGGTAATGACTAGCTTAGCCCATCGACCTCTGGTCAAAACCAAGGAGCCCAAAGGCGGAAGGCGCGAGAGCGAAAGCAGGCTAAGCCATCACGAAGTAAACGAACCTGGTGGCTAACCCCACTAGGGGGTTGGTCGAAGGGATCGTCTCCCTAAGACCCCTCAGAGTGTCGTGAGCCACAGGGCTCGGGGGCTAGTCCTACCATGCCAGTACAGCGAAAAACCAAAATAGCCTTCGATCCCGTGCACTCTTAACCCCCAAGCCATACCCAGGACCCCGTTGACGTCAACCAGTGGAATCCCATCGGAGGGAAGCACCGAGCCCTCAGAGCCCGTCAAACGGATCTGAGGCCCACTGAACGACCCTCGGGTGACCTAGAACAAGCCTTTAACCAACCTCTCGCCATGGGCAGAGGCTCGGGGGCTACCCTTGAATTAAGGACGAGGCCTCAGATTTGCACCCTGCACAAAGTCAAGACCTTGGAAGCATACCATATCCTTCCAAGGCCTTGGGGGCTACACCCGGCGGGTGCGCTCATCCGCACCCCCCCGGAAAAAAGTGATACAAATGCAAGCCGAGGCCCTGGCGACGATCTGGCTAGAAGCCCAGCAAAGAGCAAACCCGACGTACAACCTCTGAAGGAGTATCCCTACTCCTCCACAGTCTCGGGGCTACTGTCGGGTACCATAATTAGGGGTACCCAAATTGTGATGGAAAATCACCCGGCCTTCCCATTTAAGGGGAAAGATCAACGAAAGAGAGATAGGCTAAACTCTCCCTTGCTGGGCCTCCAGCAAGACATGTGAGCAACCAGCACATCTCCCTGCTTCTTCCGAGGCCTCTCTCAGAGGGGTCTCGGAACACCTCCGATTCGCCCGAGGCCTCAGCCTTAGGGTCTCAGACACAGGCCGACCCCCGATGACACCACCGCCTCGCTCAAGCCCTAGAATCGGCATTGTCCGTCTCTGCCTCGCCCAAGACCGACCTCTGACGCCGCTCCCCCATTGGCGTGCTCAAGACCCCCTGTGACGTCACCCACGTTCTCGCGTCTGCCCAACCAGACAAGTCAAGAATGACTGGGGTCAAATCACCACGCCATCGTCTGTAACAGGAATGGGGAAGAGCTGCTGACCACTATACCACCCATATTGGCACTGTACGCACGATTTGTGCCTGCGCAGTGTACGAAACAACTGCCCTAGGCCACTATTCCCACGATCGGGATAAGATCGCACCGCACTTCCTGCCTCCGAGTCCTCAGCCCTCTACGCCAAGTCAAACTACAAGGACAAATACGCCACGCCAGCCATAGTATTAGGTATGACAGGGCACGTCGCTACAATACCAAAAGACAAACCACTCCCTCAGCAGTGGCACACATACCAGAACACGTAGCAGCAGTGCCAGAAGTACCGACGCCATGTTTTCGCGGTATGAACCACGTCGCCACCGGATAAGGCCCTTTCGAGGCCTCTAGGCTCCTCCACCAGCAGAGTCACACCACATGCCAACATTTTGTAACCCTGCACCTCCTTGAGTCTATAAAAGGAGCATGCAAGGATCATTCCAGACGGACCAAAAAGAAAGAAGGAGAAGCACCACCACAACAACACAACACACGACATGAGCAGATAACTCTCCTGGACCTTGTGAGGCCACCAGCAGAGTCGCACACACCCACTTTCTCCACTCACGCCTTGAGACTTGGGAGCTCCTCCCTCTCTCATGTCCACTTGTAACCCCTACTACAAGCACTTCGGTGCAAGATAATACAGAACTCTCCTCCCCACTAGACGTAGGGCATTTCTCAGCCCAAACCAGTATAAATCGCCTGTGTTCTTCTTGCACACCATCCGAACTCCCGACGCGTAGACATTCATTACTCGTTGGTGCTAGGACCACCGTTTCTTACACCGACACAAAGATTAGTTGATGATCATATAAACTACATAATTAGTATTAGGGCTAAGTGTGAAGCAGGTCGGGAGGCCACTGAGTACTAGTTTGCCAGCAACCTCATGTGACGATTTAGACTCCTACACCCTAGTCAAACGTGGGGGATTACAAAGGATGGACAGGGCATTACCACCTGTCGCCTACCCCTCAACCGTGGAAAGGGACAATGCATTCATCTGTCTCTCCATACCCAAGCACCACGCTTGTGTATACAGAAACTACCCAAACCCCCTGGGTCCCTGACCCTATGGATCGACAGGTAAAGAACTTGGGCACACCTAACGGCACGATGAACCACCACCTCAACTTTGATCTAATTCTGATTATATAAGTTATATGAATTGTTAAGCATAAAGTTAAGTGTGATCCTCTCATGACACATAAACTATAGACTAATTCATATATCAAGATCATAACACAATAACTATACTCTAGTTCATAAGTATGACTATAAATATTATATGAGAGCATAGCTTTGGAAGAACTCATAATTCTATTCATACCCCAAGAGTCACTTCTTCCAAGGAGCCAAGCTCTCCAAGGTAGCTTTGCCTTGCTCTACGACTACTAAAAAGTAAAAGCTACAACTAGAGAGTGAGGTATGAGAGGTGGAGTGTGAGGAACCCAAAGTGGTGTGTGTTGAGAGAGGGGGTACCCCTCTATTTATACAAGGCTCTAAGGTAGTGTTCTGGCTATTCTTGGCGCGAAACCCCAGGCTACACCGTCTCTGCATGGGAGCATGTCACCGTCTGTCGAAGAAGGGGCTGACCAGCGCCGGCAGGGGGTCGCCCGCCCCCTGATTGAGATGCCTCGCCACCGCCTTCGCGTGACAGGCTCTGGTATGGACTTGGATCACTGCCCAGTGGTGTTTTGCCCCAGTTGAATTGATTTGATGGGCGTCTCCCTTGTTCCTTTGCGCAAATCAGCGTCGAAAAACGTCTTTCGGTGAATTATTTCATGTATTTGTGTTTGTGACCTGCAAAATAGTGTTCTCCAAATACATGTGGAACTTGGTTAATAGTAAATGCATATGTGTTTAAGTTTGCTAATTTCTCCTCTTTTGTGTCTTAATTAGCGGTCAGATTTGATCGGTAAGGACCGCCAACAACTCAGCCTGGCTAACGAGCCAGCTCGGCTCGTTAGAGCTCGGCTCGTTATAGCTCGGCTCGTTAGTATTCTGGCTCGGCTCGACTCGTTACACTAACGAGCCAGAAGAGGAGCTCGGCTCGGCTCGGTAAATAGCTCGAGCAGCTCGTTTTGGCTCGTGAGCCAAAACTTAAAAACACATTACAGGGATGAGCAACAAGCCAACAGACACAAAATAAATATAAATTTAACAAATTTAATCATCGATTGATCCCAGAATTCATAAAGTTTAAAGGCATCCCAGGCTTAACCATAAGTCCACGAGACAAACAACCATTAACATGACTACACTACATGAGTCCGATAGACGATAGTACAGTTTAGCAGTTCATGGCTTGAAGCAAAATAAATTTGACCACAAGTCATCCATACAGAATTCAGCAAAGAAGCAAAATAAATTTGGCCAAGGCTTGACCACAAGTCCACGAGATAACACCAACAGCAAGGCAGATTTCAGAAGCAGTCAAGTGAGAGGCAGATTTTAGAAACAGCAAGGCAGATTTCAGAGGCAGATTTGACCACAAGTCATCCCTAGTTATCTTCCCCTTTCCTGTTACCTGTACATGAAATTCACATCAAGTGAGAGGAGAACAAATATAGAAATATTATTTCCATGACACATGACACTGCTGGACATTCTAAAACAGACTTACTAGTTGCTTTCCACCACACTGCTAGGAAGCTCCACACTCTCAATGTCACCATCATCACCATCTTCTCCCTGTAACAGGAAAAGAAATAAGGACTACATATTTTTATACACAAACTTTGGGGTAAATGTTGCTAAAAATAGACTGAACATCAGTACATCACATACCAGAATAATAGGAGGACTTTTAGAACCTCGTATCCAACTAGATGCACAAACTAGTGCTTGAAATGTTGCTGGCTTCAAAGAACTCCTATAGTCATCAAGAACTCTACCTCCACAACTAAAAGTAGACTCAGATGATACGCTGCTAGCTGGGACAGCTAAGAACTTCTTTGCCATACTAGACACAACAGGAAATCTAGGAGCATTCACCTTCCAATAGTTAAGTAAGTTAAAATTCTTATCATTCAAAGGATGGTTTGCTTCATCAAGGTAGATAAGTAACTCGGATTTTGAAGTTTCTGAAGCACTTGACTCTAGAAAGAACTGAAATTCACTTGAAACAAGACAAGCCACTAAGCTGGTTGATTCCTTAGATGATGAGGCTGATTGAGTGGTTGATGAGCTGCTACTGCCACCCATTTTCCGGCGTTGCTCCAACTCATGCTTCTCATACAACTCTTCTAACTCTTTTTTTATATCAGCAACCTCTTGCTCACACCTTGAGGAGCCATAAAGCTCTCTAAAATAGAACTCAATATATTTCATTTTGAACCTAGGGTCAAGGATTGTAGCAATAACCATTACATTGTTCTTCTCTTCCCAATATTTATCAAACTTTTCTAACATTGCAGCACCCATGTTCTTCAAATATGGGTCCCTCTCATTGTCGGTACCAATAGTATAGGGGTACCCACATTTAACGATAATAAAAACTAAAACGATTAGGTCACGATAAAGCACAGCCCACTACGTGCGACAGGTCCGCCTCGTACGAGGCCGGCTCGACGAAATGCCTCGACCGCGTCCTGTCTCCGACTCGTACGAGGCCCCCTCGACGGGAGGCCTCGACCGCGTTCCGACCCGCACGGGGCTCGACCGCCCCGGGCGTTCCGACTCGCGTGAGCCCGAGTCGAGGCGCTCGACCCCCTCTGTCTCCACCTACCACGAGACGAAAAGTCAAAGCATTTAATGCAAACTACCAGCCACCACCTACCGGCATGGCCACGGCCTGGGTCGACGTGGGAACAATACCCGTGTCAGTTCTCACTGTTTAAACCGCCCATCCCGTGATGGGAGGTGAAAAACGTCACTGTACCCACCTTACCTCACACTGTATGTCACTAGTCACCCTCGAGGAAAGATGCGACAAAGTCCGTACACCACGATTTCAGGGATTCGGACTTATCCGTTCGGCCTCGACCTGGCCTCGACCCGGCCTCGACCCCCAGTACAGCACAACAGGGAAAGAAGGACGGTATGGCACGGCGCTCCGGGTCACTTCGACGCCTACGACATCACATCCCAGAGGATGGCCTCCCATTCCTGAGGCACGTCGCTACAACCACCTCAACAGGATCGACAAAACGTCATCTCAAGGCTCCCGTCGTCCTGGCCTCTTCTCATCCTATAAAAGGGAAGGCCAGGGCCCTAGAGAAGACAACGGACGACCGGCAATACACAACATAGCGATCAACATCTCAAGCAATCATCTTGTACTCTTTCTTTTTCTCCTTTGAGACCTGGGCTCGTCGCCCTCTCTCACAAGCTTGTAGCCCCTACACAAGCACCTCGGTGCAAGGAAATACTAACCTCTCCTCCCCCGCTGGACGTAGGGCCTTCTTTTGCCCGAACCAGGATAAACCCCCGTGTGTTCTCCTTGCATCACCATCCAGGAAAGGGACACGCAGCATTTTACTCGTTGGTTTAGGACCCCCTCGGGTCCGAACACCGACAGTTGGCGCGCCAGGTAGGGGACTCGCTGCGTGCTAACGTCGCTTTCCCGCCTTTTTCCTGGATGGCTGACCCCGAACGCCCTATCCCGTTGGCCACGGTGTTCTGGTTCGGGAGTTTGGAGTTCATGTCGCTCGGCTATGGCTACGATATGGTCCTGCTCCCGCCAAGACACCCTACCGACGAGGATTACGAGCTCTCCCAGCCTGGGGGAGCAATCCGCCGGTACCGTCGCTCCAGGCTGGCGCGAGCCGCTCGGCGGCGGTGAGCCCGGCGCAACCGTCGTCTCCACCTCACGGAGGGCAATGGGGTTCCCTGATTCGGCACTTCCCAGTCAGACGCCGGCCCGGATTTTCTCGTGGAAAGTCTGGGCAGGATGGGCCAGGCCGAGGACAGCATGCCAGCGGAGAACCCCGCCGCTCCTCCGCCTGGTGCGACGTCACTGCCCCGTACCTCTCTCCCGGCGTGGGCGGCAACATCGCCTTCGCCGTTTCCGTTTGGGCTAGTTCCGGCTGCCCAGGCGTACGCTTCTTCCGTGAGCACTTGTATGAGTGCTTATGAGGAACTCCCTGGGCACCACCTACGCTCCACCCTTGACCTCGTCGCGTCCACGCCGGCTTCTGATTATCTGGACTCTACTGAGGTGCCAGAAGCAGAACCCCGTGTGATTGCTTCCCCACGCCGCAACCCCGGTAGCGGCCCGCAACGACCATATATTCCCCCGTCATACTATTATTTCGGCGCCCCTGACTCCGACTCGGCTGATGACACCTACAATCCGACCCACGAGTGCTTCAACGTCGATGTTGAAGGCGCGTCGGATTCGCAGGAAGAACAGCCGGTCGGAGGAAGGCACACGCCCCCTCACGACGGGCGCCCTGCCGGGCAAGGCGAGGCTCAGCTCCTTGCGAATCAGGGGGCGCAGCTTGACCAAATCCGCGAGTTGCGGGAGAGGCTCGACGAGGAACGAGAAAACCTGCGTCTACTCCAACAAACCCTCGAGCATGAGCGTGCGGAACGCGCACTTGGCGGGAGAGCTCGCGAAAGAGCTCGCGACGTCAACCGTCGCATCGACGAGGACCGAGTAACCAATCCCCCGGTCTTCGCTCGAGCCAGCCAGAACGTCGTCGCCGCCGCCATGCTCCTCCGCAACATGCCCGAGCCATCGAATTCCGAAGCACGTCGGGCTCGAGATGAGATCCGAGAACTCCTCGAGACCGCTGCCCTGCAGCAGGCCGAGAGCTCTGCCTCGAGGCGACGCGAGCCCGCCTCGGAGCGGCTCGCGGAGCCCTCTTGGCAGGAGAGAGAGGCCTCAGTTCATCCCGAACCTGCCCGACGGACCCGGATGGCTCCCGCCCCTGCGCCCGTCGCTCATGACCAGGAACCTCGAGACACCCGTGGCAACATCGTCGAGCGCCGCACGCGCAAACACGGTGACGGTGTGGCTCGGGGTTACCACGTACACAGGGGCGGGCGTTATGATAGCTCGGAGGATCGCAGCCCTTCACCCGAGCCTCCGGGCCCTTGGGTTTTCAGCAAGGCAATCCGTGAGACGTTACTCCCGGCACGGTTCCGCCCTCCCACGACTCTTGCCAAGTACAACGGCGAGACCAAACCCGAACTTTGGCTCGCCGACTTCCGCTTGGCATGTCAGCTGGGCGGGGCCACCGACGACCGAGTCATCATTCGACAACTCCCCCTCTTCCTCTCCGACACCGCTCGAGCCTAGCTCGAGGACCTGCCACCCCAACAGATCCACGACTGGGGTGATCTCGTAAGGGTGTTCGAGGGAAACTTCAAGGGAACTTACATGCGCCCCGGCAACTCGTGGGATCTCCGGAGTTGCAAACAGAAGCCAGGTGAATCCCTCCGGGATTACATTCGGCGTTTCTCCAGGCAACGCACAGAGCTCCCCAATGTCACCGATTCTGACGTAATCATGGCTTTCCTCTCGGGCACCACTTGCAAGGAGTTGGTCCGAGAGTTAGGCCGACACACCCCCCTCACTGCCAATGGGCTGATGGACATCGTCACCAACTTCGTCGCCGGCGAGGAGGCAGTTGGTGCCATCTTTGGCGGCGAGCAGGACACTGGGAAGCAGAAAGCCGACGATCCCGTAAGTTCCACCCGGGGCTCCAAAAGGAACAACCGCAAGAAGAAGAAGGGCCAGCAGGGCAAGCTCGAGGCCCCGGCCGACGAGCTTGTCGCTGCTACCGAACGCAAAAAGCCTCGAGGCCCCCCCGGCGGGGGCATCTTCGACAAAATGCTTAAAGAGCCGTGCCCTTACCACAAGGGGCCCACTAACCATAACCTCGAGGATTGTCATATGCTCCGCAGGTACTTCGAGGGCGCTGGCAACAAGACCACCGACAAGAAGGGAGACCCAAAGGGTGATGGCAAGGGGGAGGGATTCCCCGAGATCCACGACTGCTTCATGATCTACGGAGGGCCCTCAACCCGCCTCTCAGCGCGCCAGCGCAAGCGAGAACGGCGTGAGGTCTTCTCCGTGCAAACGGCGGTCCCTCGTTTCCTTGACTGGTCCGCGGTGGCCATCACTTTCGACCGTGATGATCATCCGGACTACATCCCCAATCCGGGAGTCTACCCACTTGTCGTTGATCCCGTCATCGCCAACACGCGCCTCACCAAGGTACTCATGGACGGCGGGAGCAGCCTCAACATCATCTACTCCCAGACCCTCGACCTCCTGGGGGTCGAGAGGGCGCGCTTGCAACCTAGCGTCGGGGGCTTCCACGGAGTCGTGCCAGGGAAGCGGGCAGAACCCCTCGGACGGGTCGATCTGCCCGTTTGTTTTGGCACACCGGCCAACTTCAGGAAGGAGACCCTCACCTTCGAAGTGGTCGGATTCCGTGGGACATACCACGCCATCCTCGGGCGCCCGTGCTACGCCAAGTTCATGGCCGTGCCAAACTACACCTACCTCAAGCTCAAGATGCCCGGCCCAAACGGCGTCATCACTGTGGGGCCCTCATACGAACATGCCTACGAGTGCGACGTCGAGTGCGTCGAACACGGCGAGGCGGTTTTGGAATCGGCAACCTTGGCCGCAGACCTCGACGATCTCGCCAACGAGATTCCCGATCCGAAACGCCACGCCGGCAGCTTCGAGCCCGCAGAGGACGTCAAGCTCGTGCCCCTCGACCCCGCTGATCCCAACGGGAAGGCGCTGAACGTCAGCGCCACCCTCGACCCGAAATAGGAAGCCGTGCTCGTCGACTTTCTCCGCGCAAATGTCGACATTTTTGCGTGGAGTCCCTCGGATATGCCGGGCATACCCAGGGAAGTCGCCGAGCACGCCTTGGAGATCCGGGCCGGGTCCAAACCGGTGAAGCAACGCCTGCGCCGCTTCGACGAGGAGAAGCGCAGGGTCATCGGCGAAGAGATCCACAAGCTACTGGAGGCCGGGTTCATCAAGGAGGTTCACCATCCCGAGTGGCTAGCTAATCCTGTATTAGTTAAGAAAAAGAGTGGGAAGTGGAGGATGTGTGTAGACTACACTAGTTTAAATAAAGCATGTCCGAAAGTTCCCTTTCCTTTGCCACGCATTGATCAAATCGTTGATTCAACTGCGGGATGTGAAACTCTTTCGTTCTTAGACGCTTACTCCGGTTACCATCAGATAAAAATGAAGGAGTCCGACCAGCTCGCGACTTCATTCATCACCCCTTTCGGCATGTATTGCTACGTCACGATGCCCTTCGGTCTCCGGAACGCAGGGGCAACGTACCAGCGATGCATGCAGCACGTTTTCGGAGAGCACATTGGACCAACCGTCGAGGCATACGTTGATGACATCGTAGTCAAGACCAAGCAAGCCGATAATCTAGTAAACGACCTCGGTGTCGCCTTCAAATGCCTTCGAGCAAAGAATATCAAGCTCAATCCAGAAAAGTGCGTTTTTGTCCCCCGAGGGATGCTTTTGGGGTTCATCGTGTCTAAGCGGGGCATCGAGGCCAATCCAGAAAAAATCTCTGTGATAACCAAGATGGCCCCCATCCGAGATCTGAAGGGCGTACAGAGGGTCACGGGCTGCTTGGCGGCGCTCAGCCGTTTCATTTCGCGCCTCGGCGAAAAAGCGCTCCCTCTGTACCGCCTCTTGAAGAAATCGGAGCGTTTTTCCTGGACCCTCGAGGCAGAGGAAGCCCTCACCAAACTCAAAGCCGTACTCTCTAACTCGCCAATTCTCGTCCCTCTGACCCCAGGAGAGCCGCTCCTACTTTATGTCGCTGCGACCTCACAAGTAGTCAGCGCAGTCCTGGTCGTCGAACGGGCCGAGGAAGCTCATGCCTTGCCCGTCCAAAGGCCGGTCTATTTCATTAGCGAGGTGCTCTCAGAAACCAAGGTCTGTTACCCTCAAATCCAGAAGCTGCTCTATGCTGTTATCTTGACACAGCGCAAGCTCCGACACTACTTTGAGGGCCACCCAGTTACTGTGGTTTCTTCTTTCCCCCTGGGAGAGATAGCCCAGAACCGGGAAGCCACGGGTAGGATCGCCAAGTGGGTGGTCGAGCTCATGGGCGAGACCCTATCCTACGCGCCGCGCAAAGCCATAAAGTCACAGGTATTGGCAGATTTCTTGGCTGAATGGACCGACACCCAGCTCCCTCCCGCACAGCTCCAGGCCGAACTCTGGACCATGTACTTCGACGGGTCTCTGATGAAAACAGGAGCGGGCGCGGGCTTGCTCTTCATCTCACCCCTCGGAGTTCACATACGCTACATCATCCGGCTCCATTTCCCTGCGTCCAACAACGTCGCCGAATACGAGGCACTCGTCACGGGGCTAAGAATCGCCATCGAGCTCGGGGTCCGACACCTTGATGTTCGAGGCGACTCCCAGCTAGTGATCGATCAAGTCATGAAGAGCTCGAGCTGCCGCGACCCCAAGATGGAAGCCTACTGCCAAGAGGTACGACGCCTCGAGGACAAGTTTCATGGCCTCGAGCTCAACCACATAGCACGCAAGTATAATGAGGCCGCCGATGAACTCGCAAAAATCGCGTCAGGTCGAACTGCGGTCCCACCCGACGTTTTCGCAAAAGATCTCCAACGGCCATCTGTCGACCTTGGGTCGGACGGAGGGGTCGACGGGTCGTCACTCGACCCCCCACCAGAGGCAGAGGCCCCCTCGACCGGGGCCGAAGCCATGCAGGTGGAAGGATCGACCCCACCATCTGACATCGAGCCTGACTGGCGCGCGCCGTACCTCGACTATCTTATCCAAGGGGACCTCCCCTCGAGTAAGACCGAGGCTCGACGGATCGCTCGCCGGGCCAAAACCTTTGTGATCATTGGTGACAGTAGGGAGCTGTACCACCGCAGCCCTACAGGCGTTCTCCAACGTTGCATCACAAACAAGGAAGGCAGGGACCTGCTCAGCGACCTGCACTCGGGGGCTTGCGGTCACCACGCTGCGCCTCGAACCCTCGTCGGGAACGCCTTTAGACAAGGGTTCTATTGGCCGACCGTGGTCTCCGACGCCGTCGAGCTAGTACGCTCCTGCGAAGGTTGTCAGTACTATGCAAGGCAGACTCACCTCCCGGCACATGCTCTACAAACCATTCCCATCACATGGCCGTTTGCCGTTTGGGGGCTCGACCTCGTCGGACCACTGAAAAGAACTACTGGTGGCTTCACCCATTTGCTTGTCGCAATCGACAAGTTTTCCAAGTGGATCGAGGCTCGTCCCATCACCAGTATTAGGTCCGAACAAGCTGTGATTTTCTTTACCGACATCGTCCATCGATTTGGGGTTCCGAACTGCATTATCACTGACAACGGCACCCAGTTCACTGGTAAAAAGTTTCTGGATTTCTGTGACCACCATCACATTCGCGTGCTCTGGTCGGCCGTAGCTCATCCAAAAACGAACGGCCAAGTAGAGCGCGCCAATGGCATGCTCCTACAAGGCCTGAAACCCAGAATTTTCGACAAGCTAAACAAGCACGGCAAAAGATGGGCCGCCGAGCTACCCTCGGTCCTGTGGAGCCTGAGAACAACGCCGAGTCGAGCCACGGGGTTCACTCCGTTCTTCTTAGTCTACGGGTCCGAGGCTATGCTTCCGACTGATATAGAATACGGATCCCCAAGGTTAAAAGCCTACAACGAAAGAAATAACGACACCGCAAGGGAGGACGCCCTCGACCAGCTCGAGGAAGCCCGAGATGTGGCTTTATTGCATTCTGCCAGGTACCAGCAGGGTCTCCGACGCTACCACGACAGACACGTACGGAGGCGCGACCTCAACGTCGGCGATTTGGTGCTACGACGAAACCAGAACACCAAGGGACGCCACAAGCTCACGCCACCATGGGAAGGACCGTACATAATCGCAGAAGTACTAAAGCCGGGCACCTACAAGCTATCCAACGAGAAGGGCGAAATCTTCACCAACGCTTGGAACATTGAACAGCTACGTCGCTTTTTTCCTTAGAAAGCCTCGAGGCTCTGTAATTTCGTTTTCGTCAATAAAGAATACAGCAGTGTTAAAATTCTCGCCTCGCGATGAGGAAGGATCGACTCTGCAGTACCAGAATCGACCCTCCCTCGGGGGCTACAGGGGGAACCCCTAGTCCCCGAAAAAACTTGCGCTTTTTTTTTAAATTTAAGAACCGCTCCCTAGATCAACGGCGCTGTAAGAGCACCCCAAGGATCGAAAGGACCCTCGAGCTAGGAGTATCACCTACGCCCTCGGGGCTATGGCGCCTCCGCTCACTCCTTACGCCTGCTAGAGGTGCAACTCCACGCTAAGGTCTAGATGACGGTTCCTAACTTCGAAAGAGAGCAGCACACTCCCTACCGCTTAGGTCAGGTTCTCACGCGATCTGCGAGGCCGCAAGAGCACCCTGAAGCTCGAGGGCAGTCGAGCTGCGAGATCACTTACGCCCCCGAGGCTACGGTACCTCCACTCGCTCCCCTACGCCAAAGGGCGCGACTGCGTGTTAAGTAAATCGTACGAGAACACAACCCAAGCCGTAAAGGGAAAAAAGGCTCAAATAAAACTAGATCCGTCACGAACTAGTTTAAGTTTTGAAGTTCTTAAGGCCCCTGAGGCCACCACGACCAAAATTCAAAATAACTAACTTATTACACGGGCCTCCGTGCCCAGATTTGGCTCACAGGCCTTCGTCGTCAGCGGGCGGCACCACCTCGGGCTCAAAGTGCGAGGCCAGACGGCTCCCAGGCCCCTCCGCGGCTTCGATCAGATCCAAGCAAGCGTCTGCGTTCTCCGCGTCCGTCCGCTCCGGGTCTGTGATGAAGCCGTTGGCGACGAGCTCCATGTCGAACACAAAGCCAGAGCGAACGACGGCCAGCGCCCTCTTTACGCCGTGGTGGAGGCTGTCCCGTATCTTCTCCCGGGCGAGGTGACCTAGCGCCGCTACCCGACGGACGAAGGAGTTCCCCGGAGCGTCTTCTCCGGTGTCGACGTCGGGCTCGACCCCCAGACCGTCACACACCGAGGTGATCGCGCCCTGGAGCAGCTGGGTCCTCTGCGTCTCGGCTTCCAGGAGGCTCTGTAGGGAATTCGCGGTCGAGTGGGCCTCCTGGTTCTCGCGCTCCAGCTCTGAAATACAACAAGGCAGATTAGCACCTGACACGCCGCCTCAGCCACATAGCTGCTACGAGCTACTTACCTCCAACATGGGTCTTCAAACCCACGACCTCGTCGCGGAGCCCCCCGCACGTCCGCTCGAGCCCCAGGAGGGCACTATCCTTCTCACGGACGGTCGCCTTCAGGGCCTCGATCTCTTGGCGGGCGGCTTGAAGCGCCGTGTCCTTCTCCTGGACGGCCCCGCTCAGCCTCGAGACCTCGTCCTTCAGCGCACTGAACCGGGCCGTGACCTGCCCGATCTGGACGTTGAGGGCGTCACGTTGACGGCTAGCCTGCGAGACGTCCTCCTCGAGCTCCTTGACCCGCGCCGACAGGGGCTCGAGGTCTCGGCGGGCCTGGGCAGCCTCTTCCCGGGCCTTGTCCGCCTCGGTGCGCATCGAGGCTTCAGCCGCCCATGCCTGGATCGCCTCTTCCTTCACCGTCGAGTAGGCGGTGCGCAGTTCCGCCATCTCAGCGGACCGATCGGCGAGCCTCTTCTGAGTCTCCTCGACCAGGGCCCGTTGCCGGGACAGCGACGCCCACACACCGCTCTCACCCCGAATGAAGAGCGACTTTCGGCGGGAGGTCTCCTTGAGTTCCTAATTCAAGGAAAACCGAAAAGCATAATGAATCCAAAGGAAAAAGACACAAAGAGCCACGGAATAAGCCGGCAAATTAATCATACCTCGGTGGCATCCAGCATGCCCCGCGAAACAGCGTCGGACGCCACGCTGAGCAGCCGAGCGAGATGTCAGCGGACGCCCTCGAGGTACTGCCAGCGGTGGACCTCATCCCTGTCGTTCAGGGTGAGGATGGGCTCGCCGTCGAGGTTCGCGGCATCCTTGAACTGAAGGGGCGGCCCTCCCCACCTCGGGATCTCCTCCTCGGCCCGCGCTATCGCCAGCGCGGCGAAGTCTGGCCACGACGATGACGACGCAGCCGGGGCACCTCCCGGCCCGGCCGAAGGGCCGGCCTCGTTGCCCTCGCTCGCCCCCCCGGCAGGGGCCGAGGCTTCAGCCCGGCTCGTGGTCTCGCCCTCCTCGGCCCCCACTATCTCTTTTCCCTTATCCAGGGGGGCGTCGTCGAGGATAACGACCACGGGCGCCCGCCCCTCGGCGGTGACCGGCCCCTCGACAACCAGCGCCTCCGGAGCTGGCACCTCTGCCGTCGACGCCTCTGGGGCCGGTACCTCGCCCGACGGCGGCTCGGAAGCCGGCGCTCCGACCACCGGTGCCCTCGCGACCGGCACCTCAACCTCCGGCGCCGCCGCCTCCGGGGCTCCGGCAGAAGGCTCGACGGCCCCGCCCTCCGTCATGCCCACCGGCTGCACCGGTAGGTCTTGCTGCGGCTGCGGCTCCCTCGCCGGCGCCACCTCCTGCTCCGGCGCCGGTGCAGCTCCCTCCGCGGTCGCTTCGGCGGCCGCCCCCTCCGCGGCCACTTCCACGGTGGCCTCAGCCGAGGGCAGCGCCTTAGGCTCCCCCTCGACCGGGCCGGGCGCCACCACCCTTGCCGGCTCTGACCCCGCCACCGCAGGGTCGGGGCCGGCAACCGTCGAGGCACCCGCGGCCTCCCGCTGCCGACGGCGCTCCTTCGCAGCCTCGACCTCGCGGACCCAGGCCGCGTCCTGTTCCGCCGACCGGTTAAGGACGGCGGCGCTGGCTCGAAGGGACTTCACGGGGGTGGGCCCCATGGTCTCCGCCTTCCGTTTCAGCCTGAAAAATAAGGGATAAGTCGATCGACGAAATCAAAGGATAAGACAAGTCCCCTTCTGCTCAAAAACTTACCCGAAGATCGGCACCAGGGGCCTCGACCCCCCACGGTCCGAGCCGCTCGAGGTGGCAGGCGGTGGCCTCGCGGCAGCCCCACCCGCGGACCGAGCACTCCTTGGGGCTCTCGCCGGCGCGCCGCTACGCGCCTTCTGTGCCTCCGAGGCCAACTGGCCTCGGGTTTTCACGCCCGACGGAGCCGCCGCCGACGACGATGTCGGCGCCCCCGCCCCCGTCCCCGCCTGAGCTTGCGAGGCCTGGGCCGGGGCAGGCGCCCCCGTCGACCCCGCTTGTAGGATCCGGGGCGAGGCGGCCCCGCCTGCCGAGGGGCCTGCCTCCTTCTTCTCTTCTTCTTCCTTCTTCTTCTTCCTCTTCTCCTCTTCCTCGTCGTCCTCCTCGGCCTCCTCGACCACGACGACCGAGGAGGATGACCCCGCGATGGGCTCCAGCAGAGGGCGGATGTCGGGGAGGTTCCCCAGCCCGGTCGCGGCCTCGTACCGCGACAAGGCGTCGTCATCCTCGCCGCTGCTGCCGTCGTCCTCTCCCGACATGGTCTCGGAGGGCGACGGCTCCAAAGGGAGCCCGTCGAGGGCCTGTTGGCGCCAGAGTTTCTTCCGCGCCTCCTTCTCCCTAGACTTCCGGGCCGCCCGTTTCTTGGTCGATTCCTCGACCGCCTTCTGCTTCGAGGCGTGCTCCCGTCGAGCATCCCGAGCAGGCCGGTCCTCCGGAACCGGCGGTCGTGTCTCCCGCAGCACCAATAGGTCCTGCGCATTGGCGTCGAACGGATTAGGGGAAGGCCTCAAAGACGAACCGAACTAAAGGACAAGCGAACTTACCACGGGCTCGAACCCCTCAGTGGGCCTCATGGGGAGCCGGTCGGCTTCCTCCGCCTTGAAGCTTCCCACCATCCGGCGGGCTCGGCGAAGCCCCTCCTCGGGGGTGAGGGTCTCATGTGACATCCGGCTCCCCTCCAAGGACGCCTCCGGGGTCATCTGGTCGAGGCGCAGGCGGCGTCGGCACAGCGGCATCACCCGGCGGCGGTGAAACGCCGTCGCTACCGCCGCCGCCGTCAGGCCTCGAGCACGAAGCTGCTGCAGCGCCGCCAGCAACGGGTCCAGACGCGGCTTCTCGACGTCCGGCACGCCGTACACCCAGCGGTCCTCCCGGGCGGTCAGCACGCGGCCGGTGTACCTCGGCAGCTGGTTGTCGTCGTTGCGGAGGTAGAACCAGCCCGCGTGCCACCCGCTGTTCGAAGAGATGAGGCGCGCCGAGATGTACTGGTCCGTCCGGCTCGACCTCAACTGCAGGACGCAGCTCCCTACCCGCGCTGCGTAGAAGGCGCCCTTCCCTCCCGCGTTCCGTGCGAAAAGCTCGGCCTTGAAAAGGTGGAGCCACAGCTTCCACTGCGGCTCCACCCCGAGGTATCCCTCGCAGACCGCCGCAAAGATGGCAGCCTGCGCGATGGCGTTGGGGGCGAGATGGTGGAGCTCCACCCGGTAGTAGTGGAGAAGCGCCCGCATGAAGACCGACGACGGGATGCCGAAACCCCGCTCGTGGAAGCTTACGAAGCTCACCACGTAGCCTGCCGGGGGCGCCGGCTCTCGGTGGGTCGGCGGCGGCGCGATCCACTCCGGCCGCGACCGACTCATCCTCAGCCGCAGCAACCCATCTTCAACCAACTCCTCCAGCTTCTTCTCCGTCACCGAGGAGGAAGCCCAGTCATCGGCAGCGAGGAATTGGCTCTTTCCGGCCATCAGCGCTGATGGGGAGGGAATGAGTGGGGGAGATGGCGGCGGCGGCAGCAATGTGGGCGGAGGGCGCAAGGTGGCTAGGGTTTCCTAAGGCAAAGGATGGCAAGAACGCAAAGAACCGGAGGGGAACACGGACCCCCGGGCCTTGTTTTTATAGACCAGGAAGAAGTTCAACGGCCGCGCGAAAAGGTAGGAACAGTTTCCCGTAGTAAATGCGCTCACCTAACCGTCCTTCTCGCCTTACAGGAGCGGGGCACGTGGCCGTCCCCACGCAGTAACCAAACGCCACGCCGCCCACTACCGCGCCGATCTCGCCCTAAAAAGGCGCGCCTGGCTAAACGGGCGGGGCGAGATCCGCGGACGGATATTCCAAGATTCCGCTAACGGGCTCCGGGCCCGCTTTAAGTCTCGAGGGAACGGAGGCTGGCCCTCGACCTGGGTTCGGCAGCCGCCCTCGAGCAACAGAGCAAGGGACGACCAGGGATGCGCTCATACATGGCCAGGGCTCGAGCCACGCTCTCGAGGCACCCCAGGACGTATTCGAGGCCAGAGGACGAGGTCGAAGCAGGAATCCCCTCGGGGGAGGCATCGAGCCCTCGGATCCCGTCGAAGGGAACCGACATCCGCACGACCACTCCTTGGCATTTTTGAAGAGTGCCTCCGGGCCACAAGCCGACTCCTAACGACTGGAGCACGGACTCTCACTCGAATCTCCCCGCTAGCAGCTCACCGGAGATCGCCGGACTCGCCCAAACGGGGTAGTACGACGTTCCCCACCCCTCCTCTTCCTTTCCGAAGGAAGAGCGCGAGGGACGGACAACGAAAGACGGCAGGGACTCTGATCGACCTCGTGCGCGCGAGGCTCGGGGGCTCGGCCGCATCACACCCCTCCTCCTCCTTTCCGAAGGAAGAGCGCGAGGGACGGACAACGAAAGACGGCAGGGACTCTGATCGACCTCGTGCGCGCGAGGCTCGGGGGCTCGGCCGCATCAACTACTCCCTGATAAAGTACAAACAAGACCTCGGAGGAGATTTTCTCAATACTCCACCGAGGCCTCGGGGGCTACACCCGGCGGGTGCGCTCACGCGCCCCCGCCGGAGAAGTACTGAGAACGCCTAGGTATCCCTACTAAAAAGATAAACGGCGCTATGACTCCAGTTCATCGGTAAAAAGCCTCTAGGAGAGTGAACGTACACTCACCTAAAGGCTCGGGGGCTACTGTCGGTACCAATAGTATAGGGGTACCCACATTTAACGATAATAAAAACTAAAACGATTAGGTCACGATAAAGCACAGCCCACTACGTGCGACAGGTCCGCCTCGTACGAGGCCGGCTCGACGAAATGCCTCGACCGCGTCCTGTCTCCGACTCGTACGAGGCCCCCTCGACGGGAGGCCTCGACCGCGTTCCGACCCGCACGGGGCTCGACCGCCCCGGGCGTTCCGACTCGCGTGAGCCCGAGTCGAGGCGCTCGACCCCCTCTGTCTCCACCTACCACGGGACGAAAAGTCAAAGCATTTAATGCAAACTACCAGCCACCACCTACCGGCATGGCCACGGCCTGGGTCGACGTGGGAACAATACCCGTGTCAGTTCTCACTGTTTAAACCGCCCATCCCGTGATGGGAGGTGAAAAACGTCACTGTACCCACCTTACCTCACACTGTACGTCACTAGTCACCCTCGAGGAAAGATGTGACAAAGTCCGTACACCACGATTTCAGGGATTCGGACTTATCCGTTCGGCCTCGACCTGGCCTCGACCCGGCCTCGACCCCCAGTACAGCACAACAGGGAAAGAAGGACGGTATGGCACGGCGCTCCGGGTCACTTCGACGCCTACGACATCACATCCCAGAGGATGGCCTCCCATTCCTGAGGCACGTCGCTACAACCACCTCAACAGGATCGACAAAACGTCATCTCAAGGCTCCCGTCGTCCTGGCCTCTTCTCATCCTATAAAAGGGAAGGCCAGGGCCCTAGAGAAGACAACGGACGACCGGCAATACACAACATAGCGATCAACATCTCAAGCAATCATCTTGTACTCTTTCTTTTTCTCCTTTGAGACCTGGGCTCGTCGCCCTCTCTCACAAGCTTGTAGCCCCTACACAAGCACCTCGGTGCAAGAAAATACTAACCTCTCCTCCCCCGCTGGACGTAGGGCCTTCTTTTGCCCGAACCAGGATAAACCCCCGTGTGTTCTCCTTGCATCACCATCCAGGAAAGGGACACGCAGCATTTTACTCGTTGGTTTAGGACCCCCTCGGGTCCGAACACCGACACTCATTTTTTGCCCTTAACAATGCAAGCTTGACTTTTAAAATGTAAGGATAAAAGACATTAGCAGTAGGGTAAACTGATCCTGAAAATGCAGTGGTTGCTTCAGCCATCTCTCCTAGAATAGGTCTAATTTTCTCATACATGTCCCATTGAGAATCTGTAGGTTTCCATGCATAGTTCTGGTCCACCAAAGCATAATAACCAAATGCAGCCCTATACTCAATGCAAGTGTTAAGCATTTTATACGTTGAATTCCACCTTGTTTTAACATCAAGAGACAAACATTTCCCAACTTTAATAGCATAATCATTGCAAACCTCTACAAATTTGTAGAGCCGACTTGGAGACCTCTTGAAATATTTGACAGTATTCCTTAACTCACTTATGAGACCTTCTATTGGTTCTAGCCCATCATTGACAACCAAATTGACTATGTGAGCAGCACAACGAATATGAAAATACTTGGGATCAAACTGACCATTCTTTCTAGCAACCAATTTCGCTGATAAATTTGTAGTAGCAACATCATTATTTGAAGCATTATCCAAAGTGATTGACATGACCTTATCCTTTATTTTCCATTCCACCAAGCACTCAAAAATAGCATGAGCTATCACCAAACCAGTGTGAGGAGGATCTAACTCAAGAAAGTTAAGAACACGGCATTGCAAAACCCAATCACTATCTATGTAATGTGCCACCAAACACATGTACTGAACATTTTGATTAGATGTCCACAAATCTGTAGTCAAACTTATTGATTCAGCCTCTCTAAGACTCTTCTTTAGCTGCTCTTTCTCAGATTCATAAACTTTCATGCATTCATTTTTTATAGTCTTCCTACCAATACATTCATAGTTGATATTCATCCACTTCATCAAGATATTAAACCATTTATGCTCAACCATCCTAAAAGGGTACTCATGGACAATTATCATCTTTGCAATCAATTTTCTAGTGTGGTCATGGTCATATTCAGTAGGATTAACAATAAGACAACCATCATCTGCAACATAATTGAGAGTACCTTGAGCAAGTAGTTGTTTAGCCTTAGCAAGCTTGTTCTGATACTGTGTGCACTTAGCTAGGTGACGGTTCAGCTGTGAAGTTGCTCCGCCTTCATGGTATACATAACTCTTCATACAGAATTTGCACTTAGCCTTTGTCTCCAGAACACCGAACTCCTTCTCAGATTGAACTTTTATCAATTTGAAGTACTTCCAACAGCCAGCCCTCTTTCCTCTCTTTAACTTGACCTTAGAAGGAGATAAATGCACACCAGACCTCTTTCCTTTCCGCCCTCTAGTTGCCTTCGAAGGATTTAAAGGCACACTTACATCATCTCCAACCTCCTCTGTAACTGGATCATCATCTGCATCGTCATCTGTTGGCACACTAACTGAAATTTCTGCATTCATGCCAAAGTCCTCTCCCTGGTTTTCATCCACCGCCAAAGGCTCCAAGTGCTACATAGTCACACAGAATAAGTAGTTAAAAATCAACTAAGCTACAGAATTGTACTACGTACAGTCTATAGATCACTAAATCACATGTTCATGAATAAACATAAATAAAAAAAATTCTAAGATGCATATTCCTGTACGTTGTACATATTCACACAAATTCACACGAATCACTAAATCACAGCCTATTCCTGTACGGTGTACATATTCACACGAATCACACAAATTCTAGATGCATCCTACAGATCAAAGCATCGATAAAAAAAATACATACCATGTTCGTGTCTGTAGATATGGAGGCCGTTGGAGTAGCGGATTTCGCGGGTACAGATCCTCGACCTCGGCCGCGGCCACCGCGATTGCCTGTCGAAGCCGACATCTTCTTGCGGTTCATCCTCGATTCAACACTTGACGCCCCCAGAGGAAGCATTCTAGGGGATTCTTCCTCATCTTCCATCACCTGCGCGAGATCAGATGGAATAGGGCTAGGTGAGTTGTGTGCCATGGCCGAATAGTTTCTTGCAGCCTACCTGCGGCGAGGCCACGAGGGCCAGCGAAGAGGAGTGGCGTGCAGTGTGCTCACCTACGGCGAGGGCCGAGGGCCAGCGGCCAGCGACCTGCCCTGCAGGGCGTGCGTGGGAGGAACGGCGGCGGGTGAAGCTCCTGTATTGCGACTCGCGAGATGGGAGAAGAAAGGGAAAAGACCGGCAGTGCTGTGACTGCGGACTCAGAGGACGGGAAGAGTCGAGACGTCGAGTAGTCTGGTGGTCAGGTGGTGTGTACGCTAGGGTTTTTAGTTTGGGCTGGGCCATGTGTTGTGGGCCGAGCTAATTTTAGGTTTTTGGCCTATGAATTCGCTGGCTCATACGAGCTAACGAGAAGCTCGCGAGCTGGCTCGAGCTGGCTCGTTATAAATCGAGCTGGCTTGTTTTAAATTGAGCTGGCTTGTTATAAAACGAGTCGAGCTCGAGCCGAGCCATTAACGAGCGAGTCGAGCGAGCTAGCGAGTTTCGAGAACTTGGGCACACCTAACGGCACGATGAACCACCACCTCAACTTTGATCTAATTCTGATTATATAAGTTATATGAATTGTTAAGCATAAAGTTAAGTGTGATCCTCTCATGACACATAAACTATAGACTAATTCATATATCAAGATCATAACACAATAACTATACTCTAGTTCATAAGTATGACTATAAATATTATATGAGAGCATAGCTTTGGAAGAACTCATAATTCTATTCATACCCCAAGAGTCACTTCTTCCAAGGAGCCAAGCTCTCCAAGGTAGCTTTGCCTTGCTCTACGACTACTAAAAAGTAAAAGCTACAACTAGAGAGTGAGGTATGAGAGGTGGAGTGTGAGGAACCCAAAGTGGTGTGTGTTGAGAGAGGGGGTACCCCTCTATTTATACAAGGCTCTAAGGTAGTGTTCTGGCTATTCTTGGCGCGAAACCCCAGGCTACACCGTCTCTGCATGGGAGCATGTCACCGTCTGTCGAAGAAGGGGCTGACCAGCGCCGGCAGGGGGTCGCCCGCCCCCTGATTGAGCCGCCTTGCCACCGCCTTCGCGTGACAGGCTCTGGTATGGACTTGGATCACTGCCCAATGGTGTTTTGCCCCAGTTGAATTGATTTGATGGGCGTCTCCCTTGTTCCTTTGCGCAAATCAGCGTCGAAAAACGTCTTTCGGTGAATTATTTCATGTATTTGTGTTTGTGACCTGCAAAATAGTGTTCTCCAAATACATGTGGAACTTGGTTAATAGTAAATGCATGTGTTTAAGTTTGCTAATTTCTCCTCTTTTGTGTCTTAATTAGCGGTCAGATTTGATCGGTAAGGACCGCCAACAACCTCCCCGAGGGCATAACAACTATAATTTCTTGGGGGCTATAAAACCAGGCCTTGGGCTGGTTGCTGAGCACCCTCATGCCTATGTGGCTTGTGTAGGAGTGCTTGGATGCCCTCTCACTAGTGCTTGCAAGAGTGTGATCCGATTGCGAGTGAGTGATTCTAGTGCAATTGCATCGTGGTATTGCATCGAGTGGCACTAGGTGTTCGTGTTGCAAGCCTGTGGTGCTTGTTACTCTTGGAGATTGCCACCTCCTAGATGGCTTGGTGGCGAGTTCTCTGTCATGAAGCACGTAAGAAGATTATGCGGGGCTCCAGAGAAGGATTTGTGAGGGGTACCGTGCTCACCCCGCGGGAGCCTCGAAGAGCAACACTAGTAGAGCATGTCGTTGAGCTACCCTCACTTGTGGGTAGGTTCTTGTGGCGCCCAACGTGTGGGCTTGGTGTGGTGCCAATTAGCTGTCGAACCACTAAGTGAACGGTCGACACAATGGGGACTAGCGTGTTGGCAAGCACGTGAACCTCAGGATAAAAATAACCGTGTCATCTTTGTCTTGTCGTTGGTTTGAATCCTCGTTACACAAGCTTGTATTTACTTTGATATACTTTGTGCTTGTGTAGTTGCTCTTGAAATTAGTTAGCTTGTGTACCTTGTTAGTTACCTTCTTGCTTGTGTAGCATAGAAGTAGCTCCCTTACGTGACTAATTTGGTTTGAGTAACCTTGTTAGTCACATTGCTTAGTTTGTGTAGCTAAGTGATTTGTGCTCTCTAATTTGACTTGTGTAGCCTTGTTATTGAGCATTGCTAGTGAGCTTAGGAGCTTTGTGCTTTTGCTTACTAGATTGTGTAGGAGCTCGCATAGGTTTGTGTAACCTTGCAAGCTAGAATTGTTAGGTGAGCTCTAACTAGCCCGACACCTTTGTTGCCTATTTAGGATCTTTGTAAAGTGCTTGAAACATAGATAGAGAGGCGTAGTCTTGGCTAAACTGTTAGTTTTAATTCTGTATTTATTTTGGTTAGCCGACACAATTTATTTTAGAAAGGACTATTCACCCCCTCTAGTCTGCCATCTCGACCCTACACGTTGGCCACGAAGTCTAATTTTGTGGGGCAAGGTGGTGGGTTCCATTAACAACCCGCCCCACTGTAAGGTCCTAGATGGCTAGAGGGGGGGTGAATAGCCTATTAAAAATTCTACAAGTACCACTAAGTAAACTTTGTTAGAATAACAAATGGCGTAAAGCGAGTTTTGCTTAGCCAAAGGTTGTGATGCAAGCCTCCTATCCACAAGTCTAGTAGATTAAGATCTCTAGTTCACACAAGAGCTATGTCACTAAGGTTACACTAGAGAACAAGCTAACACTACTAGCAAAGCTACTACTAGAGCTACACAAGATAAACTAGTGAATGTAAATGCAAGAGAGACGATTGTGATTATTATACCGACGGTGAAGTGAAGATGTTGCCAATCACCAAGATGATATACAATCAATCAATATTGACGACAACACAAAATGAAGACCAATCACCAGGAGACAAGAGACACAATATTTGTTCACCCGGTGTTCACTTGTGCACCGACAAGCTACGTCACCGGTTGTGTCGACCAACACTTAGATGGTTCCTCGGTGTGACCCTCAAGTCACTTGCCCCTCAAGGCACGCCCCGCAAGACACCGCAAGACACCACTCTCAAGTGAGGTAACTCAATGACACGCGGATTCCACTAGAGTTGCTTTTGGCGTCCCGCCGAGGAAAGCACAAGAACCTCTCACAAACAACCAGAGGTGGCCAAGAACAATCACCTTCTCTTGCCAACGCCTCCAACAATCTCCAAGCCGGCTAGGAGCGGTACTCTCCAAGAGTAACAAGAAATCCACCGGCTAAACCACCCACAAGTGCCACTAGATGCCCTCAAGCTATGCAATGCACTTTGGGATCACTCAATCTCACTTTTGATTTGCAATCAAGCAAGAGAGATGAGTGGGAGGAGTAGCTCTAGCTCAAAGGATACACAAGAGTGTTAGAAATGCCAAGAGACCTCCCCAAGGGCCGGCCAACAAGTATTTATAAGCATCCCATCCAAATAGAGCCGTTGCAACTCCACTCACGAAAATCCGCGGGACCACCGGACGCGCCGGTCGTAACTGACCGGACGCGCTCAACCGCGTCCGGTCGCCCTGCGACGTCCACGTGTCCTCCAAATTCAAATTCGTCCATCAGATCCTCCAACGGTCACTGCGCGCCAACGGTCAAACGAGCGACCGGACGCGCTGCTGCAAACCACCGGACGCACCGGTGTGCACAGTACCCGTGCACGCGAAGACATGACCGGACGCGCTCCTCGCAACGACCGGACGCCACAGTACCCGCGTCCGGTGGGAGTCCAGTAAGCTCCCTGGACGACCGGACGCGTCCGATCGTGTGTGACCGGACGCGGACCGCGTCCGACGTCCTCGGTTCCTTCAGGGCGCATGACCGGACGCGCCGGTCCCGTGGGTCACTGGACGCGCCGGTGGCAAACCCTAGCTCGCGCGCCTGACCCCAACGCTGTACTGACCGGACGCGCCGATCGAAACTGACCGCGTCCGGTGCAGCGTCCGGTCACCTCTGTGACCGCGTTCGCCTCCGTTTCTTTTCCGACTTCCGGCGCAATGGAAAATAGGCATTTCATTTCCCCGAAATCGCCTGAATCCCGCGCTCGCACGCTCGGCGGGAGGGAGAGAGGAACCCAAACCCCTCTCTTCCCGCAAACGACAGCGCGACCAACGCCACCTTTGCAAATGTGCCAACACCATCAAGTGTACATCTCCATGTGCTTGTGTGTTAGCTTTTTCTCAATCATTTTCAAAGGTTTTCCAGTTAGCTCAGTAGGCCCTACATGCAATGCACTTCATGAATTCACCTAGTGGCACCCATGCGTCGAATAACCGATAAGGCTTCCCCTCTTAATAGTTCGGCTATCGACCCTAAACCACTCACACCCTCTATGGTGTCTTGAGTGTAAAACAAAATGGCCCTATGGTTATACCTTTGCCTTGAGCCCATTTTGTTTCTCCAAATGATATGATCCACTTCATATCATCACATGACCGTCTCGATCCATCGACCTTGACTTTACTTGCTCTTTACCGTTGTATCGGTCCGTCGGCGCCAAGTCTTGCTCAAGCTTCACCATCGCATGGTCCTTTGCTTCGAAACCTCGACTTGCCCTTCACCTTCACAACCGGTCCCTCGAGTCAAGCTTCATCTTGGTCTTCACCATCTTGGTCATATGAGTCAATGTCATGTCTCATTTCAATGACCACCTTTATCTAAATCATCCACTTAGATACAAAGGTTAGTCCTAGGTTTCATCAATTAGCCAAAACCAAACTAGGGACTTTCAATCTCCCCCTTTTTGGTAATTGATGACAACCCTCACAAAGATGATTTTGATAATAAAAGCTTTGAACTTGTCATACTTGTCCAATCATTTTGCTCATAAGTAAAGTTTGGACAATTATCACAAGCTCGGTTTTGGTAGCATTAGCTCCCCCTACATATGTGCATAGAGTTTGGATTGAAAGCTTTGCACATATGCAAGGATAGAAATGTTGGGAGAGTAATTCTACCAAAATGATGCTAAGGTGTAAGAAATGGACCTTTGAAGCGTGATACCAATCGGAGTTGCCTTTTACACCATCCTTAGCATCACGAAGTAACTAGACATCCAACAAAACTCAAGAACCCCGTGAGATCAACATTATATGTAAAGGTTCTTGGACCACTTGTAAAAAACTTTAGGCAAGTCTAGATACCACATGTAAAACTATTCCTATGCATACTAGTAGATCATTTCATCATCCAAGTTCTATACTAGCATTGCACCACACAAGCATGTATATTGAATTTAAATACATGTGCAATGAGCAAGTCATATGAAAATGCACAAACAAATGCAACAACTTTGTTTATGAGCTTGCTCCCCCTACTTGTGTGCATCAAAAAATTTTATTTACCCCTTTATCATGTTGAATCATCTTTTTCTCTCCCCCTTTGTCAACAACTTACCCAAAAATGGGATCAAATTGTGGAGAGAAGAAAAATGTTCGATGGAGTAGGTTAAAATTCATCAATTTTGGTTCAACCTAGAACACTTGCCCAAGATATTTAATTCGATTTGAACCAAAGACAAGCTTCTTCACACCTCCTAATAAGGGTTATCTTGCCTATGTTGAATTAAACACTTATAGCAAGTCTTCTAGATTTAACACTAGGTTTGCAAGCTCACAAACATGTCATATGCTACCACTAGATCAAAACAAACATAGAGGCAATAGTGGTAACATATATCCATCAAATTCATTTGATTTATCATGAATGCTCATGCATACCACTTATTATGTCTACATGCTCTAGCAAGTCCTTAGCATAGAATGAATGACATGTCAATCAACTTTACCTTGCAATGTCGAAGGAGAGGCATGTCAATAAGTGAGTGGGGTGCATTCAACTCATGTTTGAGAAATCAAGAATGTTCAATTCATTCCTTAGCTTGCAAAACCTCTTTTCATCAAGTGGCTTAGTGAGAATATCGGCAAGTTGATCATTGGTGCCAACACTTTCAATGGCAATATCTCCCTTTTGTTGATGATCTCTAATGAAATGATGTCTTATGTCAATATGCTTTGTTCTTCCATGTTGAACCGGGTTTTGTATCATCTTGATTGCACTCTCATTATCACATAGCAATGGCACATTCTTGAAGTTGAGGCCATAATCCTTCAAGGTTGATTTCATCCATAGCAATTGTGCACAACAACTCCCCGCACTCACATATTCGGCTTCGGCGGTAGAGATTGCCACACTATTTTGTTTCTTTGAGGACCATGACACAAGTGATCTTCCAAGTAATTGACATGTGCCACTTGTGCTCTTTCTATTGATCTTGCAGCCCCCATAGTCGGAGTCCGAATATCCAATCAATTCAAGCTTTGACCCCTTGGGATACCATAGTCCGACACCTCTTGTTTGCTTCAAGTACCTCAATATTCTCTTTGCGGCCGTGAGATGACTCTCTCTAGGTGAGGCTTGATATCTAGCACACATGCAAACACTAAACATGACATCCGGCCTTGATGCGGTGACGTAGAGTAGACTTCCAATCAAGGACCGATATTCCTTTCGATTCACCATATTGCCATCAAGATCACTATCCAAATTTCCATTTGTACCCATTGGAGTTGAAATTGGCTTTGCATCTTGCATTCCAAACTTCTTCAACATGTCCCTTATGTATTTTCCTTGACTCACAAATGTCCCATTCTTCAATTGCTTAACTTGGAGACCAAGGAAGTAGCTAAGTTCACCAATCATAGACATTTCAAACTCTTTGGCCATCATAGCACCAAATTCTTCACAATAAGCTTGATTGGTTGATCCAAAGATGATGTCATCAACATATATTTGCACTATGAATAGATCATTCCCAATCTTCTTGGTGAATAGAGTTGTATCAACCTTGCCCATCTTGAATCCCTTAGAGAGAAGGAAATCCCTTAGCCTCTCATACCATGCTCTAGGTGCTTGCTTTAAGCCATATAAAGCCTTCTTCAACTTGTACACATGGTTGGGTTTCTTGTCATCTTCAAATCCGGGCGGTTGCTCAACAAAGACTAACTCATTGATGATCCCATTGAGAAATGCACTTTTGACATCCATTTGATATAGTTTGATGTTGTGTGCACAAGCATAAGCCAATAGAATCCTTATTACCTCCAATCTTGCCACGGGAGCATATGTTTCATCATAGTCAAGACCTTCTACTTGAGTGTAACCTTGAGCAACTAGTCTTGCTTTGTTTCTCACTACAATGCCATCTTGATCTTGCTTGTTTTTGAACACCCACTTGGTTCCAATCACATTGTAGTCATTTGGCCTTTCTACCAATTCCCAAACATCATTTCTTGTGAAATTGTTAAGCTCTTCTTGCATAGCCATGATCCAATCGGCATCCCTCAAAGCTTCTTCTATCTTCTTTGGTTCTATGGTTGACACAAATGATGCATGCTCACAAAACATAGCCAATCTTGATCTTGTTTGCACACCACTTCTAATATCACCAATAACACTATCAATGGGGTGATCTCTTGCAATATGTTGTGGTTGGAGTACTTGCATTTGATTGCTTGAGCTTGGTTGATCACTTGATGTATCTTGATGAGAAGAACTAGCACCTTGATCTTGCACTTGAGAGTCACTAACTAGCTTGAATGGTAAATTGAGCACTTGATCTTTATCATCATCTTGAATATCAATTACTTGCTTTGCTCTAATGTCCCCAATGTCCATGTTCTTCATTGCTTCCACTAATAGAGTTCCACCAATATCATCTAGATTTTCTTCTTCATCTTGTGACCCATTGGTTTCATCAAATTGCACATCATGGACTTCTTCTAGAATGCCACTTGAATTGTTCCAAACTCTATAAGCTTTGCTTGTAGTTGAATAACCAAGTAGGAATCCCTCATCACATCTCTTGTCAAACTTTCCCAATCTAGTGCCTTTCTTCAAGATATAGCATTTGCAACCAAATACCCTAAAGTAAGAAATATTGGGCTTTCTTCCATGAAGTAGCTCATATGGGGTCTTCTCTAGCAATGGATGACAATATAGTCTATTGATGTAGTAGCAAGCGGTATTGATTGCTTCATCCCAAAATGATTGACTCACATTGTACTCATGAAGCATTGATCTAGCCATATCAAGCAATGTTCTATTCTTCCTCTCAACTAGACCATTTGATTGTGGAGTGTATTTGGCCGAGAATTGATGTCCAATACCATAATGATCACAAAGTTCTTCAATTCTTGTATTCTTGAACTCACTTCCATTGTCACTTCTCACTTTCTTGATTCTAATCTCAAACTCATTGTGAACTCTAGTGAGAAATGTCTTGAAGGTGTCAAACACTTCACTTTTGTCACTAAGAAAGAATACCCATATGAATCTTGTGAAGTCATCCACTATGACAAATCCATACTTGTTGCCGCCTATGCTTGTATATGTTGTTGGTCCAAATAGATCCATGTGCATCAACTCAAATGCTTTGCATGTGCTCATTGTACTCTTCTTTGGATGTGAGCTTTCAACTTGCTTCCCGGCTTGACATGCACTACAAAGCTTATTCCTTTCAAATTCAACATCTTTCAAACCATTGACAAGATTGTGAGTTGTAAGCTTCTTCAATTGTTTCATGCCAACATGACCAAGCCTTCTATGCCAAAGCCAACCCATGCTTGATTTGGAGACTAAGCAAGTTGTCAAGGAAGTATCTCTAGCATTGAAGTCAACTAGGTAGAGATTCTCATATCTAAAGCCCTTGAATGCCACATTTGAACCATCCACACTAATAACTTCCACATCATCAACCCCAAAGATGCATTTGTAGCCTAGATCACATATTTGTGCCACGGATAGAAGATTGAAATCCAAGCTTTCAACTAGTAACACATTGGAGATACTCATGTCATTTGATATTGCAATCTTGCCCAAACCAATAACCTTGCCTTTCTTGTTATTGTCAAATGTGATAGAATCAACACCACTATCATTGTCATTGATTGAGTCAAATATTCTTGATGTACCGGTCATGTGTTGAGTGCACCCACTATCAATAATCCAATGCCTTCCTCCGGCTTTGTAATTGACCTACAAGCAAATCAATGAAGTTTAGGTACCCATTTTTGCTTGGGTCCTTGTAGGTTAGTAACTAAGCTCTTTGGTACCCAAATAGCCTCTTCTTTGGGCCCACAATTGGTGTACCAACAAACTTAGCTTGCACACCCTTCACACCCTTGGTAAGCACATAGCAAGAATCAAAAGATATAGCATTAACAAGGTTCTTGCTTTGGTTATTTTTATTGCAATTATGCTCTAGGTGCCCAACTTGCTTGCATCTATTGCAAAACCGACCATTGCCCTTCACAAAGCTAGGCCTTGAAGTTGCAAAGGCCGACTTGCCTTTCTTGGGGGTGTAGCCCAATCCCTCTTTGTTAAGAGAGAACCTTTGGCTACCCAAGCACTTAAGCAAGCGGGCCTCACCACCATAGGCCTTGCCTAGGGCGTGAGTGAGCTCATCCACCTCTCTCTTGAGAGTCTCATTCTCAACCATTAGTGAGGCATCACAAGTGAAACCATCACTAGTAGTGGAGGTAGAGTTAGTGGTGGTGGATGAAGAGCTACAAGAGGGGTTAGCTTTTGTCATGATGATAGGTTCATTAAAGGATTCATTAATTATATCACATGTAACACCTATATCACATGATACAACAACCTCCTTCTTAGCTTGTTGCTCAAGTAGTAATGAGTGAGCTTTTTCAAGCTTGGAATGAGCCTTATCAAGATCCTCATGGTCTTCCACTAGACTCTCATGAGTGGTCTTAAGCTCACTAAGGACTTTCTCAAGTATTGCTACTTTCATTGAAAGCTTCTTACACTCTTTGTCCTTGGCAATAGCTATGTCTCTAGTTTGATGCATCAAGTCATATAGTTGTTCTTTAGTTGGTTCATCATCATCATTTTCATTATCATTATCATTATCACTATCATGAGCATATTCCATTTCGCTTTCATCATCACTCTCATCATATAATACCTTAGCTTCTTTAGCCATGAAGCATGAAGAGGATGAATCAAATAGTGATGGCTTCTTGTTGATAGCAATGGAAGCAAAAGCCTTGTTGGATGATTCTTCTTCTTCTTCATTATCTTCACTTTCCCAAGTGATCACATAGGCACCATTTTTGCCTTTCTTGAATGTCATCTTGGCCTCTCTCTTCTTCTTCTCAAACTTGTCCTTTTTGTTCTTCCTTTTATCATAAGGACATTCCGCTTGAAGGTGCTCGGTGCTATCACAATTGAAGCACTTTCTTTGTTGCTCATTTCTTTTGAAGTTGTCATTTCTCCTTTTAAAGCCTCTTCTCTTGATGAACATGTGACCCATCTTCTTGACTACAAGAGCAAGTGCCTCATCATCAATTTCAAATTCCCCATCTTCATTGTCATCTTCTTCTTCTTCAATGATGGTAGCTTTGCCCTTGGAGGAGGTGGCCTTGAATGCCACGGTCTTCTTTTTCTTCTCATCTTCCACCTTCTCTTTGTCATCAACATCTTGATCATATTTGTCATAAGTCAATACTTCACCAAGCAAATCATTGGGCTTCATTGCTTCAAGCCCATCTCTTTGCAACATCATGATCAACATCTTGAATCTTCTAGGTAAGCTCAATAAGAACTTGTGACAAAAATCTTGATCTTGAGTCTTGTGCCCTAAGCTCTTGAGATCGTTGACTATCACTTGCAACCTATGAAACATTTCAATGATTGTTTCATCATCCTTTTTCTTGAAGTTCTCAAACTCACTCTTGAGCCCATATAGCCTGGCACTCTTCACAACCTTAGTGCCCTCATATGTTTCACTCAACCTTGTCCATACTTCATTTGCCAAATCTAAATCCTTGATGCCCTCAAATACTTTTGTGTCAATACCATTGTAAAGTGTATTGAGAGTCATTCTATTGCATGTTCTATTTGCTCTATCTTCATCGGTGAGATGATCGGGATCAATGATAGCAAAATCATTCTCGGTGACTTGCAATACTCTCTCATGAATAGAACCAAGGTACATTGTCATCTTTCTCTTCCAATGAGCAAAAGAACTAACACCATCAAAGAACGGTGGCTTGCCCCCAACATGATTGAACACAATTTGAGCCATTTTTCACACCGAAGGATGTTAAGCCTTGATTAAAACGGTGACCACGGCTCCGATACCACTTGTAAGGTCCTAGATGGCTAGAGGGGGGGTGAATAGCCTATTAAAAATTCTACAAGTACCACTAAGCAAACTTTGTTAGAATAACAAACGGCGTAAAGCGAGTTTTGCTTAGCCAAAGGTTGTGATGCAAGCCTCCTATCCACAAGTCTAGTAGATTAAGATCTCTAGTTCACACAAGAGCTATGTCACTAAGGTTATACTAGAGAACAAGCTAACACTACTAGCAAAGCTACTACTAGAGCTACACAAGATAAACTAGTGAATGTAAATGCAAGAGAGAGGATTGTGATTATTATACCGACGGTGAAGTGAAGATGTTGCCAATCACCAAGATGATATACAATCAATCAATATTGACGACAACACAAAATGAAGACCAATCACCGGGAGACAAGAGACACAATATTTGTTCACCCGGTGTTCACTTGTGCACCGACAAGCTACGTCACCGGTTGTGTCGACCAACACTTAGATGGTTCCTCGGTGTGACCCTCAAGTCACTTGCCCCTCAAGGCACGCCCCACAAGACACCGCAAGACACCACTCTCAAGTGAGGTAACTCAATGACACGCGGATTCCACTAGAGTTGCTTTTGGCGTCCCGCCGAGGAAAGCACAAGAACCTCTCACAAACAACCGGAGGTGGCCAAGAACAATCACCTTCTCTTGCCAACGCCTCCAACAATCTCCAAGCCGGCTAGGAGCGGTACTCTCCAAGAGTAACAAGAAATCCACCGGCTAAACCACCCACAAGTGCCACTAGATGCCCTCAAGCTATGCAATGCACTTTGGGATCACTCAATCTCACTTTTGATTTGCAATCAAGCAAGAGAGATGAGTGGGAGGAGTAGCTCTAGCTCAAAGGATGCACAAGAGTGTTAGAAATGCCAAGAGACCTCCCCAAGGGCCGGCCAACAAGTATTTATAAGCATCCCATCCAAATAGAGCCGTTGCAACTCCACTCACGAAAATCCGCGGGACCACTGGACGCGCCGGTCGTAACTGACCGGACGCGCTCAACCGCGTCCGGTCGCCCTGCGACGTCCACGTGTCCTCCAAATTCAAATTCGTCCGTCAGATCCTCCAACGGTCACTGCGCGCCAACGGTCAAACGAGTGACCGGACGCGCTGCTGCAAACCACCGGACGCACCGGTGTGCACAGTACCCGCGCACGCGAAGACATGACCGGACGCGCTCCTCGCAACGACCGGACGCCACAGTACCCGCGTCCGGTGGGAGTCCAGTAAGCTCCCTGGACGACCGGACGCGTCCGATCGTGTGTGACCGGACGCGGACCGCGTCCGACGTCCTCGGTTCCTTCAGGGCGCATGACCGGACGCGCCGGTCCCGTGGGTCACCGGACGCGCCGGTGGCAAACCCTAGCTCGCGCGCCTGACCCCGACGCTGTACTGACCGGACGCGCCGGTCGAAACTGACCGCGTCCGGTGCAGCGTCCGGTCACCTCTGTGACCGCATTCGCCTCCGTTTCTTTTCCGACTTCCGGCGCAATGGAAAATAGGCATTTCATTTCCCCGAAATCGCCTGAATCCCGCGCTCGCACGCTCGGCGGGAGGGAGAGAGGAACCCAAACCCCTCTCTTCCCGCAAACGACAGCGCGACCAACGCCACCTTTGCAAATGTGCCAACACCATCAAGTGTACATCTCCATGTGCTTGTGTGTTAGCTTTTTCTCAATCATTTTCAAAGGTTTTCCAGTTAGCTCACTAGGCCCTACATGCAATGCACTTCATGAATTCACCTAGTGGCACCCATGCGTCGAATAACCGATAAGGCTTCCCCTCTTAATAGTTTGGCTATCGACCCTAAACCACTCACACCCTCTATGGTGTCTTGAGTGTAAAACAAAATGGCCCTATGGTTATACCTTTGCCTTGAGCCCATTTTGTTTCTTCAAATGATATGATCCACTTCATATCATCACATGACCGTCTCGATCCATCGACCTTGACTTTACTTGCTCTTTACCGTTGTATCGGTCCGTCGGCGCCAAGTCTTGCTCAAGCTTCACCATCGCATGGTCCTTTGCTTCGAAACCTCGACTTGCCCTTCACCTTCACAACCGGTCCCTCGAGTCAAGCTTCATCTTGGTCTTCACCATCTTGGTCATATGAGTCAATGTCATGTCTCATTTCAATGACCACCTTTATCTAAATCATCCACTTAGATACAAAGGTTAGTCCTAGGTTTCATCAATTAGCCAAAACCAAACTAGGGACTTTCACCCGCCCGCATCCTGATTCTAAGGATTGTAGGCAGGGCCGGAGTTCGCTTAGGGCCTTCCCAGCACAACATGCTGGCGTGCTCCCCCAGCTTCTACCTGTACATCTAGTTTCATGTCATCAAAAGCAGTGGTCTCGCAGAGGTCTGTGGTGACCTGCAGAGGCACCAATATCCTTACTTGACACTTTGTAGAAGCAAATGTTGAAGAGCACGTTGTGTGAGAAAAATAACCACATGAAAGGAGAGGGGGAGAAAAGCTAGTGCAAAGCTACTACATGAATTCTTTTCAGCTCGGTAGAAACAGAGCGATGGAACCTCAAGTGACTGATGGACAATGGTCTTAATTTTTCCCTTGCATACATGGAACTGAACTTTATTCTAAGGCTAACGCTGGTGTAGGCTTGCGTTGCTGCTGCCCTTAACACCCACAAAAGTACAGAGCCCATTGAACAAGAGGACAAACTTGCCATACCCGCAACTACAATTGGTAGAGATGGAGCCCCAATGGTTCTCCTTCACAAGTAGAGATGGAAAATAGGTACGATAGGTCAACCCACTTGTCATATACACCCTCCGTTCTAATTTATAGATATGTTTTGGTGCGCAGTAAAAGTTATGTATTAAAAAAACCTAAAATAATCTTATTCCTCAATTTCAAATTATAAGTCGCTTTGATTTTTTTGGTACACCAATTTTACTATGTATCTAGACATACATTATATTTAGATACTAGATGAATTTCCCGCGCGTTGCCACGAAAATTTAAGGTTAGTTTAGGTGACCATTTGATGAATGAACGCAATGTGACTTCTTTAGTGAGAATTGCGTATGCACAAACCTTACGGGTCTCAACTCTTAAGGACCAAGAATATATATTAGGTACTTTTTTTTAGATGACCGGTGACCAAATGCAGCCTAATGGGCATACTTATAATAAGCTATGAGCTTAAGTAGTGTATACAGGTGGCTTTAGTAGAAGAAAGAGAGATACAACATACCAGTATATAACTATATATATTGCATATAGGTGTGAGGTAAACTAATCCTTAATCCTATGAAATACCGAAGCGTAAAAAACAAAAGCATGTGATCAGATAAACAAATCCATGTGATAGTAAATAAATCCCTGAGGAAAAAGCTATACAGATTACATAAATTTTGGAGCATATAGCGTGGCCTATGACAGAGACCAAAGATTTCGTCTAGAGTCTAGACCACAACATTAAGACTTGTTACACTGAGAGAAGAGAACTAGAGTTTTGTGAAAGTCTGTGAAGAAACAAATAAGGATTAGAGAAAAAAGTGCTGGGTAAAAAAACTTACCAATATGTTATTTGACTCAATCGCACTCGATCTGCTCGAACAAAAAGGAGGGAAATAATACAGATATTACTGTTGGGAGATGATGCTTGTGGAATGGACGTACCGAGGCATTAGGGAGCGCATGGCCTCATCAGGGACTCGGAGAATTGTCTGATTACCTTTCGTAAAGCAAATTGCAGCGCTTGTACTGTAGGGGGCCATTTAACAGAGAAGTTGAGTAGACTGGGGAAGCCGTAGGACCAAAGCAGGTACCAGGTATATATAGAAGATAAAGAAGAGATTCAGAGAGACGGTGGTGCCTATTGATTGTAGCTGTTTTAAGTAATTATTACATTCATGATGGTAGAGATTGTAGGAAGGCGAAAGCAATTTGATACCTGATGAGTAATAGCGGTAGGAAGTGACTTTGTTCGGTGGAATTTGATGGAGAGCAGTGAACATAAACCAAATAATGGGGTGGTACAGCTGGACCTGCCTGCATACCCTATTGAGGTGGAGGTGGAGCCTCTGATTAATTGTTGTGGGAGTACACGGGTGGAGGTTGATGCGTGGGCTAGGAGAGGAAGATGAGGGCTGTGGAATGAGAAAAATTGGTTAGTAGGGTTTTGCTTTATAAGAGTTTAAGATATAGTAAAATGGATGTGTCAAAAAAGTTAAAGCGACTTATAATATGGAATGAAGGGAGTATAATTTAAGATAGAAGGTGTAGTTATCTTTTTTCCTTTAATTTGTTAGTCTTATTTTTTTAAAAAATAAGCACAGTTAGTCAGAGCATGTCTATACTTAGAAATACATTAAGAAATAACATATTTTAGAAATGAAAATAGGTAAAGCCAAAAAATTTTGGCATGTTTTGAATATATTTGTACGCAGGATATGTTTTGAACCAAAATTGTTGTTTACTATTATAGCATGTTTGGCTAACTCATGAATAAAAACATTTTAGTCGGTCTTTATATGCTTACAGTGTACCAGAGCTCGATCACCAATTAAGGAGTGGTTCGGCTGGTCCAGGCTGGTCTGAATTTGGCTGATTTCAGCAGGTCTGGAAATGAAACGAGCATTGGGCCTGTGAACATTCATCCGATTTCAGTTCAGCCTGGAACCTGCCGAACACGCCCTAACTAGGTACTTTCTCCGTCTCAGGATACTAGGTGTAACTGTTTTTTAGCGAATCCCAGGATACAAGGCGTCGACTCTTCAGATCTGTCTGCAGTGCCCAGTTCTGCATGCTGAATTTAATAGCGGCAGCTAGCGGGGACAGAGAAATATCAATTTGGTAATGCATGGGACGAAGATGGAACCCGAGGGACATTGCTAGAAGCGCGTGGTAATTAGAGGGTGTTTGCCAGAGCTCCATGCAACTTCATATCTAAAAAACAACTCTCCTTTCATTTTTTTTCAGCCACACCCTAACTCCGCGAACTCCAGATCTACCAAAAACGTGGATTTAGCTCCTAGATCCACCAAATCCATGGAGCACCTCGAGGGGTGCTCTGAGTAATTTCGTGGAGTTAGTAAAAACACTGCCATCCGTTACACAAACATACCGGTTCGATTTCTTTTTGTTTCTATTTCACGTCCTCTTCTTCCTCCTGATTCCGCGAGGCTGGCCGCCACTGTTACGCCGGCCGTGCAAGTCTGCCGCCCCTACGTCGGCAGTGCAAGCCCGCCACCCCCATGCCGGCTGCCCCAAGACCGGTCACTCAAGCTTGCTCCCCTAGGCAGTCTGCGCGATGCCCCCACACCGTCCCCCTACGCCCCGACACCCTAGGTTGGCCGGTCGAGCCACATTACCCCTGGCCGCCCGCTAGCACCTCTACGCCCCAGGCAACTCCGGCGAGGGTCCACCGTCCAGGAAGGCCTCGTTATCGCCGTCCGCAGCTCCCCTCCGGGAGGTTGCTGCACCGCTGCCTAGGATTCCCACCCACGATGCCCACCACCGGCCCCTCCCTCGCTGGTCGATCTTCTCAGCATCAGGGTGCACGCCGTAGCCCTGCATCACCTCAGGCTCCCAGAACTCAGAGAGAGGGATCAACGCTCACCCCCCGTCGGCGCTCGCTCCGCCACCCAGCTCCGGCTCTACAACCCACCGCTAGCTTATCACTGCCCCTGCTGCGCCGTGCTGTGGCCCAGCCCTACCACCGTTGCGTGGAATGGCCCAGTAGCCGGCCCTGCCCCAGCAGCGACACACGAGCTAGGGTGGGATGCTTGGCATGGCCATGCGAGAGGAAGAGGAAGACATGGTTTATATTTTGGCCCCTGATTATGTGTGTATAATCATGTATAAGTCCATCTTAGAGTTGGAGCTCTACCAAACGGTTTTGTGAGAATTTAGCTTCACCGTAGAATTGCTCCATGGTGGAGCATCTGCTCTAGAGCTGTGTTTGAGAGCTAGAGCCCTAACAAATAGGCCCTTAATCGGTTCCATGGTCTTTCTGTTTTCTGAGTTGTGGATGAAGTAGAGGGGAGAGAAACGGGAGCATGTCGTTCGACAAGCAACTAGTTGAGCGCCCAAACCATGCTCCACCCCTATGCGCTGGGCTGCTGCTTAAACTCTCTCTCAAATGACTAGCTATTGTATGCATTAGGCTAGATGATTTGTCTTGGCTTATAGCCAAGTTTTACTAGTCTAGCTCTAAGAAACCATGTCTACACGAGAACCAAGATATGAAAAGATATGTACATGATGAAGAGAGAAGACAGGTAGTTGCATAAAAATTACTCTATAGGAATTATCCACAAAAAACATAGGGTATAGAAATTTTTTAGTATCGGGATTTTCCTTAGGCCAGTTTTAATAGGGGTTTCATGAACACTAAATAAGTGCAAACTCTAATACACGATGGCCATGCACTCGCGAGACCACGCGTCGCATCAGCATCACCTCTGTCGGAGGCAGATTAGGGTTTGCTTCCTCGCGCACTCTAAATCCATGGTAGCAGGTTGGCCCAGCGGTGGGTGGTCGGGTTAGTGAGGCGGTGGAGTGCCGCCGACTGTGGTGGTGAAGGCGGTGGTTTGGGCCACTGATGATGAAAATGATGTATTAGCGGAGGCTGGGGGCGAACGACAGGCGGTGCGGTGTGTCGCTGGCGTCCGTGGCGGTGGTGGGAGGTGATGGCGGGGCACAATTACTGTGTCCTAAATAAGCTAATATATGGTATAGTATGATTAATGCTATCCAACAACCGAGTATCAGAAGACTCGATTTCTCCTCGCCCGCGCGCCCTCTCTCTCTAGCCTCTCCCTCCCTTCTTCTCCAAATACGACGGCCTTAGAAAGGGAAATCGGGGGAGGTAGACTGATGAGGTGATGGAAGCGACAAGATGTGGCGTTCGGGTTCTAGCGGCGATAGAGACGGTCGGGCCAGGTCGGGGCTAGGGTGCCCATGCTCGGAGCTCACCATAGAAAGAGGGGGAGGGGAAGAAGGAGGCCGCCGTGGCCACGGAGCTCCGAAAAACCTAGCGTAGCCATGGCAGGGCCGTGGGTGGTGCCAAGGCGAGGGGGAAGAAGAACACAGAAAGAAATCTTTGCGTTGAGCCCCTGCAACACTCGGTAATATTGACGAAGAGGGAGATACCTACATGCTCCTATCCGCCGGTGGCCGTGGGCACGCTTGCACTCTCTTTTACTCCCTCCGTCCCACAAATAAAAACACATCTAGGATAAAAATGGGAAAAATATTGTAGCTGTGAAATTACATTTTTACCCCTAAAAAGTGTAGCTGTCATCCCTTGTCGTACCATGGTTGACAGTGCAGGTGGTGCGGCTGCCGCTGGGACGGGAGAACGAGCCAGCAAACGAGTGGTGCAGAGCATTCCACGTAACTGAGCTGACATCTGATCGGTAGGCTTGCAGTTGCCTAGCTGCCAGCTAGCTCCTATCATAATTCTATATTTGTGGGATAAATTTTGAATGGTAGATGTGCTTTTAGGGGTTGTTTAGTTTTAAAAAATTTTCACCCTAAAACATCATATCGAATCTTGTAGCATATGCATGAAGCATTAAATGTAGACGAAACAAAAAAACTAATTACACAGTTCACCGTGAAATTACGAGTCTTTTAAGCCTAATTAGTCCATGATTGAACAATAATTATCAAATAAAATAAAAAAGCTAGAGTACCCGAAACTAAAAATTTTCGCGAACTAAACACCCCTTATTTATGGGACGGAGGGAGTACCACTTTTGTTTGAGGCGACAGTGCTCGACGCTCCACTGACACCTGTCACGATTCACACTCACACAGGTGCAGGCTGCACTAGCACGAGCAGCAGCAGCCGACGCCTGCAACGGAGCCCCTCCTCGGAATCCACCTGACCACCTACACGCCCGGACGGCGGTGGCCTCGCCCGCATCGCCAGTTCGGCACACGGAGTTTATAAACCCAAACCCCCTCTGCAGTCTGCACCCGGTGAACGAACCACGAATAATCCCCAACCCGGCTCTCGGCTCCTCTTCCGGCATTGCATTAATTAGTAAACATTTAAGCGGCGGAATCATCTTGGGTCGGATTCGGTTCCCCTCGATTCCTCTCCCGTCGATTGCGCTCGCCCAGGTCGCCGGCCGGCGGGGGGCGCTTGGGTCGGCGGTGATGGGGAAGGGGGCGAGGAGCGGGAGGCGCAGCCGGGCGTCTGGCGCCGGCGGGGGTGGATACTGGAGCAAGCGCCCGCGGCGGGTCGCGGAGGAGGAGCAGGAGGAAGAGGAAGAGGAAGTGGAACCGGTGGAGGGGGAGGATGAGGGGGAGGCGGTGGAAGGGGAGGACTATTGCTTCGTCTGCAAGGACGGCGGTGAGCTCCGCGTCTGCGACTTCAGGTTCACCCCCTACCCCTCCTTCCCCGGCCCCGGTACTTCCCTCGTCTCATCTCATGATCCCCGTCTGCAAGGACGGCGGTGAGCTCCGCGTCTGCGACTTCAGGTTCACCCCCTACCCCTCCTTCCCCGGCCCCGGTACTTCCCTCGTCTCATCTCATGATCCCGCAGGGCGCCGCTAGGCGTGGAGAGGAGAGAGGTGTTGGTGTTGGTTGGTGCATGCTGTGTCAGTGAGAGTGGCGTGCGAACCAGAGTTCATATAGGGTAAGAGGACGGCCAAAACAGCATGGCTTGGGTTTTGGAACATACAAGGCTACAAACTCGGGAGGATGCCTGTGTGACTGTGCGCTCGCTTTGGCGTTGATATTTAGGGACCACGTGGAATGCAGGATTTTACAGGAATCAGTTCAATTTCACATGGGAAGAAAACCCTTAGACAGGGGAAAATCCCGAAACTAGTTTTTTTGTGTCCTGGAAACTTTGACCAGCGACGCTCATGTAGGTACCACTATAGGCCCGACGCATGTATTGCCATTGATCCTTGATTCCTTGTGTTCATAGTTAGAGCTGCAGCATCAGGCCTATAGTGGTACCTACATGAGCGTCGCTGGTTGAAACTGAAAATTTTGTCAGTGCCAGCATTTGCTTTTTCATGGGCGGTGTGTTGTCGTTTGCTCATCATCCGAATATCCGATCACAATTTCCATTACCGTGTTTTGCCTTATAAATAGCAAGCTTGGTGAGGTTGTCATGTAGCAAAAGGTTACTGGCTTAACATTGAACTGGACAATAGATATTGCCTTATCCCTTGGTGTCATGGCATTATCAATTATTCATCTATAAGGAGTCAAATGACTTTGTTTCATTGCTGTAGTCCATTTTCGTGTTCCTGAGATTTTCAAAACTCTTTTTTCCCCAGGGGCTGCCACAAAGCTTACCATCCTGCTTGCGTGGAGAAAGATAGGGACTTCCTCAATTCAGATGAAGAATTCATCTGTGGTAAGCATTTCATTGTTCTTTGTTTAATCTTTCTATGAGCACCCATTATTGTTGTGAAAATGCATGTCACTGTGCCAGGGACCATACTGGCTTACTGAAAGTTGGCATATCTCATAATATGTCATTACATTCCTTTTTCATCAAGTCCCATAGGCTTAAACATTGTTTGGTTTTTCTTATTTTTTCTTCTACTTCTTACTCTGGGTATCCTATATGAGGGACTGCAATATGCAGCTCAATATTAGGAAATCAGATTTTTGGGAAAGAGAAATCTTTAAATTTTTAGGCAGCCAACTAATTGGGCAAATGCATGAGTTAATTTCTTAATTGAGCACATGATCAAACCTAATGCTCATAACTGGGAAAGCTACCTGCCTACCTCAGTTGTAAGTTTGTAACTTGAATTGGTTCTGAGTTTTGTGGATTCAGTTTTCGTATTTGTTATATTCTGCACTAGATTATGAATTATCGTAATTTTTTACTAAACTGTAATTTGCAGAATGGCATACTTGCTTTATTTGCAAAGGGCGTTCACGCTATTATTGCTTTTGCTGTCCGTGGCACACCTTTTGTCAAGGTTGCGTGAAACAAGCTGAATTTGTCCCAGTCTTGAGGAAGACAAAGGGATTCTGCACCAACTGTTTAAGGATGGCAATCATGATTGAGAAGAATGTTGATGTTGACTCCGATGGGGTAACTACTTGCACACGATCCGTGTGCAAATTACTAGTTTCCCCTACTGTCTCTCATGCCATCAATTGTTCCTGTTTTACTATGTCTTCTCCCTTTGGTCATCTGTAACTAGCTGATAATAGTGTATACTGGATTTCAGCTTTAGAAACGTCCTACAATTGCTGTTTAACAGCCATCTTTCTTCAATATAGTCGTTTTGTGTTATTTGGTTCTGTATTGTTGCCTTGTGTAATTTGGTTATATATTGTTGCCTTGTGTATTTTTTGGTGAAAATTAACCTAACGTAATTTAATGTTTCCCTAAACATTTACTGATTACTTTACCTCTGCTAATTAATCTACAGTTCTGCTTTAACATATCTTATAAACTTATGTACTACTAGTAATTGTCAGCTTGTGGTATTTTGTTTGTCCACACGTCTCAAGAATCAAGATCACTTATTCCTTCTGAGCCACTAGTAATTATTTGCTTGAGGTTGCAGCTGGTTCCTACCAGTGTTGTGTAACATGCCTGTCTCTTACAGTGTAGTTGCTTGCATGATACTCCCTCCGTTCCGGTATAGGGGGCGTGGAAGATTTTGTCACTTTGACCATATTAGAAGGCGGGGCTGCTGGTTTGTGAGCAGTACTTATTATATGCATGGAAATTGAAACGTCTGCATGGGAATTGGGAACCAAAGCGTCTGTTACTCGACCAGCGATCGATTCGCATGCATGCGGGCTGTATACTACATGAGTTATTGGGCAAAAAATGAAACGGCGATTAGACTTGATTGTCGGTTTACGCAGTTAATACGATTTGCCGGTGATGGGCTGGCGTCCTTGGTATCTGAAAACAAGCCAGGTCACGCCCTCTATACTGGAACGGAGGGAGTAGATAGTTATATTGTAGAACGAATTTCTTTGGATAATTAACCTAGGGTAGATTAAGCCTTAAAGTTAATCTAGTTGAGTCAAGGCAGCCTGAGTCTCTTCCATTTGACTTCAGTTGAATCTATGTTTTCTCACTTCCCTTTTGTGCTGTGTTTTCTAGGAGAGGGTCGATTTCAATGACAGGACGACTTATGAATTTTTATTCAAGGAGTATTGGGAGGAGATAGTTAAAGACAAGGAGGGCATGACTCTGGATAAGCTTGAAAAAGCATATGCTTCTCTGAAAAAAGACCTAAACTGCAAACAAGATCTAGATTTAGAAAAGGTTCATGATGAAGAGCGCAGTTCAGATGATGATTTTGTGGGCAATAGTGATGATGACGACAACAACAAGCCATCTTCCATAACCAAATTCAATGGAACATCAAATACAATGAAATCCTTCCTGAGGGAAGATAAGTCAATGAAGAATGGCTATGTGGGCTGGGGTTCAAAAGAGCTCATTGGGTTCCTTTCCTCAATAGGCAAAGATACATTGAACTCCCTAGATCAACATGGTGCTACTGAAGTCGTGAGGGTGTACATTCAACAAAATGGTCTCTTGGCAAAAGATAATAAGAAAAAACTTGTCCAATGTGATGAAAAGCTCAAGATTTTGTTTAGGAGGTCAAAAGTGAAGTACAACAGGATATTTAGCTTGTTAGGAAAGCATATTGCTGTGGATATGACATCAGAGGATGAAACTTCTGCGAACTCTGACGATAACAATGAAACATTTGTGAGAAAGAAAGCTCGTATTGGGAACTACAGTTCCAGTACTCCAGAAATAAACAAGAGATGTTTTGCTGCTCTTGTTCGTCATAACATTGATTTAATCTACTTGAAGAAATCTTTGGTTGTGGATCTACTAAAGGAGCCAGATACATTTGACAGCAAAGTTATTGGTTGTTTTGTGAGAGTAAAGATCGATCCCTACGATTATAGTTTCTACATGCATAAAACATTGCGCCAGCATAAAAAGTTGCACCAGCTTGGACTAGTAACAGGTAATGCTTAACTTTTACCACAGTTGTACCACTCCAACTGTGAACTTACACTATTCTATGCTTAATTCACCTGCACCCTTGCTATTCCTCCAGCAGATGACTATAAATCTGCTTCTCGTGCATGCTCTTTCTATTCTGTTGTGAAACCAGTCTTTCTGTGAGTTAAATAAGAAATTATAATGGATTCCATATATTAATCATCCATATGCTCTAGCTTTTAGCAACCAGATATTTGCTTGCTATCTGCTCATTGAAGATATGCAAACAGGCACAAGGAAATCCTCTGAAGAATACAAGATAAACAATGTATCGACAGATGTCATTTTATGTATTTCCAGCATACCTGATGTCAAAATTTCGAGTTTGTCAGATGACGATTTTGATGAGGTATGATTTACTGTGCCTTGGTGTGTTCCAGCAGCTATTGATGGTAAGCTGTGTTAGGGAACAGAGATTCATACCTACATGCTACATTTTCTTTTGGGAAAATATGTTTATTTTTAAAAAGTAAATATGTGTACTATGAAACTGCATTTGTTATTATTTCTCATTTTAGAAATTAGAATAATAGTTTCCTCCCTGTATCACTTGCATATTTTTTCCTTGCATGCATGATGTTGAGCAAAACATTCTATTGATTATTATAACAGGAAGAATGTCAAGATCTTCGGCTGCTGGCCAAGAATGAATCCTTTAAAAGGCCTACTGTTGTAAGTTACCATTGCTTCATATTTCCTTTAACAAAAATGCTGGTGGCCCAGTAGCAGATGATAATGCAAGCCACTGAAATGTTTACTTTGTAAAATCTTCATATACTAGTTTGACTTGGAACTGTTTCTTTGCAAATTAGTTGTTTTAAAGATAAATACTAACACAGCGGATGATGTATATATTGTATAATATTTTGCATGGTTATTAGTTGTTACCTAAACAAGTAAACATACTGGATTGTTTGAGCTGTTCCGTGTTTGGAGCTTTACTAATCTGGGGATTAATTTGACTAAAGAATAATCAAGTGCAAAGACTAACTTATAACTATGAGCAGTTCAGGAGTCTAAGAATTTAAACATTGAGTATATAGAAGAGTTGGACGACAAGCGATGCAAGTTCCCAAAATGTGGGAAAATTGCATTACATATAAGTAGACGACATTAAGTACCATAACATAATATATTGACTTATTGAGACATTGGCGTGGCATGGTAAATAATCAGACATATGCTTGTTTGTTTTAATTGAGTGTTTTTTTTTCTAACTTATGAGCTAAGGTTCTTCTAGTTGTCTTAACTTGCTGAATTTTACAGGGTGATCTTGAGGAGAAAGCAAGAAGTTTACGCACGGACATAGTGAGTCATGTAAGTATGCTACAAGATCAGATCGACGTTGTACATTATGTTATACATTTTTTTTTTTGCATTTCGATTTGAGATAAACTTCTTTTTTGGTTAGTCAATAAGCACTGTTTGTATCTCAGTTCTCATGACTTGGCTATCGCGCTAAAATTTGTACTTTGGTTCTCAGACATGTTTTCTATAGATGTTCTCTTCTAATTTTACAAAATGATTTGTTTGTAAGATATTATAACTGAGTGGTCATTTTTCCCTTTTAGTGGATCAGTAAAGAACTCCAGAGGCTAGAAAGATTAATTGACAGGGCAAGTGAGAAAGGTTGGCACAAGGAATATCCTTGTTATATGAGCTCTTTTAATCATGTAATGATGTTTCTTAATATGGAATCTATCTTGTTTTCATTTTTATGACTGTTGATTGTGACTCACAAGTCACAAGTGAACTTTATGCTGTGTACTGTTGTATCCTTAACTGGTTGCATTTTACGAAGTTTGAATACCTTGATAAGAAACAGCTCTTGCGAAAACCATCTGAACAACAACGTCTACTTGAAGAGGTCCCACGAGTTATTCCAGAGATGGAAGATAGTAAAGATACCGAATTTCAAGTTACAGGACAGGACAAACCTATTCAAAAGAGTACTGTCGCTTTACAAGGTGACACTTCTAAGATTTCTGTTATTGCTAATTGTTACTGAATTGGATCTGTGTAATGTCAAAAGCATTCAGAAATTATATGAACATAAATTCTAGTAGCACTTGAATTTCCTTTGCATCATCAATGTCCTTTGTGGTATGTTTTCTTCTTTTGCTTAGATTTGTGATTTAATGTAACTTCCCTACACTAGGGTTGCCTCCTGTTATTTATTTTGAATATGAACACAGTAAAAGTTGGCCATAAAATTGGATACATTGAATTGTCACAAAGGAGTCGCTCTTTTTTTTTGCATTCTCTTGTTTATTTCATTGGCTTCTTTTTAGAAATTTCATTTTCTTGAATGAAAGGCAAACAGCATTGCTTCTTTGAAAAGATGCTCAGAAGAAAAATACAAGGATTTGCTTTTATAGTTTGTGTTAAAAAATTTTCATGCAAGGTGAACATTGTGATGTTCTTTTCCAATGGGACAGGGTCTCCTTTTTTGAAGAGCTGCACAGAAAAAAAAATTCAAAGGTTTTGCACTTTACTTGTATATTCAGCACTTGACTGTTTGAATGAGGTTAATATTGTGTTTTATGTGTATATACTGATTGGAAGAGCGCTCTTTGCTTGAATATTTCTTCAAAAGAAAAATTTAAAGGTTATATAAAATGTGTTCAATTATTTTGGATGGAAGAGGAATCTTTCCTTGAAAAGTTTATTGGAAGAAAAATCTGAGGGTTTGCTTCTACAAGATACATTTTCTTTGATTCTTTGAAGTTATGTGGCCCTTTTAAAAGCTTAATTTCGGGTGGTATAGTCTGTCTATTTGCGACATTAAGGACATTCGAATTAGACACTGTATTGAACTATAAGGGCCAATTTGGTTTGTAACTAATTTAGGTACACAATACTTGCACAAGTTTAGTCTTTCCACTTTTGTGGCTTGACAATCGCGACACATGAATATTTTCCTTGTATTTGCGTGTAGATTAGACCACGTAGTGAATTGCTGGAAAATTCTAGCCTGTCAACGTGGAAAATTTACTGGTTTTAACCAATAACATTTTAATAGTGTCTAATGGGCACCCTTATAATACAACTGTTAAAGAAATTGACTTTTCTAGAATTCCTGCGACGCAGTTTCCTTTTTTATATATATATTTTTCCTAGAGGCGACCATGTGACCACCCACACACCTGCTCTCATCTGTAATCTCTTGCACTAAAGTGACGAAACTGTTCCTATGCCTCCAAATCCACCAAGCCACCAACGCTTATGCTTTGCTTTTAGTAGGATTTAAAAACTGGAGTAAGTGGATACCTGGCTAGTTTTCATTGCTGTTACTATTTTGATGCAGTTACTACGGCCTACACTGATGGTGGTACCGCTGTAATACACACTCCAAATCAGAGCACTAAAGGTTCTCTTATCACCTGTCTTTTAACTTAGTTTTCTAACAACTGATCTAGTAACCTTTTCTCTGCCTGTATAGCTGCCATTGCATTTTCTCCTGTGCTACCAAAGTATTTGCATGGCCAAGCTGCCACTGAAGCCAATAATGCTGGTGATATTTCACCTGTTCAAAAGCTGGATGATGAAGGTTCTCTTATACTAGCCCTGCATGTCTAATCGTGCAAATTTACACATCCACTTTGCTTTGCATTTTGGACAAACCCCTAATGCATGCTTTTCTTATTTGCACTGTTCATTTTGTGCGATGCAGGTGCTAAAGCTAGCACTGATGGTGATAAAACTGAAACAGATGTTCAGCATGGGAGCATTGAAGGTTTGCTTGCAATGAGTTTCTGTGGATGGTCTTTTATTAGCTTTCCTCTTTCTGCTGTTGTATTTTTTTTTCCTGATGTATACACCATGTTGAGCTATCTGATGCTTTTCATTGCTGCTACTTGACATAGCTACCAAAGCCAACACTGCCGGTGATGCACCTGGAGCATTTTCTCAAAAGCAGTGTGCTAAAGGTTTGTTCCACTGCTTTGCTGCTAATATTCTCATGCTGGTTGATTGAAAAAACCCCTAATGCATGCTTTTCTTATTTACACTGTTCATTTTTGTGATGCAGGTGCTAAAGCTAGCATTGATGGTGATAAAACTGGAACAGATGTTCAGCACGGGAGCATTGAAGGTTTGCTTGCAATGAGTTTCTGAGGATGGTTCTTTTATTAGCCTTCCTCTTTCCGCTGCTGTATTTTTTCTGATGTATGCACCATGTTGAGCTATCTGATGCTTTTCGTTGTTGCTACTTGACATAGCTACCAAAGCCAACACTGGCGGTGATGCACCTGGAGCATTTCTTCAAAAGCAGTGTGCTAAAGGTTTGTTCCACTGCTTTGCTGCTAATGTTCTCATGCTAGTTGATTGAAAACATGATATTTCTGTCCTCTCAAGTTTTTTATCCCTTTTCTCCCTTCATTCTTATATTTGACTGAACATGACTTGTTTCAGATGCTGATGTTATTACCATTGAAGACGACGACGACGACGACGATGACAATCGTCCTTGTGATAAAGGAGAACAAACAGCAGTAGTTGCTTTTGAAGAAAAAACAGCAGTATTTGTTGATCTAGAAGCTGATGATGCCGGGGGTAACCATCCCGTGCAACACGAGACAAATAGCAGAGGCCATAGACACGTGAAGGTGAATGGAGAAGTCCCGCTGCCCATTTGGTATTACATTGATCCTCAGGGTGAGGAGCAAGGGCCATTTATAATGCAGCACCTGCGCATGTGGTGGGAAAGTGGCTTCTTCACCAAGGACTTCAGAGTCTGGAGAGCAGGCCAAACTAGCAAGGATGCCATCTTGCTCACAGACGCACTACAGATGATGACTAGGTAGGCTACTTAGGAGCCTCGTAGAAGACTAGATGTATTATATGTAGGTATACGTATGGCCGAAAAGCGGGAGGGCTTTGAGGCAGATATAAATGTTCTGCTTGGGTGTAATCCTTTTGTGTAATATATATGATGACACCCTAGCCCCACCCTTACCCCACCCAGCAATCAAAAACCACCCACCAAACAAAACAATGGTTGTTTGATTTGATGGGAAAGATGTTTTTGTTGGGATGAAATATTTCTGGAGTGTGGACTATCATCCAGTATCCCCGTATTGTGACAATGTTACTGAAAAGGAAAAAGTCTACTTAACCCCCTGAACTATCAGCTAGCGTCTAACTTACACCCCCAACTATAAAACCGTCTGTTTTACATCCTGAACTATTCAAAACCGTTCAAATTACACCCTGAGGCGGTTTTGGACGGCGGTTTTGCTACAGTAACCATGGTTTTGCTACAGTAACGGCGGTTTTGACTTTTCCTTTTTCTATTTATTTTCGCTGAATCTTTGAAAAATCATAGTAAATCACAGAAAAATCATAAAATAGAAAATCTAATTTTATTGGACTCCACATGAGTAGATCTACACGATGAACATATAATATAGTATGCTTTAGTACAAATTTTTTCTGTAGCTTTAAATTAGTTAGAAAATCAAATTTTATCTGTAATTAATTGGAATAATTCATAGCTACAGCTTCTATGGTCCGATTGTGGTGAAATTTTTATGATGGGGTTATTATTATATGTTTGAACTATAGCAAAAATTTCATACTCATTGGATCATATATAACTTAATTATAGATTTATTTAGGTTTATGTTTAGGTTTATGCTTGTTAAATATAAATAAATCTATAACTAAATTATACATGATCCAATCAGTATGAAATTTTTACTATAGTTCAAGCATATAATAATAACCCCATCATAAAAATTTCACCACAATTGGACCATAGAAGCTGTAGCTATGAATTATTCCAATTAATTACAGACAAAATTTGATTTTCTAACTAATTTAAAGCTACAGAAAAAATTTGTACTAAAGCATACTATATTATATGTTCATCGTGTAGATCTACTCATGTGGAGTCCAATAAAATTAGATTTTCTATTTTATGATTTTTCTGTGATTTACTATGATTTTTCAAAGATTCAGCGGAAATAAATAGAAAAAGAAAAAGTCAAAACCGCCGCTACTGTAGCAAAACCATGGTTACTGTAGCAAAACCGCCGTCCAAAACCGCCCCTAGGGTATAATTTGAACGGTTTTGAATAGTTCAGGGTGTAAAACAGACGGTTTTATAGTTGGGGGTATAAGTTAGACGCTAGCTGATAGTTCAGGGGGTTAAGTAGACTTTTTCCTTGCTGAAAATCTGGTTCTTTGGCCATGCTACGGAGAACACACATTGTCATCTAATTTGTCCAATCGTCTGTTTAGACATGTGATGATGTGAACGAGATGAGTCAATCGTTACATGAACGCGTGCATATTGGTTGCCCGTGCACGTTATAGTGCGAGCAAGCAATCTTCTTGCCGTCCGTGTCCAACGTAAGTCAGGCCATGCCCTCACGCCAAACCAAGCGAAACAGATCGCCATATCATCAACCCCGACAGCTCCTCCGGATCTCCATCAACCCAAACTTCAATCCAAAATATCCAGCCGATTACGACTCCAATCCCAATTCCCAACTCCCCCAACAACATCCCTTATAAAACTCGTCGTCAAAAACTACCTTCAAGAGTCCAACGACTTCCGAGAACCAAGAACCAACGCAAGCCAGCCACCGTCATGGCCACGGCCACCGCGTGCCACCTCGCCCTCCTCCTGCCTCTCCTCTCGCTCCTCCTCCTCACCACCGTGTCTGCGTTCGATCACTCGACGCTCCTCCCCACCGGCACCGCAGCCAGCGGGCCCGGCTCGGGCAACGACGACGACGCCCCGGTCGCGGCCCAGCCGAGCGCGTACGAGATGCTGGAGGGGTTCGGGTTCCCGCGGGGCATCCTGCCGGAGGGCGTGACCGGGTACACGTACCGGCCGTCGGACGGCGCGTTCGAGGTGTTCATGGGCGGGGACTGCGAGTTCGAGGTGGACGGCGGCTACCGCCTCACGTACCGGCGCAGGATCTACGGCAACGTCGAGGGCGGCAGCATCCGGAACCTCGGCGGCGTCTCGGTGCGCATGTTCCTCTTCAACTGGGGCATCGACCGCGTCGTCATGGAGGACGCGGCCCACCTCATGTTCTACGTCGGCCCGCTCTCGCAGGCGTTCCCCGCCGACAACTTCGGGCAGTCCCCGCAGTGCCGCCGGCGTCGCCACGGTGGCGGGAACGCCGTGGGCGCCGGCGGTGGCGTCGCGGTGATGTAGGATACCGCGGCCTGGCGTACGTTGGGTACGTACGTGACGGAGGACGGAGGAGGGGATCAAACGATCGAGATGTGTTGATTCAATTGTACGTGTACAAATTCTAAGATTTCTTGATTCAATTTTACGTGTCAAATTCAACTTTGTGTATTGGAATGAGACGCTTTATATGGCTATGAAGAGATTGCGTATGCGTATGCATGTTATATTTTTAGTGGTTTGCCTCTGATCAAAGTGACAATGATTATTGCGTAGGTGGTTAAAGTAGAGTCCATGATCCTGTTTGCCCAAGCTTCGCTACCATTGTTCTCGGTAGTAGCTCCAGCACAAACTGACTGTCTATTTGGACTCGACGATCAGGCGATAAGCTGCTCTAACTCCAAGAGCTTTGGTTGAGTTTTCTGAAGACTGAAGTAGAAAAGGTTCATTAGATTGTGATTGACTTTATGATCTGATACGGATTCTGAAATTGATCATAATAAGCTTATAATTGGATAATGAATCTGAGATCTCATACGGTTTGCTAGTACGTGCATGGCTAGGTAATTGATTACTGATTGGACTGCAGAGATATTTTTTTTTCAATCTAAAAGAGATGCAAAACCTTAGCTGGGTATGTTAGCTCAAATAGTTGAATTTTAGTTTCTCAAATTTTGCCAATATCTATGTAGTAGAGATGGTGAATCTGCAAGCTAAGAAAAATCCAAGAGCTTTATAACCTCTGGTATCTGATTCTATGAGCTAAGAAAAATCCAAAGAGTCACTTTTTATGTGTTTTGTATTGTAATTAACTTCGTCTGTTACGAGCCTCCAACCACACAATATGTGATGTTTTAGTCTCCAATAATTATCTTTTCTTGAGCGGTAATGCTGTGTGCAGGGCGTTCATTCGTCCGAATCTCCCTTCCTGTTTCTAGGTCTGCGGACCAACCCAATAGCGCGTCCCTTTTTTTGTTATATGGTGCCTGCATCCGTCTCTTCCACTATGCCAGCCAGATAGAAAATAAGACGAGAGAACTCCCCTGCTCTACTCTGCTCCGCCGTCCACGGTCACCGTTCGTCCATCATCCATGGCGTTCCCTTCCTCTCCTTCCCCAAAAACCTACCGCTGCCACCTCGACTCTCAAGCCACCACGCCCACTGAACCTCCCTTGCCGCTGCTTCTTGTAACACCCCTGGTGTTATAGTAACTAAAAACCTGCCATGTCATCATTTGCACTGCAAATCATCCATGATTAGGTTAACACTGTTATGCATTAACTAAAATAAGTTTGAATTCTTAGGTTCGATGTGTTTCTCGTTGTGTGGTTCGAAATCCGAAAACCCTAATTTCGTTATCACCGCAAATACTTAGTTTATGCCCTGCGTAATTTGAGGTGTATGACGGTGTTATACACTAGTGCCAAGTGTAGGGTATAAGCTCAAGTCCAACCTATAAAATAAAGCTTCAAGTTTGAGTTAGGGTTTGGGATCCAAAGCTTGTTATAAGTTTTCCGATTCGAATTCGAATTCAAAATTGAGGATTTACTAAAAGAATTTCTTAAGTCAAATTGGTCAACCTAGGGAGCCATTTGGTCAACCATGTGAGGCTTGACTCAATGATGTCCTAGGATGAAGGTGTGATTCCTAAGTAACTAAAGTTAAGAAAGAATCAAGTTTCAATTCAAAACTTTTCCGAAAACATTGAAAAACAAAACCCTAGTTTTACCCCTTTTGATATAAATCAAAATCTAAGAAAAATTTGGGAAAAAGTGTAAAACAAATTTTGTAGATCTTTTCAAGGGCTACAAGTTTGGTGTTTTGAGTTTTCAAAGTTTCAATGTAAAATTTGAAGTAATTTTGAAAAGATTCAAATCTCAAAATTGTCCCCTTTTCATTTTCCCTATCCAATTTCAAAATGCAGGCATAATTTGAAAATATTTTGAATAGAAAAGTTGTAGGTCTGTCCTAGATGTACAACTTTGGTATTTTGGGTTTTTGAAGTTTCAATACAAAATTCAAAGTAATTTTGGTTTTTCAGATTTCCCAAAAATGTCCCTTTTTGAATTCAAATTCAAATTTCAAAAACTAAGCTGAATTAGAAAAAGTTCATATTGAGAAAGTTGTAGATCTTTGAAAATTGAACAACTTTTGTTTTTACAGATTTTCAACTTCTATTGAAAATTTGAGAGTAATTTGAATTTTGATTCCAGTGGCAATTCTGTAAATATTTTGAAATCGCTGCCAACCACCGCACGCCACCTCCCGCCGACGCCGGCGAGCTTCGAACGCCTTCCAGGCGCGTTTTCGACCGCCAGCTCTTGTTTCAGCGCCTTCTTGATCGGCCACACGTCGCGTTGAGGCCGTTTGCATCGCCCTATATATACCGAGCACGTCGTGGTCGAGTTTTCCTCTTCCTCGGTTTTCCGCCGCCACCGTTGCTCCGCCGCTCGCCGTAGCCCTCGTCGCGTCCCCTCTGGTCGCGCCAGCTGCTCCTTTGCAACCGCCTTGCTCCAGCGCATCGTCCCGCTCATTCGCATCCACTGTTACCGCCTGGAGTGCCCGCACCGCCGCTGTCTTCCTCGCTGCCGAGCAGAGCACCGCCGTGGTCACCTCGCCGTGGTCCGGTCACTTCTGTGCGTCCCCGTCTCCGCCAAGGTCACCTACAGAATCGCTGTGAGCCCCTCATCGTTTTTCCCACCTCAATTTTGACGCTATCTCGCCGGTGACGCGTTTTCGCGGCTTACCGTGGCGGTGGTCCGCCATGACCGTCGGTAAGGGGTCACCGGTGCTTGTGCTGGGCAACTGAGTGGTGTAGGGAGTTCGTAGGGTGGTGAAGTCCGTGTTAGTGGAGAAGGAGTAGGACGTCGAGGTCGTGGTCGCCGGCCGGCCACCGTGCCGCGGCGAAGGGGAAGGGACAGCGGGAGGTCGGGGATGACAGGCGGGGCCAGCACGTCAGAGAAAGGGAGAGAGAGAGAGCGGACGCGGACGGGCCACGCGGACGGGCCGCGCGGCTGGGCCGAGCAGGCGAGCGCGCGCGGGGAGAGCGTGGGCCGCGCGCGTGCGAAGCAGGCCGGGCCGAGAGGGGGAAACAGGAGCAAAGCAGCCCGCGATGGAATTTTTGTTTTTCCTTTTTCAAAAATGTGAAATGATTTTCAGTTTTATTATTTATGTTATAAATTATTTATAATTCCAAAAATTGTGAAAAATTTTGAGTAACCATTTTTCACTGTATACTATTTAATAAAAATAATAAATATCAATTTTAAGTACTTTTTATAGATTATTTAATTAGTCCATTTAATTCTTAAGTGGTTCTTAATTAATTTTTCTAGGCTTATTTATTTATCCAAAAATCATGAAAATTATTTTATCATCTAATTAAGGTATAACCTTCTTAAATTAAAAATTTTAGCTTAATTGGATTAAGTTAATTTTTATTCTTAGATTATGCTTTAATTAATTAATTAATTAATAAGGTAATTAGGGCATGATAATTAATGTTGCTTGACTTTATGATTGAGTGTTGACTTTAGGTCATTAACCCTTGATGACCTTTAGCATTGTTAATTGGTTGCTTAAGCTTTCTTAATTATGTTGTTAATTCCTAATTACTGTCATTTCATGTGTTTAACAAATTTCGTAATAAGTTATTTAGAGTAATCGGACCCTAGATTAGGGTTAGGTTAGAAACCTGTGTTGTTCAATTGTACCGTGAAGGGAAGTTGTACTCAAGTTGTTAACCTTGTTAAACATCCATCGAGCATCATATTTATTATCTCATCATCCTAAAGCATGCATTATCATTACGTATAGTTCCCGTAAAAGAGGAGGGTACCGAAGCCGAACCTGTTTCCGCCGAAGAGTCACCGTCCGTGGAAGTAGGGTTTGACATCTGCGGTACTGAACCCAAGCCTGAGTTTCCCGTCGACCAAGGCAAGCCCCGGTTACATCTAAACTTACCTTGTGATTTTAAAAAGTTTTATTTAACTTTTATTACGGCTCTATTGCATTAAGTGCTAGGAATTGAGTGATAACCTAATTACTGCATTATCATCCTTGATATTCCAATACCATCCTTGTTACTGTTTTGATTTAAAAATGCTTAGTATGCTTAGCATTGCTTAATGAGAAAACTTTAAAACTTTTAAACAAAGTTTGAAGGGTTGTTGGATAATTACTTGATGAATGTTAATGTTGTTAATTTGGGACCGGTCGGTGGACTTGCATCGGGAAAGGAGTCCCCCTGTAGTGTCTCCGACTGAGTCAGTTAAGGACCGTACCGTTGTTCGAATTGTGTGCGTCGAGACTTTGCAACTGACCACATACTCCGGTAAGCCTAAGACCTCGGTAATGCCAACATGTGAACGGCCAACCGCGCACTGGGAGTGGAGAGATGGCGAGAGTAGTGTGTACCCTCGTAGCCAATGGCTGGATTGGAGGTGTACTGTACTCTCGGGTGGCGCTGGACCCGGTCACATTTTGGAGGATCCGAGTGAAGGTTGATTTATGTAGGTTAGAGTCCTACATATGTCGTGTGGTTAGGAATCCCCAGCTGGGTCTAATCGATTCGAATCGTCGCTGCTCCTCGGTTAAGGAGACTCGATTCTCTGTTCAACATCGTAGATAAGAAATGGAACTTTGGTCGGAGAAACAGAAAGATATTGAATGAATTATATGATCTAGATTAGAATCACTTACATTCTGTTGATAATTAATAATGAAATAAAATCGTGATCTTAAGGATTCACCATTAGTCGCTTTTATGCAAAAGAACTTGACTTCCTGCTGGAACCTCACCTTGATTCCCCTAGCCTGCATTCCTGAGTCGTTCCACTAGTTTTGTCGGTTAAGTCTTGTTGAGTACTTTCGTACTCAGGGTTTGTTAAACCCCTGTTGCAGGTTCGTCTCATGAGCAGGTGTGTTTTGGACCCTGTTGCATGACTGTCTTTGCGGCAAGCGACGACGAGTAGAGATGTTTGGCTCTTGGGCAGAGCATCGCGTTTTGGTGTTGTAATAATGTTAATAATGCTACTCCACTACTATGGTTGTAACACTAAACTTAAGTTTTATAAGTTTGGAACATCAAGTTTGTAAACCTATGTTATGTAAAACTTCCGCTTTTGTACTCTGATGTAATTTATTATACAACTGTTGTAATACTATGATGCCTCTGCAATGTGATCCTGCTCGGAAGATTGTGGATGATTCGGGTTTCCCGAGGACACCCGACAGACTTCTTAAGATCTGTGGTACACTTGTACAGTGGTTAGAAGTCTTTAAGACAATAACAAGTACAGGTGGGCCATGGTAATTAGGAGGTTCTGCCACAGCTGGTATCAGAGCGATCATGGACAGAGCGATTGTAGTATTCCATTTCAAAAACTTCAAAATATTTGGTTCAAATAAATGCAACTAACTATTTTGGTCCAAATTGCTTATTACCTATCTTTATTCCTCTGGTAGATCTTTAGTTATATTTAAAAGCTTCTGGTGGAATAGCATATTAAAAGTGCCCTATAAATAAAGTTTATGTTTTGTTACCCTTGTGCAGTTAATTCAAAAATCTTTAATAATCGTTCGTATATTAAGTCATGCATCATGCTTAATGAATCTGTTAATTTACCTTCCCCGTTATTGAGGTTTGGGTTAAGTAGTATCAATCCTATTCATGCTAACCTTCAGATCCTCCCCAGCTATCCTTACCAAATTCTACCTTTTCCCGCTACAGGATGGCCCGTACTAAGTTGACGCCCCGCAAGTCCACCGGACCAAAGGGAGTTCCTCGTCGCCAGCTTGCTCCCAGGGACGAAAGTGCTAGCGGCAGCAGGACTGTCCCTCAGACGGAGATCGAGAGGCTTTCCGCCGAGTTAGCCCAGGCTACACGTGATAGAGCTACGGACGCTATCCAGGTCGGAGAGTTACAGAATCAGTTACGGAGGCTCACTGGAGCTCATCTGAGCTGTGAGCGGATGATGGGTCGCTTAGTGACGGAAAGGAATGAGGCATGGCACCGAGAGGATGTTGCCAGGGAACGTGCTGAGGAGTTACAGTTCTATGTCAACGATCTGGAGGGAGATAATCAGGTTCTCCATGAGGAAGTACATCAGTTGTTCTATCAACTGCATCCTCCACCTGGTGCAGCTGAGCTAGACCCTGGTGTTATCCTCGCTGATGGTGGAGAATCTGCAGAGGAGTCAGAGGAAGAAGAAGATCCGGAGGAAGTGGAGCCTGTGGACGAGAGTGACGATGAAGGAGGTCACGTTTCAGGAATGGACACTGACCGTGAGGACTGAGTTGGTCAAGTGCAGTGTGTAGTTAGAAGCTTATGTTAGTTGTCAGCCTTAGTTAACCGGGAAGTCCGGCATGTGTGCGGACCTGTGTTATAAATAAATGCATCTGTGTGGTGTGTTTGTAATCGCTTTTGTAAAGGTTCAATAAAAGTTTGTGAATAAAGTTTGGCTTGTTATCAACAGATGGCTCATAATGATGATGGTACGGGGGCTGCTCAGGGTGGAAATGGTGTCCCTAACCCACCACCCGTTCCACCAAACATGGCAGAGGTTATGTTCGCCCTTGTCAATGCTACTACAGAAAATGCTAGGCTACTAAGGGAGGTGGTTCAGAATAATCACAATGCACCACCAGGCAATCGGGGTCGAAATAACCACCGGAATGAAACTACTTATGTGGATTTCACTGATACCCGACCCCCAGTATTTTCCAGAGCTGATGAACCGTTTGAAGCAGATGACTGGCTCCGCACTATGGAGCAAAAATTTGAACTCATAGAGTGTAGTGACTATCAGAAGCCGGTGTTTGCAGCCCAGCAACTTCGAGGTGCTGCCGGAGCATGGTGGGGAAATCACCTTGCTGCACAGCCAGCTGGTCATCGGGTGACCTAGGCGGAATTCCGTGCGGCTTTCAGAGCTCACTTTATTCCAGAAGGAATTATGATCAGGAAGTTAGAGGAATTTCTTGCACTGAAGCAGGGAGACCAGACAGTAATGCAATATGTGGGTAAGTTCAATCACCTATCACAGTATGCTGCTGACCAAATCAACTCTGATCGCAAGAAGCAAGCTTGTTTTATGAGGGGTCTGAACTCGAAGATTCGTACTATGATGACTGGTTGTCTGAATGTGACTTATCATGAGGCCGTGGATATTGCTCTTTCATCAGAAGAAGAGTACCGGAAGCATAAAGAGGCTAAAAAGAAGAAGGTGTCGTATGGATCATCTGGTGGCAATCAAAAGCGCCAGAAGATAATTTACCATCCCCAAAATCATTTCCGTTCTCCTTTTCGTCCACCACAATTCCAAGCCCGGCAACAGACGTTTGTTCGTCCTGTTGCAGCTCTATCCTATCAACGTCAGCCGAGTGCTCCTGTCATTCGTCCCCCACTTCAGCAGGGCAACAATATCAATAATTATCCCTATTATAATTGCGGAAAGACCGGGCATTTCTCGAGGGAGTGTCCATACCCGAGGCAGTATAATCAGAATTATCAGAAAGCTGCTGTGCCACAACAACAGAACCAGAATCAGCAGAGGGGCAATAACCAGAATGCTCAGAAAGGCAAGGCCGAGAAGAAAACTGGACGAGTCTTTTACACGCAGGCCGAGGCAATACCTGAAGGAGAGCCCGTCATGATGGGTATGTTTCCTGTTGCAAATCATCCTGCAGTTATGCTTTTTGATTCAGGCGCATCACATACATTCATCAATCGTACATTTGTTATGAAACATGCAATTCCAATTGGGGAAACGAAAGAGAACTTCTTTATACAGTCGCCCGGGGGTCGTCTGTGTACTAAAGAGATGGTACATCAGGTACCTATAGTTTTGGGTGGGCATACTTTTCCCACGTCCATGATAATTTTGAAGGATCAGGATATAGATGTGATCCTAGGCATGAACTGGATGTATCAGCGCGGAGCTGTAATAGATACTCTGAATAGAACCATAAGGCTGAACTTACCTGATAATAGTTCTCAACTTCTTATCCAACTTCAAACACCAAAAAGGGCAGTCGAAAGAGTCTGTGCAACGTCTGTGAAAGAAATCAGTGATATACCTGTGGTTTGTGAGTTTCCGGATGTTTTCCCAGATGATCTACCTGGATTACCTCCTGACAGAGATGTGGAATTTGTAATTGAGTTGAAACCTGGTACTGCCCCAATATCTAGAACAGCATACAGAATGCCACCGAAAGAGTTAGCAGAGCTTAAGATACAATTACAAGAGTTGCGGGATAAAGGTTTTATTCAACCTAGTTCTTCACCATGGGGATGTCCAGCCATATTTGTGAAAAAGAAGGACAAAACCCTGAGGTTGTGTGTTGATTATCATCCGTTGAATGAAGTGACTATCAAGAATAAGTATCCCCTTCCTCGTATTGATCTACTTTTTGATCAACTTGCTGGAGCCAAAGTCTTTTCTAAGATCGATCTTCGATCTGGCTACCACCAAATAAAAATTCGCCCTGAGGACATTCCAAAGACTGCTTTCACTACTAGATATGGCCTTTATGAATATCTAGTCATGTCCTTTGGTCTTACCAATGCCCCCGCTCATTTCATGTATCTCATGAATTCGGTTTTCATGCCAGAGCTTGACAAGTTTGTTGTTGTCTTCATTGATGATATTCTAGTTTACTCCAAAAACAAGAAAGAACATGCGGAACATTTACGCATCGTTCTCAGTCGCCTGAGGGAACATCAGTTGTATGCTAAGTTCAGCAAATGCGAATTTTGGCTTAAGGAGGTGCCATTTCTTGGACATGTTTTGTCGGCAGAAGGTGTTGCTGTTGACCCTGGTAAAGTAAGGGATATATTAGATTGGAAGCCCCCAAGTACTGTTCATCAGGTTCGTAGTTTCTTGGGAATGGCGGGCTATTACCGTCGATTCATTCCTGATTTCTCGAAGGTATCGAAACCCATCACTGAGTTGTTGAAGATTCAGGTTAAATTTGTTTGGTCATCAGAATGTGAGAAGGCTTTCCAAACATTAAAGAGGTTGTTAACCACTGCTCCAGTGTTAGCTCAACCAAATATTGAAAAGCCGTTTGACGTCTACTGTGATGCTTGTGGCACTGGTATTGGATGTGTGCTGATGCAAGAAGGTCGAGTGATTGCTTATGCTTCTCGCCAACTCAAACAACATGAAGAGCACTATCCAACCCATGATTTAGAGTTAGCGGCTGTGGTTCATGCTTTGAAGATATGGCGGCATTATTTATTGGGTAATCTATGTCACATCTATACAGATCACAAAAGTTTGAAATACATTTTCACTCAGTCCGATTTGAATATGCGCCAACGAAGATGGTTAGAATTGATAAAGGATTATGACTTAGAAGTACATTACCATCCGGGTAAGGCAAATGTGGTTGCCGACGCCCTCAGTCGAAAGATTCATTGCAACTGTTTGACAGTGAAACCGCTGGATCTATCTTTGTGTCATGAGATTGAAAAGTTGGGTATTGAAATAGTTCAACATGGTAGTGTTGCCAATATTACGGTGGAAACAACTATAAGAGATAAGATTATTTCTGCACAGAAGGAAAATAAGGGTATAGTTCACATAAAGGAAAAAGTCAGAAAGGGAAAAGGCTTATGTTTTAGAATTGATGAAACAGATGTCCTCTGGTTCAAAGATCGTTTGGTTGTACCTAAGGTTCCGGAGTTACGTCAATTGATTCTGGATGAAGCACATTTGACCAAATTCTCTATCCATCCTGGAAGTAATAAAATGTATCATGATCTGAAACAAAGATTCTGGTGGACCAAGATGAAGATTGAGATTGCCAGATACATAGCCAAGTGTGACACCTGTCAAAGAGTGAAAGCTGTACATCTGAAGTCAGCCGGAGTATTGCAGCCGTTACCCATTCCAGCTTGGAAATGGGAAGATATCAATATGGATTTCATAGTGGGTTTGCCCAAAACAGCAAAAGGGTTTGATTCTATCTGGGTTATTGTGGACCGCCTCACTAAGTCTGCACATTTCATTCCAGTTCAAACTATATATCCAACTATCCGGTATGCTAAGATATATTTTGACAGAATTGTCAGTCTGCATGGGATACCTAAGACAATTGTATCTGATAGAGGTACACAATTTGTTAGCAATTTCTGGAGGCACTTACATGAGTCACTGGGTACTAAACTTCTGCATAGTACCGCTTATCATCCTCAAACAGATGGTCAGGCTGAAAGGGTCAATCAGGTTCTAGAAGATATGTTGAGGTCTTGTGTGCTCAATTACTCAGATTCTTGGGATGACTGTTTGCCGTTAGTAGAATTCTCCTACAATAACAGTTATCAAGAAAGTATCAAAATGGCACCGTTTGAAGCGTTGTATGGACGCCGATGCAGAACTCCACTGAATTGGTCAGAATCAGGAGAAAGATGGTTCTTCGGAGTTGATTTAGTAAAAGAAACTGAAGAAAAAGTCAGACGTATACAAAATAATATAAAGATAGCACAGTCTCGTCAAAAGAGTTATGCAGATAAGAGACGACGAGCACTGGTGTTCGACAAAGGAGATTATGTATACTTGAAGGTATCACCCATGAAAGGAGTTACCCGGTTTGGGGTTAAAGGCAAATTGGCACCCAGATATATTGGACCGTTTCAAATTCTAGAACGATTTGGTAAAGTGGCTTACCGTTTAAGGTTACCTGAACAACTCTCTGCAGTACACAATGTGTTCCATGTGTCACAACTAAAGAAGTGTCTACAAGTGCCTGATCAAGTGATTGATTTTGAGGGGGTTGAGCTTGAGCCAGATCTAACATATTCAGAGCATCCTGTCAGAGTTCAGGATCAGAAAGATCGTGTCACACGGAGTAGAACAATCAAGTGGTACAAGATTCAATGGAATCAGCATTCAGAAGAAGAAGCAACCTGGGAATCTGAAGATTATTTGCTGGAAAACTTTTCCGACTTCTTTGCTTCTATCTAAGTTACAATTTCCTCTCTAGATTGTAACTCCTTTTTAAACCTTGTGATGTAAAATACCTACCTGTTTTATGAACAAGTCTTGAACGTGTTTGTATGACACGTTTCCTTTTCCATTACCTAACCCAAGGCTTTAAATCTCGGGACGAGATTTCTTTAAGGGGGAAGGGCTGTAACACCCCTAGTGTTATAGTAACTAAAAACCTGCCATGTCATCATTTGCACTGCAAATCATCCATGATTAGGTTAACACTGTTATGCATTAACTAAAATAAGTTTGAATTCTTAGGTTCGATGTGTTTCTCGTTGTGTGGTTCGAAATCCGAAAACCCTAATTTCGTTATCACCGCAAATACTTAGTTTATGCCCTGCGTAATTTGAGGTGTATGACGGTGTTATACACTAGTGCCAAGTGTAGGGTATAAGCTCAAGTCCAACCTATAAAATAAAGCTTCAAGTTTGAGTTAGGGTTTGGGATCCAAAGCTTGTTATAAGTTTTCCGATTCGAATTCGAATTCAAAATTGAGGATTTACTAAAAGAATTTCTTAAGTCAAATTGGTCAACCTAGGGAGCCATTTGGTCAACCATGTGAGGCTTGACTCAATGATGTCCTAGGATGAAGGTGTGATTCCTAAGTAACTAAAGTTAAGAAAGAATCAAGTTTCAATTCAAAACTTTTCCGAAAACATTGAAAAACAAAACCCTAGTTTTACCCCTTTTGATATAAATCAAAATCTAAGAAAAATTTGGGAAAAAGTATAAAACCAATTTTGTAGATCTTTTCAAGGGCTACAAGTTTGGTGTTTTGAGTTTTCAAAGTTTCAATGTAAAATTTGAAGTAATTTTGAAAAGATTCAAATCTCAAAATTGTCCCCTTTTCATTTTCCCTATCCAATTTCAAAATGCAGGCATAATTTGAAAATATTTTGAATAGCAAAGTTGTAGGTCTGTCCTAGATGTACAACTTTGGTATTTTGGGTTTTTGAAGTTTCAATACAAAATTCAAAGTAATTTTGGTTTTTCAGATTTCCCAAAAATGTCCCTTTTTGAATTCAAATTCAAATTTCAAAAACTAAGCTGAATTGGAAAAAGTTCATATTGAGAAAGTTGTAGATCTTTGAAAATTGAACAACTTTTGTTTTTACAGATTTTCAACTTCTATTGAAAATTTGAGAGTAATTTGAATTTTGATTCCAGTGGCAATTCTATAAATATTTTGAAATCGCTGCCAACCACCGCACGCCACCTCCCGCCGACGCCGGCGAGCTTCGAACGCCTTCCAGGCACGTTTTCGACCGCCAGCTCTTGTTTCAGCGCCTTCTTGATCGGCCACACGTCGCCTTGAGGCCGTTTGCATCGCCCTATATATACCGAGCACGTCGTGGTCGAGTTTTCCTCTTCCTCGGTTTTCTGCCGCCACCGTTGCTCCGCCGCTCGCCGTAGCCCTCGTCGCATCCCCTCTGGTCGCGCCAGCTGCTCCTTTGCAACCGCCTTGCTCCAGCGCATCGTCCCGCTCATTCGCATCCACTGTTACCGCCTGGAGTGCCCGCACCGCCGCTGTCTTCCTCGCTGCCGAGCAGAGCACCGCCGCGGTCACCTCGCCGTGGTCCGGTCACTTCCGTGCGTCCCCGTCTCCGCCAAGGTCACCTACAGAATCGTTGTGAGCCCCTCATCGTTTTTCCCACCTCAATTTTGACGCTATCTCGCCGGTGACGCGTTTTCGCGGCTTACCGTGGCGGTGGTCCGCCATGACCGTCGGTAAGGGGTCACCGGTGCTTGTGCTGGGCAACTGAGTGGTGTAGGGAGTTCGTAGGGTGGTGAAGTCCGTGTTAGTGGAGAAGGAGTAGGACGTCGAGGTCGTGGTCGCCGGTCGGCCACCGTGCCGCGGCGAAGGGGAAGGGAGAGCGGGAGGTCGGGGATGACAGGCGGGGCCAGCACGTCAGAGAAATGGAGAGAGAGAGCGGACGTGGACGGGCCACGTGGACGGGCCGCGCGGCTGGGCCGAGCAGGCGAGCGCGCGCGGGGAGAGCGTGGGCCGCGCGCGTGCGAAGCAGGCCGGGCCGAGAGGGGGAAACAGGAGCAAAGCAGCCCGCGATGGAATTTTTGTTTTTCCTTTTTCAAAAATGTGAAATGATTTTCAGTTTTATTATTTATGTTATAAATTATTTATAATTCCAAAAATTGTGAAAAATTTTGAGTAACCATTTTTCACTGTATACTATTTAATAAAAATAATAAATATCAATTTTAAGTACTTTTTATAGATTATTTAATTAGTCCATTTAATTCTTAAGTGGTTCTTAATTAATTTTTCTAGGCTTATTTATTTATCCAAAAATCATGAAAATTATTTTATCATCTAATTAAGGTATAACCTTCTTAAATTAAAAATTTTAGCTTAATTGGATTAAGTTAATTTTTATTCTTAGATTATGCTTTAATTAATTAATTAATAAGGTAATTAGGGCATGATAATTAATGTTGCTTGACTTTATGATTGAGTGTTGACTTTAGGTCATTAACCCTTGATGACCTTTAGCATTGTTAATTGGTTGCTTAAGCTTTCTTAATTATGTTGTTAATTCCTAATTACTGTCATTTCATGTGTTTAACAAATTTCGTAATAAGTTATTTAGAGTAATCGGACCCTAGATTAGGGTTAGGTTAGAAACCTGTGTTGTTCAGTTGTACCGTGAAGGGAAGTTATACTCAAGTTGTTAACCTTGTTAAACATCCATCGAGCATCATATTTATTATCTTATCATCCTAAAGCATGCATTATCATTACGTATAGTTCCCGTAAAAGAGGAGGGTACCGAAGCCGAACCTGTTTCCGTCGAAGAGTCACCGTCCGTGGAAGTAGGGTTTGACATCTGCGGTACTGAACCCGAGCCTGAGTTTCCCGTCGACCAAGGCAAGCTCCGGTTACATCTAAACTTACCTTGTGATTTTAAAAAGTTTTATTTAACTTTTATTACGGCTCTATTGCATTAAGTGCTAGGAATTGAGTGATAACCTAATTACTGCATTATCATCCTTGATATTCCAATACCATCCTTGTTACTGTTTTGATTTAAAAATGCTTAGTATGCTTAGCATTGCTTAATGAGAAAACTTTAAAACTTTTAAACAAAGTTTGAAGGGTTGTTGGATAATTACTTGATGAATGTTAATGTTGTTAATTTGGGACCGGTCGGTGGACTTGCATCGGAAAAGGAGTCCCCCTGTAGTGTCTCCGACTGAGTCAGTTAAGGACCGTACCGTTGTTCGAATTGTGTGCGTCGAGACTTTGCAACTGACCACATACTCCGGTAAGCCTAAGACCTCGGTAATGCCAACATGTGAACGACCAACCGCGCACTGGGAGTGGAGAGATGGCGAGAGTAGTGTGTACCCTCGTAGCCAATGGCTGGATTGGAGGTGTACTGTACTCTCGGGTGGCGCTGGACCCGGTCACGTTTTGGAGGATCCGAGTGAAGGTTGATTTATGTAGGTTAGAGTCCTACATATGTCGTGTGGTTAGGAATCCCCAGCTGGGTCTAATCGATTCGAATCGTCGCTGCTCCTCGGTTAAGGAGACTCGATTCTCTGTTCAACATCGTAGATAAGAAATGGAACTTTGGTCGGAGAAACAGAAAGATATTGAATGAATTATATGATCTAGATTAGAATCACTTACATTCTGTTGATAATTAATATTGAAATAAAATCGTGATCTTAAGGATTCACCATTAGTCGCTTTTATGCAAAAGAACTTGACTTCCTGCTGGAACCTCACCTTGATTCCCCTAGCCTGCATTCCTGAGTCGTTCCACTAGTTTTGTCGGTTAAGTCTTGTTGAGTACTTTCGTACTCAGGGTTTGTTAAACCCCTGTTGCAGGTTCGTCTCATGAGCAGGTGTGTTTTGGACCCTGTTGCATGACTGTCTTTGCGGCAAGCGACGACGAGTAGAGATGTTTGGCTCTTGGGCAGAGCATCGCGTTTTGGTGTTGTAATAATGTTAATAATGCTACTCCACTACTATGGTTGTAACACTAAACTTAAGTTTTATAAGTTTGGAACATCAAGTTTGTAAACCTATGTTATGTAAAACTTCCGCTTTTGTACTCTGATATAATTTATTATACAACTGTTGTAATACTATGATGCCTCTGCAATGTGATCCTGCTCGGAAGATTGTGGATGATTCGGGTTTCCCGAGGACACCCGACAGACTTCTTAAGATCTGTGGTACACTTGTACAGTGGTTAAAAGTCTTTAAGACAATAACAAGTACAGGTGGGCCATGGTAATTAGGAGGTTCTGCCACACTTCTGCTCTGCCGCCCGCCCCCAAAAACAACGCAGGCACCGCCGTGCCCACATGTGGGGACCACTTCCTCGGCCGCCAGCTGGCCACCAAGGGCACCGTGCGCATGCTCGTGCCTAACGACGTCGTCAGGTGCCGCCGCCGCAAGGAGAGGCATCGGGCCCTGGTAGGGAAGCACTCCGGCTGCGGCGCCCGTTATGGCCGCAGTGCCCCGCTGCAGACGGCGAAGGAGGCCGCACCGAGATTCGTTGCATGTTGCAAGCATATGTTTCAAGTGTTTCAGATGTTTTCAGAGGTATGCTGCAAGTGTTTTGTATGTGTGTTACAAAAGTAGATCGGGATGTTGCAAATGTTGCAATGGTTGTACACGTATGTTGCAAATGTATGTTCCCAATGTTTCATCTGTTTAATGTATGTTGCAAGTGTGTTTATCTAGATATTGCATATGTTTCACATATACATTGTAATTGTTTTATCTGGATGTTGCATATGTTTACGATGTTTTCAAGTGTTTCATGTGTCTTCTAATGTATGTTACAAGTGTTGCATCTGAATGTTTCAAAAGCAAACGCCGCGTGGGGTCGGGTGGGGCTCAGACGTCGCATGTGGTCGGATGGGGCGTAGACGTCGCATGGGGTCGGGCGGTACGCACGAGCATCCGTCGGATGTCCGGGCACTAGCACTGCGGAGATCTCAAACTTGTTCGGCTTGCGCACAGGCGCTAGCTCTTTGATTTTGCGTCAGAATGTGAAAAGAAATTTGGGGGAAAACTGATATCCCAGCTTACCAATTGTTACGGACTTCCCCGGACAAATCAAGATTAGGAATGGTCTGAGAGGAAATTTCTGGGTATTAAGAGGAAGAACGGCAACGGAGGTGAAGAAAGGAGCAGAGGGCTCTATTCTTCTGTCTTTTTTTTATGGACTCTATTCTTCTGTCTTGGTACCGAGTTCGTTTCAGCGTTTATTATAGTATACACACTGGAGAAAATACATGGGCCGAGCCCCTCTTCCACTGGTCTACATCCAACCTCCTCGCTCGAGTGATGCCGAGGCCCATAAATCATCACCCCGCCGCCTTGTTTGTGACATATATACGACTTATTGGCTGTGTTGTTCGCTTGATTTCTTGTCTACCGTGAGGCAATCATGGGTTAGCTATACCATCAGAATCAGAGACTATGACTTGGAAAATAATTAATACTGTATAAAACTTAAAACCTGGCTCTGTGGATCCTATATCACGATTCACGACCTGCCCAACTTGTACAGTCACCGTCGCCAAAGTGTGCGAGATTCCTGACAGAGTAGTAGGCTCGGTCTCAGGACGACAGCGGCTGCGCATGAAATGCGACTTGGAAGCTCGGGGCTTGTTTAGATTGCAAAAAAAAAGTGAATCCGATGAATAGTACTATTTTCATTTTATTTGACAAATATTATCCAATCGTGGACCAACTAGACTCAAAAGATTCATCTCGTGATTTCCAACTAAACTGTGTAATTAATTATTTTTTTTACCTACATTTAATACTCCATACAAGCGGTTAAAAATTGATGCGATGGAGAGAGCGAAAAAATTTGAAATTTGGATGGCATCTAAACAAGCCCTAGCTGAAGTGGCTTTGCCAGATTGCTTCCCCCCGTAGGAGTAGGACGACGACTGAAGATTACGGCTTTGTTTAGATCCTAAATTTTTCCTCAAATTTTACTATGTAAAAAAAAGATTTCTCATTACATCAAAATACCGACACATGCATAGAGTATTAAATATAGATGAAATTAAAAACTAATTGCACAGTTTAGTTGTACTTTGCGAGACGAATCTTTTGAGCCTAATTAGTCAATGTTTGGACAAAAATTCACAAATACAAACGAAATACTACAGTGTGAAAGAATCTGCTGTGCAGAATTTGAAGGGCCCAAATCCTGCCAACTAAACACGGCCTTTGTGTACGTCGTGGAAGCTTAGGTGTACCTCTAGTTGCCTGGATCTCTTTAGGCAGTGTTTAGATCCCTTTAAACTTCTAAAAATTTTACAAGATTTTCCGTCACATCGAATCTTTAGATGCATGCATGGAGCATTAAATGTAGGTAAAAAAATAACTAATTGCATAGTTTGTCTGTAAATATCGAGACGAATCTTTTGAGCCTAGTTAGTCTATGATTAGATAAATTTTACCACATAACAACGAAAAGTGCTACAGGAACTTTACACCAACTTTTACACCATCTAAACACTACCTTAAACTATTATATAGTCTACATGCATGTATAAACTGTATGTGTAGCAACTAGAATCATCATCATGGATACGAAACATACATAGACACGTAATCGCATCGTCAAGAAGCCAGGAATATAAAGTACGGACTACTTGCAACACGTAATCGCATACCAAAGCAGCGCTGTCTGCTTTGACAATGGCTTTGTACAGTAGTTTAGGTCAGCCTGAACCGCCGCCTCATATATCTGGTGTAGCCTAATAAAAAAACCAATATACACACTACTTCATATAAGAGCAAGGTCAATAATAGAGTCAAATTGCTTGGCTATAAGACAAGCAATAAGAGCTAAGTTAAGCAATAAATGTCTCCTATTTGTCTTTAGAAAGTCTCTATCTCTTATTTCTCCTCACAGCAGTGGCTACTTTGGCCCAATAATACCTATGCTTCCGTGCCTAACTTGGTGCTTGTATGGGAGCCAAGCTCTCATCTTTCTTCTCTCTTCCCTCCTCCACATCAGTATTAGCTTAGCTATAAACCCATTATTGTATCTGCTCTAATATAAGATGAGTTTTGCTAGCACACGTGCAGTTGGAACTTTACAGAACACTCGTATTATTACGCGAGAATATGTATATAATGTCAACTACTACCCATCAGCGTGCCGTCATGCTTGTGCCGCATGATTAAGAAGACAGCGCGACACACTTGATGTGCTTGGTCTAGGTGTCTATCCTAATAATTCAGATTAGACGCCGGTTACGTAGGTACGTGGCCAGCAAGCATATCAAACCACAAGATGGGGGCTTGTATGATTCTTATTATCACCATCATATATCTTTTGCCCGCTGCTTTAATTTTCTTGACTTGATTTCCTGGCATCTAATCTAACTTTGTTTCTCACTCGTGCCTCCGTACCGCACCTATCTCTATCTCTCTTTTGTTAAGCAACCACGTACGTTCACGGCTCACCTGCCGACCGCCTGTCACGACGCGAGGGCAGCGACGCTTTGCACGCCTTGGCCAGTTGGCCTGCTTGCAACAGTGCCTTTTAGTTCCATTATATTTTATTTGTGTCGTCAATATTGTTCTACCCGGCCTATCGAATATTATTAATTGCGTGTGTGTATAACACACACACACACAAATCATTTATACTTAGCAAGCGACACTCCATATGTACAAACCAGCTCCAATTATAAATAAATTTATATATATATGAAGCTTGGAGAGGCGGCACATCAGCGTCTGCTTTTAGTAGCCCACGTCCTCATCTTTACCTGATCGCTCTGTGCCAACGTGTCACCTCCCAAATCTGGACGTGCATTAAACAAACTTTCGTTCACAGACGACGACGCTGGATGGTTCCAACAATTAATTTAATTGATTTCAATATAATATATTCTCCATCCCGCCCGAACCTGAGTACGGTTATGTAACATCACCATCAGTTAGCTAGCCGATTCATCATCCACGTACGTATGCACGCAGCAGCTAGCAGCATACCGATCGCTAGATATAAGCTAACGGCGGCAGGCGAGGCAAAAAGGTCCGTGCAGGTGCAGTGCAGTGGTGGCGATCGAGCCGCCGCCGATCGAATCCGCCGCACGGTGCGGTGATGTGCACGCGACACACGCGTTCCCGACGCGGCGGAAGGCGCCACCGCATGCCGGCCGGCCGGTGCCCGTCGACGGTCGACGACGAATTCGAATTCGAATTCGAACGATCGCTATATATGCATGTGGTAGATCGATGATCAGACCCGTCTCCTGATCGGTTAGACGTACGCCTCGGACAGCTAGACATCCGTCGTCACGTTGCTGTCGCCCGTCCACGACCACGGCTGCTGCTGCAAGTACGTACGGTAGTCGGTACGCATCACAAGTTGCGACCGAGAGTAGCTCGATCGATTGTCGAAAGAGGCCGCTGGTACGGTGCATGCGTGGAGAATCTGGTGTACGTACATGTACATGTGTGAGAGCCTGCGCCACTATCTCAAAGCAGCTAGCTACCTCGCTATAGCTGGTCTTGCAGGATAACTACGCATGCCATCCGTAGCATATCGGGACGTAGCTACTGGATCGGAGAATATAATATTACTGTTCTGTGGTCATTAGCTGATAGAAAACGACATTAACTGGCGAAAGAAAAAATAAACAGGACTAAATTAAAATCTCATGGAATTCATTCTGTTGAAAGCTACCGGATCCTAACAGAGCTCGATAAGACCCATACGTGTCGACCCGAAAGTACTTTCCAGCAGATGCGAAAGTGGGGCTTTGACTGGTCTAATCTGATCGATGGTAATGCCCAACCTAATCTCCTGTCACGTTGATCGTTGAACGGATCCCGTTCCACGGAGCTCCTTGCCTTGGCTCAGCTACAGGCTACAGCCTACAGCCTACGGACCTGGCCTTCAGCTAGTGGACACGGGCCGACGGGCGGGCGTGCCAGACAGAGACATCTCGATCACGTGGGCTGTGTTTAGTTCGCCTGAATCGGTGAAACATTCATCTCGTAAAGTACAACAAAACTATACAATTAGTTTTTAATTTTATCTATATTTTATATTTTATGTATGTGCTGATATTTAATATGATAAAAATTTTCTTTTTACGTAGTGGAATTTGGGAGTACCTACGCCAGCGTGCGCGCACCGTACCTCCTGGGGGGCCGCGCGCAGAACTGTCGTGCCTTGTGCGGCGGCTCAGCGGCTGGAGCTGCTCTCCGGGAATCTGGATCCTCCGCGCACAGCGTCCTTGTGGCTCCACCATTCTGCGCGCGGTTCTTGCGTTCGACTGTTCGTGCGACGTATGCCCGCAGACATTTTTCTGTTAGTGAGATTATGTATGTGTATCATACACACTTAGTTGATGTTAGTAATTAAGTGATATAATTTGCAAAACAGTATGTATGGAGTTAGGTATGATGTAGAGATTCCTATAGAAAGATGATAGGGGTCGCTTTCGAGCACGAGGAGATGGGCGTTTTATTTTATTCTAGCTCCCATTATTACGTGGGGTTGACGTGTATTGAGTTGAGTTGAGTTGACCTACAAAATTTATGTTTTATTATGAATATTCAACACATGATATTTTAAGTATCGCTATATATTAAACTTTGTCATATAAGCATTCTAATTATATTATAAAAATTGTTAAAGTAATATCTAAAATATATACACTATGTGTATATTTATATTTACTATGTTGGACAATAATGGAAAACCATTCAAAACATTACTATGCATGTTTTAATATTTCTACTATCGTATTAAAGTTTCCCTTTGCATATCTTTACTTCCAAATATACTAGCAACAACCCATAGTAAAATAGGTTCAACGAGCAGGGGTGACGTGGAGTAGCACAGGGTGCCAAAGATAGACAACAGATTTCAACTTGGATTAGTACACACGATATTACTCTTGCTTATCCTAACAATTTGGAAGTGTGGTAATGATTGTATTTTCAATTTGGGCTATGCCTCATGCAAACTAACATGATCACATAACTTGGGAGTGAACACTATGATGGTGTCAGATAGCCGCAAAGGGGCTTTTAGGTTGCTGATTTCCTTGCCCAGTGTGTGCCCCGTTCCACTATGTGGCGAGTGTTTAAGACATTTGGCTTGGGCATGTTGGTTTTTCCTCTCTTTTTCCATTTTGGTTATTCTTCTTTTTTTTGGCTTTGTTATTGTCTATATTTTCTTTGGATTTTGTTCTTTTATCCCTTCTCTATGTAACAACAAACATCTAGTTGATTGTGTCATATTGAGTTGAGTTGTAGTAGGAAACTAAATGAATTTACAACGCTACAATCCTTGTATAGTTTTTAATGTTATAGTTTTTAACTAATAATATGGTAGAAGGCTATTGATAGTTGATTTAATGTGGCTTGTATTTTCTTGGCGTCACTTCTATTCTTGGGGACACATATAAGTTGAGTTGAGTTGAGTTGAGTTGAGTTGAGTTGACCTCCAAAATAATATTAGAAAACAAAATTTTATTAAACCCCATGCACTACAAAAAAATGTAATCAAAGTTTGCATGATTTTTATATACTCTAATTATATATAATGGTTGTTTTGTGGTTTTGTGATATTATAATCATGGTATTCACCAATGTGTTAAAAGAGGACTACAGTGGTAGGATACTATGAAAAATCGTTGCATATCATTGTTCTTTCGTTATATGGCACTTTCTCATTTTTGAATGTGACTATATCAAGTGGCTAGGGCACATGCCCCCCCCCCATAAGTGGGCAACATTTAAAAAGAAAAAATAGTATAACTTAACTATAGGTTCAGCCTAAGCCAACCTAAAACTCACTGTGGCCTCTATTTACAAAATAGCATTGTGTTGTAGCAACGTGAACTGTGTATGCTGTTCGTCATAATAAAAAATAGTGATTTTTTAGTTGTCATACCAATTTACTACTTGAGGACAATTTTTTAACATTCTAGTACAAACACATTTTTAAGTTGCTATAACGAATATTGAAAATCAAGTGAGCTTTATCTAAGATGTTTTTTCATTAAACTTTGAGACCATACTGCAATCTTCGTTTCTTGAAGGCAAACCAAAGTTGCACCCGTGGAAATCATGAGGTTACAAACACTTGCCCTTTTGCCCCATCATTCAGACCTCTAATGTTCTAGCATATAATGTACTAGTCCTTAGCTGACATTATCGAAAACCATAACGACTGGCAAGAAACTAAAGCAGCCCATCAGGTGAAGCTGCTGCTCAAAAGCTACATCGAAAGTCTTGGTCTAGCCAAAGGTAACAAAGTTAGCAGGCCGACGCGAGGTCCCTAGACGTCATAAGCTGAAGGCAACAGAGCCAGAAGACTTAGGCCAACTTAGTTCTTCAGGAAAATAGTACGGCAAGGGCGCTGATGCCCAACTCTAGCCACGGAGGGCCAACTACACTGATTACCACTAAGATACACGGGATTCAACATCATCGAAGGAAGTAGCTATCATTGGATGACAACAACTAATGGAGGCGACGGACCTCCGCTCATGCCTCCCTTCCTATGTCCACCAACCCCGTCATCTTGCTGCTCGTCTTCTGATGCTTGTTGGTGCCATGCTCGATTAGTGCTGTCAGAGCATCCACCTTAGGCTTCATCTACGCGTCTTTTTATTTGCTTAACTTCCTCCACCACCTCAACCATTGTGGGTCTCTCCTCCACGTAATCGTTCAGGCACCTTACTATAAGTTCACCAATCATTCGGAGGCACTACAGTTGAGACTGAGCACTACCTGCACCGGCCAAGATGTCTTTGTCGTACATGGCTCTTCTGATGCCGTCATACTTTGCCGTTCCACTATGTGGGGTGTGTTTAAGACATTTGGCTTGGGCATGTTGGTTTTTCTTCTCTCCTTTTCCATTTTGGTTATTCTTCTTTTTTTTGGCTTTGTTAGTATCTATATTTTCTTTGGATTTTGTTCTTTTATTCCTTCTCTATATAATAACAAACATCATATTGAGTTGAATTGGACTAGGAAACTAAATGAATTTACAACGCTACAATCCTTGTATAGTTTTTAAATAATAATGTGGTAGAAGGCTATTGATAAGTGTTGATTTAATGTGGCTTGTATTTTCTTGGCGTCACTTCTATTCTTGGGGACACATATAATGTGAGTTGAGTTGAGTTGATCTCCAAAATAATATTGGAAAACAATTTTTTGTTAAATCCCATGTGGTACAAAAATGTAATCAAAGTTTGCATGATTGTATATACTCTAACTATATATAATGGTTGTTTTGTGGTTTTTTGATATTATAATCATGGTACTCACCAATCTATTGAAAGAGGACTGCAGTGGTAGGATAATGAAAATTCATTGCATATCATTGTTCTTTCATTACATGGCACTTCCTCATTTTTGAATGTGACTATCAAGTGGCTAGGGCGCATGCCCCCCCACCCCCACCCCCACATAAGTGTGCAACATTTTAAAAGGAAAACATTATAACTTGACTATAGGTTCAGCCTAAGCCAACCTAAAACTCACAATGGTCTTTATTTGCAAAATAGCATTGTGTTGTAGCAACGTGAACCATGTATGGTGTTCATCATAATAAAAAATAGTGATTTTTAAGCTGTCATACAAATTTACAACTTGAGGACAATCTTTTAATGCTCTAGTACAAACACATTTTTAAGTTGCCATAACAAAATGGAAAATCAAGTGAGATTTATCCAAGATGTTTTTTCATTAAACTTTGAGACCATACTACAATCTTCGTTTCTTGGAGGCAAACCAAAGTTGCACTTGTGGACGTTATGAGGTTGCTAACACTTGCCCTTTTGCCCTGTCATTCAGACCTCTAATGTTCCAACATACAATGTACCAGTCCTTAGCTGACATTATCGAAAACCATAATGACTAGCGAGAAACTAAAGTAGTCCGTCAGGTGAAGCTGTTGCTCAAAAGCTACATCAAAAGTCTTGGTCTGGCCGAAGGCAACAAAGCCAGTAGGTCGACGTGAGGTCTCTAGACGCCATAAGCCAAAGGCAATAGAGCCAGCATGCTTAGGCCAACTTAGTTCTTTAGGAAAATAGTCGACAAGGGCATTGATGCCCAACTCTGGCCACGCAGGGCCCAACTACACTGATTACCACTAAGATACATGGGTTTCCACATCATTGAAGGAAGTAGCTATCATTGGATGACAACAGCTCATGGAGGCGACGGACCTCTACTCATGCCTCCGTTCATGTGTCCACCATCCTCGTCATCTTGCTACTCGTCTTCTACTGCTTGTTGGTGCCATGCTCGATTAGTGCTATTAGAGCATCCACCTTAGGCTTCATCTAAGCGCCTTTTTTTTGCTTAACTTCCTCCTTACAGCTTAAGGACATATTTTTTAATGTTCTAGTACAAATATAATTTTAAGTTGCCACAACAAAATAAAAAATTAGGCGAGCTTTATACAAGGTCTTTTACATTACTTTTGTGAAAGTTAAACCAAAATTGTGATGTTGGACAAGTTTTTACACTAATGACACAAATGTAATCTAATCACCATAGTTATTGTTTTGTGTGTGCGTGCATGAGCGCGTGTGCATGTACATGTGCTTGCGCGCGTGTGCGCTTGCATGTGTGTGGGTATGGGTGTTAGCATGAGCATAAGTGTGGGCATGAGCGTGCGTTGCATGCATATGTGTTTGTGTGTGGTTTTGGATGCTTGCATGCTTGAGAAAAAAGGACATAGAACTTGCCATGTTGAACACCAAGAGAGATCTGATGCAGTGGGTGTTGATAGTCACCAACTCATCATTCCACACCATTAACAGTGCTTAATACGGGAATGTATATCAAATCCACCTTAGTCATAAAGTTCAATTCTAACCAATTCCATAAATTTTGATGACTATGTGAGTGTAAAGACAAATGGACAAACGATGGGCTCGAATGGGCCAAATGTGGGGATGGGGGCATCAATCGACCTTGGCCAAGGTTAGCTGACCCATGCCAAACCCATCCAAGCCAACAACTTTGATCCATGTAGAGAAAACACACTCATGATGCATCTTACACGTTGATTCAATGTCGAATAGGATCGGTGGACACAATGAAGCCAAATGGAGATCACACGGATTCATGGACCTATCCATCAGGTCTAAATGAAGTTTACTTTGACCAAAATTTGTAGAGTGCTCTAATCAATTTATCGAGATCCATGTTAGAATAGTAAGTTTATAGCATAAACTTGTTGTTTAGGCTATAGCTTACCTATGGATACAGGCTGCCCCACAGATGTGTGCTAGTTAGCAGGTGGTGACAACCTTGTCTAGCCTACATAATCCACCATGTTCGAGCAGGTTCTTAAAACATAGGGTCCAAAAACGGTCTACCTCTTTCCACCCTTGTTACCCCTTTTCTGTTGGTGTTTGGGTCGTGTCCCGAAGTAAATAGTCATAGTATGATATTTCTTAATCTTGCTAGAGTATCTTAGAAACCACATATATCCTCTCTACCCATCATCCTTTACCCTTGTTGCCCTTGGATGATCTTGATTCTAAACTAGTCACTTCACATTCCCTGTGGAAATGTGATACCTTAGAATACTCCCGGGTGAATGCTACATTGGCATCCGTGTGCTTGTAAAATTATCTGTCCGCTACATAAAGTGTCAATAGTAGGCTTAATTTTAAATCATGTGATATGTTCAATCCGAGGAATATTATTGCACATGGCCAAGCAATTAGGTTCCCACATGATGGAAGCACCATATTTCATTATACTTATATGTATATGCAAGATGTAAATTTGAGCAACAACATCATTCCTGAAATCATGTAACCATATTGGGCCTATTCATTGAGCTCTTCCTGCTCTTGATTCTCTGTAGGAAGTGATTTTCTAAGAGAAGTGATTTTGTAGACAAGAATGACTCTCAATGATTCTTTAGGATAAATTCTCTGCATAAGTGATTCTATGCATGTAATGAATTAGGAGAATCTACTTTTTTTTAGTTCCTAGCCTTCTTGTTCATTTTAGAAAATCATTTCATAGAGTCAATGTAGAAAACTAATGATTCAAACTTTGATGCATTTGCCCTATCATAGATGGGTGCAAACTTAGTGCAAATGCATCAGAGTTTGAGAATCATGCAAGTTTAACTAGGTGGACTTTGGTATTTTCAAAAAGTTTGGAAGCTTGCCATTTTAATAATTATATGCACCAGATGTCAAAATCTATACGATTGTTGGTGCATGTGCACTATATATAACCATACCCTAAATTTTTTATTTTCATAAATAATTTTGTAGATCGAGTTTGCAATCCATAAAAATAATTTTAGATTTTATCACTTTGATCTTTATATGCATATGCTTTGCTCCAATACATAAAATTTATTAAGTTCCGCTATAATCATGCTCGAGTGAAAACCTTCTTTCTCACACCTGAATTTTTTGCTTTCATTTCCATTCCCTTTATTATTCCGAAATAGCATCCATAAAAAGCAACCAAGATGTGAATGAAATTCTTCTCTCCTATACCCCAATTTTACTTACTATCAATTTATAGTAGATTTGCATTATATTAAAGTTACCGTGAATATTTTGGTGTAATTCCTAGGTGGAATTGGTATATTAAAGATCTATTCTAAAATTAGTGTAATTTCCAGGTATAGTTAGTATCAATTTTGGATTTGGTTGACAATACGGTCTAGTTGAACTAAGCCTAATTAATTTTAGGAACTCCGAGTGATATTTAGGAAAGAACTCCGAGTGATCCAAGCTTAGATATATTTAGGAACTTGGTGTGGAGTGGGAGGGTGGGGCGACAGAATTCGTGTGAATCTAAACTTTATTTCACTTGATTTTTGTTTTCAGGTTTATTTGAGTGATTTGGCCTCATTCGAACTCTGTTGTTGCTGTACATTTGTGAAATTTGTTCTCTCAAATTGCTTGAGTGATTAGGCCAGTCTCAGTGGGGATTTCATGTCACTGTTTCCAACACGTCCAGATTTTGGAAACAATGCAGGAGAGTTTCATCCTCTACTCCATGAAACTCTTATCATCTCTCTCTTCATTAATATGGTGCCACATCAGCATAATTAATGTCCATGAAACTCTGATGAAACCCATTGAGACTGACATTAGAGGGGTGGATCACACAAGTTCTAAACATTTTGCTATTGAATTCCGTTTACTTACCCTTTGACTTCACCTTTTTTTTTAAGAAAACTTTGATGATTTCACTTATTTGGGGAAACCTAGCTTCTGTATTGGACCTCACTTTCCACTCGCAGCTCTTGGACCTGCGCGCCCCCGTCCAAGCGCAGTGTCGTCAGCACTGACTGAAGCCCCGAGGCGCCGGGCCGATGCCCACCACGTGTCGGCCTTGACGGTCGCCATCGCTTGGCGCCGCAGCCGCACGGCCGCCCCGCTCGGCGCTCGCTGCTATATATGGCTTGCGTGCAGCACGGCGCATTGTTTCATGCCTTTCGCTCGCGAACGGGGTCGAATCGGCGGCTGATTTGACTTCGCTCGCTATTCGAGCTGTGAAGTGATCCGAGCAGTCACGGTTTCGGAAGCGGCGGGTCGGCCGGAGCCGGAGGAGAAACGTAACCAGCCGAGGAGATATGAGCGGCGGAGGCCGAGCGCCGGCGGCGCAGTCGCAGGAGCTGCAGCTGCCGCCGGGGTTCCGGTTCCACCCGACCGACGAGGAGCTGGTGATGCACTACCTCTGCCGGCGCTGCGCCGGGCTGCCCATCTCCGTGCCCATCATCGCCGAGATCGATCTCTACAAGTACGACCCCTGGCAGCTCCCAAGTACGTGCCGTCCGCCGCCGCTCCGTGCATACGCAATACAGTTCGTTCGAAGTTTCTTAGCTCGCCTGTACCTGAAACCCTGAATCCTGATTGGTATTGCTGTCTTTGGTTTTGTGCAGGGATGGCGCTGTACGGCGAGAAGGAGTGGTACTTCTTCTCCCCGCGGGACCGCAAGTACCCGAACGGGTCGCGGCCGAACCGCGCCGCCGGCGCCGGGTACTGGAAGGCCACGGGTGCAGACAAGCCGGTGGGCACGCCGAGGCCGGTGGCCATCAAGAAGGCGCTCGTCTTCTACGCCGGCAAGGCGCCCAAGGGCGACAAGACCAACTGGATCATGCATGAGTACCGCCTCGCCGACGTCGACCGCACCGCCCGCAACAAGAACAACAGCCTCAGGGTACGTTCAGAGTTTGCTAATATCTCTGGTCCCGTCACTAGTCACAGCCGTATCCAAAAAGTTCAGATAAGAACGTAATCATCGACACGTATGGATCACAAAGAATAATTAGCAATCGAATTATTACTACTAGCTAGGAGCGAAAAGAGATGGCGATCGAGCCCCATTTCTGCAAGTGTGAACACCCGGAGATGCTGCGCCGTGCGTCATCTCCTTCAGCCGCCAATTATCTCTTGCGCTTTTGCGAGCTACGACAGCGATCGGATACGATCGAAAACGACGCATCAATAATGCCTATGGATTTCATTTCATCGTTAAGAAAATCGTATAATTTGTTCTTCCTTTCTGTTGGATAGATAGATTGGGCGGTATGGGCGTGATTAAGAAATTATGTTTAATTTCCTTCCGTCTTTTTCCCTGTTGCAGTTGGATGATTGGGTGCTGTGCCGAATCTACAACAAGAAAGGCGTGCCGGAGAAGCCGACCGGAGCCGCCGGCGGGGCCGAGGCGAGCAGCCAAGGCGCGCAGCTGGGGTCCATGGGCTCGCCGCCGGAGCAGAAGCCATCCGTGCTGCCGCCTCCCGCGGCCGCGGCCGCGGCCGGGACGGGGTTATACGCGCCGCCGCCGTTCTCGGAGCTGGCGGCGTACTGCGAGGTCCGGCCGTCGGACTCGATGCCCCGGGCGCACGGCGCGGACTCGAGCTGCTCGGGCCAGGGCCACGCGCTGGCCGCCACGTCGTCGTCATGCGGCGGCGGCGAGCGGCCTGAGGTGCAGAGCCAGCCCAAGATCGCCGAGTGGGAGCGCACGTTCGCCGCCGCCGGCGCCAGTGCCGGCCCGGGAATCAACCCGGCCGGCTCGATGCTGGGGCTTGGCGGGCATCAGCACGGCCCGGCGGCCGTCGGGGTGGGGGTGGGGCTGCCCGCCGGCGACCCGCTGCTCCAGGACATCCTCACGTACTGGGGCAGGCCGTACTGAGGAAGGACGGTGGCTAGCCGCAATTGTCGTCATCGGGATGACTGGGCCGAGCCGCCGGCGATGAGGCCGTGTCGAGCCCTGATCGTGGAGCAGGACTACAAGACCATTCCTTATTGCTGCTACTGCTACGAGAGCTGAATTAAGCTGTGTATATGCGATTGATTTGGACATTTGGAGCTGGGATTTTTGTGCACTTAAGTATAGTAGTAGTATATACTGGAGTATATGTTTTGCTTATATATATGGAGTAATAATAATATTTATATCTATATATTGGTCTGTCCCGAGATATCGCATTGCATTGGTATGGTATGCATGCAGGGTATTGGTATGGACACAAATGCATGTCTGCATTCAGATCCATTGATAAAATTATCTCAGCGTAATGTTTTGGATTTGTGTGAAGCTACACTCACCCCGTTCGGCTGAGCTTATCAGCACGGCTTATCAGCCGTGGAACAGTGTTTTTCTCTCACAGCAAAACAGCCACAGCCGGCTTATAAGCCGCAGAAACAGCCTGCCGAACAAGGTGACTATGTGGGGTTCTATATACTAGTCCAGTACATACCTTATTTCTAAACGTAGAAGTTTCAACGGTCTGGCTAGTGCCCCCAACGTTCGGAGTAGGGCTGTCCGCCTGCCCGTGCCCCGCGTAGGCACGCTGCTGCGCCCGCTCGCATGCCTGCGTCTCCTTCGAGTGAGTGCCCGCGCCACTCTGTTTGGTGTGCCTGCGCGAGCTCACACGAGGCCACATCTCAATCTGCGCTTTGTACCGTTTTCCGTGCTTGCTGCTCACGTCCCTCCACTCCCATGCGCATGCAAACGGGCCCAACAGCTGCAGCAGACGAATGCAGTAGATGGGTCCCACCGTAACATGGGCAATACCAGATCTACTTTTGCAAAATCTAGATGAAACACTTGCAATGTACGTTGGAAATAGTTGAAACACTTGCAATATATGTCTGAAACACCAGGAAAACATGTGTAGCCACTGCAAAACAAACAAATGCAATATGTAGATTGCAAACGGGCCCAACAGCTGCAGCAGACGAATGCAGTAGATGGGTCCCACCGTAACATGGGCAATACCAGATCTACTTTTGCAAAATCTAGATGAAACACTTGCAATGTACGTTGGAAATAGTTGAAACACTTGCAATATATGTCTGAAACACCAGGAAAACATGTGTAGCCACTGCAAAACAAACAAATGCAATATGTAGATAAAACGCTTGCAACATATGTGCGAAACATATGCAATATCTGGATAAAACACTTGCAACATATGTGTGAAATATATGCAACACCTAGATAAAAGACACTTGCAACGTACGTCCGAAAACACAGATGAACATTGGAAACGAACCTTTGCAAAATACGTGTACAGCCATTGCAATATCTGCAACATCCCGGTCTACTTTTGCAACATCCATATGAAACAATTGCAACATACCTATGAAACATCTGAAACACTTGAAACATAGGCTTGCATTTTTCGCCCTTCTCCCATGTGACGCAGAGCAGAGCGGGGAACGGTCATGTTCGGCTAGCCAGCGGCAGAGGCTGATGGTGGGGCTTGGCTGTGGCCAGCTGCGCCTATGCCTGGCCTAGGCTCGGCTAGCGATGGCCTTGCTGGAGTTGCAGATAGTGAAGACGGGAGTGTCAGTGAGACTGTGTGCGACCTCATCGGGCACGAGCGCGAGAGATAGGGAGACGCCCTTGGGGCCCGGCATGCACTCAGCCGCAGCGACGAGTTCAAGGCGCGGGACGTTCAAGTAGGAAGCCAAACGGGAGAGGTGGTGCTAGAGGAAGGATGTGGCGGCAACGAGTGGGTTTGGAGGCGGTGACGCAGCAGAGAGGAAGGGGGTCGGGTTAGACATGGGCGCAACAATGAGGGGGAGGGAAGAGCCGTGTGGAGATGGAGGCGGGACGGCGGGCATCGTATGGGTTGCGGCGGTGAGAGGCACTTCGGTGATGGCATGGCATGTGCGGCAGGTTTTTTTAGAGAGCGCGTCCGGTCGAAGGGACATCCTCATCCTATCACTATTGAACAATTTAATTTTGTAAAAACATAAGAGTCAAAAAAAAATCTCAAGTCCCAAAAAAAAGTGTTCTGGATCGTACTCGACTGCCGACACCACAGACACCGGTTGCCACCGGGCATATCTGCACACGGATTGCATGATCAATGCCATTTTTTTTCCCACGGTTGGCCGAGTATACAATGTGTTTTTTCAGGACGCTCGTGTAGCGCGATGGGATATCGTGATGTGCCCGTTGTCTCGATCCATGGATTGGTTCGTTGCTGCCCTGCGTGCCATGTGCTGCACACGTAGCGAACAGTGAAATGAATGAATGTCCCTCCTGCTAGCTATCTTTTTCACACTACACCATCATGTGTGAATGTCGTTTACAAGGTGCATCTATAATATTCATATTCACAAATTCACAATCACGAAATTCACGTTGCCTTTTACTACTACCTTAGTTCGATCTGTAGTGGAGTACCGTGAGACGTAAGTGCAGAATTGCTGTCCATACACGCGTCGTCTCGTCGCTCCAAGTTCCAACCCTCACGGAGTCGCGGTCCGTCGCGGATAAAAGCACCGCCGTTTGGACTCGGTTCCAGCGGATCACGCGCGCGATATCGAGAATTCGAGAGCCGAGGAGGATCGGAGCCATGCCTGAACCGCAAACTCTTCTCTCCTCGAGGAAATTCCACTCAAAGTCTTAAAGATTTACCAACAATCCGTGGCTCCTCGACGTCGTGCACATCCATTCTTCATCATAAGCGCGTTCAACGGCCTATCCCTCCGTACGTGGCAGAACCGTGGCACCTCGGACATGTTCGATCGGCACGCAACCCTGCAGGAGCGGTCGAGTGCGCGCGCGCGTGTACGTGTCCGTGTCCGAGCCACACGAAGCGACGCAAACAACACATCTTCAAAGCTCGGTCAGTTGGCACGTGGGCATCATCGATGCGGACGGAGCATCGCCGCTAAAGCGCACGAGACGCGGTTGTGCGTGTGGCCGGCGCGACTTTTATCTGCGCGAGCCGCAGTCGCGGTGCGCCGTGGCGTACGCCCGCGGTCTCCCGCTTGGGGCGGGGGACGGGCGGGCGGGCGTGCGCCGCTGGCCGCCGTACGCGGCTGCGCGGTGGGGATCATGGCTCGGCCGCTCGGGCTTCCACGCTACGACACCACGTCGCGTTCGCTCGCGCAGTCGCGCGCCACGGGCGCATGCGCGTGCCAGTGCCATGCGGCCATGCCCATGCGCGAAGCAAATGCGTCAGCCGGCCGCCTCCGAATGGCGGCGCCGGAGCTTGGAAATGTACGAAGTAACGAAGCGTTTTTTTTTTTTTGAGAGGAAGGTGGTCTGTGAAGCAAATGGGCCTTGCTTTCGGTGGGTTTACGTCTCGTAGGGCCTTGCGTTGCATGGGCCTGTTGCCGGTAAGGTGGCTGGACTTCGTCCAGGCTGGGCCTGCGTACCGCTGGGTTGGTCTGTGGGCTGGGAGGAACGAGGAAGGACATGTTTCCTTCTTACTTGCTACTAGTAGCCCAATCCAAGCAGAGATTTGTCCCTGGTTAAGAGACTGTGCCTAAAATGGGTGCGGGGGGGGGGGGGGGGGGGGGGGGGGGGGGTGGGTGGGGGGCGGGGCGAATTAACGATTGTTCTGCAACCAAAACAGTCATCGAAGTTGATTAAAAAACAGTCATCGAAGGACAACAAGACATATGAATTGTGAGGCACTCTTTTGACCGTCCTTTTATCGAAAAAACAGCCGTCGAAGGTGGAACTAACAAGGTTGAGTAAACCTAATATTAGCAATCCAAGAAAGAAGGTCATTCCAAATTGTTAATTTAGGTCCAATCAAACGACGTCTATTTGAAATGTTTAGAGGAGATCTACTAAAGAGCTCAGTTGTGATATGTTGCTTGTATGCAACCATGATGTTATAAGCAAGGATAGTGTTTCCTCAAAGGGAGAGTGTCCTAACTACTTGTCCTTAGAATCTTACTTAGGCCCTATTTGGTTAGCCCGGAATGGCCCCGTTTCAGGTGGAACGGGGCAGCCTGTTTCAAAACTCGAGTATTTTGGCAAGGATCGAAAGCTGGTCTGGCCACTGCCGAACAAACCCTTAGGGACCTACCATTGATTGTGAAGGATGCAAAATGGAAAAAAGTATTGTTTCACCTTCGTAAGACTGCTCTTTTAGAAATATGAATCCGTATTACTTTTCCAAAGAGCCTAAGATAGAGCGTTAGAGTTTAAATACTTCTTCCAAATTAATTACTTGGTAGCAACTTGAAAAACCATTTACCAAAAAGCACAGCCGATGCATCAAATAGATGAACAATACGCATGTGTGCTAGCTTCGAATTGTTGGGCTAAAATAATATTACGCATGCAGTGCTTATATTACACAGAGACGATGCTGCCACCACTCGTCTAGTAGCACTTGGGTAGCCAAAACCAAGGCAGCTAAACTGTCTCGTGGGCCGTGTCTGGGCTGTGGGACGCCGACGTCGCCGCGACGCAGGTGGGGGCGGCGCCGACGAGCCAGCGCGCGAAGGCGTCGAGCGTGCCGGCGTCGGCGCGGTAGTGGCGCTGCGTGAAGCGCTCCAGGTCTGCCCAGGTGAAGTCCGGGTACCGCCGCGGCTACTCCTGCTCGCGCGCGGCAACGGCAAGGAGGCGCGGCGGCGGGCGCACCACGCGGTCCTCGCGCGGACAGAGGAAGAAGACCATCGACCGGCGCTCCCGCTCCCGGTGCACCACCGCGCGGTGGAGGCAGCTCCGGTACCGCCCGTTCGACAGCGCCTGCACGCAAGACGGCAAGAGATCAAAATTCCCTAAGAATCGCAACCGGTTTTTATCGCGTACAGTATGCCTTTACAATCGGTGCTGGTGACCGTAGGATAGAGAATCGGCCGCGGATGTGCATGGAGTGATGGAATGGCTGCAACTTGTGACAAAAAAAAAAATGCCAGAACACAACGCGACGAAAGGAAAATAGCTGGGAGCCCAGGAGGGCGACGTGCAGAGTGGACGCACGCACTGGCGCACTGCGCTGCAAGTAGGGCGGACTGTCGATATACTGCTGCTTCGTCTTGGTCACAGTGCCAGACAGGCAGTAGGACAAGCAGAGCCACCACCAGCGCCGAAACTAGCTTGCGTGGCTACTGCCGGCCACCACCGCTTGCGTCCAGCGTGCTTGTCCGGCTACGATCGAGCTACTACCGTCCAAAATGGACAAGACGACTAACAGCAGCACCCGGGTGTTTTGGGCGTAGGTTCGCACTAAACTTTCGGCAGCCGTGACCGTGATGATGCCGCTTGAAGTGCAGTGTATACACGGATAGATGATGTTTCATGTGAAAGGAGACCGCTGACTTGGATGTACTATAAACTCTTGCTTCTAATTCTGTTTACAAGGCATTTCAAAGAGACGAGTAACACCACCATGTACCTAGAGGTGTTTTGGGCGTAGGTTCGCACTAAACTTTCGGCGGCCGTTATGCCACTTGAAGTGCAATCTATACACGGGTAGGTGATCTAATACTATATCTAGAGGTTTCATGTAAAATGAGACCGCTGACTTGGATGTACTATAAACTCTTGCTTCCAATTTCGTTTACAAGGCATTTCAAGTCTGTCAAAATCAAACTTTAGAATCTCTGACTAATAGTTTTTAATTATCGTAATATAAACTTGATAACATTAGATTTATTACCAAATGTACTATCTAATAACCATAAAAGATAGTACCACCGTGTGTCTTGTTCCTAGTTGGTTCAGAGAGACGGGTACATGTGCTAATGATCAAAGAGTTGTTTCCAATATATAGGCACATATAATACTTTCTTCATTCCAAATTAAAGACATTTTGACTTATTTAGATACATAGTTTTTTGCTAGGTATATATATAGTAAAAACAATATATCTAGAAAAGTCAGAACGTCTTATAATTTGGGAGTAGGATCTATTTGTATTAGATTTTTTTGGATTCTGGACATATATAGGTTGTAGCCTTGTAGGTGACCATTATCTTTAAATAGTACGGTGGAAGTGGATAGTTGGATTCTCATAATTGGATGGTTGGATTATAAAAAAAAACCCTCTAGAATCTAGCTACTAATTTAAATTTTATTCTCGTGCTTGGAAGATCCATATATGGCCTCAGTATGGCTAGATTTTAACCAAATTAACACAATCAAAGATCGGCTTATTTTCTCCTAATTTAATGAACTGCACAACATCTACTTTCTCCAGCTTCCTACCCTTTGTTTTTTTAAACACTTGGAATGGTTGTCTCAAGCGAGTGATAAGAGTAGTAGAGTAGAAGAAGTTGGATAAAACTTCCCGTGTGCGCCTTATCAAACTACACCATGTTCGTTTCGCTGATTTATTGTGGCTGAAAGTATTATTCGCTGGTTTGTTGTGAGAGAAAAACACTGCTGGATGACTGCTGATTCTGCTGATCCAGCGAAACAGGTGCTAGTAGCTAGCAGTACCCTGCAGCTTGCTAGAAAGTGAGCCAGTAGAACTGAACGCCGACAGCGCCACAACGTGAAACACATGGAGACATTGCCACGGCTCATACACATGCGTGCATCGGTTTCGCAAAATGATGCCAGCAGTGAGGCAAATACGACACCTGGAGCGAGATCGACCTGCAGTGTGCCGACACGTTCGCGATCGACGTCCTACCGCATGCTTGTTTCGCGCGTATAGTACACCTTAAAATAAAAAACCTGACGTACCATGAATGTGTCGCCGATGCTGACGACGAGCGCGCCGGTCCTCGGCCGCACGGTCCGCCACTCGCCGTCGACGAGCACCTGGAGCCCGTCTACGTCGCCGTCCTGCAGCAGGACGGTGAGCGCCGACGGGTCGCAGTGAGGCCCCGTCCCCAGCGTCCGCTCCGGCTCCGGGCACGGTGGGTAGTAGTTGCACCTCATGATGGAGCTGCCGTCGGCGAAGAAGTCCCTGTAGTAGCTCCGGCCCACGCCCAGGCTCACCCCTATCACCTCCATTACCGCCAGCGACACCTCCTTCATCGCGTTGCAGTAGTCCTGATACACCACCCTGCAGCATGAAGTGGTATATAACTATATATACAAGTGATCGAAGATGTACAAAGCATGCAGGTTTATAGAAGATTGTAAAGTCGCATGAAGGAGTAGATGTTTACCCTAAGGGTTTGAAGTCGCTTCCTAGCGTGGAGGTGAAGTAGTCCACGACAACATCGCTGCCGGATGTCCGGCGGTCACGGTGGCCGAAGGAGAGCGTCTCCTTCCAGGGCAGATTGGCCGTGAAGCGGTCTGCGTGCGCGGTGGTGTAGCCGGTCACGTTCCCCGGAGCGCGGCTGGCGCGCTGCTTCGTGGCGAGCGGCAGGCGGAAGAAGTCGGCGGCGCCATCGAGCGCGGCACGGGCAAGCGTGGGGTCCAGGCCGTGCCCGGTCACCTGGAAGAGCCCGTGGCTCGAGCACGCCCCGGAGACCTGCTCAGCGGCGCGGCGAATCCCGGCGCAGTCACCGCGCATGGCGGCGCCGACGTCGACCACCGGCGCGTCTAGCTCCCTCTCCGCTGAGGCCAGAGTTTCGTCGTGGGACCAGACGAACGGGTCCGGGATCTTTAGCTGGCCCCAGAGGTTGATGACAGCAGCGCCGTTGTCCTTGTCGTCGGCAGGAGAGACGGGGAGGAGTACGCGACGATCAACTTCCTTGCCCAGGCGGTCACTGCCGTGATGTGGGTTCTCTGGCATTTTGTTCAGGAGGTACGGGGTAGTGTTCGTGGCTGTGGTTCAGGAATTGTTTTGCAAGTGTGAGTGTGAGAAAGCCTCCTGATCCTGAACATGTATAGCTATATGTAACGGGTTGGAAAAGCTTGAGGCTCCTGAGCAAGTGTGTCCTCGTCGTATCGAAGCGCGGATCGGAGGAGACATCCTTGGATGACGATTTGGGATGTTTGGTTAGATGGGGCTACCGAGTAGTTCCCCTATTTAAGTCCCAATTAGTCTCTAATTTGCCGGGACTGCTAGAGGACTAAAGTGGACTTGGGCTGTAGTTCTTTGAGGGGTGGCTATTTGGGACTACTGACCCAACTTGACACTCCATGCCCCTCACCGGTCCCCACCCCTCTGGCTCCCCCATGCCTCCTTCCACGACCACTTCACCGGTCCGCGCTGGATCGACGGCAGGGAGTGCTTCACCGAGCGCCTCATCGCACTCGCCTGCGTCACCGCGGACCCCGCGAGTGAGTAGGCGCGACCGCGCCGCCGGTCCCATCCCGCAGGGTCCGGTTGGAGCACGGCCGCCGCTGCCATGGCCACTCGGGCCATGTCCCATGTGCGGCTGGCCGCGGGCCCATGCTCAGTGCCACGCCGTCGCGGGCTAGCGACAGGTGCCCCTCTGTGGGCCGTCCCCGGCCCCCTCCTTGCAAACAGCAGCAGCCGTCTCCATGGCCTCTGTCCAGAGGAAGAAGAAGGGTATTTTAGTCTTTGTGTAGAAGATTTAATACCTTTTAGTCCCCTTTAATATCTAGAACCAAACAGGGTAGGAGACTAAATTTTAGTCCCTCTTTTAGTCTCTATTCTCTGGACTAAAGAACCAAACAGGGCATTGGACCCGTTTGGTCGGGTGAGTCCAATTCTTGCAAAACACGCATCTCAACGATCTAAGTAGCGTTAGGGAGGCAACATAAGCGAGCAGTGTCGGAGGGCAAAAAAACAAAAAAAAAGCTCCTTTCATCAATCAATTCCCATGGAGATCGGAGAGGATTAAGGGGAAATTTTGTTCATTTTTCTCTTGATCTCCTCCAATTCTCATGGGGAATAGGTGTATTCAAACTAGCACTTAAGATATGGCGAAGTCGACGCTGACGGTCACTACATCCCAAAATCTAACCGTCAACATGTACATAAAAACAATAAAGACATGATTATCACCATAGCAATGGCGGACGCATGAAACGTTTTTAGGTGGGACAAATTTAACTATAATGGTTAAATCCAAGAGCACCCACCCATATAAGAAAAAAAAGAAAAGGAATTTCCTCCCTCCCTCTCTTTCGGCCTGTAGGCCAGCCCAAGCTGCCTCCTGTTCCCTCTCCCGCAGGCCCAGTGCACCATCCGGCCTAGCGCTGCGCTCCATGGCCCAGGGGCTGAGGCCGCGCGCAGACGCCGGCTCCCTTTCCCTGTCTGGCTGACAGCCGGCCCCACGCTTTCTCACTGACGAGGCGGTCCCACCGGTCAGCCAGCGTCGTCTTCTACCTCGTGACCGAGCTAGACTTTGCTGGAGGGGAAATCCCACCACCCAAACGACTTCATTTTTTTAGTACTAGCAAATATGCCAGTGAGTTGCAACAGAAAAACAATTATTGTGTTGTCGATGGCACAAGTGCAGCTGCACAGTGAAGCCTTGGGTGAGCATAGTGGCCATGGCAGCACGAGCACCTAGCGTCATCAGGCTCTGCCAGACAACCTAGGACGGCGGTGTGCCAACCACCGAGAAGACATAGGCTAGCACTGTGCAACAATGGGATTGGGGCACGACACCCTTGTGCGTGTGGATCTAGGCGGTCACGGTTGATCGAGTGTGCAACTCTTACGGTGCCCTTAACGATCGAGAAGAGCGGCGTGCATGGGAGATCTAATTGTTCCATCAGTGTACGAGATTACGCAACAGTTTGTGGAGGTTAACATGATAAGGAGCAGTTGGATCATGTGATGGTCAATCGATTGCTCCACTATCGGTCTTTTCAATAGTTGGTCCTCATATTTTCAGTATGCTTGATGTATATTTTGCCTTAACTCATCGTTATCGTTCTCTTGCATCCTCGATCTCAAGGGCTACCATTTTTATAGGGTCATAGGTATATGACAATCCATTGCGCACGTGCTAATGAGACTCTAGAGGTGGAACAGTTTAGGACCCGGGAGAGGGAGCTGAAAAGTTACCTCTGCGTGCGACACAAAGACAAGACCGGTGATAAAAACATTGATTACGAAGCAGATACACGAATGTAACTCAAGCAAAAGATTTAATAAAAGCAACAAATTAGTGGCGAAGATAACTGTTCAAAACAAAGATACTCATTAGAAAAGAAGTACGACTAGGTGTTTGATGAATTTTTGGTCAGATTAAAATCCATGTGTACACATGTATTAATGTGTACCATCGAGCACATAATAAAAGAGGAAAAATACACATAGAAATACATGTGGAGATATATGTGTTTTTCTCGTGTACACACGTAGGAGAAAGAAGCTAATAACAATTGGGTGAGCGTCTACGTGCTACAGGCCCATGTATGCACGCCGGGATGCTCGCAACATGCAAATAGGAGAAGCTAAGAGATGCAGTCCTAATGCGTGTGTGCGCCTGTATACGTCTGGAACTAGCTGTAGAGTTTGTACGGTCCGTGTCATGTATTTCCATATGCCAATTGAGTTTGTAAGACACCGGCGCAGCGGGTCTAGAACCTTCTAGAACCTTGAACAGATGCACGTGCGGCACAGCACGGCTCGCCGAGTAGTCCTTCCAGAAGGCCTGGCCTTTGGTGTATAATACGGCAGGCAGATACGTATGTTAACCACCGGACAGCGTATGTTTATTGGCCGCAAGCCACGGAATCAAGTACATGTATGTATTTTCGATGGTTCACGTTATGTAATGGAATCCCGTACCACATGTCATGGTCGTAGATGGAGCAATCGCGTACATATACGTGCGGCCAGGAATTATCTCGGCTAATTAACGAGTCATATCCGGTCTTTTGAGTCCAAGAAAAATAATGGTTCAGGTCAACATATAGGTCGTACTTACTCATGTTCGTAAAATAGACGTATTTGAGATTGAATCTTGGTTTAGGAAGAGTCTTACATCTTACATGTAATCTTAGTTTAGGAGGAGTCTTACATCTTACATGTAAGTGGACAAAAAATCTTGATGAAAATTTTGCCTCTTTATTATTACTAGCAAATATGCCCGTGCGTTGCAACGGGATAAAATAAGTTATCAAATATACAGGAAAATGAGAACATAAATGGTAATATTCATTTATGAAGTTTAAAAGATAAAATTTTGTTTTATGATGACCACGATATCTATGAGTTAATGTTGGCAATAATAGAACAATGTCCTATTAAATTTATAATATCCTATTATGTTTTAAGTTTGATGAAATATAAATTTGATAGATTTTTTCTCCTGTGTAGAACACGAAAATTTTTATTCATAAATATGTTATAACTTTAATTTTTATACTATTAAGTGTTGCTACATTTAAATAACGAGTTCTGTGACTTTCTTTAATGACCCATAAAAATATGTAGCTCAAGTTGATAAAGAATTAGTTGTCGATATATCAAGTGGTGATCTATGTTATAACTTTAATTTTTATACTATTATGCATTGCTACATTTTAATATCGAGTTATGTGACTTTCTTTGATAACCCATACAAATATGTAGCTCAAGTCGATAAAGAATTAGTTGTCGATATATCAAGTGGTGATCTATCCGCTGACGATCATGATGAGGGACCTCGTTCGGGATTGCATTAGTACATACATCGTATAGCCTGAAGATGTATTTTTTGGGGTTGTAATGAAGTACAAACTGCTCAATGTTTTGGTTCAGGTTTAAATAGTTCGAACATCCGCTGAACAAATTCTAATAAGATAGGTTTTTTTAATCAAAAGTGTATCAATTTTTTGATTATGAAAATCTTTATTTTAAGACATAGTAAAGGATCAAGAGTTCAAACATCCATTATGATTGATTTTATCTCTTTTTTGTGATTTTATTCTTTTTTGTTTTTAATATTTATGGAAATAAACCTAGATTTCAGAATGGGGCTCAGACTTGGAAAAAAAATTACAAAAACACTGAGGAAGGAACCGAACACTGGGACGAACCAAAACAAATCCTCATGCCGACGCTAGGGCGGACGACAAAAAGAGAGCTAAAAAATGATCATGCTTGAATGCCAAAAAAAATGCTCACCCTTGTGTTGCGACGGATAGAAAAAAAATGTGATGAAAAAAACGGTCACACTCGACAGTCGGATGGAAAGAGAGAGAGAGAAAGCGTGCCGAAGTGAGAAACGCTCACGTTGACGTTCGGACGGAGGAGGCACCGAGAGACCTGCCGCTCGGTGCTGTTGTCGACCTTGAGCCCGTCCTTGTGTGCCGGATGTAATATTCCTACGTCAATGATGCCAAGGATGACATAATGCCAGTCTTTGCCGTGTACGTAGACGTAGTAATCTACTCCAAAGTCTCCAAGCGGTGATAATGCAATGCATATGGCGCACACACACGTACATTGACAAGAGGTGAGAGACACGTAGTGATACCTAAATGGCAAGAGCATTATGGGATCTGACGGTTGCGTGAAAGAAGTACTGCACCCGCACACTGTGTCGAAAAGCAGCCTGGGCCGGCCGGATCGCTCCAAGCGCCGCGCCCTTCGTCACCCAGTCCGTCTCGGTCAGCACCGCCATGCCGCCCTACTGTATAGATATATAGGACTACGTAGTATGTACAGATCGGATCTTAAGCAGTTTGGAAGTGTGCGATTTTTTTCTCTGTGAGTTTTTTTTCGTTTTTTTCCTTAATAAAGAGTAGTCCGTTCCACTTTTTTCCATGGGGACCCACAGGGGGAAGGGCAGAGCGATTAATTTACGCACACGTTCGGTTTGTGAGCACGTAACTCAGACTTTGATCTGTTCGATCCAGTTTGTGCTTGCTGCTTGGTTGCCGGACGGAATACAATACATATATGCACACGTCCGGGCTGGGGTACGTAACTTTTTTTTCCCATGGTTGACTATGTCGTGGGGTACATCTTACAGAGTCACGGGCGGTTACATCTTACACCTTACAGTTGGAAAAAAAATATGGCGAAAATTTTGTAGACTTCACGGCAGCAAAAAAGCGAGTTGGAGTTTGATCTATTTGGATTAGAATCAACCTAGTCTTACATGTAATCTTATTTGAGCAGGAGTCTTACTCGAGTTGGAGTTTGATCTATTTGTATTAGTATCAATCTAGTCTTACATGTAATCTTAGTTGAGTAGAAGTCTTACTTACATCTTATGCGGAAATTTTGCCTCTTTATTATTAGGTATAGATATAGATATATATAAATTGAGGAAGTATATATAATTTCGAAGAGCGAAGGTTTCTCCTCTTTCACTTTTTTCACTCCTTATAAACTATCCTTCGTATCTCATAGGTGATCTGGATTTATGATTCGTGTTTATACGAGTTAGAACAGTATTGGTGGCGTCAGATTTTAAGATGTATTGCATGCAATGCTACGTGTATGTTTGCTAGTAAAAGAAAAAGAAAAACGATAAAAAAAAAACGTTGGCCCCAGCGATCAGCACAGGCGTGCGCAGCGCACATGCGAACGTAATCAACACAGCCAGCTAGCCGTTTCCATTTCCGGCCCTGCAATCCTGCACCGGCGCGAAAGCCCCCTCCACGGCCTCACCTCCACTCCGTCGATGGCCGCCTCTCCTTTACTCCTCAGTGCTCTCGCGGTCCACAGTCTAGTGGCATCGGCTTCCGCATAAAGATCCACACCACTTGAGCAGCTAGCTCAAGGAAAGGAGGAGAAGGTTGGAAGTGGAAGGGAGCGGATGCTTGGTAGGTTCTTGCTTGAGCTGAGCTCTTGCTGCCCGTGGATCTCTTTGGGAGTGGTGAACGGAGGATGGGGCGCGGCAAGATCGAGATCAAGAGGATCGAGAACTCCACCAACCGGCAAGTGACCTTCTCCAAGCGCCGGGCCGGACTGGTCAAGAAGGCCCGGGAGATCGGCGTGCTCTGCGACGCCGAGGTCGGCGTCGTCATCTTCTCCAGCGGCGGCAAGCTCCACGACTACTGCTCACCCAAGACCTCGTATGTCCGTTGCTCTCTTTTTTGTCTGTGCTTGTTTATTGTCGTTCTTCTTTTCTTCCGTGTGCAAGGGAACCTGATCGCAAGGAGTCAAATTTGGTTTGGTGGTAGGCTGTCCAGGATCTTGGAGAAGTACCAGACTAACTCCGGGAAGATACTGTGGGATGAGAAGCACAAGGTGCCTGCCCTTCAGTTTCCGTTTTCTTTGACAATTTGTTTCAGTGGCACGAGCAGATTAATGATTCAAAAAATTAATGTTTGTAATGTTTCAGATCCTGAGTGCAGAGATCGACAGAGTCAAGAAGGAGAACGATAGCATGCAGATTCAGCTCAGGCCAGTATTTCTGTTTCAGATTTGCTACCAATTTATAGCTGCGCGTGCACTTCACTAGTTCGCTCTTCGTGTGTGTTCATGTTGTGATTGTGCTAGCATGTCCGTAACTTGTGATGGTGCAGGCATCTGAAAGGTGAGGACCTGAATTCCCTGCAGCCCAGGGAGCTGATCGCCATCGAAGAGGGTCTCCAGAATGGCCAGACCAACATGCGCGACAAGCAGGCAATCCTTCTTCTGCTTAGCTTCTTTGTTGCTTGCAGCACGCAAGCCCGGCAGAATTCATTAGGCGAAAGCTTTGTTTCTGATTCTGAAGTTGGTTTTATTCCGCTGTTGCTGCAGATGGATCACTGGAGGATGCGCAAGAGGAATGTACGAGCTCTAAACTTGAGTCCTATCCTTTGTTCCTACTCTATACATCCTGGAGTAATTCTTTTTCTGTCTTTTTTTTTCTTTTGAAAGAAGTCGTTGAGTATTTTCTCCTGATTCAGTTTTTCTTTTGGCAGCTTTTTGATCGCTAATAGCCATTTGTGATTGATTGCAGGGGAAGATGCTGGAGGACGAGCACAGGATGCTGTCTTTTAGGATGGTATAATTCTCCCCTTCTGAATAGCAGTTGAAAGTTGAAACTTTGCTTCATCTTTCCTAGTTTCCTCCTTATCATAACTTAAACAGTACGCAAATTCTTAACAAATTCAATGTTCTGAGCTAACCGAAGAAACCTGAACTACCATGCTGAGCAAATTTCCAAGGGCATGAAAATTCTTGTCTTGGAATTTCTAGCTGGAACACAGTTATGCTCACCGATTGGTATTCAAGCTGATTTGTCAGACTTACCAACCCAAGACCAAACTAACCAGACAAGTCGAAGACGAAAATTGGTTTCCTTAGTGAAGTTCCTGTATTATTACCAACCCAACACCTGATGGTCTGCATATTGATTAGTGAACCGCCTAAACCCGCTTCAGATGTTCAGGCTTTGGTGAAGGTTAACCTCATTCTGCAATTGTTGAACGCGCTGTTCAAGACAAAAAAAAATCTGCAATTTTTGAAAGAAACCTAAAATCTGATGGCTTGCTGAATTTTTCCCTTCCTGTTCCCAGCACCAACAGGCTGTTGATCTGAGTGGCGGCATGAGGGAGCTGGAGATCGGATACCATCAGGTCCAGCACGACAGGGATTTCACTTCCCAGATGCCGTTCACCTTCCGGGTGCAGCCCAACCACCCCAACCTGCAGGAAGACGAGTAGCTAAAGATCTACAACCTAACTGAAGCTCCTCACCTGCAGCTTCGACTATCTTGCATTTCATCATCCAGCGTTAGATGGGTATCTTTCTTTTCATGATAGCCTGGATGAACGATGTTGTCTGTCAGTTATTACTACTATGTGGTCGTGTCTTGTGCGTCTCTTTTGACTTTGCTGGACAAATTTCTGTCCAAGTCGTGATGATGACAGCGTTAATTAAGACTGAAATGTGCAATTAACTTGTAGCCCATGCTTGCTTCATCTCTGTTCTGTTTGGTGATGATTAATGGAAAACAGAAGCAGCAGAAAATCGATGTGAATGTCGTTGATTTGCCAATTGAATATATTACAAAAGATGAATTTCAATCAATCAACAAACAGCAACACTTAGCTGCTATCTACACCCCTCTAATTCTTATCTAGTTTTTGCGATGAAACAGACGAATTTTGCCTGCTTCATCACCTCAGCATGTCCCCATTGTCGATGAACGGGGCCAACGGACCACTGAACGCCGGTGACATGCTGAAGGTACTCCAAGCTTCGCTGAACATGGCGCTGTGTCCATACGGTAGCGGCCGGTCCGGCAGCTCTGGCACGTCCATATCACCCTCCAGCATCCTCACTGCGTCGCCGATGGTCGGCCGGAGCGCCACCATCACGTGCGCGCACAGGATTCCAACCAGCACGAACCTTTCCATGACCCCGCTCCGCGGGCTCTCGGCGGTGGACAGCGCCTCGTCGAGCACCTCCCTCGCGTGCCCGGCCTTGACGAGCGTCCACGCCCAGTCAGTGATCAACACGGGCCCCGCTGGCGCCGTCATGTCCAGCACGCGCCGCCCGCTCATGATCTCGAGCAGCAGCACGCCGAAGCTGTAGACGTCGCTCTTCTCCGTCAGCTGCCCATACAGCGCGTACTCTGGCGCCAGGTAGCCGTGCGTCCCGGCGACGCGCGTCGTGAGGTGCGACTGCCCCTCGCGGCTCCTCCGGGCGAGGCCGAAGTCCGCCACGCGCGCGCGCATCTCGGCGTCGAGCAGGATGTTGGTCGCCTTGATGTCCCTGTGGTAAATCGCCGGCTTGACGCCGTAATGCAGGTACTCGAGACCCCTCGCGACGTCCATGATGATGCTCCTCCGCTGGGCCCAAGTCAACGGGGGCCGCTTCGTAGCCGCTTCCCTGTCCCGGAAGATGAAGTCCTCGAGGGCGCCGTTGGGCATGAAGTCGTAGACGAGGAACCTCTGCTTCCCTTCCTCGACGTCCTCGTCGGCGATGCAGCAGCCGCGGAGCGGCACCAGATTCCGATGCCTGAGATGGCTGATGATCTCCACCTCATTGGTGAACTCCTCGTCCCCGCCCTCCATGTTCGGGTCGAGCATCTTCTTGACGGCGACCACGGACCCGTCCGCGAGCACGCCGCGGTACACAGCCCCGAACCCGCCGCGGCCGATGAGATTGCGCTCGGCGAAGCCACCCGTGGCCTTGGCGAGCTCGACAATGTCGAAGAGAATCGACCCTGTGTTGGGCCGAGGGTGCGACCGCCGCTCTCCGGACCCCTCCTCGCAGATCTTGTGGTTCTTCTTCTTGGTATTGGCATGCGTTCGCTTCCTCCAAAGAAAGAAGCCGAAGAGCGATGCGAGGAGCACGAATGCGATTGGGATGGTGGTGGCGTAGACGGCCACGTTGCTGGACTTTGACGGCGTGTGGGGAGGGGACGAGAGGCCAAGGCCAAGAGCGCAGGCGGCGGTGGGTGGGTAGGTGGGGCCGGCGGAGTTGGAGATGCCAGCGGCGTAGAGGACGGAGATGTAGAAGCAGGAGCCCGACTTGCTGTCGTTGGCCGCGGCGGTGGTGAGATGCGCGGTGGCAGCGACGCCGGCGTTGTAACAGAGCGCGCAGGTCGCCGGCGAGGCGAGGTCGGGGCCGCAGGAGGAGTTGAGGGCCTGGACGGAGTCGTTCCCGACGGCGGCCGCGAACTCCGCCGCGGTGGAGACCCCGGCGCAGTAGGACGGGGTGATGGCGAACTCGCTCGGGTCCGGGAAGCATTCGGGCACCAGGGAGGAACCCGAGAGGCCCGCCGGCGCGGCGGAGACGAGGTCCGTGAAGCTCCCGAGGCAGGCCGCGGAGGCCGCCGCGGACGGGAGGCGGAAGTTGCCCGTGCCGCGAAGGCGCTCGGCGAGGCCGATGCCGAACAGGGAGAGCAGCGTCTGGCAGCAGGCGGTCACGTTGGGCGCGGCCCCCGCGCACGGCGTAGGGTCCCATGGGAACGTCCGCACGTAGCTCAGGTCGAGCGGGCACGAACCCGTCGTCGCGTTCCCGCCGCCGTCCGCCGCCGCACCCGCCGGCGACCGGACCAGCAAGACGACGACGACGAAGAGTGGAAAAGGCCTGAGCATCTTCGGCGTCGGCATTCCCGGGATCGCTTGGTGCGCGGCCCGGCGGCTAGCGGAGGAGGTCTGCTTGACGCAGTGGCGGAGAGTGAGACAAGGAGTGGTAAAATGGAGCGGCCAAGCTATTGCGTGCACGAGTTGTCTATTCATCCTAAAATATTTGCGCGCGTTTTTTTGTGCGGTTCGTGAGTATGACGGGTAGGGTCGGGTTGGTGGTGCGTTGGATTGAAGGCGACGTTGTTGTGGGGAAGCGTCAAGCCGGCTCGCCGGAAGGTCGAAGGAAATGAGTGGCGGAGCAGGTGGTCGACGACTTTTTTGTGTTGTGGCGGAGAACGGAGAGACCGCATCCGAGTCCGAGCTAGTGATAGTGATTCGGTTGACGTGGCGCAGAAGCGGGGCTACACGATGACATGAAAGGTTTATTTTGGTTGCGTTCGTTCCTACTTAAGCGTCTGCAATTGTGCTAAAGTTAAAACCGGTTTGGTTTCTATTTTGGAACTGGTTTGGTGAGAAATGGGCTAAGAAATATAATAGTTTTGTTTAGCTCGAGTTAGGATCTATAATGGATTGGCGTGATTCAGATTGGTTTGCACTTCTTTTCTTTTGCATGACACCCAATGCTTGCATCCCACAACTCAGATAGCTTCATTAGAGTATGTATAACAAGAGGCGGTATGCTGATGTAGAGACAGTGTCGAGCTGATGTAGAGACAGTGTCGATCCTGGAGAGTTGCACGGGGTGCGACGGCCGGGCCCAGGCGAGGGAGGGGCCCAAGCCCAGGTATACAGACCCGAACCCTATAATCCAGAGAGGTAGAGAGCTGGCCCAAGAAGAAGTCAGCCTTTCTGGCTTTGTGTCCCCACGTGACTATACGAACAGCAGCCGCCGAAGAATCGCATGGACTCGTAGTCCACGGCGAGCGCTCCGACTCAAACTCGAGCGACGCGCCAAGCTGCTCCGCCGGCCACCACGGAGACACAGAAATGGCGCACGGCGGCGGCAAGCCAGTGACCAAGGCTGAGGACTCCAGGCTCAACTCGATGACGGCGCGATCAGCCGATCATCACTTCAGTCCTCATCAGTCAATCAGGCCCTAGGTATTATTTTTTTCCTTGATTGTTTTTAAATCCAAATTAATTTTTTTATAGTATTTCAGACTTCTAGTTGATGCCACGGAATGAAAATATACTGTTGTTTTAGTCTACATTGTTCCTCGATAATTATCAAACATGTTAAATTTAAAATATATCATTGGATTTGCTTTTGCAAGAAAAATTAGCGCACACACACACACACACACACACACACACACATATATATATATATATATATATATATATATATATATATATATATATATATATATATATATAAGATTATATGGCCTGTTCGTTCGGCTTATAATCCGTCTTTTTCAGTTTATTTTTTTAACCGAAATAGTATTTTTCTCTCACAACAAATCAGCCAACAGTGTTTTTCAGCCGGCTTATCAGCACAGCTGAACGGCTCCTATATATGGTCTAAAGGTGCCGTCGCGATGAGTTCACCGTAGGACCCTCAAAATCCTAGGACCGGCACTGAGTAGAGAAGAGGGAGGAGGAAAGAAAAAAGAAGCGGGCTATAAATTTATAATATAATCAGCTTATACATAAAAACCAAAAAAAATTGTGAGATAAATAAGTAGACTATAAGAGCAACTCCAACAAAGTTGGTAAAAATAGATAGTTAAACTCATGATTTAGCTAACCTTTAAAATAGAAATCCCAACCAAAAAACAAAAAACTCCAACAGTCTTTCTAATAGGGTGAGGCGAATAGTCAGTGGCACATGCAAGCTATATCTAGTACGCGAGAATTACGGGATACATGACTTGCTATTTTAGAAAGCCAGATACAATAGCTATTGGACTCTTTTTTTTTCTCCTAAAGTAGTTAAATATAAATTACACAATATGGATAGCTTTTCTATTGGAGTTACTGCTAATTATTATACGAGTGGGCTGATGAGCGCCAACCCACCACTTGGTGATGTAGCCGCTCTGCAACACGCCGCCGCGCAAAGCTCGGCCACGTCCTCGCCGCCGCAGCAGCAGCTGCCCACGGCCTCCGCACACTAGTCAGCCACGATGCTGCTACAGAAGGCAGCATACATGGGTGCCACCATCAACAACGTTGGCACAGGCGCTTACTACACCATGGAAGCTCCGCTCTGTAACGCACCGCCGTCGCAGCTGGCCGCGGCGTCCGCACACCAGTCAGCCATGGCGATGCTGCAGAAGGCAGCCTAGATGGGTGCCACCATTAACCAATGTTGGCACCGGCGCGTACTACAGCTAAATGGCAGGCCCGCTTTGCAACGCGCCGCCGCGTAGAGCTTGGCAACGGCCTCTGCATACCAGTCGTCCACGACGCTACTGCAGAAGGCAGCTTAGATCGGTGGGTGCCACTGCCACCATCTGTGACGCCGGCACGGGCGCACACTAGAGCCAGATGGCAGACCCCACGACGAGTGTGCCCAGCATACAACAGGTGTATGGACCTAGTAATACTGGTAAATGTTTAGGATAGTTGGATAGGTACAAAATAACTAAAGTAATGGAAACATGTTTTAAATGGTTCTAAACCATAATCTCAGAAGTGGTTTAGATTGGTTCGGTGTTAAATACTGTTTCAGTTTGACTTGGATGATTCATAAGAGAAGTGGAATCAGGGTGGAGACCGTGGATTCACATGCATTGATTAAATGGTTTGGTGTAGGGGTTTTTTATGCAACCAAAGAAGAATTATATTATATGATAGCTGGGTACATCAACACGTTACAAGCACTCTTGATTACAAAATTGTCGATGTCTAGAGAACTAGGGGTCTAAACAGAGCGACGAGTGAATTTGTATCTGCGCGTCTAGACCTGAATGGTGTGCAAAGCGGACACAAGGGTGTATACTGGTTCGGGCAGGAACGGCCCTACGTCCCGTGGGTTCTACTGCTGCTCGTGTTGCCTTGCACTGGAGTGCTCGTAGTAGGGGTTACAAGCTTTCGAGAGAGAGAGCGGATCCCAGGTCTCTTTTGAGGAGTGATGTGTGCGTGTGGTTGTCTTAGCGAGATGTGCGCGCGTGGTTGTCTTGGCGAGATGTGTGTGTGTGGTTGTCTTGGCGAGGTGTGTGTGTTCGTTCCTGCGTTCCCCTGTCCCCTTGGATGTGGAACCTGCCTCCTCTTTTATAGTTTTCAAGGAGAGGGTTCGGGTTACATTCGTGGTAAAAAGATAAAATGAGGAAAAGATGAAAGAGAAAAACAAAAAAGGTGGCCTCGGGTGCGGCCGTCTTCCTCCTTATCTGGTGGGAGCAGTTTCCCCTGTAGTGCAGAGATGCAATAGACGTTGATCTTTTGGCATCTCCATCCGCTGGTGCAACATGTTGTGGCCATGCTTCATCCTGTATGCCTCTGTGCCGTTGAGGACGGGCGGTACGGGCGCCCGGATTTGCGTAGAGAGGAGAGTAGGTGGTATAGTTGCCGTCGCCCCCGTCGCTGTAGAGGTATGGATGTCATCGTGGTGGAATGACCGGGGTCATATTGGGTCAGGGCGTGGTTCCCATGCTCCTGTTCACTATGCACGGTCACGTCCATCCCATCGGCGGGAGTGGGTGTCGCGGTTGGGGCCTCCCGTGGCTTCCCGTCTTGCCAGAGGGCTCCACGTGTCCCTCGGGCGAGGCGGAAGTACGCTGAGGGGGTCGAGTGCTTTGATGATGTCATGGGGTCTCGGGCGAGGCGACACTGCCGCCCGAGGCGCCTATCTCGCCCGAGACCTCTCCGTAAGGCTCGGGCGGGAAGGAGGTTGACTTTCGTGCCTCGAGCGACTGACATGCTGTCAGCGCCTTTGGCGGTGTGGCAGAATCGCCTAATCTAATGCCCTCCCAAGAGTACTTGTCTTCCATTAGACACTAAGTACCCAAGGGAGAACACTAAACTAAGTAATTCCGTCGAGCACACCGCAAGGGAGCGCTCGAAGATCCACATTTTTACATCAGGATCACAAATGAGAGAGTAAAGCTTACAACATCCTTATTGTTTCTTACCTCACTTTTAATACAACATCAGAGCAATTCATTATGTAGTTATAACAGCGGAATATAAAACATTATCAGAGTTCAGCGGAAATGAAACCATTTAATGAAAAGTTAACCTTAACATAAAGAACGCTTAAATGTATGAAATGATAACAGATTAATAGTATTTCCCTTGTAAAGCTTTTAGTGAGAGTTTTAATAGATAAACTCTACTCCGCATCGTAAAGGAAATCCTCGCTGAGCCCACCAGGAGGTTTCCACACACAAGTGTCAGCTTATCAGCACCTGCCACCTGCAACAGGGTAGAACAAACCCTGAGTACTCAATTGTACTCTGCAAGACTTACCCGTCAGGAGGAAAGAAAAAGACTTCAAGGATTATGCAAGGCTTTTTGGCTGGTGGGTTTCTTGTTTGCAAGAAGCAGCACTAAGAGTGTGACCTTAATTTCTTACTTTTAATAGCCGTATTTTATTTCATATCCAACCTTCTAAGTAAGCACCTAGTCTATAATCAAGCAGGGTTGAGCAACCAGAAACCATTTCTTTCTCTTTCAACTGCCAGTTCTTACTACGATGCCAGAGAGTAGTCAAGCCGTACCGTCACGCAGAAACGGTGATTCGCGAATCAATGTGCCTAGCTGGATGCCCCGAAAACACACGCCTCGCTTGTGCCTCGGGCACAAGCAAGACCAACCCGTTCCACTCCTGTCAAGGGGTCCAGGTCCCCGTCCAAGCTCGGACTCTAAGCCCCCAACACTGCAGGCCTGGCCTCAGTATGGTGCTTAGATATCCTCAACCCAATATATATATAATCACCCTAAAAAGCCGGTCTGGAAAGAGCCGGAACCCATGACAAGAGAGAAACAAGTCTTCCTAGCCCCCATCCGCTAGTATATGCTCAGGACAATAAATCTGTGACTTGACCAGGGTCCATGTAACGATCGGTCCTTAATTGACACAGGCGGAATAAACGCAACCAGAGCCCTGCTCTGTTGCCCAACCAGGTCCAAGTTCATCCAACCCATTCCGCTCGGTCTCCAATTATCCATATACCTTTATATTTCATGTGATAGCATCATGATAATAGTAACAATATTATAATTCCTACCTCTCGCGAGTGACAGGAAATCACTCGACTTCTACCGGAGTCCTGTAGCATAGCAATCTACACGATCCTGACATGCTAGTAAGACTCATGGGATTAGGATATTTATATGCAAGTGGGTTTCATTCAACTCCTTTAAACTTAATGCACAAGCATAAAATAAAGTGTAGAATAATAAGGGTTATGCACCGGGGCTTGCCTGGGTAGAATATAATCAAAAGTTAGCACTTCATCATGACGCGATCCTCAGGGCGCCATCTTTTCCGCTACTCCACGTGACTTCCCGATCCATCATCGTCCCTATAAAGATGTATGCGGATGCAACGTAGAGACGTGAATAAACAAAGAAAATCACAACGCTTAAAGTACGATTTCGTTCTATAAGCTAACGGCTAACTCTAATGGCTAACGCCCTAGCCTGGTAACCCCGTCGACGAGTATAGCGTCATTTCCTGACACGCGTTTTAGTTACTCGGACCCAAAACGTTGCTTTATCCATTTTATCGATTAATATATATTCAAACTAGGCTCATTGGCTATCCTAGCAAACTAAGTATTTTGGAGCTATAAAAATTACAGAGAGCAGATAATGACATTAGGAGTTTACTGTAAAATTTTTAGAGCCAACACTTTTATCATTTTCTTACAAAAATTCTCACAAGTTTATTCTTAGCAATATTAAGCATTTTAGAAGAATTAGCGAACTCCTAAAAATATGATATAACTATGTGGACAAAAGCATACTAACAGTTAGAGCATGATTTTAGGAACCTAACAAAATTGGTTTCATAATTTTTGGACTTCTACACAATTCTATTTTAATTTCACAAGTTTGCTTAGAAGCTAAATTAGAAATTGCTTTTATAAACGGAAAAGAGCTGGTGATGCTGATTCAGCCCGGCCACCATAGCGGCCCACGCGGAACGTGGCTGCTCCCGGCGCCCCGGCCCAGCAACGGCCCGAGACGGGGTGCGACCGCACGCGACGCCGCCATTCCAGAAGGCCCATCCCGCACAGCGCTCAGGAACTTTTGCAAAGAAGCCCTCCACTTCTAATCAAAACAACCTGAGGTCCAATCCTATTTTCCCTGCTCACAGAAGCTCTCACTTAACCCCCAGGACTTACTTCAATTTCAAGCACGGGGCCCTCGGCCATGGCGCGCGCGACGACGCAGCGTCCGCTGGCACTGCGCAGCACCCCTGGCCACCAGAGCGACGCGCCGGCCAGACACGCAGGCCGACAAGCACCGCGGATTCAAGCCGCAAACCCAGGAGTTGACTGAAAGCTACACAGTGGCTCCAAACGCGCTGCCCACGCTGGCGGCCAAACACCACGGCGGCGCGCCCGTTCCGGTGATCCTAGGGGCTAGCGAAGCGGTAAAGGTCGCGAGTGAGCCGAAGTAGCTTACCACAGAGACAGCCGTGCAGCTAGTTGGGGCGAAGGAAGGCCGAGGTGGCCTGCCCACGTGCGAGCCGATGAGGGCGGCGGTGCTCAGGCGGACACCGACGTGTCAGCTCGCAACCGGAGGCATCTCAGAAGAAGATGGGGCAAGCACCGACACAAGAGCATCACGGTTAGTCTAAGTCCGACTTGAATTGAACAGAGACCAAGTGCAGCGACCTACCCACGAACGGGCCTGACTGAGGCGGCGAGATGACCGGCGGTGAGCCGAACGCCAAATTAGCGCAGCGTAGGGCTCAGACGAGGCTCGAAGAGGGTGGGGCGGTTGTCTCCTCCCTACGCTGCACACTGACGCAAGGAAAAGAGATGATGAAGCTTGGGCCAAGCGGACCACGGGCGGAGACAGGGTGCTCTGCCATGGTCGCGTCGCTGAAAGTTTCCCAAACGAGTCCGTGCGGTTAAAGCGAAACGACTTCGTCTTGAAGCGGTAACACGCGGTCGTGCTTGCAGCTGACCCGCCAAGGGAGGCTTGGCGCGACGTGCACGAAAAGACACGGTCAACCCCGAGCAGTGACCTCCATTGGCGGCAAGCGGAACACGCAGGGAAAGGGCGGCATGCAAGACTCGCGATGGACGCAGCTGCACCGGTGGCAAAAATAAGAGGACAGCGGCACATCGGCAGCAGAGCGCGGCACAGGACACGCCTCCTCACGCTGCGGCGTGCGGGCAGCACGACAGCTGCACTTCGGGACAGCAGAGACAGTCCCCGCGCGGCGTTGGCACGCGCACGCAGCGAGGCAGCGCGGCAGTCACCCGCGAGGGTCCGGCATCGCAGCGCGGGCGGCCGTCTAAGCTAGGCGTGCAACAGGCAGCAGTAAAGGCCGGCCCGCAGAGCGGCGGCCACGGCCACCGAATGAGCCAGGCCCGGCAGCACGCGCGCGCACGCGCGGTGACCGCGCCCAGAGCCCGAAAGGCCAAACACCGAAGCAAACACGACTTCTAAAACGTGCCAAACTAATTACCGGCTCAAGCAAGTTATACCCCTATGCCAATACCGAAAGTCGACACTTCCAAGTGTCAAGTGGAGCAAACCCCATGGCCAACGAGTGACCCGAGAGGGAGAAACAAGGGTGCCAACGCAAGCTTGCCAAGCTGCGCCCTAGAGCGCGAACCAGGCACCAAAACGCGATACACAAAGCATTCTAGGGTTTTTAGACGATTTTTAACAGGTTAACGCTACGCCCAACTCAGCTGTAACTTACCCCACGCTCAAGCGCTAAGTTAGAAGCAACCAATTAAGCAAAAACATGATCTTAGAGCTTAAGCATTTTTATTGGAATTTAAACGTCGAAATGGCATTGTCATTACCTCACTATGTCATAGACGCGATCTATGGTTAGGTAGGATCGAATTACAAATCCAATTTTTGAGCTTGCAAAAATGGTGGCTACAATATTTATTCTCCAAACATGAAAGTTGCACTTCCATCTACGCAACTTACGCATAACTTTTTACTTATATGCCATGCTCAAGTTACATTTTTATTTTCGTTTATAAAAATTGTTTTTCATGCCAAACAGTTAGAACGTCCTATAGTTCTATTTTCTTATTATAGTCCCGGAAGCGTGTTTTTCCATAGAACCAATTAACCGACATTATCCGCTTATCATTTACGTGAGGTAAAAGATTTTAAAAGAAACCCGAGAACTTGCATACTTAATTTCTTTTAGCTTTTAAGCGAGGTGTTAAGCGGATCGTAACACCAGGGGTGTTACAGGCGGGTCGGTTTTACTAGGGCCCCTACGATGGGGCTTTAGCAAACGCGCAAAGTGTCATATTTTGCCATCTGTTGGGTACCCTGGTATTTTAATAACCGATAGTAGCCCCCGAGCCTATGGAGGAGTGGAGCACTCCTTCAGAGGCTCGAGAACAAGCAACCGTGGCGCGCTGCTACCGTTTCGTTATGTTTTTGTTTTCTTTGGGTAGAGTTCTATCCGGTGGGTGCGCGCGAGCGCACCCGCCAGGTGTAGCCCCCGAGGCCTTGGAGGGGTGTGGTACCCCTTCAAGGGATTTAATCGAGCGAGTGTGGTGTTTTTCGTGTGACTGCAGGGTGTGTAAGGAGCCTCTGAGCCTTTAGTTTTGACCATTCGCTAGGTCAAAGTGCATGAGCAGCCCCGCGCGTTGCAAGGGACTGATTGGGTGGCCTTTCCACTACTGTGTTGTTACTCCTTGAGTTCTTTAGCAGAATGGAGGGGTATGCGTGGGCCCTCATTGTCCCATCTGGGTGTAACGTGGTTTGTTTGTTTTGAAGGAAACTGTCCGGTGGGTGCGCGTGAGCGCATCCGCCGGGTGTAGCCCCTGAGGCCTTGGAGGGATGAGTTATCCCTTCAAGGGCTTTGAATCGAGCGAGTGGACCTGCCTGGGGAAGATGAGGTGCCGCACGCAGGTACCAGTTGTTGTGACACTTCGTGTCCCGGTGCGTGGGAAGGTGGGGTGGTGCCCGGATTTTTTGCGTACGTGGGGAGTTCGAGCATTCAAGGCTCGATGCGGCTGTGAGCGAGATGAATGGGGCAAAGCCAGCCCTTTCGCATGGCTCACTTGCCATGATTGAATGGGCCATGTGTCGTCTGCGAGAAACGGTTCGCCTTCCCGAGGCATGGCGTGAGACCGACGCTGCTCTCTCGGGGGATGAGTGGGTAGTTGGCGGATGGGCGACATATTGAATGCCACGGGAGTCAAGAGGCCTCCTCGGGGTCCTTTATAACCCGAGCCGTGGTGCCCGACCCTGGCATCTCCCTTCCTCCACCCCTACTTTCTGTATTCTTTCGCCACCTCAGCCATTGCCATGGAGCACGGCGACTCTTCTAGGGGCTCATGTGCGGGCGCATCGGGAGAGAGGGGTGGGCGCCTTCCCGCCATCGTCTTAATCCTAGTGCCATTTCTACGTCAAGCTACAGCCAGGCCTAGCACGCGGTGCGTTGGGGTGTCCCTACGCCGCTGCAGGAGGCCTAGGAGAAGCTTGCCACCGTTAAGGCGGTGGTGACATCGCTGGACGCAGAGGCGGTGCTCGCCCGCTCGCAGCGGACAGAGTCCGATCGTCGGTGCGCTGGTGAGTGGCCCTCCGTCTCCTCGCTTTGTTTTTTAGTTAGTGTGATGTCTTATTCTTGGCTTTGTTTTGTGAGCAGAGCTGCTCACGGAGGTGGATTCCCTCCATAGCGTCGCCGACGTCTTGGCCGACTTCGTTCGCGCTCAAGCGGGGCGCCGAGAGGAGCGGCTCCTAAGTGCGTGGGCACTCATCCAGGCGGCGATCGAGTGCGGCGTCCGTCGAGGAGCGGCCGTTGCGCTGACGATGGCCTAGGTGGCCACCGACGTGGAGCTCCAGGACGTCAAAGGCTTCCCCATGGGGGAAGGGCTAGGAGACTATGAGGACCTCCTTGAGGGCTTCGAGCCGGCTGTGAACGTCGTCGCTGCCTTTGTCCCCGCAGACCAGGTCCTCAATAAGGATATGTAGGCCTAGCTTAGGACCTCTTCCTTCCCTAAATGTAAAAGAAATCTTTATCTGAGAATAAAGCTCGTCTAGTCATTGTCGTGTTTGTTTCGCTTCCATATCTTCCCTTGTTTTGCCTTGATTCGATTAGAAATGGCGGCCGGCGAGGTCGTCGAGACTTCGTTTGTTGAAGGGTTTTAGAAAGGAAAGAACTCGTGTGCGCGTAGCTTGTGTGATTTTTGACAGACTAATGACGTTTAGGTGCAGCGGTTTCCCACGTCCCGAGGTGGGGTCGAATGCATCCTCATCGATGCCTCTACCTAGACCTAGGGTCATAGGCTCGTCGGGGCGCTCGGGAGGGTTCGTTCGCGGGTCAGACATTTCTACCCCTAGGTCCTCTGAAATCCCCGCTCGCGCGTGGGCCCGGTCAGGAGGTTTAGTTAGCATATCCCTCGTGCATCTTTTTCGCAAAGAGGAGGATTTGGACAACTCCACAACATCCCTCACTGGGTCGAGCTGTGGTGTCCGTTGAGTTACAATCGGGTTAGTTCAAGTGAAGTCTTAGTTCCCGTTCACGGGGATCTGACGGAGGTAAGCTAGTGGCCGGCTTCAAAAATTCTAGGCAGTTGGTTTAGGGAGCTCCTAGGGTTGTTCGACCGACCTCGAGGGCTTGTTGCCTTTTTTCAGAAAAAGCAACTCTCGAACCTCAAACCGGCCTGGACTTGAACATGGCTCGAGAAGGCCCTCGACGCTCAGCGCGTCCGGGTTTTGGCTGCTCATGTGCCCCTTCTCATGCCATCCCCCACTCGGGTGGCTCGGAGCGGCTGTCGGACCCTTCGTGGGCCAGCCTTCTAACTCCGTGTCGTAACGGACTGTAAAGTGGACAAACCGCGTTACATAATTCTCGCTGACAATTTAACTCACGGTTTAAATGAGAGGATAAATTTCAGCGAGTAACATGCTTAAATTTTGAACGTATGTGTCGGGTACCTAAATTAGGGGTACCCGAAACCCGTGATTAAAAGAGCAAACCCCCGAGAAATTCGCGCCCTAAAGACCCCCTAAAAAATTGAATCAAAACTCCATCGGCACGGATACAACGATCCAAGACTGTAAATGTGGAGATAGGGCACCCTCGACTAAGTTCCGACTCATACGAGGCCCGCTCGACGGGAAGCATCGACCCCAGAAAACTTCCGACTCGCACGACCCGAGGTCGAGTCGGTCGACCCCTCCTCATCCACCTACCTACTGATAAAAGCATTCAATGCAATCACTTCCACTAACGTGGCTATAGTGCGCTAGTATGGGAGCAGCATCCACGTCTAATCCCACTTTTTACTGCCCATCTCGGGATGGGCGGTGAAAAAGCTACCACTAGTCACACCACGTTAAGCACTGTTCTACCATCGACGCCCCCTTGACTCACAAGACGACGACCACTGCACCTGGGTTTCCTGGGGCTCGGCCTTATCCGTTCCTCGTCAACCCCCTCAGTTACGTCCTGACCCGGCCTCGACCACCGCTGGTCAACAAAAGAATGACGCCTGCACGTTGACTACAGGGGATCGCACGCTCGACACAGGGCCCAGGATCATTCACCGTCCCGTCATCAACATCACCACGACACCCCGGGGATGGCCGGCCATTCCCAGAGCACGCCGGTACAGCAACCTCTACAGCGCCCATCGAACCTTCACCTCTAAGGCACCGCCTTAGGGTTTTAGGAGCCCCTGAGCCTTCACCCGACCCTATAAAAGAGAGGGCAGAGGGTTCTCCAGGGGACAGAGGAAAAAAAGATAGACACTTTTCTCCACTTCTAAGACCAACATCTCAAGCAACACTCCATTTTACTCTTTTCTTGAGACTTGGGACCAGTTTCCTCTCTCGCAGCTTGTAACCCCTACGCAAGCACTTAGGTGCAAGGAAATACAATACTCTCCCCCCCCCCGCTGGACGTAGGGCCTTCTTTGCCCGAACCAAGATAAACCCTCATGTATTATCTTTGCATCACCATCCGGATTAGGGAGCACGCAGCGCAAATTCACTCGTTGGTCTAGGACCCTCCCGGGTCTGAACACCGACAGTATGCACAGACTAATTAACTTCCCAAAAACAAGATAATAGATCTTAGGCAGAGGGTGATATGGTGATCTACTGATCGTGGCGTGTCGACGTCGTGCGCAGATTCTGCCTCCAGCATCATGGCCACATGAGTTCGTAGCCACCATCGTCAGAGTCACCGTCGTCGAGGAGGTAGTCACAGACGCCGACGAAGCGACGTAAGGCCCCCAGGTCGTCAAGCCCGGAGAAGTCAGTGCCGGCCCAACTACCGTCGTCTTCATCGGAGCTGGTGCTAGAGGCCGTCTCGGTGGTCGTGAGGACTTTTGTGATAGCCTGCACATGGTGAGTCGACAGATCCGCGGGAATCTCTCCCGCGAATGGATTGAGGTGAAAAGTAGTCAGTGTCTGGCCGCGGGCTTTCCCGTGGCCGTGCAGCTTACCGGCCCGCGTCGATCTGCCTCGGGAACTTCCTAGCCAGTCATTCTCTGGGGCCTGACCCTCATCGGTGTCCAGGCGAAGGTTGGACAGGGCCTCAGAGATGGCGTCGATGTCGACGGAAGGGGGAAGAAGGACCAAATCATAGTCCACTCCTGTGTAGAGGAAATCTAGGCTGTCGAACCGGACGTGGGAGCCTAGAGTAAAGTGGATGCGGGGGTGGCCATCGTGACCTAAGAGATGGAGCGTGATGCGCAGAAGGCCCCTACCTGGCACGCCAACTATCGGTGTCTAGAGAACCAGGGGTCTAAACAGACCGACGAGTGAATTTGTATCTACGCGTCTATGCTCGGATGGTGTACAAAGCAGACCTAAGAGTGCATACTGGTTCGGGCAGGAACGGCCCTACGTCTAGTAGGTTCTATTGCTGCTCGTGTTGCCTTGCACCGGAGTGCTCCTAGTAGGGGTTATAAGCTTTCAAGAGAGGGAGCGGATCCTAGGTTTCTTTTGAGGGGTGATGTGTGCGTGTGGTTGTCTTGGTGAGGTGTGTGTGTGGTTGTCTTGCCGAGGTGTGGGTGTGTTCGTTCCTGCGTTTCCCCATCCCCTTACATGTGGCCCCTGCCTCCCCTTTTATAGTTTCCAAGGAGAGGGCTCGGGTTACATTCGTGGTAAAAAGATGAAATGGGGAAAAGATGAAGGAGAAAAACAAAAAAGGTGGCCTCGGGTGCAGCCGTCTTCCTTCTTATCTGGTGGGAGCAGTTTCCCCTATAGTGCAGAGATGCAATAGGCGTTGATCTTTTGGCCTCTCCATCTGCTGGTGCAACATGCTGTGGTCATGCTTCGTCCTGTATGCCTCTGTGCCGTCGAGGACAGGCGGTACGGGCACCCAGATTTGTATAGAGAGGGGAGTAGGTGGTATAGTTGCCATCGCCCCCATCGCTGTAGAGGTATGGATGTCGTGGTGGTGGAATGACTAGGGTCATATTGGGTCAGGGTGTGGTTCCCCGTGCTCCTGTTCACTGTGCACGGTCACGTCCGTCCCATCGGCAAGAGTGGATGCTGCGGTTGGGGGCCCCCGTGGCTCCCCTTCTTGCTAGAGGGCTCCACATGTCCCTCGGGCGAGGCGGAAGTACGCCGAGGGGGTCGGGCGCTTTGATGACGTCATGGGGGCTCGGGCGAGGCGAAAACTGCCGCCTGAGGCGCCTATCTCGCTCGAGAGCTCTCCGCAAGGCTTGGGCGGGATGGAGGTTGACTTTCGTGCCTCTAGCGACTAACATGCTATCAGCGCCTTTGGCGGGTCGGTTTTACCGGGGCCCCTACGATGGGGCTTTAGCAAATGCGCAGGGTGCCGTATTTTGCCATATGTTGGGTACCCTGGTATTTTGATACCGACAAAAATAGTACCCACGATGTGAATAGCACAACTCAGAACCTAACGTGTTAGATGCTTTACAGTATGGATGACCGCACAGGCAAACACTCGGCAAATGGCATGAGAACAAATGCCCAACGAACGACGGCCAACATTCCTGTAGGCGGAATTGAGTAACTTCTTCTTTTTGGTGTCTTCCTTCTTCTTCTTTTTGCCACCAAAGAGTGAGGAAGACTGATCTGAAAATTATTCTCCCTAGTCCTTTATCGTGGCTAGATCTAACCACAACAAAACAGAGAAGAGACTGGAGAAAATTATTCCATGGCGGCGACATCATCTCCGCCTTGATGCCGCCGTCCGAAAACAAAAGTCTCCATGTCGTCATGTTGATGAAGATGCTGACGCCGATGTTGTCGCCCTCATCTTCAACAGAGCCGCCATGGAGAAGACGATTCTACCCTTTCCCTTCACCATCGCCAGAGAGGAGGAGAACGAGGAGATAAAACTCTAATACAAGAAATTTGGCATGGAGAGACACTAACCCTAATGACTCGATCTACTAGGGAAAACTTATTAAAAACAATGGATCCCTACTCCCTTCAGCCCCCGGCGAGATGCCGGAGGAGAAGGGAGGGGGACCAGCGGTGGTGGACGGCGGGGGCGGGGGCGGGGTGGTGGTGGCGGCGGCGCTAGGGCATGAGTCGCCCGACTAGCTTTTTCTTTTGGGCTGCTGTTGGTTTCGTGTAGGTATGATACGGTTTTTAACCCATTAGTAGGTTTGATTGTGGTTGTTCTGATTCTGGCAGCAATACTTAGTTAAAAAGCTACCACACCGAACATGTCCAAAGTTTTGCCGCCTTTAAAAATCTTGGTGAGTAAAAAAAATATGACATATACTTTTGTATTCATAGTCTCGTTGAAAACGTTTTATGAGAAATCATTGTGAAAAAAACTCATAAAGAAAAAGGAGTACAATATAATATTTGAACAAGTATATAGGACATGACTCTTGAATCTTGCAACTCTAAAATTCATCGCATACTATTTCCATGAAATATAGATTTAGATAAGGACTTAGTAGATTTGCAAAATTATCACAATATTTGTTTTGCAAGTTGTTTATTTCCTACTTTTTTGTCGCACATGGGGGTAAAACACATTTAGAGCAATATGTTTAGGGATATTGCTCTTATGTAACTTCTTTGCATCTAAACAATATATCTATATATAATGGTAATGATTTAATGGAAGCACAATTGATTATCCAATGAAGTCATACATATTCATGTAACACTTCAAAATAATAAGTGCAACTAATCATTAGAATCTTAATCGACACTATCATGATAATTTTACTACTATGACATCAGTATGTGACCTGGCTTATAAGGATTAGGCATCCAGTGTCAAAATACCCACTAGTGTCATATCTCAATTTTCTAATAATAAATCAATATTTTTGGTATGATATAGATATCTATGGATACCTTGTTTGATTTTCACATTCAAATCATGGAGTGACTTGAATTGTGCACAATTTATGTTGTGGTTTAGATTTTGATTCAGAATGTGAAATCCAATGAAAACTTGTCTACCTTAATCAAAAACCATTTTGTCTACAAATGATAAAGTATGGGAACATAGTTTATACATGCGACAGGCATTGAGACGGGCATTGATTATATTTAACTTTTAAAGTATTAGTTTATAAACTTGAACATCATATGCATAAATTTGTGTTAGAAATGTACCTTCCTAAAAAATAATTTGTTAGGATGTTCATTCATTTTCTAATAGCAAATTGGTAAGACTCAAATCTATGCTTAGAAGATTGTGTAGTTATCCAACACAACAAGTAATTGCAAACTAGATAGAGTACGCTACACAGTAGATAAATCTAGTGCAATGGAATACAATGATCCGTTACAAATAATTGAAGTTTTCAGTTGCCTGAAGACAATTATTTCAAACTTTGATTTCGCATTGCTTTTTACATATTTGGTTTGAGTGTTTGGGCATGGTAATTATTGTAAAAATGACGGAGGCTCCAGAGATCCCACATTTCTTGTTCGTTGTATGATTCTACTATTCTTTTTTATGGAACCAGTCTACTATACTTTCATGCAAATCTACAACAAGCCGATGTGATTAAACATGTGATACACACTTATGAGTGGCAACTAGTCAGAGGGTAAATGAAGCAAAGTTCTACTCCCTAATATTTGGGCCTCAGTGCATAACAGAAGTACAAGAATAGATAAAAAAAAAGTGCCTGTAGTGGAGCATACACCACTAGAATTGAAGTGGATTTGTTTGAGACAAAGCACACAAGCAAGGAACACCATCAGTTGCAACAGAAAAGGCAGAGGAAGAAATTAGCGCAGGATTGTGTGGGGGTGTTGTGCACATGTCAAAGAAGATTTGGAAGCATTGATCGTAGAGCTCCTTGCTGATTTGATCCAAGTTCTGTAGCCGCCGTGGTGCCAACGCGTCAAAGAAGAGTCTACCATCCCTGCAACCGAGCAGCCCAATGGCAGCATGGTGGAGCTTCTTTTCTTTGTACGAACGTACCAATGAAGTCACCGAAGTCGTCGCGAGTGAGGAGGCCGTTGCTTGCAAGCGCGTTGAAGTAGAGGAGCCCCTGGTGCGTCTGATGATTCGAGGCCCGTGAGCACTCGCTTGGCTCCGGATCCGAGCGCCAGTGAGGAGGGTGGGTACCGAACGCTCCACCACCAACCGGGAGGGGTTTGATCGCCGCCGTTCAGGGAATGGAGCCGAACGCTCCTCGGCCGCTAGGAGCGTGTAGGGGCAGATCGCAGATCAGAGACAAGCTAGGGAGAAAGAGACAGCGACGCCATCATGTAGCGACGGCTGCATCACGAGTGAATCATGTCTGCCTGCCTCACACCTAACTCGTGGCAAGCCGAGCGCGGCCGGAACTGTGGGCAACGGCGTGGCGACGTGACCTGGACGAGTGGCTAGGGTTCCAGGGGAATGGAGCGGGGGTGCGCGCGGGGTGGACCAGATGGGTCCTAATTGTTGGCGCACTCCAATCTTATGTAAGAAAATAAAGCGAGTGGAAGACGAGCGAGCGAAACGAAGCGAATGAAAAGCCGGTGGACGATTGCTTCACATATGTTTTATGGTCTGTTTGGATGATGCGGTTTTTGAAAACTGAAGTATCACAAAACTGTAGTTTTATAAAGCAAACAAACATAGAACTATGGTTTAGAAAAAAAGAGATCATGAGTGGAGTTTCTAAAACTCCAAAAAGACTACAAAATTTGTTGCATCCTAAAACTACGTAAATCCTATATTAAAGATTAGCTGTCTTTTAGCCGCAGGATTCGAACACCCCTATCAGTAACGCCGGCGGATTGCATGAGGGCCCAGCGAGAGCGAGCGCAGAGATGCCATCGACTTTTCTGCGATTTGCAGCGGCGGAGCGGGAACAAGAACAACGCAACAAGCATTTCGCTTCACTCCCTCAAAAAAAAAAAAAAAAAAAGCATTTCGCTTCACAGACAGGGTCTGCCGTCTGCGTGCCCGCATCTTTGACCGCTTTGACCAATCCGCACAAGCGTGCGCATGGTGCGACCGGCTCGGTCTTACCGCACGCACGCACGCCCGCCCTCGTTTTCAGTTTCAACTGGCGTTGCGGTGGTTGCGTGGTTTATTATAAATAAGGCAGTGTTTAGTTTCTTCAAAATTCCAAAAATTTTACAAAATTTCTCGTCACATCGAATCTTTGAACGTATACATGGAGTATTAAATGTAGGTAAAAAATAACTAATTGCACAGTTTGTCTGTAAATGTCGAGACGAATCTTTTGAGCCTAGTTAGTCCATAATTGGATAAATTTTACCAAATAACAACAAAAAGTGCTACAGGAACTTTACACCAACTTTTACACCATCTAAACACTACCTAAATAAATGGTAGCGTCCAGAGTTCGCCGTCGCTGTCAGGCTGACACGGGCCAGCCGGGAAAACACTCACCATGTTCGGCTGAGCTTATCAGCACGGCTTATCAGCCGTGGTATAGTGTTTTTCTCTCATAACAAAACAGCCACGGCCGGTTTATAAGTCACAGAAATAGTCTGCCGAACAGGCTGACTGCTCATCGACGCCGATGGAGCGTGCCTTGGAAAAGAAATGAGGTACGTAGAGGGAAAGGAAATGGCCGCCCCCACCATGTTGTCCTCGAGCGAACGCGCTGGGCCTGGGAAGCTTCACTCATCGGCCACGTCTCTCGCTCGTATCGAATATTTGACATATACATAGAGTATTAAATATAAATAAAAAAATAATTAATTATATATATTGTGATAAATTTATGAGATAAATTTTTTTAAGTCTAATTCATTCATGATTTGACAATTCCGTGTTACAATAAACATGTGTTAATGACGAATTAAAATAAATTTGTCTCGTAGTCTCAAGATAAGTTTTTTTTATTAGTACATGAACACCTCTTCAGACATCCCTTAAACATCCAATATTAGACTACCCGCAGTGGGTACTCTAAATCCATACTCTAAAGCTTTAAAGTATGAATATAGAGTAAAAACTGCTGCACTGAAAACTCTAAAACAATACTCTATCATTTCTCTCACTCTATATTTAGAGTAGTATAGTGGCGGCCCCACTAGCTAAACAAAGCAAAAAATGCTATAACTTACAAACTAAAAATCCAAATTAAATTTCGATTTCACCATTAAATTCGTCTCAATAAATCCTTCAAAACTAGATCACACATGGATATATTTAAATAAACTGACAAGTGGGTCCCATAGTGGATAGAGTGGATAGAGGATGATATAGAGGATGGATGGGTGCAGGAGAATTGAGTATAAAGGAGAGAATCTTGCTGACTAAGACGTATAGAGACGAATATAGAGGTCCATAAGTGCGGGTAGTCTAATGTCCCAAAAATTTTCAACCCACCAACTAAACATGCCCGACACCACGTGTGACTCTGGTTGTTTTAGGGTCCCGATGGGCGGCGTTGGTTGTTTTCGTTAGTACTCCGTACTCCGTAGTATACACAGCTATGCCCTTGTTCAGTTCCAAAATCGGGCACCCCAATTTGAAACAGTTCGCTACAGTGCATATTAAATGCGCACTATAGCGATTCGTTTGTATTTGATAAAAATTGTCCAAATTTTAATTAATTAGGCTCAAAATGTTCGTCTCGCAAAGTACAATAAAACTGTGCAATTAGTTTTAAATTTCATCTACATGCATTACCGGTATTTTGATGTGATGGGAATCTTCTTTTTACATAGTAAAATTTGAAGTTGAATTTGAGAACTAAACAAGGGCTATATTCTTTCGTAGCACGTGTGTGAAGACCTGACCCCTGACCGCCTGAGGCAGCAGCTGTCCTACAACGGTGCCTCCACGCTGGCTGTCGCTGCTGTGCTGCTGCCGTCGCACCGTATCTGTCCTAGATACATTAGGTTTTTTTTTTTTGAAGGAAACCATAGATACTGTACATTCAGTCTCAGCAGCCGGTCAGCAGAAAATTTGGTAGGGCCTTCAAGATTCCAATGTGGACGGACGTGGTTGGCCTCTGGGCTCTGGCTGTGGTTATGGGCTGGTTAACGAACCAGCCGCGGTTGGGCTGAAGCTACAAATCTATGACAGGCCAACTCCACAGTATCGGGCTGGACTACTTATACTATAAAAATGCTGCAAAAGCAAAACAGTGGAGACGAGGCTCGTCAGGAGACCGACCCACTAGGCTGTCAGACTGGCCGCAGCGCGTCCGGTAAACTCCTCCTGTCAGATGCGGATAGCGGAACAGCGACCGCAGCGCTCTCCTCTATGCGCGCGCTATCCAAGCGCTGTTCGCTATTTCTAGCGGACCAGAGGACGGCGGTAGCGTACCGGCAGCGGGTGGAGAGAGAAAAGAAGGGAGGAAAAAATAGAGTATGACATGTAGGTCTCACGTGCTAGTAGTTGATATAGAGTATGAGATATAGAGTATGACGGGTGCGGGAGTCCTGAATATAGAGGAGAGAATATGGATGATTAGGATAGAATATTCCTTTTAGAGGATGAATTTAGAGTAAGAAGAGTGCGGATAGCCTCAGCTCTCCAAAGCAGTTCCACACACACTCTCTTCGATTTTTAAAAAAGAGTAAATTACACTGTAGGTACCTAAACTATTAGGCGTTTCACAGATGGGTACTTCAACTGAAAAACGTAATTTCTAGGTACTGGAACTATACTTACGTAACTTCTGGGTACTTCAACTAAAAACGTAACGTCTAGGTACTGGAACTATACTTACGTAACTTCTGTATACTGGCGCTTGAGCAGCACCGCGCCCACGTCGACGGCGACGTCGCTCACTCGCCGTGGGACAGGTGCGCATGCCGCCGCAGGCGAGCTGCCGTGGGAAACCATGCCTTGCCTACGGCCGCACAGCGCCCGCACTAGGGCCCTACCGATGGCTGCCCTTGCCGACATGAACTGCTACGCGCTCTGGGTGTGGAGTCCGGTGGCACTGACGGCCACGCTCAGCACCGACCACAATCAGGAGTTATTCTCTGCCGTGTCCCACGATCAGGAGTTCAAACGGGGCTCGGCAGATTGGCCATCAGTGCCGCCTGGAGCCGAGCGTGGCCGTAAGTGCCGCCGAACTCCACACCCAGAGCGCGTAGCAGTTCATGTCGGCGAGGGCAGCCATCGGTGGGGCCCTAGCGTGGGCGCTGTGCGGCCGTAGGCAAGGCATGGTTTCCCACGGCAGCTCGCCTGTGGCGGCATGCGCGGTGCGTTCGAACGGGAGCTCTGCTCCACCTGTCCCATGGCGAGGAGCGCCGCCGCCGTCGACGTGGGCGCGGTGCTGCTCAAGCGCAAGTACCCAGAAGTTACGTAAATATAGTTCCAATACCTAGACGTTACGTTTTTAGTTGAAGTACCCAGAAGTTACATAAGTATAGTTCCAGTACCCAGAAGTTACGTTTTTCAGTTGAAGTACCCATCTATAAAACACCTAATAGTTTAGGTACCTACAGTGCAATTTACTCTTTTAAAAAAGGGTGTCCAAATCAGCCATGGGCTAGCTAGGCCTTCCCAAAACTTGACCGGCCGCGAGCCAGAAGTCCGGTATACATGCCGACGCAATACATACATACATACAGTACTTCAGTGCGGCGACGAAGCTCACGGGAGACAAATGATGAAAAAAAGAGAGAGATGAAAGCTTGGAGATCATCATCGTATCCACGAGTACAGCGACATGCACGAACACGGCCGGTCAGCCCTGGTCGGCCCCCGGGTTTCACCTCCCGCTCCCGGCCTCGCCGTCGGCCCGTCGCTTTTTTCTCGGTGACCCTTCAACGCGCTCGGCGCTGGCCGCTTTTCCCAACCAAGGAATCCTGGCGAATCTGCCGGTAGGCAGCGACCTCTCTAATTGCTTTGCCCGGGCCAGGCTCTTATCGAGATCCTGTAAATTAAAGCACAGGCCGACCTTGACGGCTCGATCGGCGTCGCCACCGGCGGAAGTGATAAGCCTCTGCTGCTATATGATAGTACTGCGCGATGGATCCAAGAGTGCGTGGCGTGGTCCCTCACGACCACATATATTTGAGACGACCATCATGAGAGCTACCGCCGGCCCTCAAAGACGACCATCATGTCGCGCGCGGCGGTGCTACGCTACGGTTTGTTTAGCGCGTGCCGACGTACGGCTCTGCTGCTCCTGCTTGCTTGCCATTCCAGTAGAGTGGATAGAGGCTAGCAGTAGCTACGGCGAGGACGAAAAAGGTCGCAGGGAACTACTCCCTCCGTCCTATTCAAAATGACATTTTAAACTTCGTGCCATCTTGTTTAACCGTTCGTCTTATTTAAAATTTTTATATAAATATTATTTATTTTGTTATAACTTATTTTATCACTAGAAATACTTTAATAACAATTTATTTATTTTATAATTTATATAAAAATTTAATTAAGACGAATCAAACACGGCAGCCGAAGTCAGAAACGTCACTTGTAGTGGGACGGAGGAAGTAGGGGCAGCGCCACATGACAATGCGTGGCGAGCGGCGACTGGCGATGGCGCGGAAGAAAGCGCAGGAGCAGCAGGCGAGTGCAGCAGCAGCGGCAGATCCGAAAATTGATCGGTCGTCGGCAGGTCCAAAGCTTGGTTGCTTCATGCATGATCGGACGGTTGTACAGTAGTAACACATTCCACACGCGATGAGTGCGAGGCCGATGCGTCCGTTCCGTAATGATGGTAAAGCTACCATATTTGCTTTGCTCAGGCTGTTTACTTTTTGTTTCTTCTCTCATCCATCTGTACAATTGCTCTACTAGTCTAGCTGCAGCTGATGGGGAATTTAGGTAGGCAACAGCCAACAACAGTGCGCTTACGAATTCGTAGCGCCATTGCACTTTTCTGACACTTTCCATGACTGGATCGTGGTGCGCACGTGCACCCGGGCCCTGTGCAGCTGTGCTGACCTCTCGTCCTCTCCTCTCCAAATGCTGCGCCGTAAGACTGCTCGCACCGCTCCGCTGAGATAGCGGAGGAAACTAGCTGCAGCCGGTCCTCTATACCGACCGGTAAATCAACTTCGTCCTGTATATTTGGCGTGTAGAGTAGCTACGCTATATGCTACTGCGATACGCGCGCGTGAGAGAGCAGGAGGAAGAGAGAAGCATCTAGCGTGAGCCCCACTGTTTCTACTATGAAAAAAATGCTATAACTCCCAAACTAAAAAAACTAAATTAAATTCTGATTGCACAATTAAATTCATTTCAATAAATACTTCAAAACAAGATGTCACATAGATATATTTAGATAAAGTGATAAGTGGACCCCACAGTGGATAGAGGATGATATAGAGGATAGATGGATGCAGAAAAACTGTATATTTTGTGGTGATTAGGACGGAATATTCCTTTTAGAGGATGAATATAGAGGATGACGAGTGCGGATAGCCTAAGACTGTCTGTACTGCATACAGTAAACCAGCACTGGAGGAGCATATAGCGTAATCAGATGCTGCAAGGGTATGGCAAAGTAAACACTCCGGGCACGGCGTTCGCTATATCCGGAGGAGTAGCGTTCGTCCTGTACCAGGCCAGAGGCCCCACCACGCGCGGGAGCAGAGCATGCGCGGAGGCAGGAGGGGGAGAAAACCATGCATGGCTCTGTCATCTAGCACGGGCCTCACTATTCAACACACAATTTAAGTAACTAAAAAATGTTATAACTCACAAACCAAAACCCAAATTAAATTCCGATTGCATCATTAAATTCGTTTCAATAAATTCTTCAAAACTAGATCTCACATAGATATATTTAGATAAAGTGACAAGTGGGCCCTACAGTTAATAGAAGATGATATAGAGGATGGATAGGTGCAGGAGAAATGAGTATAGAAGAGAGAATCTTGATAACCAAGATGCATAGAGGATAAAAATAGAGGATTATGAGTACGGATAGCCTAAGTACATACAGTGAAACGGCACTCCCTGCAGGGTTACTGCTAGTAGTACGGAGTAGTAGCCATGTCGGCCAGTGCATCTAGCCGTCAGCTCGGCCATCAGCACGCCACAGCTGACTTCCCAGCGAAACTGGGAATATACTCATCTTAGTAGGCTAATATAATGGCGTTAACCGACAGCGCACCGTTCCATGTTCATCCACGTCGGCATTCACCACTCAAGTACCTCCCTTATTAGAGAATGTGGAATCCAATACTGTGCTCAAGTGTAGAATAAGATTTAAGAACATCCTCGGTTGTTGTTAATCATATCTCAGTAGGTAATCCCACTGGTGTACAGGAAAATATATGTTTAAGCCATGTCTTGTCAAAGTGACATGATCCTATCTGGCCAGGAGAGAATATTGGCTCCTTACCGTTGCTTTTGTTCCCTCTCCTCCTCCATAGGTTTTGGGCAGGTCAAAAGAGAGAGAGAGGATTAGACATTAGTATATGTAATCGAAAGGAATCTGTGTAAAAAAGGTGAGTGTTAAATATTAATTAACCTCAAAAGATGATAAAGGAAGGAATTTGTGTTTGTACTGCTACCATGATGTATGCTGTGTGTGACATGTGGTGATGTAGTTCGGGCATTTTACAAAAAAGAGGGTTGAGTTTGTCGTGTCAGCTCCCCTTTTTGGTTGGGCATCATCAGTAGATAATAATTTAATGTTGATGTAACCTAAGGTTCTACAAGTGTTAGACTATATATCAAGATTCTTTCTAGCTCATTGAATACAATTTACATGTATATCTAGAATTCAACCGAATTTGGATTATACGGGACTATGAACCGCTTGCAAAGGGTGCGGCAATCATGTACAAGAGTTCAGTCCTGTATGTTGTCTAGTGGTATTATCGGTGGTTAAGAATTTCTTTTCAAACAAAGTGTAGCTCAGCTGATTAAAGTTTTTATAGTGGAGCATGTCGAACCGGGTTCAAATCGTCGATTAGACATGATTGCTCGCATTTTAAAAAAAATTAACAACACTGTTCTCTTATTTTTCATATTCTAGGGTTCTCGTAAGGGCGGTGCAGAGGCAAAGCTACATAGAGATTAGATGGGTGCAAATGTGCCCCCTAAAAATTGTAAAACAGTAATTATATCTAAAACTTCACCATATATGCACACATATAACACATGTCTATGCATCCATAAAACAAGTGCACTCCCATCTAATTTGTTTTAGCTTCGCCACTACATACATGTCATCTCTGGATGCACATGCTGAGCACCATCCATCGTATTCACGGTCGTTCTATTAATTGTTTGCAAAAGCTAATGATATAGATGCACGTGGTTGAACACATTGTTCAGAAAGTAACCGGTGATTAGCCTCTCATGTTTCATATTATAAGTTGTTTTGATTTTTCTAGCTAAATATTTTTTGTTATGCATCTAGATATATGCTCTGTCTAAACATATAATTTTTAATATGTATTTAGAAAAGTCAAAACTTACGATTTAGATGGAGTACTTCAAACTGCACCTCATTGATCTTGGACTAGTTGTGCGTTAAATATTAGTGCTGGACAATGTGCTAAAAGACGGGAGGAGGCCGGCCAAGCCTCCTCACTGCCAACGTACGGACACCTGTGCGACGTCCGCCAATATATCCCTCAGTGAGGGACTCTAGTCTTCCATATACATGTATGGCTGATTGGCTGAATTTCTCCTAGCGCTCTTCTCTGATCCAGAACCCGCTTCTCTAAGTCTACACTTCGATCAACCTCAAATCCAGTTCTCACTACTACAAAAGTGATTCGCGAAGGCGGTCACAAAATTTAGTTGTCTCCTAAAATACCTGAGGATTTTCGGAGATGGTCATTTTATTTGCGAAGATGGTCACAAATTGTCCTATCTCCTAAAACAAATTTACAGAGGCAGTAAAAAAAGTCCGTCTCCTAAAATACATTAACAGAAGAGGTCCGTCTCCGAAAATAGAGGTTGAGACGGACCTCTCAAGAAAAAGGCCCAAGAGGCCCGTTACCTGTGTTTGGATGCTCCTCGTCTTCTCTATCAACCTGCTCTCTCAGATCTGAACTCTCTCTTCTTTCTCTCTTCTTTTTCGGCGTGCTTGAGTTACAAGGGGTTGCTAAGTATTCTAATGCGTACCAGTCGAGAGCTCCCTACTCCATCTTATATACCCCGGGGATAGGGTTACATAGATGGTATTACAGAGATATTTTTAATTAGTTACTTGGAAATTATAACATAATGGTTATTGTATCCTATAGAAATCGGCGCCCAAGCTTCCTACGTAGGGTTACTTGTTCACCACGTCCAATGACGTACCCTAATTCAGGTGGTGGGCCTCATCTTCGCCAGCCTCGGCCCATCCCAATAGTAGTGTGCTTATATCAACGTGATGAGGTACCATGGGTCCATATCACCGATAGGTACAAGAAAGAAACACTATTTAGTTTATTTGAAACGTCATAGGTGTGAAGAAAATTATTTAAACGTAGAACGTATGTGGCATACATTTTTGCCTGAAAATTTTAGACGGTTAAATCATCAAATAAATTAATGCGTATATATTTTTTTGATAAATCTCATAATTTTTAACGTGTGTTCTTTTTAACATTATTGATCTACTGTATATATAGATAGAAATAAATGCCTCTGCCGTCTTTACTTACCTTTTCAACGCGCCAGAAATGCGCAAAACCAACAACGCGGCAGAGTCTTCCCATTTGCTGCGTGCGATACAAGCAAGGCTGCAAGGGGGATGATGATCTCCATTCGATCGCCACCGGGAACAAAGTACATATGATGATACAGTGCATTATTGATACGATCCATAGTGAGCCCTCAACTTGTTCGATCTCGCGGAACCTATTCCACGGGCAGGAAAGGGTGGTCGAGAGAGGCCGTGGGGCGCGAACGCCCCAGCGCCTTCCATCGTCCCTAGCTTCTTCGTTCACTGATCCTATACAACGCAGAAAACCCTGGCACTAGGCCTTTTGATTAGCAGGCCGGCCTGCCACGGCACCCCCTATAAAAACCCGGCGAGCCTGCATACATGACACAGCACAGCAACATCTACCCTTGAATCTGTAGCAGCTCTCACTTCTCTCTTCAAGCTAGCAGCTCTTTTTGCACGTACTGCAAGAGGGAAGGCAGGAGAAGAGGAGAGGTGGACTTCGGCAAAGGTAATTCTTCAATGCACGCATGTCATGTGCTTGTAGAACGTGCACCGCTGTTGCAATCTTATCCTATCTCTTGCATTTGGTGTGAACGATGCGTCTTCTTGCAAGGTCTGGGTCTCGGTGTATGGTCTTGGTCTGTGTCGGTCAGTGCACACTGTCCCACCACTCCCCGTGAGATAGATCTCTGATCGGGATGGGTTTTTTTTTTGAACTGTGATCGGGATGGTGCATCCAGGCAAGTTGTTATACCGTAGATAGCCAGCAAAAATACCCAGCAGTAAAACAGTATGACACTGTTTTCCGTATACTTCAAGTTCATCGCAAAGAGAGAGCAGCAGGAACAGGATGCCGGAAGGGTAAAAAAGCATGGTTCCGTGCAACTGTGCAAGTGCAAGATCCCCTATTCCCCTGCCGTGGTCACCCACACGGACACGGCCACACCTTCCAGGCAACAGCCTATAAATTGCTGCCATCACCCACACCCACACACTCACTTCACCAGCTAGCCAACCACGAGCCAGTGGAGTGGCAGGCTACAGCCTATAGGCAGCTCAGTGAGTGCTGGAGTCGTCGCCCGCCTCTGAATTCTACGCTGAGTCTTCCTGCTTCCTGCGCGCTTCGTTCTACGTCTAATTTCGTGTCTTTAGTAGCTCGATCGTCTTGTCGATCGGTGGCTATATAAATTGCTGCGTAAGTCACGTTGCTGAGCACTTCATCCAGAGCACCAACTAGTAGCGTCGGGACTGTGTCTCCTACAATATCCAGCTCTCTCTGTGAGCTCTAGCTGCAGTCTCACTGTTCGGGTGTTGTATTTGTAACTGGTGCAGATAGGGGAGAACGGTACCGGTGTGCCCGCCAAGCACTACTACCCTGCGGCGGCCATGGAGGTGACCTCGGTGGAGCTCGGCCACACGGCGGCCTCCAAGTGCTACGACGACGACGGTCGCCTCAAGCGCACCGGTAAGGAGAGCTAGCGCGGCCTGGCAACAAGCAGCCAGCTGTACATGCTACGTCTGCCTGCCTGCCGTGCTTCTTCTTCGTCAGATAGATGCAGAAAGCTGATGGTCATGCTCTGTCATGAAGGGACGATGTGGACGGCGAGCGCGCACATTATCACGGCCGTGATAGGGTCCGGGGTGCTGTCGCTGGCGTGGGCCATCGCGCAGCTCGGTTGGGTGGCAGGCCCCGCCGTCATGCTGCTCTTCTCCTTCGTCACCTACTACACGTCGGCGCTGCTCGCCGACTGCTACCGCTCCGGCGACGCGTGCACCGGCAAGCGCAACTACACCTACATGGACGCGGTTAACTCCAATCTCAGTACGTGCGAAAACCCCCGCGCACGCATATGTCATTTGCCCGTCGCAGAGCGAGACCTGACTCTCTTTGTTTCTTCCGACCCTGTCGGTCGTTTCGTCGAGCAGGTGGCATCAAGGTCCAGCTCTGCGGCTTCCTGCAGTACGCCAACATCGTCGGAGTCGCCATCGGCTACACCATTGCCGCCTCCATTAGCATGCTGTGAGTACATAGAAAAAGACCACGAGAACCGACCGCACGTTTCTAGCTTAATTTGGTGACGTGACGAACTGACGTGTGCTGCTGCGTGTACATACACAGGGCGATCAAGAGGGCCAACTGCTTCCACGTGGAGGGGCACGGGGACCCGTGCAACATCTCCAGCACGCCGTACATGATCATCTTCGGCGTGGCCGAGATCTTCTTCTCGCAGATCCCGGACTTCGACCAGATATCGTGGCTCTCCATCCTTGCCGCCGTCATGTCCTTCACCTACTCCACCATCGGCCTGGGCTTGGGCATCGTCCAGGTGGTGGCCAACAAGGGCGTCCAGGGGAGCCTCACGGGCATCAGCGTCGGCACGGTCACCCCGCTCGACAAGGTGTGGCGCAGCCTGCAGGCGTTCGGCGACATCGCCTTCGCCTACTCCTACTCCCTCATCCTCATCGAGATCCAGGACACCATCCGGGCGCCGCCGCCGTCCGAGTCCAAGGTCATGCGCCGCGCCACCATCGTCAGCGTCGCCGTCACCACGCTCTTCTACATGCTGTGCGGCTGCATGGGCTACGCCGCGTTCGGCGACAACGCGCCCGGGAACCTCCTCACGGGCTTCGGCTTCTACGAGCCCTTCTGGCTCCTCGACGTCGCCAACGCCGCCATCGTCGTCCACCTCGTCGGCGCCTACCAGGTCTACTGCCAGCCCCTCTTCGCCTTCGTCGAGAAGTGGGCGCAGCAGCGGTGGCCCAAGTCCCGCTACGTCACGGGCGAGGTCGACGTCCCGCTCTCCCTCGCCGGGGCCGCCGGCCGGTGCTACAAGCTCAACCTGTTCCGGCTGACGTGGCGGACGGCGTTCGTGGTGGCCACGACGGTGGTGTCCATGCTGCTGCCCTTCTTCAACGACGTGGTCGGGCTCCTGGGCGCGCTGGGCTTCTGGCCGCTCACCGTCTACTTCCCCGTGGAGATGTACATCGTGCAGAAGAAGGTGCCCAGGTGGAGCACGCGGTGGGTGTGCCTGCAGCTGCTCAGCCTCTCCTGCCTCACCATCACCGTTGCCTCCGCCGCGGGCTCCGTCGCCGGAATCATCTCTGACCTCAAAGTGTACAAACCGTTCGTCACCACCTACTGATGACTGATCGATCGTCGTTCGGTGCAGTCAAAACATTTGCATGCACAGATGATTAATTGGCGCCTAGTATGTGCAGTCTTTAATTAAACTAGGCATTAATTAATTACAACACGGTAAGAAAAAAGGGAAAGAAAAAGGTGATTATTGGTACCGTGTTCTAGTGATGCGTAGCTTGCATCGCTGATTTACCGTGTCATCCTTGCTAATTTCCATTGTTTGTGATCTGGTTAACTGAAAGGCTAGTGAATTAAGAGACATCAGGTAGTAGTAGTGTGTGTTCCCAAGTCAAATGCAAAGTTGTCGGTACAAAACTCATGTAAAATGTCTGTATTCCAATCAAGAATTGTGTTCATAATAAGGGGGAAAAAACATGCTTGTTCCTACGAGACTCTACAACTTCTTACATGCCATGGTTACATAATTTTTTTTTGGAGAAGTGGTTACATAATTTGAGGCTTTGACCTATTTCTTCGTGGTATTTGAGGGCAACATTTCAGCATCCATCATTTCTTATGCCAGAGCTTGAATAGAGAGAGATTTGTGAGTGCGTGTGCACGCTCGCATGCGTGTGTTTAAAAGAAAGATACTGCACATTTACTTGATACTTAAAATAGACATGTATAGATTGTTGAATGCTCCGTTCTGATAATAAGCACTTAGGGTATGTTTATTGGTTGGTGCCTTGACGGGCACATCTATCAGATAACAAATTTTTTCTTGAATACGCATAAGGTTTGCGTATAATTTGTATCAAGGAAAAGTACAACGCGCCCTTGGACGCACCAAGGGGAAAGAAAATTACAATGAAGTTCAGCCCTCCCTAGCAAAGCAAAAGAAGAACGCTATTACTCGTTTTTTTTTTCGAAAGATCCGTTACCGGCTTTCATTGACTAGAAAAGAATACAGCAGTTACAAATGTACAGGCGCAAGACACGCCACACCTTTTTGCTAGGTTCTCAGCGGCTGAGACCCTTGCCACCCCTGATTACAATAGTTCGGATTACATAATACAGAAGCAACAATCTAAAATCTAAATAGCAAACTATGCAGGCACTAGGCCCGGCAACAGCAAATCTAAGTCCCTATTCCCAGCCATCCTCCAAACGCTATTACTCGCTAACTAGACAACCCAATTGGCGGCCCCGGCTTGGATCCATATTGACCCGCAGCATATGCTTGATGGTTGCGAGAATTTGCTGGAGCTGGACCAAGGTTGCCGTGCTATGGAAGCATCTCCCATTGCGCTTTTTCCAAAGCTCCCAAGCCACTAATGCAAACAAGGAATCAGCACCTCTTCTTGCTTGGCCGTGCCACTTAAACCTCCATGAATGCCACCAATTGAGCCAAGACTGTTTCCCCACATGGTTGGCATCGACACCGAGCGACGCAAGAATATTCCACCACACCTGCCTGGACTATGAGCATGATGCCAGGATGTGATCAATGGTCTCAGCTTTCTGATCGCATAAGAAGCAGTTGTCAGCTGCCGAGAGCCCGAGAGACCAAAATCAAATGTTTGGATTGCTGCTTGTCCACGCAAACTTGCATGGGCAAACAACCTGGATCGTAGCCTTTCAGGTATTACCTGACCAGACAATTGATCAAGGTCCTAACTCCTAAGCGCCTAAAATCAGACGTGTGGAAGCGCTACGTGACCTAGACAAGTTTGCCGTACCTCGTTACAAACAGGCCGAATATTCGAATGTTCATCGTTCTCCCAAGTCCCAACTAGCAAAAACAGGAGGAGCATCGTCTGCAGTGCAATGAGCAAGTGAGCAACACTAGCATGGATTCATGCGTGCCGACAACGCCAGAGTTTGTAAACCGAATACAAAATGATGCTGCTACACGGTGCATCTCGAAACAAAAAGAAAAAGACACGGAAAGAAAGTTACTTTTATGAATTTCCACTCCCCGGTAGCCGGTAGGCTCACAGCATGAACAACGTGACGATGCAGACGCTGATGTGTGATCACTGATCAGAAAACAGAAATGACCAAAAGCTAGGCTCCTCTGTTACACGGCAACTGGCTCGGTCCCGGGCTCCCTGCGAGATCCCAAGTGAGATAAGGTGGAGAGGCGCACCCACAACCAGAAGCAGGGCAGGGCAGGGCAGCGCAATGGCGCGACGGCGACACGACGGAGAGGCACCGGTACGTTCCGCGGCGGCGTTGCAGCCACACGCCCCGCGCAGAGCCACGGAGGAAGCCCCCCGAAAGGCAGAACGACGACGAAGGCACGGGAACGTTTCGCGGCAGTAACATACTGTACATCTCGCTTTCTTCTTTGGTCGCGCACTCGCCCTCGCCCATGGTAGTGCATGTTCCACTTCCGCGGCAGCAAGCAGCCAAGCACGTTCCACGCGGGCTGGAAAGAAAAGATCCGGCCGGGGCCAGCTGCCGCCGAGGAGGCTCCAGGAGGGTAGGCGAAAGGGACATGGAGATCTCTGTTAAAGGATAATGTCTTTGACTAGTGACCAGATACATTGTATCTAGATGATAGTTCTTATCCCTAGTTTATAGGATACTCTTGTTGTAACAAACTTCTTGTTGTATGCCACCGTAGGGGGGCTGTTTCCCTACCTATATAACATGGAACCGAGTAGCCAGGAGAGGCTAACTCGTTAACCTAAATTTCACATGGTATCTAGAGCCTATCTCCTCACGGAATTCTTTCATGGCTTCCTCCACCGCCGCCGCTCTTCTCACCCTTGGCTTTCTGCCGGTCAGCGAGAAACTCACCCGCGGCAACTTCGTTCTCTGGCGCGCCCAAGTACTCTCTGTCCTTCGCGGCGCCGAGGCCTCTGAGTTCCTTGAACCCACAGCCCAACCACCTGCCAAATACCTACCCAAGAAAAACGCCGATGATGCCAATGAGGCGCTCGTCATCGACAAGGAGTACACCGCTTGGGTTGCTAAGGATCAACAGGTCCTGAGCTACCTTCTTGTCTCCCTCTCCCGAGAGGTTTTGCAGCAAGTGTCTTCTGCGACCACCGCCGCCGCTGCCTGGGCTAAGATTGAGGAGTTCTTCGCCTCCCAATCCCAGGCTAGATTGATCAGCACTCGGATGGCCTTGGCTACGGCTTCCAAAGGTACATCTACCATTGCTGAGTATTATACGAAGATGAAGTCTCTCGCTGATGAGATGGCTTCTGCTGGCCGTCGTCTTCATGATGATGAGATGGTCTCCTACGTTCTGACCGGCCTTGATGACACCTATGACTCTGTCGTCACGTCGGTCGCCAATCGGATTACTCCGATCTCTCCTGGCGAGCTGTATGCTCAGCTCATTGCGCATGAGCAGCGCCTTGAGGCGCGCACTGGAGGCTCTCAGCACTCCGTGAATCTGGCGTCCCGTGGTGGTAGGGGTGGCAACCCTTCCAACCGCGGCGGCCGCGGTGGCTTTGCCCGTGGCGGTGCCAAGCAGAAGGGTGGACGCACCACCAACTCCAACAACTCCGCTACCCGTGGCAGCAACTTCCAGGCCGGTCTCTTCTGCCAAGTTTGTGGCAAGGAGGGGCACCCCGCCTTTCGTTGCTACAAGCGCTATGATGAAAGATTTCAAGGTGGCGCTCCTCAGCAGAGGTCAGCCTCCAATGTCACCTCGACATATGGAGTAGATACCAACTGGTATATGGACTCCGGCGCCACCGATCACATCACCAGTGATCTTGACAAGCTCTCCTTCCGCGACAAATACCGTGGTAGCGAGTATGTTCATGCTACAAATGGGTCAGGTATGGGGATCTCTCATGTTGGTCATGGTTTTGTGCATTCCCCTTCGCATAAGATTCAATTGCGCAATATTTGCATGTTCCTGATGCTAACAAAAGTTTAGTATCTGTCAATCGTTTGTCCCGAGATAATAATGCCTTTGTTGAATTTCATCCTGATAAGTTTTTCATAAAGGAACTGGCGACGAAGAAAACTCTCCTCACAGGCAAGTCTGAAGGGGGTCTCTATCCTATCAAGTCCTCGTTGAGTAGGTCATCTTCCACATCGAATAAACAAGCCCTTGGAGCAGCCAAGCCTTCTTCGTCTACATGGCATAGTCGGCTAGGACATGCTTCTGCTTCTGTCATTCGTCAAATTTTTAGTCGTCATAAACTTCCTTTTATTTCTGATGAGAATAATAATCATGTATGTGATGCTTGCCAACAAGGCAAGAGTCACCAGCTACCTTTCCCTAAGTCGTCCAGTATGTCGGATGGTGTTTTAGATCTTATTTTCTCTGATGTTTGGGGTCCTGCTCCCACATCTGTTGGTCGTTTCAGCTATTATGTGAGTTTTATTGATGATCACTCAAAGTTTACTTGGCTTTATCTGATCCGTCACAAATCTGAAGTGTTCCAATGTTTTCGTAATTTTCAAAATCTAGTTGAGCGTCAATTTGATCGAAAGATTAAAGCCGTGCAAACCGATTGGGGTGGAGAGTATCAATCTCTAAATTCCTTTTTTAAGTGCATTGGCATCCACCATTATGTGTCGTGTCCACACACTCATCAGCAAAATGGCGCTGCAGAGCGTAAGCATCGCCATATAGTCGAGATGGGAATTACTCTCCTTGCCCATGCCTCAATGCCGCTTAAGTATTGGGACGAAGCGTTCCTAACAGCAGTTTTTTTGATAAATCGGCTGCCTTCCAAAGTGATTAACAATGACACGCCTCTTCATCGCCTTCATGGTCATGATCCTGATTATACCTTTCTTCGCACATTTGGTTGCGCCGTCTGGCCCAATCTCCGCGCCTATAACACACGCAAACTTCAGTTTCGTTCTAAACGGTGTGTGTTTATTGGATATAGCAATGCTCATAAGGGGTTCAAGTGCCTTGATCCTAGTGAAGGCCGAGTTTATATTTCTCGTGATGTCATCTTTGACGAAACTGTGTTTCCCTTTGCTCAACTCCACCCTAATGCTGGCGTTCGTCTTTGTGCCGAGCTCAAACTCCTTCCTGACGTTCTTTTATATCCATCTATGACGTTTGGGGATGCCATTATTCATGATCAACATTTGAGCTCCTCTAATCAAACTAACCCTGGGCCAAGCTTGTCTGTCTCCCTGCAGGAATCTGGTGAAAATCCGGTTGAAAATGATGTTGATTCGAGTCCAATCAGCGCTGGTCTTCTTCATCCTAGCGTATGTCGCGGTCCAGGAAGCAGCACGGCAACCCAGGTTGATTCGCCTGCTGATTCTGGTGACCGATCTGTTCCGGGATCCACGCCTGGTAACGGTTTCGTCGCGCCAACGGCCGCTGCCGATTCTTCGGGATTGTCTGCGCCAGCACCAACGTCTCCGCGCGTGTCATCTGCCCCGGCTACACGTGTGGCCACTGCACCGGATCCGATCGGGATCTCTCCTGCGACCGATCTCCTGGCTGGATCTACTGCGGCACCAAGCGGATCCGGTGTGGCTTCGGGCTCTACGTCTTCAGCTGTGCCTATCTCTGCAATGACTCCGCCAACTCGTCCAGCAACTCGCTCACAGCATGGCATTGTGCGACCTAAACAGTATACTGATGGGACGGTTCGCTGGGCTCTGGCGGTCACTTCTTCACCTGAAGAGCCGACCACTCTTCGTGATGCTTTCCAAGATCCAAATTGGGTTTCAGCGATGAACACTGAACATCAAGCATTGCTTCGCAACAGGACCTGGCATCTTGTTCCCCCACCCAAAGGCAAGAACATTATTGGTTGCAAATGGGTTTACAAAGTTAAGCGTAAAGCTGATGGATCTATTGATCGCTATAAAGCTCGGTTGGTTGCCAAAGGTTTTAAACAACGTTATGGGATTGACTATGAAGAAACCTTCAGTCCTGTAGTCAAGGCTGCCACTATTCGTCTGATACTCTCGGTGGCTGTGACTAAGGGGTGGTCATTGCGCCAGTTAGATGTTCAAAATGCTTTCCTACATGGTATATTGGAGGAAGAGGTGTACATGCAACAACCTCCTGGGTATGTTGACAGTAATCATCCGCAATATGTTTGTAAATTGGACAAAGCTCTTTATGGTCTCAAACAGGCTCCTCGAGCATGGTATGCACGTTTGTGTGCCAAGTTACAGTCCTTGGGATTCACACCATCTAAAGCAGATACGTCCTTGTTCTTCTACAATAATGGGAGACACACGTTGTTTGTATTGGTATATGTAGATGACATAATTGTTGCAAGCTCTTCTCATGAAGCGACAAAAGTGTTGCTCAATGATTTGCAAAAAGAGTTTGCTCTAAAGGATCTTGGAGATCTACATTACTTCTTGGGAATTGAAGTCAAGAAAATTCGAGATGGTTTACTTCTATCCCAGCAACGTTATGCAGCTGATATTCTTGCTCGGTCGGGTATGAGCAAGTGCAAAGCAATTGACACTCCCCTGTGTAGTACCGAGAAATTAAGTGCCTTTGAAGGGAATCCGTTGGGACCAGTTGACTCAACGAAATACAGGAGTATGGTTGGAGCTTTACAATATTTGACTTTGACTCGACCAGATCTTTGTTTTGCAGTGAATAAGGTGTGTCAATATCTACATGCACCTACAACTGTTCATTGGAGTGCAGTTAAGAGAATACTCCGGTATGTTCAGGGTACACTAGCCCTTGGGTTACGGATTGGGAAGTCCGATAACATGATGGTAAGCGCATTTTCTGACGCCGATTGGGCTGGATGTGTTGATGACAGAAGATCTACCGGTGGGTTTGCTGTGTTCTTTGGGAATAATCTCATATCTTGGAGTGCTAGGAAGCAACCAACTGTGTCACGGTCTAGTACTGAAGCTGAGTATAAATCCCTTGCAAACGCCACAGCCGAGATTATTTGGGTGCAGAAGCTTCTACGGGAACTTGGTATTCCTCATCTTGTCACAGCTCGGCTATGGTGTGATAATTTGGGTGCAAAGTATCTCTCCACTAATCCAGTGTTTCATGCGCGGACCAAACACATTGAGATTGATTTTCATTTTGTTCGAGAGAGAGTTGCTCGAAGGTTATTGGAAATTCGGTTCATCAGTACCAATGATCAGCTAGCTGACGGTTTTACTAAAGCTCTTCCTCGTGTTAAGCTACGAGATTTTAGGAACAATCTCAACCTTGTATGTGGCTGAGATTGAGGAGGGGTGTTAAAGGATAATGTCTTTGACTAGTGACCAGATACATTGTATCTAGATGATAGTTCTTATCCCTAGTTTATAGGATACTCTTGTTGTAACAAACTTCTTGTTGTATGCCACCGTAGGGGGGCTGTTTCCCTACCTATATAACATGGAACCGAGTAGCCAGGAGAGGCTAACTCGTTAACCTAAATTTCACAATCTCCTCGTCCCGCCGTGTCAGCATCGGAGGGATCCCCTGGGCTGGGAGGACGCGACGTGCCCTGAACAACTCCGGCCACCACGACTGGTCGGATGGATCGGACGGCGCCTCCGCTCCGCCCCTGCTTTTTGCCCTCCTTTGCTGATTAGATTAGGCGACGGAAGGAAAGTACGGACGCCACATTACGGTCAAGCTTTTTCGGTTGCTAACTAATAATGGCGGCAAAGGGAAGGTTCCGGGGAGATAGAATCTCCAAAGATTCCTCCTCTCCTCTCTTTGGCGCGCGCGTGGCTCTCACTCTCAGAGTGATCCGGCGCGGTGGCGCATTGCTGGTCCCGGGGCCCCGGCCGCTCTTCTCCTCCGCCGTCGCTGTCGCCCGGGGAGCGGGGATTAACAACAGCAGAAATATCATGTCCGCCTCCGGTCCAGTCTGGAAAGAGCGGCGGCCGACGGCCGTGGAGCTGGAGCGTAGCCAGTGGCCGTGCGCTGGAGCGCGGGAATGTTCCTTCGCACGCGGCTGTTGGTTGCCTGTTGCCCTGGTTTCCGTGCGTGTACACGTCCAACATGTGCGAGTGCGACCTAGAGTACGCTGCATTCCTGTAGGTGTAGGTAGGACTGCGACCGTGAGGTCCTGCTTATTGGCGGGCTCAAGTTGATGATGGGTCAAGCAATCGCTCAAAAGACGTGCATATATTCCGCAGGAGGTGGACGAGATCAATGGAGCGGATGCTGAGATCGGGAATTCCCTGCGATCGATCGCGTTCAGTTCGCACTTGGCGGTTGCTGTTGGGACTGGAGTTCTGAACTCCGGCTGCCTCAAGTCAAGGACTGCAACTGCAATAAAATAATAGACTAGATGGATACCCTACATTTTTTATGAAAGGCGGATGCCCTACATTATCGGCAATCACGCGATGGACTTGATCACTTCCCACACACAAAAACAAAGAAAAAATAGATATACTTGAATTGTTTTTTTTTTGAAATGGATCAGTGGATTCCAGGAATGAACAGCACCTGTATTAGCGCCAGCGGAAGCCAAGAGCGGGAGCAGCTACTACCAGCTAGTACTACTGAGTCACTGATGAGTGGGCCAGGCGACCAGCTGAGCTCCTTAGGCCCGGTTTAGTTCCCAAAAAATTTTGTCTCCACCAATCACATTGAATCTTTGACACATGCATGGACTACTAAACGTAGACGAAAAAAACTAATTGCACAGTTCTCGAAGAAATCGCGAGACGAATCTTTTAAGCCTAATTAGTCCATGAAAAGCCTTAAGTGCTATAGTAACCAACATGTGTTAATGACGGATTAATTAGTATCATTAGATTCGTCTCACAGTTTCCTGACGAGTTCTGTAATTTGTTTTTTTATTAATATCCGAAAACCTCTCCTGACATCCTTCCGACATATTCGACGTGACACCCAAAAATTTTCTTTTCGCGAACTAAACACAGCCTTAGTACGGAAAAAGCATCAAGATGTTGCCACTCCTGCCTGGTATGGTAGGGCAGCCTATGTAGTTCAGTGCTTGCTCTTGATGTGAAACCTTAAACCAGGGCCAGAGAATGTGCGCTCACATGGCGAACAAAAGCACAAATTAGCAAAAGCATTATGACCGCCGCGAAATAAAGGTCAAAAAGGGATGGATTGCCCTGCATTATTTTGGCCGGGAAAGCGAGAGCCGAGCTAGCTAGCTAGCCCAGGTGGGACTGGGACAGACAGCATCGGATATATGAATTTATGCGTGCGTGCGTGTGTGTGTAACAATCAACTGGGAATAATCCGGAGCTGGAATTAATCGGGGACGGGGAGGGATCGATTAACCGCTTGTGTCTGCGTTGTCCCCTTCTTATCCCATCAGTACAGGATGCGTTGCTTGCAGCTTGCTGTTTGCTTTTGACGGATGGTGTTTATACGTTATTCCGGCACTGTTTTTCTACTGTGAGATTCGATGCGATGAGGGTTAGTTGGAGGGCCTGCATTATTAATTGGATGCGCTAGTAGCAGGCCCCGTTCGGTTATACTGATAAGCCGGTTGAAAAACACTGTTGACTGATTTGTTGTGAGAGAAAAACACTATTCTGACTGAAAAAACAAGCTGAAAAGTACGGATTATAAGTCGGATGAACAGAGTCGTAGATAGATGCTGCAATGTGCTGAAAGAGAACGGCTTCAGAGTACGACGTAATTTCCCTTTTATACCTTGGAGAGGCGTACACGATTTTTAAGGAGATGATGGTTCACCCTCCTTTTTATTTCTAGACTCAGAAACAAAAATTGCAAAGATCGTGGTGCCATTATACTTTATTTATCCAATCACAATTATAAGTTGGGTGCATAAATTGAAATATGTATATATTATGAAAAAGTTATTCGTAACGAATCAAATAATGTAAAATTGTGTTGCCAATATACACAAAACTTTTAGGACGAATCTATTTTTAACCTCTAACTTACACGGAAGTTTGTTTTTCATCTCCCCACGAAACTAGGTACAACTATAAGACGCCCTCCAACCGTGAAAACAGGACGAATTTTGTGTATCAAAAACACTACAAAGTGCAAACCCTTGAACTTGAATGAGCTACGGCTGAATACTAAAAAAACCAACAAGAGATACTCCATTCCACCCGGTTCCATGGCCCAATCAGCCCATTTAATCTTTGTTCTGATCTAGGCCATGGGCTTGGTCCATCGCACAAGCAAACATAATAGGAAAAAGTCTACATTACCTCTCTCAATTTTTGCGAAAGTCTATGTTTTCCCTGAACTCTAAAACCGGGTAAACCACCTTTTATACCTTGGTGAGGCATACACGATTTTTAAGGAGATGATGGTTTACCCTCCTTTTTATTTCTAGATTCAGAAACAATAATTGCAAAGATCGTGGTGCCTTTATACTTTATTTATCCAATCACAATTATAAGTTGGGTGCATAAATTGAAATATGTATATATTATAAAAAGAGAAATTTTATGATGCTTGGAAAAACTAGAGCCATCCATTTGCTTAGATCTAATGGTTATAAAATAAGAAGAACCAATTTGAAGGAACTTAAGCTGTGGGCTAGAACTATAATACGTGGGCCAAGAACTAGTTCTAAATTTAATCTAAAAGGTAGAGTAGTACTTTCATAATCTCGTCAGTGTGCGGCTGTGCGCTATCTTTCTCTGTTATTTATCGTATCCTGCAGCTCTCTTCGTCTCCTTTTTGCAGACGGTGCGGCGGCCCCGTGCTAGCGCAGCTCACCGGACACGGGCTCTGGTGCGGAGGTTCCCTGGAGCACACGGGCCCCGCATAACCCTCCTCCTAGCGCGGGCGGCGCGGCGGATCCCTGACGGGCACACTCGCGGTGCGCGCAGGGGCAGATAATCCTTGATGATTCAGCTCCAGCCTACCAGGCTTCGCTTGCTGCCGAGACAGCCGAGTCATCACCATGTTTACATCATGGCTCATTTGATCAACAATTTGCCTTGGCGATTTTGCAGTTCCTTCCAAAGTTGAAAGTGTCGAGGAGCCTTCGTTGCTCGAAAGTGCCCATGGATGCACTGCAATGCTTGCTGAGCTCGATGGAATATCTTGACGTTCTGAATATTTCGCACTGCCTGCTGTTGGTCGTTGCGGCAAATGGGCTGAAGCGAGACTGCGAGAGGTTGACGTCTTGCCGGGTGGCCTCTGTGAATGAAGGCTTGCGAGAGGTTGATCTACAAGATTATGGGCGTGGGGGCTCACTGGCGGCCGACGCGTGGCCCCAGTGGTGGGCGCCGGGGCTCACCGGCGTGCAGCCCCGGGCAGTGAGCGGCGGCGACGCAAGCAGCAGCGAGCTCCTCGGAACTTCCTGTTCATGGGTAAAAGAAGAGAAAAAAATACTAAACCACCCTTAAGAATAATTAATTATCTACGAGAGGAACTAGTGGTTCCTCTCAAGCACAGTAACAAAGCTCATTATAAAAATTGTGTTGTCAATATATACAAAACTTTAGGACGAATCTATTTTTAACCTCTAACTCACACAGAAGTTTGTTTTTCATCTCCCCACCAAACTGGGTACAACTATAAGACGCCCTCCAACCGTGAAAACAGGACGAATTTTGTGTATCAAACCGCTACGAAGTACAAACCCTTGGAACTTGAATGAGCTACGGCTGAATACTAAAAAAACAACCAGAGATACTCCATTCCTCCCGGTTCCATGGCCCAATCAGCCCGTTTAATCTTTTGTTCTGATCTAGGCCATGGGCTTGGTCCATGCACAAGCAAACATAATAGGAAAAAGTCTACATTACCTCTCTCAATTTTTACGAAAGTCTACTTTTCCTTCATGAACTCTAAAACCGGGTAAACCACCTCCTGAACTTTTAAAACCATTCGTTTTACCTCATTGACCGATTATAAGGGGTTTTCAAATGCAATTTTGTCTTTTTCTTTTTTTATCTATTTTGGCTAAATCTTTGAAAAATTATAGTAAATCATAGAAAAAATTATAGAATGGAAAATCCAATTTTATTGGACTCCACATGAGTAGATCTACACAGTAAACATATAATGTGGTATGCTTTAATACAATTTTTTTTGTTGTAACTTTAGATGTATAGTTTTCTGTAATTAATTCATAGCTGTAGTTTCTATGATTCAATTATGGTGAAATTTTTATGATACTAGCAAATATGCACGTGCGACACGCACGTGTTTCTAAAAAATATTTAAATGCAATGGAGATGTTAATTAAATTGTCGATATACAATAAAGGTAGATGGCAAGTGCTTAATCGGTTTGATCTGGTCGAGTAGAACAGGATTGAAATTGTTTATTTCATTAGGATGCCTCAGCTACATATATCGTTGCACTTTGACTCGACACATTTTTAACGGTTTGTGTTTCCTCTATCTTATCTTATTTTCATAGTTCTGTCAATCCATCCTCGTATGGGTGGAGAACCCCTATCCTTATAGGTGGAGAACCCATCATAGTCTCAGTTGTGTTACCGAAGGTTTTAGGAGAGGTTTTAGAGTTCAATCATATATTGAAAAAACACCAAAATCTCTATTAAATAATGAATTATGCATTGTGACAATTTTGCGATGAAAAATATAAGCGATAAGCATAAATGGTTAAAAGGAACTAACATGTTTCATTTAAATTTTGCTCTGCGCGTCTAAATCGCATCGAAGTCATCAATAAGTTCTTCGGTTGTGAACTCCATTGCAATCTTCTTTTCAATGTAAACTATTAAGCAATCTCTTAGGAACCCATCTTCCATCTTATTCCATAGCCTGGTTTTAACAAGTTTCATTGCAGAGACTCAGGGTCCTCTTGCTCTTGATCAGTAGCAGTGTCTACCTTGTAAAAAGAGTCAATTGTCGTCCTTCTAAGTTTCATGATGATTACCCTTCAATATAAAAAATAATAGTTTAATTAGCCAATTAGGCATTAGCTCTAAACTGATGGACATAGAAAATTAGAATAGAACAAGAACATACATGGCTACCTGCTGCCGTGCTGCGTGCTGCCTGGCCTGGTTGTTCACGTGTTGCAGACTGAATCGAAGACGGAGAGCCTGGAGCCTTGGACGGCTGGACCTGGAAGGCTGGAAGCCGGACGGAGGTGCGGACTGCAGCCTGCAGGTGCCTTTAAGGCCGGGCGGCGGCCGGCCAGCGGGGCGAGTGTGGCGGCGACGGTGGCACTGCAGTCTGTGGCAGGATCGTGAATCGCGAATCGCGATTGGCGTGGATTGCCCTAGATGGCTCAGCCCTCGCTCCTGAAACGATCAAACTCAGTTCAATATACATACATACATGGTACGTAGATGGGCTTGGACGCTTGGGCTATAGAAATATTAGTTTTTTCCACCAAACATTGGGTGGGGCGGGTGGCGGGTACGTCGATGGGTGACAAAACACCACGCAACGGCGGCAGAAACAGTATAAACACGCGTAAACATCAAAGAGTTTTTCGGCTGGGCCCGTTCGTCAGATTAAGGCGGATGATTTAGATGTGTTGGATCTGATTTTAAAGTAGATCCAAGGGATAAGAATTAAAACGGGTAGAAAACATCAGGGTGAGAGGCTATTTTCAATACCTTCGCTCTATCTATGAAAAAAAATCATATATCATATGTTCACTAAAAGGATAAAAATGTTAGCTTAGGCCTTATAATAAGCAAAGAAACTAATAATAATGATCAAATCATATTAATTTATTAACATTGTAATATATCAAATCCTGGTATAATGAATGGTTAAAATTCACATAAAAATTGCAAGCTGTGTATTACCCTTGATTATAATCGTTTTTTCTTTCTGAATGCAAACTATTGAGTCAACAAAACATATCTCTTATACATAGCCTTACACGTTCAACACAGTTCAAATTATCATTACTTTGAACCGCTGTCATATCTACGATATTCTCCCTGTAGCTTGATGAACAACAACTCACACAACATCACCTTGATGACCGAACACATTACATCAATGTCGCCGTTGGACATATATACGAGGGGTTTTGCTATGGTACACTAAAATAATTGTGGACCGTCGATCTATGTGTGGATATAATAAACATATTACCTCAACAAGAGAAATATTTTTTTAATTTTGAGAAATAGAAAATTAAGCAAAATTTTAGATAAAATGTTTATCAAATAGATTTAACATCCATGCAAGCAAACACGTAACCGCATGACTTTGTATGGATAGTTCCTGACATGACTTGTAACATTTTTTTAATCAAAATTAGTTTATGAGGAATCGTAACTTGCCTCAATGTTAATTGTATCAAGACATTTAGTTGTATTTTTTGTACAACGTGACAAATGTAGATGTGTATTTTAATTATTTACTAGGAAATATGCCCGTGCATTGCAACGGGAGAAAAAATAATCAATTTAGTTACTCTGCTGTCATACATGTCCAGGCGCTAGGCTTGCCATTTTATTTAATCTGCTGTCATACATGTCCTCACAAATTGCATGGCTGTTAGTTGCCTCATGGACAAGGAGATAATATAATATACATCTAGTTATTGAATACCAGGTTACTTTTCACACCGCAAACTTTTACTTTAAACAAATAATCAATTTTCTGATACTTAAAAGTAGAATCAAGAATTTTTAGCTGGTTTGGATATATATTTTTTAGTCCACTGAATGCAGCTTATAAAATATGCGACGTCACTGCAGCTTTCCCACTTGGCGGATCATGAATGCTCCATGATGTTCTTACTGCTTGTTGGACCATGAATCCTCACCATCTCATCTCCATCTGCAGAAACAACCTTTCTGTTCATTACCACGCTCCGATCAGGCATCACCAAACTTAAGAAAAGTCTAATAGTGCTTAAAATGATAAAATTGAAAAAGAAAACAGGAAACATAATGCCCCACTATCTGAAATAGTTCACTGAAGGAGAGGCCATCATTACTTTAAGTGCTAAATTACACCATGGAACTGAGGTCTTCACTGAGAAGATGAGGAAAATAATCAAATTGTTGAATCTCTGTTTCCCATATCATTGGACAATGAGGTCTTAAAAACTCAATGCTAGTCATGATAGTCAGTCGGCAGTCACATTTGGCGCCCCTATGTATTTCACTGAAATTCATAGCCTGATAAAGAACATAACACTAAGCCTGTCGCCAGCTTTCATCTTTATCAGTTCAAGCAGAAGTTGATATGTTAATATGCACTAATGATCCATATCTAATATAACAAAAGAAAATACTCGACATAGTTGTAACTATGTCAATTGTATAGTTTCACTTGCTCTGATAAGCTAATATGAACCCTCAAATTTTGCTATCCATATTTTTGAAAACTGCTAACCATATTTTTCAAGTTTGGTCTTATGTGGATGCTAATTCCCTCATGGGGAAATCAACATCACCAGTACGATGTGGAAGGTTGGGAACTCCAAGTACACACATGAATAAAAAATGCAAGGGACAGCAAATCAGTCCTTAAAAAGTAGTGTGAAAGCTAGTAAGCATTTTTTTTGTGTAGTGAATTTCAACTCCTTGTGATTGTCTTTTGTCAAGACATAATCATTTCTTTCCGGTCTGACCATGAATTGGTTTTTTCCCCTTATAATTGAGTTTGATTCTGTCTGCAACTTCATATCTGTAGATGTAAAATCTTGCAAAGTTAAGCACCTATCTAAAAGAAGAAAGAAGGTAACTGCCTCCTCAATGCAATGCAGTGATACTAATCTCTTGGCTATTCAGATATGTAATAAATAGCATATGATTGAAGCAATAAAAAAATACCTGATGGTTGTTTCTTGAATCTAAGATATGTGAGTTTATCATCACACCTGCTGTGTAGACAAGTGCAGTAGTAATGTAGCATGAACATCCTTTATCATCAAATACCTGGAGAAATTTACACTGCACGAAATTAAGAAACTTAGCATATCATCAAATCATTGAGCTAAACATCAGCTTTATTGTTGCGCAAATCATCAGCTATCTTGGACCCGAAATCATGCTAAATTATCTCTTCAAACCTACAACTAACATTTAAAGAATGTTGTAAATTGAAGTTTAAAACATCAGCTAATTGCCGGACTACAACAAGAAGGAAAATCAATTCATAATTGGGACTTACCCTTTCTTTTTTGGCCCTTCCGTGCCGCTGCTGCAGCAGAATGATGTCCATCCTAGGCGTGGTGCTCTGCTAACTGGCTGTGCGTAGTGGAACGATCAGGATTCAGGGATTGCGACATGGTCTCCTGGACAATGGAACTTGGAAGCACGAGTGCATGTGCACCATGGTCGACGGAAGCTGGACAGACTGACGGGAAACTGAATCCCCGAGCGTGCCCGTGCGTTGCTACGGGTGATTAATATATTTTAAAATTCATATTTTTTCCGTTTCTCCTTCATTGTTTCCGATTGAGAATTTGAATTGGATCTTTAATTGGAAACTAATTTTTTTGATTCGTGTAGATGAGTATTCATAAAGGAATTAGTGTCCTATTAGGACACTTTCCTAGTGTTATCCTATTTTTTATTGTTTAATATTTCAATATCCTTTGTTTAATAGAACATGCCTCGGAGTTGTATTAACGCTAGGGAGTTGGTCTCGTCTGCAATTCAAGTTTATATCCTTGAAATCCTTGGCGGATCCTAAGATCAGTCTCAGTGGAAGTTTCATAGAGTTTTATGAGCATTAAATATGCTGACATGACATTGTATTTATGAAGAGAGATATTATAAGAGTTTTATGGGAGTAAAGAAAATTTCATGAGGATAAAACTCTTCTGCACCGTTTCTAAAATATAGAAGCGTTGGAAACTGGGACATGAAACTCACACTGAGACTGGCCTATAAAATGATAGCCCTGCTGTTTTCCCTGCGGCCAGAAGGAGTAAGTTTTCTTCATCTTCAATGTGGCGCGGGGATGATGTGTATGCCAAGATCGCCAGGGTGCCCGTCCACAACCCGGCCTCGCCGTCCTTCTACTGCCATGGCGTGGAGCCGCTGGACCCTGCTCGGATGGTGGAGCACCTCAAGCAGGGGCTTGGGAAGCACGGCCAGATCAGGCATGTCCAGGAGATCCCCGGCCACGAGGCGTCCTTCTGCCAGCTAATGCCCCACCTCTCGCAAGCCACCAGGGACGCGCTCAGGCCATCGAAGTGACGAGGCTGTACAACCATCAGGCCCAGGCCTAGGCCATCAACTCCGCTGCCTCTGCCGCCAGCAAGAACAAGCACGTGGTGGTGTCCACATCCACGTCCGGCGGAAGTCCCTGTGCTACAACGTGATTGTGTTGGAGTCCATCTCGCGTTCAGCCGCAGCGTCGTGCGCGCTCTACATCTTCCCGACCAAGGCGCTGGTGCAGAACCAGCTTAAGTCTTAAGACGCTGCTGGGGATGATGAAGGGCGCCGACGATCTCGGCGACGTCGCCAGCATCTACGATGGAGACACGAGGCTGCTCCTCTCGATCCTGCTGTGCTACGTGTAGTTCCGGCGGATCTTGTTCAACCTCGAGTACGTCATCATTGACGAAGGCGCACAACTACAGGGGCGTCTTCGGCTGGACGGTTGCCACCCGACCTTTATATCCTGCATGGCGACATTGACGACCCCGAAAGCACGTGACGGAGCTGGTCTCCTATTTATTCTTTGTTTTATTATTACACTTATTATCGGAAACGAAGAACAATGGGAGTCTGTGGTTGGTAAAATTTTAACAAAAAAACGAAAAAAGGACACATAAAACAATAGACACGTATTTATTACCTAATAAATTCTATTCAAAGTAAGTTTGCAACAGGCGAATTCTATACAAAGTAAGCTTGCAACATGCGTTTGGTATATGGATTCCGAATAAACGTGTATCTATTACCTAATAATAGCACATATGAGTACTTATGCAATATGTTTTGGAATTGGACTCCGTATCGCGCTACACAAGAGAGTTATTCTAACTCGTATGAGTACAGGTTGTATATATATATAAAAGTTCGTATGGAAAAAAATTCTTCATTGTCCGGTAGTTAGAGGGAGACGGACTAAAAAGAATGGATGGACGAAAAAAAGAGCCTAAAATTTTGTCTCTTTATTATTAGGTATAGATATATATTGGAACTTGAACACGTTGACAATGGGAACATAACATGTTGGTATTTAAATTTTTTGTATTTATTTTCAGTATCCCAATATGATTGTACCTGTACGTGCCAGGTCTGGCATGGTTCTAGGCACGGCACCGCTTGCCTTACGCGCCGTGCATTAAGGACACCTATGGCATTCGTGACGGACGAGGACTCGTGAGCCAATCTAAATCTTTTCTTTACGTATCACGCTAGGAGTCTTACATCTTACACATATAAGATCTCAGATGACGGATGGCTCAAATAACACGACGTCTAGATCCAACGGTTACTATAGAGGGAAAGCGTCCCTCAAAAAACTTGCTCTTTTATAGTAGGATGATAATTATTGTGTGCTTGAATTGTAGTAAAATTTTCATACTCATTGGATGCTGTAATCAATACATGCAATATATGACCCGGGCCCATCTCCTCTTTCTGAAAGGCCCCTGGGCCATCTCCTATTAGCGACACCACCAAACGTCCAAACGGGATAATCCTGTTTCGATGACGAAGACTAGGTGAGAGACGTCACGGCCCGGCCCGTAGGTGGATATACGTATACCACCATCGCCGGAAAACTCCTCAATATCACAATATGGTCATGGTTTCAAGCATCACATCCTATATAGTGCCCGTAGGTGGAAATAGATGTACCACCATCGCCCAAAAACTCCTCAATATGGTCATGGTTTCAAGTACCACATCCTATAGCTGACGTCGAGAGGTGGTGTGTCGCATGCGTGTGATGCCAATTTGCCAAACTCCCACGCCCTTTTGCAAATTGCAATGAGATACCACCGTCACTGCCTATTATCTATCATCGCCACGTTTTACAGTCGACAAGTGTATCTGCAAGTTTCTGAGGTCGTGGATATGTATGCATTGGCTACCGGATCATCTTGCACAAGGATAAGAAAGTCCGGCCTCGAAGGCATTGCACGGCACACATTATTGTTGCGATTTGCAAAAAGATACTACAGTTTGCCAAAATTCACTTGGCAAATATTGTGATTTAACAACTTGCTAAAATATATGGTAAGTGAAAAAATAGACTCTCTCCAAGAGTTTGCCATTTGGACTTGGTAAAATAAGAAGAGACCCGCTAAGCGAACAAAGAGCCCCGCTAAGAAACGAAGAGCCCCGCTAAGTGAACGAAGAGTCCCGCTAAGAAACGAAGAGCCCCGCACGCGAAGCCGGATGTGCGCTCGCGCTTAGCGCGCAAATATGCGCGTGGAGGGGGAGATTTGCCAAGTTGCTAAACCCTCTGTTCGGCTGAGCTTATCAGCACGGCTTATCAGCCATGGAACAGTGTTTTTCTCTCACAGCAAATCAGCCATAGCCGGCTTATAAGCCAAAAAACAGCCTGCCGAACAGGGCCAAAATTTGCTAAGTTGGATGTCAAACTGTTGGAGCACAATTTTTCCTATTTTGCTAAAAATAGATGGATGCCAAGTCGATTTGGCACTCTTGAACATACTCTTATACTATCTGCCCCAAACAGCGCTGAGCCGCTGACGGATAAAGTAGCCCAACGCTTGCAGCAGAGATGGATTTTCCCTTGGATATACTACATGGCGCCGCACCGGGCAAACGAACGCTACGTCCTCTGTTTCTTCCAATCCTAAAGCGGCTTGGCCACGAGCCGGAGGGGCCCCCGCCTGGGCGTGGCCAGCCCGGGCGCGTCCGACATGTCGAGGTCCCCCGGCGCCGCGCCGCCCGGCAGCGCCCAGTCGAACAGGCGCACCAGGCTAGCCAGGGCGAGCTCCACGGTGGCCAGCCCGAACTGCATCCCGGGGCAGACCCGGCGCCCGGCCCCGAACGGGACGAACTGGAAGTGCGCGCCCCGGAAGTCCACCGCCTCGCTGTCGCCGCTACCCAAGAACCTCTCGGGGCGGAACTCGTCGGGCGCGCTCCACGACGACGGGTCGCGGCCGACGGCCCAGGCGTTGACGAACACGCGGGTGCCCCGGGCCACGTGGAAGCCCAGCACGGTCGTGTCGCGCATGCACTCGCGGGGCAGCAGCAGCGGCACGGGCGGGTGGAGACGGAGGGTCTCCTTCACCACGGCCCTCAGGTAGGGCGGCGTCGTCGTCGCGCCAAGCGCGTCGCGTCCAGCGGCCACGGTGCTGATGCCGGCCGCCGATGCGCGGACTTCACTCTTGAGCCGCTCCATGGCCGCGGGGTTCCTGATCAGCTCCGACATGGCCCACTCCAGCGTGATGAAGGACGTCTCGGTCCCGGCCGCGAACATGTCCGCCAGCAGCGACTTGATGGCGTCCCTGGTGAGCTCGAACCCGTCGTCCTGCTTCTCCTCCGCCTGCAGCGCCAGCAGCACGTCCACGAAATCCTCCTCCTCGCCGTCGCAGTCGCCGTCACCACGGCGGCGCCGCGCCTCGTGCTCCTGGACAACTTTCTCCAGCACATCGTCCCACCGCTTGAAGTTCCTCCACGCCCTCGCGCCGGCGCCGGACAGCGCGTCCGCCCACGCCAGCGACGGGAAGTAGTCCCCGACGCAGAACCCGCCCAGCAGCGACGTGTTCTCCTCGATCAGCGCCCGGAACAGCTCGCTCCTCCGGCCCTCCTCCTCCCGGGACAGCCTCCCGGTCCCGGACACCGCCCGGCAGATCACGCCGTTCGCGAAGCCGTACAGCGCCTTGCTCACGTCCACCACGCCCGCGGGCGAGGACGAGGACGCCGCGCGCTCCCTGATGGTCCGCACCAGCGCGGCGACCTCCCGCTCCCGCATGCCGTCGAAGCTGTGCGACCGCACGGCGCTGAGCACGTGCGCGGAGCAGAGGCGGCGCACGTGCCGCCAGTGCTCGCCGTGGGGCGCGAACACAAGGTCCTGGAAGCCGTACGTCAGGATCTCGGCCGTGCGGAAGTAAGGCCGCGTGCCGAAGGCGCCGTCGTGCTCGCGCATGAGCGCCGCCGCGGCGGCCGGCGAGGAGGCCACCACCGCGGGTACCTGGCCCAGGCGGAGCCGCATCAGGTCGGGCGCGCCGTGCGTCGCGGCGAGCGCGCGCAGGGCGCGGTGGGGGAGAGCACCCACCTGGTGCAGGTTCCCGATCAGAGGCAATCCCGGGGGAGATGGAGGGAGGCGACGTGCGTTCCGGCCGGCGGCCCAGACCTTGGTGAGGTACAAGAAGCCAAGGAGGAAAGGGAGGAGGAGAAGCAGGGAACAGAGCTCCATGGTATCGATCGGCTTGCTAGCTGAATTGTGGAAGATTAGGACCAATCTGATTATGGCTGGAGTGAAGTCTCCAATTGAATACGAAAGCGAGACATCGCTATTGCTTTGGATGGTGATCGCCAACTAGAGTTTACTCTCTATCACATCGAATATTTAGACATGTGTATGAAGTATTATATATTAACTATTTACGCTAAAAACATAAATTGAGACTAATTTACGAGATAATTTTTTAAAACCTAACTAGTCCATAATTTGACAATGTGGTGCTACAGTAAACATGCGCTAATAATAGATTAATTAGTCTTAATAAATTTATCTCGCGATTTACTGACAAAATATAAATTTATTTTTTATTAGTATCCGAATACCCCGTACGACACCCGTTAAACATCCGACGTGACGTCCTTCCAATCAAACACCCCCTGAAAAACAGCCTGAACTTGTGTCTCCGAAGGTGCTACGTATCCCCAGGTGGCCAGGTCTTGTAATCTCCTAGCTGATGCATTAGCTACTAGGTGCGTGCTTAGGGTCAGGTGCTGTTGAGCTCTGGCCAGATTGTAATCCTGCTGCTGTAAACGATTTGGTGGCCACCGATCAGGTGTTGGCCTCTGTTTAATGGAAGTTTATTCCTTGCTCAAAAAAAAAGCCTGAAACTTGAATGCTGTAGCTATAGGTGGCTGGCGACGGATAAAGTTAAAGTTTTCCATTAATTTCTATTGTGTATTGTAAGACGTCAGGATAGAGGAACCTGACGCCACAACCGACTAACTCCACAAAATGCCGAGCTTTGCTCTTCACAGGGCAGTTAAGCGATGGATTCACATGTGCATCCAACCATACGGGCTGCTTCATCACCTTGCACTTATCATTTAATGGCAAAAAAATGAAGGATGAAACAGCTACATGTTGTCAAGTGTTCACATAAAACTGGTATATGGTTAATGGCATGATGTGCTTGTTCAATTCTTCCTGTATTCTGAGAACTGTGTTGAAAGAATACAGCAATTCAAGATAATAACCTATATGGCTCACCGCGATATACATATAAGTATATAACCCAAAACTTGGATTCTTGGTCATCCTAGTGATCTTACCCGGAGAAGTATAACTGACATAATCGTCAAAATTTTGTACCAATGCCTCAGAAATTACAAGGGGAGAGCCGAGCTGTTACCTTTTGAATCCTACAGTTAAAACCTACGCTGTGTATCCAACTGAGTGAATGGAGGGTTATTTTTCCCTTCCCATGTATATATAGGACTGACGGCTGCTGGGTATAAGCCTTGAAACGAAATGATTTGACTGCACTTGCAAATCTCAACATGACATCATGACGAACGAAATGAATCTGTAGCCCTTGGCGACCTGAGTGGAATACCATCAGCAGCAGATCTGAGAGGAATTCCTTCAGCTGCATAGCCATCCTCATCCGCATATTTAGGAAGCCGAATCGGTAGATTTGGTGGGAGACCTGTGATGCAAACCGATAAGACATTATGAACATGAGTAGTTTTACAGGCCAAAAGGAATGTAAATGTAGACATACCATCCACCATATCCTTTGTCTTATGAAGAAGAAAAGTCCCAGAAAGGATTGTAATGAAGCCACACATCTCTGTTACAATTTGCGTTGGATTTTGACGATCCCAGTCCTGCATGCAATCAGAGTGCATAATTACATATTAAAACAGTACCAAAGCATTGTGAAGGGGGGTTCGCTGGTGCACTATGACAGTTCATCTTATGTAGCAATGTTTCCTACTTTCTCCGTCCTAAATTATAAGACGTTTTGGCATTTCTAGATTCATAGCTTTTATTATGTATCTAGACATAACATATATCTATGTGCATAGCAAAAGCTATGAATCTAGAAAAGCCGAAACGTCTTATAATTTGAAACGGAGGGAGTACTATGCTTTCTTGAGAATGTGTTCGACACTGATACTATCATGGCTGATACATCTGACAGGTCTCCAGTCTTAAACTCTTCGCTGTTTACTAATACCGTATACCGACTTAACAGATTTCAGATTTTCCTTTTTCGTGATGGATAGAAAGTTTAATGGGGGAAAAACTGAAATTTTAAATGTTCCGTGTCACAAATCACAACAATTTTGCAAATATTAAGTATTTACGTAAGTTTAGTCTAGTGTGTTGAATTGAATCATCAATGCGCAATGATGAAAATGCCTGACATTAAAACCAGCAGCTGACTCATTCAAAGTAAAGATTAATATACATTGTACTGATTCAAATCTTCAGAGTATGCAGGATTAGTAAATGAATTTAGTATGAATAAGTCAGAGTTTGGTGCAGAATTGTGTAAACAAACACGTTTAAGGTCAGAATCGGTTACCTTGAACATTATTACACTAGCCAAGATGGTCAAGGATGTAAACATGGTGTAATATATGGGTGAAACAACTGCAGTGTTGAATGTGTCAAGGGCCTGCAAAATTTAATTTTGGTAAGTCGAAAAATCGTAGGACAGAACAAAATTGCATAAGGTATCCAAATAGCGAATATTTTTTATATGATCTAACCACTAAGAAAAACCTTTTCTCTTGACACAACTACAGGTTACTGTACATGGCATAGCGTTGATCATACCTTGTTCAGATAGTTCATCTGCGTTACAATGCATGAGATTACAACAAATGAGAACACCCATGTTTGTGGATAGACTAGCTGGTTCATCCCTGAAAATGTAAGCTTCAAGGCTATCCCAAGAGCTTTGACACTCATGACCTACCAAACCAAGACGAATACATAAGGAGAGCATTTATATCCTAGCTCCTCGAGAATAGCTATGTGAATTCACATGAAAATAACTGTTAAGTCATGAGAAGCTTACCGATAAAGATCCGACAAGAGAACATATGCCAATATATATCATGATATGTGTCTGACCATACTGAGGGACAAAATGGAATATGAGCACAAAAGCTGCTGCAAGCACAACAGCTGCATAGAATAGGAATGCTGCAGGACATAATTTGAACTTTAGTACCTGATAAATTAGTACGTTGATGATAGTCAAGGAGTAATGTCTAACGAACTAGTATGTTTTGACTCACGAGGTAGCAAATTCAGGAGAAAGCGCAGTACCTGGTTCAGTAGCAAGATCCCACACTTCTGCCACGGACTCAATTTGACGCTCCGGAGGGGCATGGAGCACAATTGTTGTTGAACCCACCACACAAAGAATACAGCCAAGTATACCAAATATATGAAGTTTCTCCCGCAACATAATATGGGCAAGAACAGCACTGTATGAGACATGCCAAAACTATAAGATTTGCAGAACCCTAAGCGGTAAAAGATGTTGTCATGTTGATGTACCAATTGGAGATCACATATTAGTCTGATTCTTACCTGATAATTATGCTAAGTGCACCAAGTGGAGTGACCAAGATAGCAGGAGCAAATGCATAAGCTGCAAAGTTAGCGATTTCACCAACAATCACTGAAATGGAGCACATATATCATTAGTACGAAATAATGGAACAAGGTTAATACGCTAGAACACTATTCATCAGAAGGAAGAGCCGCACTTGTTATCATTCCTGCCCACCACAGTGGCTCAAGCAAGTATGAGTAGCCACCAACACCTGATGAAAATCAGAAAAGTAAGTGTAATTAATGAGGAAATACAATGTTGCAACCCATCTAGCAAGATAGAAGCAAAATAGGCTATGCAAAAATTACATAACTCACTAGCTATTGACAGAGGCTGATTGTACATGGTTGACTGAGCATCAATGGAAGTATTCAAGTCTTGAGTGGCACAAGTCGACAAAACGAATATTCACATATCTTTTGCAATTGATACGTTTCAATAAATGAATATGCCTTCCTTTGAACACTCCCATTCGCGCCATTTCCATATGCGCATGATATTTTCAAATACGTCAAAGCATCATGGAAGCAATAGGAACTACAAGTAACTAATTCACAGCAGCATTAGCCAAAATGCATCACCCAACCACCAACGTGTCAGCAATCAACCATGCTGCTACTGCTAGTGAACTTCTGGGATCAATGCCAAGTAAGCAACTACTGATTGAAGTACATTTCAAGTTTCAACAGAGCAGCTCCCAACATCGCACGACCTATAAAACTATCACCACCGTGCCACCTCACTGCTTAAGCCCCAAGTCCTAACTGCGCTCCGACCCACCGACACCGCCACTGAGATCCAAGGATCTCAGATCTAAGCGGCAAGCCCAGCACACCAGCACCGAACGGAAGCATAGTCGAATCCTGCTACAAAAGCATAGTCCCAAGCAGAGCCAGAGCTGCCCAAAGGAGCCTCACCTGCTCGGACGCCGGACGCGCCGGCCTTCTTGAGCCCCTTCTTCTTGACGATGAAGCTGGCACCGATGAAGAGGCTGGAGGAGAGCGCGAGCAGCAGGCCCTTGATGTTGTCCGTCGACATCCCCGAGTACGACTCCACCCATCTCCCCACCAGCTGCGCTCCCCCCATCACGCCGCGCGCCGGCCAGCACTCAGGGTTCAGGGCCCCTCGCTAACTAACTCCTCGCCCTCCCCCGTCGGGCGCGGCGGCGGCCACCGCGCATGCGAGATCCGGAGGCGAAGAGAGAGAGAGAGAGAGAAGGGAGTGGCTCGCTTGCGCGGTCCCTCGCTCTCCTTTGCTGGTGGCTGGGCAGCTTTTCGTCGCCCGCGTGGGCTTGCGGTTGCTGCGCCGTGGTGAGCTGTGGCGGAGAAGCTAGGCTAGCTACCGTATGGCCGTATGGAGCGGGGAGAGCGGCGCGGCTGTCGTGCGGGAAAGGGTCGACGGGCGACGACGACGGCGTCGTCGACAGGATCGGGATGCGGGCGGAGCAGCGAGGGGCCGGGTGCCCGGGTCCGCGAGGCGTGGGTGTTTGTGTTTCCTGGCCTTGGACACGCCGCGCGGCGCTTGGGCCCGTGCCCTGTGGCTGTGGCTGTGGGGTGGGGTAGGGAGGTGTGGGCGTGGTTGGTCGCGTGCGCCGTGGCCGGCTACCGGGGTGGTTTGACTGCCTTGCCCTTGCCGTGCGGCACCGTGGGTTTTGGAAGCCGGGACCCGGTGGGTTTGAAAGGCCATTTTGGCACTTTTTGTCCCCGCGTCCGCATCTCCGCGAGACCGCAACGTCAGGCGGCCGATGATGGGAAGACCGGAGGAGCCGTCAGCGATTTCTCAGAAGAAGTGAAGTGTTATGATCCAAGTGCCCGGTGTCGTGAGGACCCCGCACTTTCCTTTGTGATTAAGGAAATAGCTTTCTTGGTAGGCACAAAGCGTATCATGATAAGATAACTACAGTATTTACTATTTTTGAGATGAGATTGAAAATCGATTTATTTTAGCTGCCATGTCGCAGCATTTGAAGTTGGAACTCTCGCCGGATGGCTTGAGTTGATTTTTAATTCTTCTAGCTCCTTTTCCCCCCTCACTTCAATTCGCCGAGACGCTTTCGATATCAAAACACAGTGTCCGAGTTGCTAATCACGTCCACCATATCATCCGCAACTATGTTGATGGCGTGTGGTGTCCTAATCAGTTTCGCCTGTCTTCTTCGATCTTCTACAGAACATGGAAAATTTTTCTTATTCTAATATTTTTTTTATGTTGATCTAACTTTTTCACGGCTTCAACTTTTGTTAGTTTTTTTTCTTTTTAAATGTGAAATTCCTGTGTTCTAAATATATTTTTATGGTTTTGGACGCTTGTGGAGATCATCACTCTAAAGTCAACCAACACGGAAAACCTCCGAATGCTAATATCCGCTACTAAGGGCACGTACAACATGTTGGTATGAGTTGTCTACGTTTCATGACTTTTGCAACTAAAAAAACTCACGCGCAACATCCAGGACGAGGTTGTTGTCTCGTCGCGTGCTCCTAGGTGTACTCGTCGTCCGACATCACATTGTACACGATTGTCATATCCAAAGATGAGGCATGGACTCCAGCGTACAGGAGAATCCAAGATGTGTGCTAAAATCTTAGCCCTCCACCTGCGCGTGAGCACACCCCAAACATCAAGAGCAGCGATGAGAGTTTACCTAGATAGGGAGGCAGGCGGTGCAGCCCTCCATATACCGCACTGTCGTCAAGAAGTAGGAGTAGCGAGGTGAGCCGGGACGAGGAGGCAAGTGTTTGTTTTTGAAAGATCCGTTACCGGCTTTCATCGATAAGAATGGAGGTGAAATACAACATGTTTACAATATGAGGCTTACAATGGCACAAGCTGCGCCAGCCTCCACCTTGCTTTTTGCTCGGTGCTCAGATACTAAACACCTCGCCACCCCGGAATATTACAAAGTAGATTACATACTAGGAATGACAACAACTGCACTATGCCCAGCCTGTTGGCCAAACACATTGCGACGAGGAGGCAAGTGGTGCGTAGGGACCCATCGCCGAGCTCCAAGAAACCATCGGATTTCACCATAGAGCTAGATTATGCGGGATTCGAGATGCATTCCTCCTCTCCTGCAATTAGTAGAGGAAGTCGGTGGCTAGTTTCTGGTTGGTTCATATCAACACCACCCTCAGTGCACAATGAATCACCAGGCGAACCATGTGTTCTTCGACAGTGCCCTTTCCGACCGTTAAGCAAGAATTCTAAACAGCTGATATGCAATGTCTCAGAATCACCAGACGAACCATCCAGATGTACAGTTAGTCCACAAAGAACTGTTCCTGCAAGATCTGTGTAATTATGCTCCGGACAGCGTTACTACTAAATCATGGTAGCCAATGTACAAAACCACTGTGTGTACCCAGTGTTTGCAATGTTTAAACCGCCGCCGTGTATACTAAGGTTATCTAATCGTCCTCACCGTCTCAGACATTTTATAGATTAATTTATATAACATATATACCCTCTTAATCCTTCTGCAGTCCAGATATTGACCATGTATGCTTCGCAGCAGCAGCATCAACCATCCAATTGGCCGCGCGCAATGTACTAAGTATATGAAGAGATGAGAAACAGCTGTTATTGTTTCATACAGTGTGTGTACATATATTATATAATTTGGAGGCAAGAAACATGTGAATTTGTAGCAACAACGCCCTCGGAGAAGGAACGCAAGTCTATGACCTCATCACAGGGACAGGAGGCATACATAGGTCATATGTGAGCACTGAGCACCGCTGGTGTTGGATCCTCCTTATGCCTTCCACCACGGGTCGTCGCCGGTCCTGAAGTCGGTCTCCACCCACGGGACGAAGAGGACCTTGCCGTCGTCGACGTCGACGTGAACTAGGGCCAGTGACTGTTTACAGAAGAGCAGTGCGAAGCAGATCAGTTGAAAACGCAACGATCAGTTGCAGACTTCCAGTTCGAAGAAATGGGTGCGTTTGTTTTTACCAGAGGCGCCGGTCCACGGACCACCTTGCCCTGGTTGTTGTACTGGGATCCGTGGCAGGGGCAGATGAACTTGTTCTCGGCGCTATTCCACGGCACGACGCAGCCGAGGTGAGTGCACACGGCGTTGATCCCGTAGCTGGCCAGCGTCTTGTCCTGCTCCACCACCAGGTACGTGGGGTCACCCTGCACGCGCGAGCGTCGGCCTTGACCGTGAGCATCAACACACGACAACAGGCATGCCTGCCTGCAGCTGCAGGTGATGACGATGGCGATGGATGACTGACCTTGAGCCCCTGCGCGAGCGTGCGGTCGTTGGGACCGTGCGTCTTGAGCCAATCATCCAACGTGATGTCGTTGCCCAGCTTGTCCTTGGCGTAGGTCCCGCCGCCGGCGCCGCCGGAGCTGCGTGCAAAATCAATCGGCCGGGGTACTATTCGTTAGTTGCTGGCCGGCTAGCCGGAGCCGCTAGCTAGCTGTTTGTGCATGGCAACGCGAGACGATCGACGACTCACCCGGCGGGGACGAAGAAGGCGCCGTAGGGGACGACCATGCCGACGGTGGGCAGCGAGATGGCGCCCAGGAGGAGGAGGTTCATCAGCTTCCGCTTCTCCATGTCGGGGACGCGGTCGGCGGAGATGCTGCTCGCCGCCTGGCACGTGATGCTCTGGGCGCGCTCCCGGCCCATCCCCAGGCCAAGCCCCTTCACTGGCTTGCCCAGCGTAGCGCGGGACCGGCAGAGCTGCCATTGCAGGCACGGACATCATATGTATATATATGCAAAGAAACCATATTATGCGATTCAGATGCAACTTTGTTGGGCAAGATTGAACGCGCTGGTGAAGACTAATAACGCCGTGGACGTACAGAGACTGTGTTTCTCCTCGGCAACTCACGAGACAAGGGTCAAGGCCAGGGAGAGAGGCGCCCCACGGCAGAAGAAGGAAGAAGATGAGGAAGTTGCTGGCTCACCTGGGTGGGGTTGGCGGCGGTGGAGAGCGCCGCGGAGGTCGCCATGGCTGCAGCAGGTGAGGATCGGTCGGAGTCGGGGCAAGACGGCTGGTGTTCACTCCCTGGCGTCCACAGGCTTGCGGATGAGCCCCCGGGGGCCTAACTATATCTTTGCCCCGGGTGATTGGTTGATGCACAGCGACCGGCCTGCGAGCACCACATGTTCGAGACGGGCCCGGGCCTGGTTCTGCGCGGAAGCGACAATGGGGCGCTCGTTTGCCCGGTCACTGCCGTCCAGGTCCACACCGTCCAACCATCGGATGAGAAAGCTGGTACTGGTAGAGAGAACGAAGGAGCAAGGCCTTGTCTAGGCCTTGTTTAGTTCCCCTCAAAATTCTAATTTTTTTTACTCTCTCTCCATCACATTAATTTTTAGCTACTTGCATGGAGTATTAAATGTAGGTAAAAAAAATAACTAATTACACAGTTTAGTTGAAAATCACGAGATGAATCTTTTGAATCTAGTTGGTCCACGATTGGACAATATTTGTCAAATAAGACGAAAGTGGTACTATTTATCGGGTTGAAATTTCTTTCAATCTAAACATGGCCTTACTTCTAAAATTCAGAATTAAAAAAGTGTTACAGTAAAATTTGTGGCACGAGTACTACATACTCGGATTTATAAGTCGTTTTGACAAGATTTGGGGTCAAACATTAGGAATATAAAATCATCAATAACTTTTAAGTCGTTGAGTTTGCAAATGTAAAAATTATATAAATAGATTTGTCTTGAAAAATACTTTCATAAAAATATACATATATCACTTTTTCATAAATATTTTTTATAAAAACAAGAGGTCAAAGTTGTGTTTTGAAGACCGTGTCACTGTCCTAAACGACTTCTAAATCTGATACGGAGGGAGTATAGACGAAAAAAACTAATTGCATAATTTGCGTGGAAATTGCGGAACGAACGTTTTGAGCCTAATTAGTCTGTGATTTGACACTAAAGTGCTATAGTACACTTTTGCTAATGACGGATTAATTAGTCTTAATAAATTCGTCTCGTTGTTTCCAGACTAGTTATGCAATTAGTTTTTTTAGTATCCGAAAACCCTTCCGACATCACATAAAACATCCGATGTGACACTTTCGCCAAAAACTTTTCGGAACTAAACGAGGCCTAAATTGTAGGAAAAATTGATTTGGTAGCATCGAAAAGCTTGCGATGTCCCTAGAGTATCACTGAGGTGCCGTTTGGGTATTGGGATATAGGGGTGGAATAAAGAAAAAGAAATAAATGAATGACGAGGATTAAATGAAGTGTAAAAAATGGATGGCTGGGATATAATATTTAGTATCTCTATCGCAATCTCCATCCCCATCCAAATGCCGCCTGAAAGATTTCGGCCCCGTGAAATTTCACTCAAAGTTGCCACCACGAACTGAAACTACCATTCCATAAAAATATTGAAGCTGAGCCGTTAATTGAGACCAAAATACCCCTCAATCCAGCAGGAACGTTAAGCGTGCAGTCTCGTCAGAGGGACGTCGAACGCCCGTGCACCGTTGATGGTCCATCCGACGGCATGCCTTGCCAATTGCCATCCAACAGAGGGGGAGGAGCACACGGACGCAGCCCAACAGAGACCAGAGTGCCCAGTCCAGCGAAGGGGAGGGAAAGGGCGACCATGGCCGCCGGCCGCTCACTGCCGCTCGTCTCCTTTCCCAGCGCAGATGGAGCAGGTCCCTGAGGAAGTATTCGCCGCCGCCGCTCTTCACCTCCCCCATTCTCGCCCCCGCGTCCTACCCACGCAGGAGGTCCGCTGCCCCAGCGTGGAGTTTGAGAGCTCACCACAGGCAGCACCAACTCCAGCATCCATGGCGCCACTGCACATGCCATCCGTGGAGGAGGACGACGAGCTGCTGATGGAAGAATGAAACCTCATCAGTCTACCTTTTTTATGGTTCTGGACGATGGCGACGGAAATAGATAAGCAGAGGTTCAGAGTACAGAAATGTCGTGACTGGTTATTGAATTTAAATAGTAAATTGATGTTAATTCTCAATACTTAATGTGATGGTTGAATATATTTCACTTTGTTTGACAAAGCTGCCGGCCAACGCTTCTGGCAAGGTCTTGTGGACTGAATGTGATCTGAATGTTTGTTTCAGAGTAACTGAAGGTTGTTACTGAATTGAGATCGTGGTCTTGTGGATTGAATGTGATCTGAATGTTTGATTCAGACTAACTGAAGGTTGTTACTGAATTGAGATAGTGGATGTAGACAATGTATTGTTAATTTGTTGTGTCAATTTGAATATGTCAAGATTGTAAAACAAAATCAATTTCATGTGAAAATTCAGAAGTGCTATCCTTTTGCACTTCAGCTACTGCATATTGCCAGCGTCCGTACACAGGATAAGTGGCATGCTACCAGAATGCTCATATGTAAAATAGCAAAAGAAACTTATAATTGAACTAGAGTATTCTGCATGATTTTCACCTCTCCATGTCTGTGTTTAAACAAAAACAGAATTCTCCATGCGGAACCTTGAACACAGTACACAGAATTGCATACAGTCCTTCGCCGTGCCTAGGATTGCCCAAAAACAAAAGTACCTCACCAGAACGTCAACCTCTAAAAATAGTTCAGCATCAAGAATGTCATCCATAATTGGTCTCTGCAGCCCTCATCCCCCGTGGCCCGTCGAAGCATGAACCATGAAGCCGCCGTCGCTGACGCAAAGATCGACCTTGATATGATGACAGCTGCGCTGCACGCGGGAGACAGCGCGGACACGAGCTAAGGATAGGACGGCGGAGGCGGGCAGTGGAGGAGAGCACTTTCCCGGTGACCTGCTTGCCTGCTCCAGTGCCGAGGGAGGCCGCGAGCAGCAGCAGCCGCCGCCGCCGGCCGGTGGCCATCTTCGCGGGCACTGCAACGGCGGCGAGTGCCTGGAACACTCCGTTCATTTGCAGAGAATGAGGGCGATGGAGGAGAGAACTTGCCTAGGGACCTGCTTGCCTACTCCAGAGCCAGGGAAGGCCGCGAGCAGGGAGCAGCAGCAGCTAGCCGACGGCCATCTTAATGGGCGCGGCGGCAGCGGCGGCGGCGAGTACCTGGACGGCTTCCGTGCTTATTTCTGCTGCGCCGTCGGATGCCCAATGAACGTCATCGGGCGTAGGTACGTCCCTCTGCAGTAGTTCGCAGTATGTTAGAGGATCTCGTTCAGTCGGAGGAGCCGTGGCGCGTGTGGAGCAGTAGCCCGCGGCAGCTAGCGGAGGTGCCGCGCCTGTGCGTGGGGAGCAGCCCACGCTGGGAGCGGCCCACGGCGGCCGGTGTAGCTAGCGAGGCCTCCGCGTGGGGGCAACCCAAGGCAGTCGACGGAGGCGGCGCTGGCGCATGGAGCTCACGCAGATTCCAGTGAAGGCGGCATGCAGGGCCGGCGGTTGCGGCAGCAGGCGGAACGTGGAATCGAGCGCGGACTCTCCCGTGTGTATCCTGGAATGAAAGAGAGAATGGATAATGCAAGGGCAAATAGGTCATTCATATTTGGATTTGAGGTTAAATTAACGTTTTTGTGTGTAAAAACTGACAGAATGTTAATTTCATTTAACGATGTTTACGGGTAGAATCTTTCAGTGGTATTTTACGGATGTCATAATCTTTATCTGACATGCATAGGGGCCTACGCGGGGTGATTCACTCGGCAAGGCACCGAGAGCCTGACGACCAGAGAACCTGGGCACTCAGAGCCAGAGACGAGAGGGCCATGGCGACGGCCGCCGGTTCGATGGGACCGCCGGGCAGCAGCCGGCCTCGCCGATCCTGCCCAAGCCCCAGACCCAGCCGCCACCGTAGCAGTACCAGCAGGCCCTGCCGCAGCAGAAGCCGAAGCCGGCGACGGAGGCAGGGGCGGCGGGGCGCATGCTCAGGCGGCCCATGGAGGACCTGCGCGCGACCTGCACCTTCGGCCACGAGCTGGGGCGGGGCCAGTTCGGGGTCACCTACCTCGAGACGCACCGGAAGACCGGGCAGCGCTTCGCCTGCAAGTTCATCGCCACGTGGAAGGTCGTCCACCGCGAGTCCGCGACGACATCGAGGACGTGCGTCGGGAGAGCGCCGCTGCCGCGCTCTTCCGCGAGATCGTCGCCGTCGTCCAGAGCTGTCACTCCATGGGGGTCTTCCACCGGGATCTCAAGCCTGAGAACTTCCTGCTCCTCAATAACAAGGAGGACTCTCCGCTCAAGGCCGCCGACTTTGGCTTCTCCGTCTTCTTCAGTAACGAAAAGGAGCATTGCTTCGTGCACAATCATGCAGATCCATCCAACGATCACCAAGGTCCGAGGCTCCGAGCCAGTCGGAGCAGGAAAAAAAAAAAGACGTGACACTTCTCAGCATGGTCCACGGGACCTAGAGCACGTGAGCCAGTAACTTCCATGGCTTCGAGATTGGCATCACCGCTTGGTGCCTGATGCAGCTTTTGACGTTCTGCTGGGATCCAAGCTGCAAACCTACACATGGAGAATGCTCTTTCAGTCTTTTGTCACCGATATACTTAACGTGGTATTTGGAAAACCTCCGTAGGGTGCCATCCCCTTCGGAACAGATCCGATCTGGCACCCTCAAAACAAATGTGTCCATGTGTACTGTGTGTACACGATTGATCATCTGCGAAGCAACCGATCAAACTAAGCTGCTCATTAATTGATATTGGTATTTTTGCTTTTGTACGTTAGCTGGATGCAGCCATATTACAGGTGAGTAGTTGCATTCTGCCAGTGCCGGCTTTAGAACAAAATGAAGACCAAACTGGCAAAAACTTTGTGGATTATCGAGTTGGAAGGCAGACAGACAGCGCAAGGAACTACTACGGCGGTATTCGCCCAACATCTATGTATGCTCTTCAGTCTTCAGCTGTTCAGCAGGCGAAGGCCAGACCATCTACATGCCGTGAATTAGGGCATAAATACAACTTTTACGATGCACAGATAAAATTGTACATAGATAACGAGCCAACCTGCGAATTCATTAACTGAAACTAATATGTACAGGAGCTGAAAATGGCTACAAAATTGCCTTCCCCTCCTCTGAGGGGCTCCAACTAGACAGAGTTCAGGCTCCTAGCAGCTCTCTGTGGATAAGTAGCTCTAGCTACTGACTAGTGTCGAAGCTCCACACGAATTTGTTACCTCAGAAATCAGAATCATCTCAAAGAATCCGTGGTAACATTGCTTCGTGCACAATCATGCCAGAACTTCTGGGCCGTCCTTACTTGTACAATGGATGAATTCAACATTATCCCAAGTACAATGGTGTTGTGCTTGTGCATGGCTGGCAAATTGAAGACTGTTTCAGATTGTTAATAACTCCTTGGATGAATTCAACATTGCCCACTGCCCCGGCGATCGTTGTAGACTTCAGGTATCAGACTTCAGGTATCAAGAACTGCGAACAGAAAATTTGTGGACTTTAAGGTATCAACCGCCAACACCTTCGACTGGAATCCTGACATTTTCATAACCTTTCAGCGTCTCCACACTAAAAGATTCCAGTGCTTCAAATATCGGAGCCAGACCTGCTTTCAGATCAGCTGCACTGGCCTCTCGAATCTGTTTCACAGTTTCCTCGTGCCGAGCTCTTTGTTCATCCAATCTCTTGTGCAATGTATCCAATGCAACCATGCGGTTATCAACTGCCCTGCCATTGTCGGCAATGGGCAACACTGGCTTATCAGCTTCAAAATGCCCTTGCAAGCCATGTTCCATCTGAAGAGATTTGAGCCGCTTTGCAAAATCTCTAGAGAGGTAGTCAGCTTTCAGCTTCTGCTGCTGCTCTTCGTCTTGCCGCTCCCATAACATATGCACGTTGACAGCAAAAGCCTCCATTGTATCTGCAACGCTGCCTTCTGGTATCCTTTTCATGGCTTGACACCAATCATTAGCTGTAATGAACACAGCAGGAGCTCCAAGCCTACCAGGAGAGAAGGGTGCAATGCCATCCGGAGTCTCCTCCTTTTCCTGAGGAAGCCATTTGACTAGCCAGCCATTGAGGGTTTCGATATAAGCTTTTTGGGATAGGATCCAATTCCTGAAACAAGAACACCAGTTCAAAAGTTCCATTTCTAGTTCCAGTGTAACCTTGGAGGAGCTTCTTTCAGGTCCATTCTTAGGGATGAGAATATGAGATTTAGTTTGAAGTATGGTATGGAATTGCTTCCGATGGCATTCAAGAATGAATTTCCACATTCTAACAAGCCTGCACAAAAATCACAACTATATTTTATTATAATTAAAAAAAAGAACATCGCTACTACTAAAACTAGCTGATCTTAGCAAATGTGGCAACAACTCATGAAACAAAATATTTTTTTTAAAAAAAATCAGCATGCTGTAGTAATACAGCAACATAAAATGTGCTACTCTAGTTTACATGAAGTATTTAGACATCTTAGAAAACAAGTTCAATAAAATGGACCAAATGGCATATAGATTTTTTTAGTCACAACAGGTCCATACTTTTATTGATTGTCCATCAAAGAATTGCATCTTTATTTTTCATTTGTTACACAATTGATGAAACATTTTAACTGAACAACTGCATATTTTCTTAAACAAACAAAACTTTATCTAATACTAGAATCATCAGTTCAAAAATAATATAAATCTATTCTATAAGAATCAATGATTTTGTAGTCAAGAAATACATAAGTACTTTGTAAAACAAATCAAAATTCTATGAAACAATAAAAAGGGTAACAGGCAAAATGGTATTCAAAGAGAGTGATTGTTTGAAGGTCGAACCTTTCGAGATCTACAAAAGTGAATAAAAGAGAATAAGTAGAATTACATCCGTCATACCCTTGGATAAGAGTAACAAGGTGTGGGTGTAACTCATCATCTCGTAGTGTGTGGATCCTCCTACAAATAACTTTAGCTGATCTGATGGAAATGTTGATTCTTGTGAGCAGTGCCCTAATTGAGGCCCGTGTTGTATCGATCTTATATGGCTCTGCACCATTAGCATCAAGCTCTTTCAAGCGCTTCCATTCTTTATCATATGTAATCCTCAATTTTTCTTCCTCCTAACATAGTTTAAGAAAATGTTAAAACATGTTCATGAAAAAGAAAGGCTCAAAGTAACACTTTAAAGTTCACAAAGAAATTACTGAGTAAGGGCCCTTCTTAACCATTTTCAGCCAATCAACATTCCCAAAGGACAAAATTTTGACTTTCTTGAAAATTATTTCCAGTTTTGAGACATTATCAGGCTCATGACCAAATCGAACTTAATACTCCCTCCGTCCTAAAATAAAAGGTATCCAGGCATCAAGATTTACCCAAATTATAAGAGATTCTCGGTGAAGTAACCTCCAACTTAGTTTAAAAAGACAGCATTTACATGCATACCTACCATTATTGTTTATAACCAACCCAAATATGGTAATCACAATATCTCTCTATCTCCACACTTAAGGGAGGGTTACGTTACAAGCGTTATTTGCCTTATCCCATAATTTGTCCTAGAATTCCTAGGACACCTTGTATTTCAAGACAAAGGGACTAGTGAACTATAGTCGTCTTTCCTTTTTTTTTTACCAAAGGTACTCAAAATCAAATTGCAATAGGAACTAATCACCACATTTCATATAAAGGAAATAGCATACCACAATTTCCTTATGAAGTCTTTTCTCCCACACGTACAGCCTGTCCATTGTTGCGGAAAGAGTATTAAGTTCAACATCACTGGGAAGATCGAATCTTTTACTGGAATTCTGATTTCCTTTGGATGAATTTATAGCTGATTGTTCCAAGCTCTTCACCGGTGTCTCAGCTATGGAAGAAAATGACAAAGCAAAGGTCCCCATCATCCGTGAGAATACCACTGCATGGTGAGTGAGGATCAAATTATTTAACTGGGTTACAATTGTCTATTGAAGGACGGAGAAGAACTCCAGCCCAGAGATCAGTATAACAATAAGAAGCCAGGTACATTCTACCTCTCAAGTGGCCAAATTTCAATATAGCAATTGATTTACTAATGCAAACAAAGTCGGCTTCAGTTTGATGGAACCAGGATTTGCAATGGTTAAATGAAAAACAAAGCATACTTACATCTTAAGATTCTATTCCGTGATCGATACCGCATCCTCCCCACCTCAAGGATCCTTGCGACGTCATCCCCACAGGCAGCCACTGATTTGAACTGCTCCTTTATTTCATCAACAACCTCGGCGACATCTCTTGTCCCAGTGAACTCTGGCGGCCGTACATCCTCTCCGACTACTATGGATGAGTGATCCTCTGAGCTCACCTTCCTCACCTTCCCATGATCATCTCCTGCCGGCACCTGCACTGGCCCCTCTGTTCTAGCATTGGCATGGTCACAATCGCAACTGCACACACTCTCGTCCCCTGACTCAAGTACCGAAGCACTATACACACTCTCAATCTCAACTTCCTTATGCTCCATGGACACTTTTACCTTGGCGCTGACATCCACATTGCCAATCCGGTTCGATGCAGTGCTCTCTACAGCCTTCCTTGCCTTCACAGACTCCCTCATAGACTCCAGCTCCGTCTCCTCCTCGAGCTCCGGGATCCCCTCCCTTGCCCTCACCTCACTTGAGTTGGGACTGCTGGTGAACGACCCATTGGAGTCGTACCCTTTGCCCTTATACTGAGGAAGGTCCTGCTCATATGAGCCGAAGGGGTTAAAGAAGTCCCACGGTGTCGTCTCAGGCATTGGCATTGGCGGCGGTGGCACCGGAGCCGCCGCCGGTTCCCGGCCGCGATCCTCCACCGGCCGATCCCCCTCTGGTGGCAACGGGACGCCGCACATTGGGTTGCTGTACCCGTAGTTGTACCCCATGTAGGACGAACTGGTGGCGAAGTTGCCGTAGCCGTACGGTTCTTGGTACACCGTGTTCGCCGGCGTCGAGCTGGCCTTCATGTAGTAGTAGCTGGGAAATGTGGCATTTTGGAATGCGGTGTTTGGGAAGGAAGGATAGGGATCGTAGGAGGCGTACTCCCACGGCATCTCCGGCCTGGCAAAACCTGGGTCCTGTATTTGGCGTTCTTGGGGCTCGCCGTGGCCGCGGTCAGGGGGCAAGGGAACGCCAGGACGAAGGACAGGCGCCGGCTGCGGTGGGATCTCGCCGTGGCCACCGCCACAGCCTCCGGGGCCGGCGCAGGGGTCGTCGGCCGAGGAGTCGGGATCGGATTCCGAGGCGTCGTCGGAGTGGAAGTGGATGTGGGAGTGGCCGGAGTCGGTGTGCGGTGTCGCGGAGCCGCTCCGCTGCTTCTTGGGCTCGTCGGCGTCGGCGGCGTCGTCGTCGTGGTCGGACGGCGGCGGCAGCGTGAGCACGGGCGACCCCGGCGGCGGCGTGGCGGCGTGGTGGTGGCTCGCGAACCGCGCGAGCGCGTCGGCGACGCGCGGGAGCGCGCGGAAGTAGGCGGCGTGCGCGGCCGCGAGGCGCGCGCGGTGGTCCGCGGCGGCCCGCAGCAGGTCCCGGCGCTCCCGGCACAGCGCGGCCGCCGGGGACACGTCCGTCGCGTCCAGCCGCGAGGTCCGGCACCCCATCCCTTTTTTTCCGGCGCCCCTAATCCCTCGCCGGCGCCGGCATTGGCATTGCCCTCGCCACCCGCGACGCCGCGAGCGCTCGCTAGCTCCCGCAGAAAACCGAGGGGACTGAAATAAACAAACAATGGGCGGGAGTCGACGAGGCAGGGCAGACAGCAGAGTGAGCAGGGGGGCGGGAGCAAAGTAGAGTAGCGTGGCAACGTAAAAAATGGTGGGCGAGCGCGGCGAGGCGAGGGTGGCGACTGCGAAGAGGAAGCCGAGGAGGAGGGAGGGGGGGGGGGGAGCGGCGTGTGCGCGCGCGCGCGGCAGCGTGACCCCGGGCACGTGGAGCCGCTGTGGCAGAGGCGCGTTTATTATTGAGCAGTGAGCACTGAGCAGGCACGGGAAGTACTGTAGCAATCTCTCGTTCGCTAATTTGGCTTCAGGCTGCAGCGCATTCCGAGCACGAAACGAACACGACGCAGCAGTGATCTTAGCTCACATCATTCATCGGATCCGAATGCAGTTTTCCAGAGGAGAGGCGCCACGCGTTCACGGTCTGGATCGGGCTTCTCTCCCGTGGGAGCGAGAGGCTGAAGGAGCCGATGAAGAAAGTACTGTAGTACCAGAAATGATAATAGACCACTAGCACTCCCGTGGTTAAGTGCTAGACTGAACATCGGAATACCGATAATAGCGGGTGAAACAGATGTCACTACTCTACTTGAGGAAAGGGGAGAGGCGAAGAGGAAACCAGAAATGATCGTTTCAGCAGGGGCACGAGATGCAGAATCATTGCATGGTTGCAGTACACTGTCCAGAGCCTGCTGCTTTGACAAGACTTAACACGCCGCTTGCGGCAGCAGTCCATGCTTTTAATCCGGTGTTCCGTGGCAAATCCAGCGTTATGATTGGCTCTGAATGGCAGTAAAACCGCTCATTTACCCGCCATGCACGTCTCCGTGGCCACACTTTCAATCATCCTGTATCCAGGGACCAACCACTGTCAAACACAGTTAGCCCTTGTTTAGATTGCAAAGTTTGTCTCCTAAATTCACTATGCAGAATTCCTATTCTTCGTCACATCAAAATGTCGGCATATATATGGAGTACTAAATATAGATGAAATCAAAAACTAATTACACAGTTTTGTTGTACTTTGCGAGACGAATATTTTAAGTCTAATTAATTAATATTTGGACAATTATTACCAAATAAAAACAAAATTGCTACAGTGTGACGGGACACTTACTATGCAAACTTTGCCTCCAAAGTTTGCCATCTAAACAAGGCCTTACTGCGGCAACTGACTGTAGTACCGTACAGTAGACCTCTGGGGTTGGGCTTCCAATTTTCTAACCCTGACGGGCTGACGGCGAGCAGATCAAAGCACCAGGGCTGGCTGTGTGTGTGCGTGAGACCGTGACGGATCGCCCCCGGCCCCGAACACGCTGCTGCGCTGGGTCAAAACTCAAAAAGACTGTGCGCCTCGAATTCCAGTTGGTCACGGTAACTGTAATAAGCGGCGGGAGGATCACATGCATGGCGAGAGAGCGCGACGGGTGGTGCTGGCGAATTGGCGATCCACACATGACACAACACAGGGCCAGGGCCCGCGGTAAATCCAGAGGCACTGTTCTAGATTCTGACGAGACGCGTACCAGTGGTACTAGTACGTCCAAATGCCCCATGCGGTCGCAGGCTTTTCTGCCCTCTTTCGGCCCGAACCAAAAAGCTCAAAAGCACATGCGCGCGTCACGCTAATCACTCATGAGCCGTGGCCGGACGCCGCCGAGATAACCTTTCCAAATGGGATGGATCGGCCGGTCCAGTTCCAGACGAACGCCCGCCCCAGTTCGCGATCTGATCGCGCCGCGGCGCGCTGCCGATCTAGAATCTGCTGTTGCGAATGTAGCAAGCAAGGCCCCGCTGCAGCAGGCAGATTTCGCATTTCAGATCTGGGGCCTCGTTTAGATTGGAAAAAATTTCAACCCGATAAATAGTATCACTTTCGTCTTATTTGGCAAATATTGTCCAATCGTGAACCAACTAGGCTCAAAAGATTCATCTCGTGATTTCCAACTAAACTATGTAATTAGTTATTTTTTACCTACATTTAATACTCCATGCAAACAGCTAAAAATTGATGTGATGGAAAGAGAGTGAAAAAACTTGGAATTTTGAGGGTAACTACACAAGGCCCTGAGAAGCGCGTACTGTATGTATGGCGCTGCCAAGAACTCAAGAAGCCTCGTGTGGAGGCGCGCTGCCTACAATTTGCCATGACACGTATACGTACTCTACTGTCTGCTGTTATCATATGGCACAGCGTTGGTTACGGGGTTTCAGAGTAGATTAGGGAGCCCGAGGCCCGTGCAGATGCAGCAGAACGGAGTGGCGAGCGGCGGGGGTGGGTGCTTCGGAAACCACGAGGGACATGTGCGCCGAGGAGAGGACGAGGACTTTTTGTCACCACGACGGCGCTGCCAGCCGGCCCGTCGTCCGAGCACGTTGTTTAGTCCCTCCAAAGACAAAGGACCCTGCAATTAGCGTTTAACTAGTCCAGTGATGGTACTGCCCGATGATTCATCCCGAGGCTAAAATGAAAAGGCTGCGGTGATCGGTGAAGGTGAAAGTAAGCAGGCAGCGCAGCGAGATGACTGACGAGATCGCCAAAGTTACTGTAAGGACGGGGCCGGGCAGGTCAAAGCAAAGCGGGGAGGCATTGACGGATCGGACCGGCGACACGTGGGGCCAAGGTTCTCCGTTGATTGCACTCGTTTGTCAGTCCATCACCGATTCACCCCCACTCCACGTCCATCACGTACTTCGTCTGACCAAAAATATAAATCATTCTCGCTTTCCGAGAAATCAAATAATTTTAATTTTGACTAAATATATATAAAGATATTAATATTTATAATACATAATTAGAATCATTATGTAGATCATTGAATGTGCTTTCATAATAAATTTACATAAAAATATAAATATTACATGTATTTTTTATAAACTTAGTTAAAGTTAAAAAAATTTAACCTATACGTATCACGTAACGACCTGTACAGGACAGCAAAGCAAAGCATGAGGCGGGCCGCCTGGTCAATAACCCACGCAACAACGATGGAAATGGACGGGGTAATTTCTGGCCCCTTCTGCGTAAAAAATGTTTTTTTTCCCTTCTGTTCTCGATGTCGATCCTGTTATTTTCGTAATTACCGAAAATCCTAAACTGCGATGGAAAGCGAGACGAGATGGTTGGTTATCCTGTTTTCATTTTATGTGACCAAATATGAGCTGTTTCACAATGGTTGGGAAAGTACCATGGAACCTCTAGGAACTCTTTTTTTATTTTTTGGCTAATTACTTGAGAAAGATTATTTATAAAACATAATTTGTATTATAGAAGGTATTTCGGTAACACACGCCGGCCTCTCATGTGATTTTTTTTGGATTGGGATTAGCCACCCCCACGGACGCCTCCTGCTCGGCTCTATCGGACGCCGCTGCGCCCCAAACTCCTGATAGTTCGTCATAGCTGCCTATTTGGTGTTAGCATCCTTCTGCCGCTGTGCAATGACAAGCTGTGATTGAAGGAGTCCTGATTGATCATAGGCCCTATTGATCCGGCTTATAATCTGTTTTTTAGCTTGTTTTTTCAGTCGGAACAGTATTTTTCTCTCACAAAAAATCAGTAAACAATATTTTGCAATCGGTTTATCAGCACAGCCGAACGAGACCATAAAACGGCCCCAAGAAGGCAGGAACTTGAACTCGGGTTTGCAGAACATATGGCTGAAACTCTGAGCCTTCCTTGCCGGACACAGCCTGTTCATCTAGCTTATAATCCGTCTTTTTCAGCTTGTTTTTTTCAGCCGAAACAGTATTTTTCTCTCACAACAAATCAGCCAACAGTGTTTTTCAGCCGGTTTATCAGCCCAACCAAACGGGGCCTAAGATTGCTCGAGTCCAGCAGCTGCGTAGAGGTGTTGTAACACTCCGGTGTTACGCAATGCATTTGCATGACAATCATATTACATGGCATTTCATATCATCATAATCATGTGTGATAATGTTATAACTTGAATGAAATAAAAGCTTGAAAATGATATATGTGATGAAAATATTAATATGATAATCACATTACACCAAAAATCTTGCAACTATAAATTTTATATCACTTAGAACCATAGTTTAATTTTTAGAGCAACTAGATGACTCAAAATTTTGTCAAAAACTTGTTCAAAAATATTAATTCTAAATATTCAAAAATATCCCCTATTTTAGCTTTTATTCTGCAATTCAAAATCTATTAAGAATTTTCAGTTGGCCCCTTAATCAAAGTTGTAGAGAATGAAATTCTAAACAACTTTTATTTTTGGGTCGATTCCAGAAAATGTTTTCTTCTTATTCAAAATGGGGTTTGAAGTTTGAATTTCATTTGATTTGAAATTGAGAAAATTAAAAAAAATTCAAACCAGCTTATCAGGCCGCCGCCCCGGATTCGGCCCGCGCCGCTCCCCGCGCGCGCCCGCAGCCGCCTCCGCCTCGGCCCGACCCAGCTGGCCCCCCTCCCTCTTCTTCCCGCTCTCGCCCGCGCGCGCTGGCGCCCCGGCAGCAAACGCTCGCCGCGTGGCGTTCGCATGCCGGCGACGCCACCGCGTGGCCGCCGTGGACCCCGCGCCCGCGTCCACCTTCAAAAACAGCCGAGCACCGGGTCTCCCTCCCATTCTCGCCCCGCCTGCTCCCTCTCTTCCTCCCTCCAGTGAAAGCTACCGCGGAACGCCGCTCGCCACCGAGCTCCGCCACCGTCTCCGCCCTGTTCCGGCACCGGTGGACCACCTCCGTCCAATTGCCCGTGCACGAAGCTCCGCCCCATCCTCCCCTCCTCCGAACGAGCATCGCCATCCCCTCGTTGGCCACGGTAGGGCTCAATTTCTGCTCGCCTCGCCGCGCCACCGCCTCACTCGCCCTCTCTCTGCCCTCCCGCGTCGCCTTCGCGTGTTAGCCACTCTCTGGCGAACGTGTTGCGCATTTTGGTTGGCCTCGGTTTGGCCGGAGCCGGCCGTTGGCCGCGACCGCCGCCGCGACGTCGAAGCCGTGAACGCCGGCGACCGCGCTCGGGTTTCCCCCCCTCGGTGGACTGGGCTGCGCCTGTGGGCCGCGCCCCGAGCAGGCCGGCTCGGCTGTTTCCCCCCCGCGCGCAAGCCGGGCCGCGATGGCCATGGGCCGCTTGATTTCCCGGGCAGGCCCAGTGCCGTTATAAAGAAATTCATTTCTATTTTCTTTTATTATTCTTGATGAAAATGCTTTAGAAAATATTTTAGCAGTCATTTCAGCTCCAAAAATTGTGAAATAAATTTCTCTAGATGCATTGGAACCAGATCTATGATATAAAATTATTGCATGTCAAATTTGAGATACTTTTCTGTAGAGTTTTTAATTAACTATTGAAATGGTTGTTTTCTTGTTAAATGTTTAATAAATCCTAGAAAAATCAGAAAAATATGATTCCAAGTTTATTAATCTTTTTGTGCCATGTGCTTGCTAGGGAAATTTTATCTCATGACTGTTCTGTAGAAAAATATGTAGATGTAGTTCAAATGCTTTCTATCACTAATATTTGTTATTTTTGTTATTTAAATAAATTTGAATAGAACATGCAAGTGATAATTTTTCTATAGTGTTTGTTTACTGTGTAGAAAGTAGGAAAATTTCTAAATCTGTTGTTTGATACTTTTCATAATGTAAAGTATTTTAAATATTCATTTTAGGCCTTAGCTTGTTATTTTTGTATAGGCAGTTCTAGTAATCCAAATGCAGTAAAAATCTTGTGTCAGGCTAGTTTTGATATTAGTAATCCACTGTAATTTTCTAAGATTTGTCTGTGCTACTAAGCTATGTGTTGTTGTTCAATTATAGAGCTAATTAGGGTTTACATTCATTCTTTAATGCAAAAATAGTTAGTAAACTAAACTTTGGTGTATCTTTGAAGCATCTTGAGTGTTAAAGTGCCCTTGCATGGTAGAGAATAGTGGTGGTAGTTTTCGAGTACATGTTCTTGGATGACGTAGACTACCTTGTAGAAGAGTCGTAAGTTCCATGTAATCCAAAGAACGTAACATGCTCATTTACATCACATTCATTCATCATCATCCTCTCATGTCACTCCTGCAATGCACCTATGCATGAGCACTCATACTTCTGCATCATACAGGATCGTAGGAAGTGACCCCGGCAGTAGTTCCCGAGGACACAGAGGATCAGTCCGAGGTGCCAGAGCCGGAGCTGACCGAAGCAGAAGAGGAGGCCGGTGAAGAGCTTCCGGAGTGCCCCGACCACCGTCCGAGCTCCTTTGAGCGAGGCAAGCCCCGGAGCATTTCTCCCCCGGTTTGCAAATAATTTATTATTAACTTTGCTTAAATTGATGCATTACGTTTAGTAGTTGTTTGCAAACGTTGCTGCATTATACCTTGTTTCACCTTGCTTTACCCGATCCTTGTTACCCTGGTGTCCGCGGTTAATAATTGCTTAGCTTGCTTAGACCGGTAGAAGTCGGGTGATTACCTGTCATCCGCGAGCTATAGGGGATTACCTGGATTATGTGAAAGAATGTCATGTGAGAATAACTAAGTGTCGAAATGAATCTGAGACCGGGCGAAAGCTTGCAGGGTTCTGGACTGTAGTGTCTTCCGTCTGTGTCGATTAAGGACCTCGAGTCATGTTGAACGCATGCCTCACATTTAGCTGGCCGAATAAAGTACCTTTCGACCGCGAAGCCGGGAGATTATTCGGGCCGAGTGGATTGCCCACAACGCACTGTACCGGAGCAGTAGTGGCAGGAAACGGGGGCGCGATGATAAGGCCAAAGAGCAGTCAGGCGGCCCCCGGGTACATGTGGTTCCTGGCAAGCTCGCGACTTTACCTGAATGGTTGACTCGGTGACCAATACCTCACTTTAGCGGGTGAGTGAGGTTTGTGTGAGGAATAAATTACCAGCTGGTCAATAATCGATTCGAATCGCCATCGTTCATTGGATAGTGAACACTTGACTTGAGTTACTTCATCGTAGTAACATTGATGAAACACTTGGATAGTTATGTGGGAAAATGACATGGTAATTATTGTTAATTCTCAATGGTAACCCTTGCTTTTTTAATTACATGGCTACTTTAGCATATGTGCAAACATAGTTGACAGGGTAATAAAGATTAAATACTACATGCTTTTGAAAAAGGACTGCTAAGTTAAACTGTTTTTCTTGCAAATGAGTCAGCTACCCCACCAAAAAGCCTATCATGATCCTTGGTGTCATTTTATTTTGGTTCTGTCGGGTAAGTCTAGCTGAGTACCTTCTCGTACTCAGGGCTTTGTTCCCACTTGTTGCAGATGGACAGATGTACTATGGTTATTGTATCAACTGTCTCTACCCTGCGATGGGCGAAGCTTAGGACCATGGGCAATGGTCATTCACTACCTCTCGCCTGATGCTTTTGCTGGAGATGATCACAAGCTGGCACTTTATCTCAAAACGCTGTGTGTGTGCGTGATTTGAACTACTGCTTCCGCTACCTTTATTCGAACCTGGTTTGTAATAACTATGTTTAAACTCCGATGTATTTTGTGCCGCAAACTTCTATGTAACTTATGATGGTGACCGCTAAACTTAGTACGATCTTGGCTGTTATGTGAAATGGTTTGAAATCCGTCGAGATTTCACGGACTACCGGATTATACGGGCTTAAGTTTGTTAAATTGTCCTTCCGTTGGATGATTTTCTTACTTAATTTCGTATAATTGGGCGGTTCTGTTACAGCTGGCATCGGAGCATGGTTTAGCGTGATTATTGTTCATAAGTGTATTTAAAATAAAATTCTGTTTAAAAAGTATGATTTTTAAACTAAAAGTGTGCCAGTGGTCATATCCTGTATGCCCAGTTAAGGACTCTAGGTGGCTATTTAAGTACTAACTTGGGGTTCTTGCACCATATTTCTCTTTCGTTGCTCATACGGCGTGCTATTGTATGAGTGCCACTTAATTGAGTGGTAATGTATGGATCAGTTACATCTACGCTTCGGTAAGTGTGAGCTGTGAGAGCATGATCGGATACACCGCCGATCTAGGGAGAGTGCTTATATGATACTAGAATAATTACATGTTTTTACACATGTTTTTATGAAAGTATCGCATGTGTGGGTATTCCGTCCGTTGAGGCGATGCCGTCACTAGGACGATGTGTTTGGGTAGTTACTACCGTTGTACACGCATCTGGGGATTCGTGTAAAGCGTGTAGGTAGATTTACTGCTTTCATGCATTCATGGGGAATGGGCTGAAATGAATTTTCTGCAGGTGCATAACAGTGTTATCGTGTAGACCGAATTAGTTACGTATATGAGAGATCGTTTGTATGCCACCGAATTCACCGTTAGATGTCTCTATTTTTAAGTTTGCGAGAACGTAAGACTCGTGCATGCATCACATTGTCTGTGCATTCCATTCACGACATGCATTCCTCCCCTTATAAAAGGATTATCCCATTTTGATAAAAGTGACATCAACTAAATTATGTTCTCACCGGGTAATTAAAACTTGTGCTACAGATGGCCCGCACGAAGCAGACTGCCCGTAAGTCCACCGGCGGAAGATCGCCCCGTCGTCAGATGGCCCCGTGGGAGCACCGTAACACGGATACTTTTCTAAGCGAGTTTGGCATGCCCACCTTGCTTTGGAGAGTGCTCCATGATGTGGGGTACCCGGAGGGTCAAGAGCCGGTGTACTCTTGGAGCGAGAGTCAGCTAGCTGAGGATGGACTTGCTGTCGTGGAAATCACCGTCCCTGCTCTTGGTGATGCGCCAGAATGGGATGGTTGGCATCTGGAGTTTGAAGGACGCACTCCAGTCGAGGGTGCAGAGGGTGCGGCCTTTCGCGTCATCCGAGACATCATGAGCAGGTTCCCCAATGAGTTGGCAGCAGCCTTGGCCGGTACGTTCCCGAGAGATGATCCTCGCGATGCCATTTGGGTACAGCCGCAGGGAAGTGCCCTGGTTAGAGGCCCCAGTGAAGGACGGGCTAGCGACAACCACACCATGAGTGCCATGTATGCAGCCATCAGAGCATACCAAGGTCTGGAGAATACCTATTGGACCTTGACTGGCCTACGTGGTGATGATCGGCTTGAAGCAAGGAAGCGGAAGAAGAAGCAAGCACGTGCTATAGCTAGCTTGCAGGGGCAGTTGGCCGACATGAGCTTGCAGCGGGACCGAGCTCTCGAGAGAGGTGAGAGTTCCATGCAGCAGGTACAGATGTTGACTCAGGCCAACAGAAATGCAGACCGCATGATGGAGCAGCTAGTACAAGAAAGGAATGAAGCCTAGAATGAGAGGGACCTTCTGAGGCAGAGGGTCGAGGAGCTAGAAGAGTACAATGCCAACTTGCATGAAGAGTTTCATGCCCTCTACAACGGGATAGGCCCGTATGCTCCTCCGGACGCCGCCCAGATGGACGTCGACGACGACGCTGCTGCTGAAGGTAGCGATGGCGATGCCTCCGACCTCGACGACGGCCCCGAGGAGTAGGATAGTGTCCTGCGTTAGTAGCTAGGCTTTGTCGCGATGGCCTTCTTTTGGTTTCCATGTATCGTGTTACATCCTGTTCGATCTTGAGACTGACGATCTTTTGGATCTTGGTTGTGTATGCGATACCCGAACGCATAAAAGTCCGGTGTATGTATGCTGGCAACATGGTTGTATGGAACGCGATGTTGCATTTGAAGTAACTTAATTGGTGATGTTGTTTTAATTAGAATGTGATTATTGTGCCTCTGTTTTCTTGTATGACTTGTTCTCTCCAATGAATTCAGTGTGGCATGATTGTTCATTCAAATACAATTTCTACAGCTTCGCTCAATTGTTGCTTGTTGCTGAAATATGCAGATGGCAAACACTCGCCGTGCCACGTATGAGGCCGCTGAAACTGGTGGCAACGGTGCAGGAGCTGGTGGAAGTGGTGCAAACAACGTCAACCACCAGGAGCCACAGCTAGAGCCACATTTGCCCCCTCCTCCCCCGCTCACTGCCGAGGTGTTCTTCGCGCAGTTCCATGGAAGTCAACGCAATGCCGAGCAGTCACAGAGGAATATGGAAGATTTTCTGCGTACCATCGCTGAAAATGTTCAGAGAGGTAATAATCAAGGTGGTGGCCATGGGGTGAACCAGTACAGCAATTTCAAGGATTTCATGGATACTAGGCCACCTATTTTTAAGGAAGCAGCAGAGCCACTTGATGTTGAAGAATGGATCAACACTATGGAAGATAAGTTCCATGTGTTGAGACTGACAGAAGTTCTAAAAACAGAGTATGCTGCACATCAGCTACAGGGACCAGCAGGAATGTGGTGGAAGCATCACCGCACCACCTTTCCTCCCAATACCCAGATTACTTGGAGAGATTTCACTGAAGCGTTTAAGGGAGTTTATATTCCCCCAGGGTTGGTTGAGATGAAGCTCGGAGAGTTCTTGGCCTTGAATCAGGGTACCAAGACGGTAACACAGTATCTGCATGCCTTTAACAACTTGTGCCGTTATGCTCCCGACATGGTCGACACAGATGCAAAGAGAATTGCTAGTTTCAAGAGAGGGTTAAGTCCGAAGATGATGAAACATGTGGGTACCAATACCCGCACCAGATTCAACGACTTTATCAGTGATTGTTTGAAGCAAGAAAAGAACAATAACGCCTACACCGCATCCAAGAATCGCAAGAGGGTGTTTGAATCCGGACCATCCCAGTCCAGAGTTGTCACTGCAAATCGTTCTTCTTATCGTCCGTCCGCACCAGGTGCAAGGTTCAGGCCGCCACAGCATAAAACTCAGAACTACAAGGGACCACAGAAGCCGTACAAGATGGCCGTGCCGCCAACAAAGACCACCGTAGCTGCAGAACAGAGCAACTCCAAGGGAGCTATAGGGTCTGCTGGTACAGTGAAGGGGCCTGCTACAATTGTGGTCAGCCAGGCCACTTTTCAAAGTTCTACCCTTATCCGCCTAAAAAGAAGCAACAGACTTACAATGCTCGTGTGCACCACACACCGTTGATGAGGTTCCTGAGGGAGAGCCTGTAACTGCCGGTAAGTTTCTTGTGAACCATCACCCTGCAGTTGTTCTATTTGATTCTGGATCCTCGCATTCTTTTATGAGTCAAGCATTTGCACGGAAGCATGAACAACTATGCACAGAATTGAGTTATGGTTATCGTATAAGTTCAGCAGGAGCTGATGTGTTAACCAATAAGATGGTTAGAGGGGCAACCCTTGAGTTAGGTAGTCGGAAGTTTCGAGTGAACCTGGTAGTTATGCCTGGACTAGTTTTGGATGTAATAATAGGAATGAACTGGATGAAAGACTGGGGAGCAGTCATAGATACAAGCAGTCGGATGCTTACCCTTAAGGATCCCCAGGCAGAGGGTACTTTCCGGGTACCATTGCCTAAAAGAACAAACCTTGTGAGTGTGACATGTGCCATGAAAGTTGTTCCTATCCACCAGATCCCGGTAGTGTGTGAGTTTCTGGATGTGTTTCCAAACGAGTTACCTAGCCTTCCTCCAGATAGAGATGTTGAGTTTGGAATCGAGTGGATCCCCGGGACAGCTCCTATTTCGAGGAGACCCTATCGGATGCCTCCGGATGAGTTAGCTGAGTTGAAAAAGCAACTGAAAGAATTATTAAAGAAGGGGTTTATCCGCCCAAGTAAGTCTGAATGGAGATGTCCTGCCTTGTTCGTGAAGAAAAAGAAAGAGGGTACTCTAAGGATGTGTGTGGATTATCGACCTTTAAATGCTGTGACTATCAAGAATAAATATCCTTTGCCTCATATCGACGTTTTGTTTGATCAGTTGGCTAAAGCTAGAGTGTTCTCCAAGACAGACCTAAGGTCAGGGTATCATCAGATAAAGATTAGGCCACAAGATGTGCCGAAAACCGCCTTTTCTACCAGATACGGGTTGTATGAGTATCTTGTTATGTCGTTTGGCCTAACAAATGCTCCTGCATATTTTATGTATCTGATGAATACGGTTTTCATGCCAGAGTTGGACAAGTTTGTAGTTGTCTTCATTGATGACATTCTAGTATACTCTGAGAATGAGAAAGATCATGAAGAGCATCTGAGAATTGTCTTGACCAGGCTGAGAGATCATAAGTTGTATGCTAAGTTCAGCAAATGTGAATTTTGGTTGAAGAAAGTTCCTTTCCTTGGTCATATTCTCTCTGAGAATGGAGTTTCTGTAGATCCGAGTAAAGTGCAAGAGGTTATAGATTGGAAGACTCCAACCACAGTGTCAGAAGTCAGGAGTTTCCTAGGGTTAGCTGGTTACTATCGACGCTTTATCCCAGACTTCTCGAAGATTGCCAAGCCGATGACAAGTCTGTTACAGAAAGATCACAAGTTTGTGTGGACAGAGGAGTGTGAGACAGCTTTCCACACCTTGCGGAAACTGTTGACCACTGCTCCAGTTCTTGCACAGCCCGACATCGAGAAACCTTTTGATGTGTTCTGCGACGCATCAAAAATAGGATTAGGATGTGTTCTGATGCAAGAAGGAAGAGTCATTGCTTATGCCTCCCGGCAGTTGAGAAAACATGAAATCAATTATCCGACACATGATCTTGAGCTTGCCGCTGTAGTGCATGCCTTAAAGATTTGGAGACACTATTTACTTGGTAATGTGTGCAACATTTTCACCGATCATAAGAGTCTCAAGTACATTTTTACCCAACCAGATTTGAACATGAGACAGCGAAGATGGTTAGAACTAATCAAAGATTATACCTTAAATGTACAGTATCACCCTGGGAAAGCCAATGTGGTAGCTGATGCTTTGAGTAGAAAATCACATTGTCTGAATATACAACCCTTACTTGAAGATGGTTTTAATCTAATGCACCCTGCCGTGTTACATGGTATTCAGATCAGTTGCTCCTTGGAAAGTAAGATAATAGAGGGTCAGAAGGCCGACAAAGGGATATTCCACATCAAAAAGAAAATTAAAGAAGAACCCTCGAAACACTTCAGGGTGGATGAGCAAGATGTGTTGTAGTTCGACAACCGTCTTGTTGTTCCAAAGGATAGAGAGCTTAAGAATAAAATTATGGACGAAGCTCATCTCTCTAAGTTGTCCATTCATCCTGGCAGCAGTAAAATGTATCAAGAGCTAAGACCTCGTTATTGGTGGACCAAGATGAAGAAGGAAATTGCAGCTTAAGTAGCCAGATGTGACACATGTTGTAGAGTGAAAGCAATTCACATGAAACCTGCCGGATTACTACAACCTTTGTCAGTACCTAGTTGGAAGTGGGATGATATAAGTATGGATTTCATGACGGGTCTGCCCACTACTCAGAAAGGTCACGATTCGATTTGGGTAATTGTGGATCGTCTTACCAAGACAGCCCACTTTTTGCCTGTCAAGACAGAATATAGACCACCTCAATATGCCGAGAAGTATATTGCGGAGATTGTGAGATTGCATGGCATACCAAAGACTATAGTGTCTGACAGAGGGTCACAGTTCACGGCTCACTTTTGGGAGCATTTGCACAAAAGGTTTGGGGACTAGTCTGATTCGTAGCACTGCCTATCATCCTCAAACAGATGGTCAGACTGAAAGAGTTAATGCTGTTTTAGAGGATATGTTAAGAGCTTGTGTGTTGTCTTCCAGAGGTTCATGGGAGTCATGGTTACCATTAGCAGAGTTCGCGTACAATAATAGCTATCAAGAAAGTATCAAGATGGCACCTTTTGAGGCTCTGTATGGCCGAAAGTGTAGAACACCTTTAAACTGAATTGAGCTAGGAGAAAGAAGGTATTATGGTATTGACTTTGTGGAGGAAGCCGAAAAGAAAGTTCATATCATCCAGCAAAATATGAGAGCAGCTCAGTCACGTCAGAAAAGTTATGCAGATAAGAGAAGGAGACCGCTTGTGTTCGAAGTTGGTGACTATGTTTATCTAAAAGTCACGCCAATGAAAAAGAAGCGGTTTGGTATACGCAGAAAGCTTGCCGCCAGATTTGTAGGACCTTACAAAATCTTGGAAAGGAAGGGTCCAGTGGCTTACAAATTGGAATTACCAGAGTCAATGGGTGCTATATTCCCAGTTTTTCACGTATCACATCTCAAGAAGTGTTTGCGCGTTCCAGAGGAAAGAATTGAACCTCGAGGCATAAAACTTAAGTCAGATCTGGTGTATCGTGAGCAGCCAATTCGAGTTTTGGATTCCAAGGAGAGGGCTACTCGAAACAGTGTGGTGAAAACATATAAGATACAGTGGAGTCATCATGATGAAGAGGATGCATCTTAGGAAACGGGTGAATACTTACAAAAAGCATACGAAGATTTTTATAATAAATGGTTCGTAACCCAAATCTCGGGACGAGATTTTTATAAGGGGGGAGGGCTGTAACACTCCGGTGTTACGCAATGCATTTGCATGACAATCATATTGCATGGCATTTCATATCATCATAATCATGTATGATAATGTTATAACTTGAATGAAATAAAAGCTTGAAAATGATATATGTGATGAAAATATTAATATGATAATCACATTACACCAAAAATCTTGCAACTATAAATTTTATATCACTTAGAACCATAGTTTAATTTTTGGAGCAACTAGATGACTCAAAATTTTGTCAAAAACTTGTTCAAAAATATTAATTCTAAATATTCAAAAATATCCCCTATTTTAGCTTTTATTCTGCAATTCAAAATCTATTAAGAATTTTCAGTTGGCCCCTTAATCAAAGTTGTAGAGAATGAAATTCTAAACAACTTTTATTTTTGGGTCGATTCCAGAAAATGTTTTCTTCTTGTTCAAAATGGGGTTTGAAGTTTGAATTTCATTTGATTTGAAATTGGGAAAATTAAAAAAAAATTCAAACCAGCTTATCAGGCCGCCGCCCCGGATTCGGCCCGCTGGCCGAATCGGCCCGTGCCGCTCCCCGCGCACGCCCGCAGCCACCTCCGCCTCGGCCCGGCCCAGCCGGCCCCCCTCCGTCTTCTTCCCGCTCTCGCCCGCGCGCGCTGGCGCCCCGGCAGCAAACGCTCGCCGCGTGGCGTTCGCATGCCGGCGACGCCACCGCGTGGCCGCCGTGGACCCCGCGCCCGCGTCCAGCTTCAAAAACAGCCGAGCACCGGGTCTCCCTCCCATTCTCGCCCCGTCTGCTCCCTCTCTTCCTCCCTCCAGTGAAAGCCACCGCGGAACGCCGCTCGCCACCGAGCTCCGCCACCGTCTTCGCCCTGTTCTGGCACCGGTGGACCACCTCCGTCCAATTGCCCGTGCACGAAGCTCCGCCCCATCCTCCCCTCCTCCGAACGAGCATCGCCATCCCCTCGTTGGCCACGGTAGGGCTCAATTTCTGCTCGCCTCGCCGCGCCACCGCGGCGGTGCCGCCGAGCCGAGCTTAGCCACCGCCTCACTCGCCCTCTCTCTGCCCTCCCGCGTCGCCTTCGCGTGTTAGCCACTCTCTGGCGAACGTGTTGCGCGTTTTGGTTGGCCTCGGTTTGGCCGGAGCCGGCCGTTGGCCGCGACCGCCGCCGCGACGTCGAAGCCGTGAACGCCGGCGACCGCGCTCGGGTTTCCCCCCCTCGGTGGACTGGGCTGCGCCTGTGGGCCGCGCCCCGAGCAGGCCGGCTCGGCTGTTTCCCCCGCGCGCGCAAGCCGGGCCGCGACGGCCATGGGCCGCTTGATTTCCCGGGCCGGCCCAGTGCCGTTATAAAGAAATTCATTTCCATTTTCTTTTATTATTCTTGATGAAAATGCTTTGGAAAATATTTTAGCAGTCATTTCAGCTCCAAAAATTGTGAAATAAATTTCTCTAGATGCATTGGAACCAGATATATGATATAAAATTATTGCATGTCAAATTTGAGATACTTTTCTGTAGAGTTTTTAATTAACTATTGAAATGGTTGTTTTCTTGTTAAATGTTTAATAAATCCTAGAAAAATCAGAAAAATATGATTTCAAGTTTATTAATCTTTTTGTGCCATGTGCTTGCTAGGGAAATTTTATCTCATGACTATTCTGTAGAAAAATGTGTAGGTGTAGTTCAAATGCTTTCTATCACTAATATTTGTTATTTTTGTTATTTAAATAAATTTGAATAGAACATGCAAGTGATAATTTTTCTATAGTGTTTGTTTGCTGTGTAGAAAGTAGGAAAATTTCTAAATCTGTTGTTTGTACTTTTCATAATGTAAAGTATTTTAAATATTCATTTTAGGCCTTAGCTTGTTATTTTTGTATAGGCAGTTCTAGTAATCCAAATGCAGCAAAAATCTTGTGTCAGGCTAGTTTTGATATTAGTAATCCACTGTAATTTTCTAAGATTTTTCTGTGCTACTAAGCTATGTGTTGCTGTTCAATTATAGAGCTAATTAGGGTTTACATTCATTCTTTAATGCAAAAATAGTTAGTAAACTAAACTTTGGTGTATCTTTGAAGCATCTTGAGTGTTAAAGTGCCCTTGCATGGTAGAGAATAGTGGTGGTAGTTTTTGAGTACATGTTCTTGGATGACGTAGACTACCTTGTAGAAGAGTCGTAAGTTCCATGTAATCCAAAGAACGTAACATGCTCATTTACATCACATTCATTCATCATCATCCTCTCATGTCACTCCTGCAATGCACCTATGCATGAGCACTCATACTTCTGCATCATACAGGATCGTAGGAAGTGACCCCGGCAGTAGTTCCCGAGGACACAGAGGATCAGTCCGAGGTGCAAGAGCCGGAGCTGACCGAAGCAGAAGAGGAGGCCGATGAAGAGCTTCCGGAGTGCCCCGACCACCGTCCGAGCTCCTTTGAGCGAGGCAAGCCCCGGAGCATTTCTCCCCCGGTTTGCAAATAATTTATTATTAACTTTGCTTAAATTGATACATTACGTTTAGTAGTTGTTTGCAAACGTTGCTGCATTATACCTTGTTTCACCTTGCTTTACCCGATCCTTGTTACCCTGGTGTCCGCGGTTAATAATTGCTTAGCTTGCTTAGACCGGTAGAAGTCGGGTGATTGCCTGTCATCCGCGAGCTATAGGGGATTACCTGGATTATGTGAAAGAATGTCATGTGAGAATAACTAAGTGTCGAAATGAATCTGAGACCGGGCGGAAGCTTGCAGGGTTCTGGACTGTAGTGCCTTCCGTCTGTGTCGATTAAGGACCGTCCGTTGTCGGACCTCGAGTCATGTTGAACGCATGCCTCACATTTAGCTGGCCGAATAAAGTACCTTTCGACCGCGAAGCCGGGAGATTATTCGGGCCGAGTGGATTGCCCGCAACGCACTGTACCGGAGCAGTAGTGGCAGGAAACGGGGGCGCGATGATAAGGCCAAAGAATAGTCAGGCGGCCCCCGGGTACATGTGGTTTCTGGCAAGCTCGCGACTTTACCTGAATGGTTGACTCGGTGACCAATACCTCACTTTAGCGGATGAGTGAGGTTTGTGTGAGGAATAAATTACCAGCTGGTCAATAATCGATTCGAATCGCCATCGTTCACTGGATAGTGAACACTTGACTTGAGTTACTTCATCGTAGTAACATTGATGAAACACTTGGATAGTTATGTGGGAAAATGACATGGTAATTATTGTTAATTCTCAATGGTAACCCTTGCTTGTTTAATTACATGGCTACTTTAGCATATGTGCAAACATAGTTGACAGGGTAATAAAGATTAAATACTACATGCTTTTGAAAAAGGACTGCTAAGTTAAACTGCTTTTCTTGCAAATGAGTTAGCTACCCCACCAAAAAGCCTATCATGATCCTTGGTGTCATTTTATTTTGGTTCTGTCGGGTAAGTCTAGCTGAGTACCTTCTCGTACTCAGGGCTTTGTTCCCACTTGTTGCAGATGGACAGATGTACTATGGTTATTGTATCAACTGTCTCTACCCTGCGATGGGCGAAGCTTAGGACCATGGGCAATGGTCATTCACTACCTCTCGCCTGATGCTTTTGCTGGAGATGATCACAAGCTGGCACTTTATCTCAAAACGCTGTGTGTGTGCGTGATTTGAACTACTGCTTCCGCTACCTTTATTCGAACCTGGTTTGTAATAACTATGTTTAAACTCCGATGTATTTTGTGCCGCAAACTTCTATGTAACTTATGACGGTGACCGCTAAACTTAGTACGATCTTGGCTGTTATGTGAAATGGTTTGAAATCCGTCGAGATTTCACGGACTACCGGATTATACGAGCTTAAGTTTGTTAAATTGTCCTTCCGTTGGATGATTTTCTTACTTAATTTCGTATAATTGGGCGGTTCTGTTACAGGTGCCCCCCCTTGCTGGAGATATTGATATTCTAGGCCGTGGACCCTCCAGACTGCAAGGCCTTGTTTAGTTTCCCAAATTCATCCCCAAATTCTACTATGCAAAAAGAAGATTCCTCATCACATCAAAATGTCGGCACATATATGGAGTACTAAATGTAGATGAAATCAAAAACTAATTGCACAGTTTTATTGTACTTTGCGAGACGAATATTTTAAGCCTAATTAATCAATGTTTGGACAATTATTACTAAATAAAAATAAAATTGCTACAGTATTCAAACAGTGATTTGGGGTGTCTCAATTCGGACAACTAAACACGGCCCAAGCAGTAGGCATTGGCATCCTTCTCTATCGCGAAGTTGTCTGAACGAGAAACTGAACAGTTAGCAATTTAGCATTAGCAGCGGGAGTGGGGAAGGCGTTTGGGGTTGGTGGGCGTCGGCGCTGGGAGTATACTTGGCCATACAGCCCGAGGCCCAGTGGCCCGGCCCACGGCCCCGCGGCCACCGGGCCCGGGCCGGCCCGGCCCGAGGGACTAGGCCGTGCCTGGGCCGCCACCTAGGCACGTGGCACGGCACGGCCCGGTCCAAGAGGCGGCCCGTTAAATTGATAACCATGTGAATATTTGGCACAGCCCACTGCAATCCATACATATATATAATATCTTCATCACTCCAAACCCTAACTTCCTCCCACTCTCACTCTCCCGGACGGCGCTGCTCTTCCCTTTCCCTCCCCATCACTCCAAACCCTAACTTCCTCCCAGTCCGCTGCTCTCGGGCCGCCCGCGGCACGCAGGGCACGCCGTGCTGTCGGACCGGCCCGACGGCCCACGGGCCGTGCCTTGGGCCGGAGGCCAGGCACGAGCATGCCACAGGCACGGCGGCCCGTGGCGGCACGACGCGGGCCCAGCACGGCACGGCACGCCGTCGAGCCGGGCTGGCACAGCACGGCCCGTTGGACATCTATAGCTGGGAGTCGTAGAGGAGGGCCACGACCGCTTGTTGTGCCGCCACGCGGCGCTGGAGGCGCACGACAGATGCCATGGCGGGGCCGCCCAAAAGCTTTGGGTTCCCCGCCTTCTCCGTGTGGGCAGGGGCGTCGGCATCAAGGAGGAAGCTAGCGAGCTATGACTGTTCCGCCAGGCGGCGTCGGAGACGGCGGCGAACGTCAAGGCTGGCCTGCCCAACCTAGCTTTGCTCTTTAGGATTCCGAGTTCGCCCACAGCTACGGACAGAGGGACGGACGCACGACGGTGGCGGTGACCGTCCCGGTGCTCCGATCAAAAAAATAAATTACCAAATTATCCTTATCATAAAGAAAACAAATTCACAAAATATGGAACTGCTCATGTTTTTTGGTACTTGGTCCCACCTATTCTGATTTAGTACTCCCTAGTGCTTTTATATATGTACCTCATATTTTTACACCGTCTGATTTTGTCATATGGATGGCTCATATTTTTTTCAACCATTGTAAAGTGTCTCGACAAAATATATATGTACGGAAATAAAAAAAGATTATGTTTCTGTGTTTAGTTGCTTGAAAAAAGCACTATGCAAAAAAAAATTTCTCGTCATATCAAACTTGCGATATATGTATGAAGTATTAAATATAGATAAAAAATAACTAATTTCACAGCTAGGTGCAAAATCGTGAGACGAATCTTTCAAATTAAAGTAATCTGTGATTGGACACTGTTTGTCAAATAAAACAAAAAAAACGTCCCGTGCGTGCTCTCGTGTTCGTCGCGACACGCCGACGGCGACAGCAAAAGCACCAGTCGACGACGCGCGCCGTGCATTGTTTCTTGACGACTCGTTCGTGCAGGGGTACGAGTAGGAGTACGTCCTTGCTCCTTGGTGGTCGGACGCGCGGCAGAACCGGGCCGCGGCCCTCCCCCCCCCCCCCCACCCCCACCCCCTGCCGGATGCGGCAGCAGCAAATGGCCGCTTTCTTGCTGACGGCAAGGGCGCAGGGGCCGCAGTCGGATCGCCGATCGCGCACCCACGACCCACGAGGGCAGGGCAGGCCGGCAGCTCGCTTGCAGTCGGATCGCCGATCGCGCACCCACGACCCACGAGGGCAGGGCAGGCCGGCAGCTCGCTTTTAACGTGGGGAAAAGTTACTGTAGCGTCTTTTTGTTGTTACTTCCTTCATTTATCCTCTAAGTAAAAACTTTTTATTCAAAAATCTCCTTCATATTAGCTTGGAATTTGCCCGTATTTATTGTCCGTTTGCTGCTCATTGGTTACCACCCGCCTGCATTTATTGTCTCTTTGCTGCTTATTGGTTGTTCCTAGCATGTGACTCCTCGTATGCGCTCAGCATGCGATGATTAAATGCAAACTAAGTGGTTTTGCTCTGTTCATTGGTCACTATGCCAAAGGCTAAAATGATGGAGATAAATGAACGGATGGAGTATTTGATAAAATTTGTCCTATCATAGATTAACTAGGCTCAAAAGATTCGTCTCGATATTTACAGATAAACTATACAATTAGTTACGTATCTTTTTTACTTATATTTAATGCTTTATGTATACATTTAAAGTTTCGATGTGATAGGTGGAAGAGGAAATACTTTGGGTTTGAATGGGAAATGAACACACCCTTAATAACGCTGGCCGCACGGCACGCAGAGGCTAGGCTATGCCGCTATGGTCAGGGTCACGACAGGCGTCCGGCGGTATGGGCGCCCTGCGGCAGCGATGCCCGCTGTGGACAGTGGACGCGACGCGACGGTGCGTGTTTTTCCTGCTCAACAGTCCCATCGGAGTGCAGCGTTCTACAGGTGCACCAGTAGTCCATGTGCGGAGAGTGGGGGCTTGGGAACATGAACAACGGTCCGGTGTCGTGTCCACGGTAAATTCTTGGGACAGTAGCACAGGCGCACAGCACGGCGTAGTGTACTCCTTCGTCCAGTAAAACATACAACAGTATCACGTTTTAGTATCTTAATTTTGACTAATTATAGATAAAAAAATATCAATGTTTATGATATCAGATACTCCATCCGTCCCAAAAAAGAGTCATTCTCGCTTTCCAAAAAGTCAACAGCTTTTAACTTTGACTAAATATATTTAACAAAATATTAATATTTATGGTACATAATTAGTATCATTAGGTAGATCTTTGAATATACTATCATAATAAACTTATTTAAAGATATAAATGTTGCACGTATTTTCTACAAACGTAGTTAAAGTTGAGAAAGTTTGACCAGCACGTTTTCCACGGCGACTCTTTTTATGGGACGGAGTAGTAAATATCATTAGATTAATTATAAAATATATTTTCATAATAAATTAATTTGGAGCCATAAATATAAATACTATTTACTATAAACTTGGTCAAATGTGAACTACTTTTTTTGACACGCAACCCATAGTTGCATGTTTTTACGGACGGAGGAAGTATTTTTTAAAGAGTGATGCTACCTGTTTGGCAATATCAAAAAAGAAGATTCTCCATCACATCGAAATGCCGGCACATGCATGGAGTACTAACTATAGATGAAATAAAAAACTAATTACACAGTTTTGTTGTACTTTGCGAGACGAACATTTTAAGCCTAATTAATCAATATTTGGACAATTTTTACCAAATAAAAACAAAAGTTGCTACAGTACGACATGACACGCACTGTTCCAAGTTGGGTGTGCCAACTTTGGAACTAAACATTGGCTACATCGAAAAGTCAAATTCGTGACCATTGCATCCCCTTGTTGGCTAGAGATTGGCTGGGCTGGCTGGGCACTGTATCCGCTGGGCTTTTCAGCCCAGCCGTTCGGAAGGTCAACCCAGCCGAACGGCTGGAGCATAAGCCGCACGCCCGTACAACCTCGCCGAACCAGCTCCTACCCTCATTTCCCATTCGCACCCGCGCGCCTAGGGTTTGCGCCGTCTCGCTGCTCTCCCGCGGCTGCTTGTGGGAGAGTCGCCGGTGGCCACGCCCACGTCGCCTGCGTCCAGCGTGCCGGCTTCCGGTGGTGTGCTCATCTTCGGAGACGACGACCGACGCCCAACCTCGCCGAAGCCAACCTCAGCGCCGCCGTCTTCGCAGCCGGTTCTGCCGTAATCCCCCGCCCCGATCCGCTATTTTCCCCGCCGGAGCCGCCGTCCTCCCGCTGGATCCCCCATCTTCGCCGCCCCCATTACACACGGTACGTTCCAAACGACCCATCCGCTGTCTTCTCCGCCAGATCTGCTTGTGTGCGCGGTTCATGTTTGCTGCTTGTCTGAGTGAGGACTGATTGTCTGAGTTTACTGCTTGTCTGAGTGACACTTGTGCAAAAACCACTAGTTTACTGCTTGTCTGAGTGAGGACTGATTGGAGCCCATTATTTCATTTGTTAGGGTTAATTAGCTCATTGTTTAAGCTGGATTAGTGTCTAGTTAAGAGCAGGGGAAGCAGAGCACTAGCCCTATTACTGTAATAGAAAAAAAATATTACTACTAGTGTGCATGCATGCAGTCATCAAGAGCTGCTGGCTAGCTTCATCCTTAGTTTATTTGTGTATGAAAAGACTGTCAGGCGGTGAGCTTAGTATGGAAATGATTCAGCCCATAAGATTGAGATTGCACTTGGATTCGAGATCAATGCCAACGCAGCTAGTAATGAGTTTGGTTTATGTTTTTTTTGTTGGGATAGGGGTGTGGCAGTGTGGTGGGGTTCTGTGTGTCAGTGTCTCTGTGGATGTGGGGCCGGGGAAGGGTGTGTTCCATTGTGCTTACCAGCCTTGTGAGTTTGGATTTTTTTTTTATTTATAACCTTTTAAAAGTAAAACAACTTAACAAAAAATTAAGTTACAGATGTTACCCTTTTGGCTGTTCCAATCTGTTTAGAAATTGTAAACCAAAAGGTTTTGGTTTTCAAATTATTTTTGGTTATTTTAGGTTGAAAACAAAAAATGGGGCTTTGGACCCAGCCAAGATATTTGGAACACTTTTGCATGCTGCCTTCCGATCCTTTCACTTCATTCATCAGCATACGTTGTAGCAATGAGTTTTTTCTTCCGAATTATTTGTTTGAAAGAAAGTTTTATATATGCTTGCCAGCTACTAAGTAACTGTTTGGCTTTTGGAGCCAAACAAGACAGATATCTGGAACACCTTTGCATGCTGCTCTTCTCCCTCATTCACACAAATAACTTTCCATTTACTGGTAGCGTAATACTGTCTTCTCCTAATGGCCAAGTTTAACCATGTCTACAGGACTGCAGCTTCATGTTGTTATGCACAACATTGTTTACCATCTCCACTTGACATGACAGTGCAGTATATGCCCAACATTGTTTACCATCTTCTTGTTGTTAGTAATTTATAGCATCTTCTTGTTTAGTGCTAATTATTTTCCAGCATCTTCTTGTTGTTACGAAAGAAGTGAATCAACAATGACCTTCAATCATAATCCAACTCATCATGCTGCTTTTTGTTGCCTTAGGTCCGTGCAAGGGGGTCAGGCGCTGCCGGTGACGATTGCCCACACTGGCACATTCCTCATCGTCTTCGTTTTCTCCACCTGAAGCCAGGCCCTACAATCTGCGTTCAAAAGGACGCAAGCGATACAAAAAGGCAAGTCCCCTTGCAATGTTTTTACCATACATTTTTTCCCTACTACATGCCTTGCATGTCATTAATTCTTTTGGATTTTCTAAAATTCATCAGATGTCAGCCTCGCGAGCCAACTGGGATGACACCACCTGCGCCTTTTTCCTTTATTTAGTCGAGAAACAGAAAGAACTCCACCATTGGGCCTGCACCACCCCATCTAAGATTGGCTGGTCCAATATCACGCGTGAGTTCAACGCTAACACGCGCCGAGGCTACCACAAAAAGACGCTTCAAAACAAATACAACGATCTGAAACGGAATTACTTCAATTGGTGCGACGGTCAGACCCATATTGGCCTAGGCCGTGACCCGGCAACTGGTGAGGTGGCCGCTGATCCCGAATGGCTCGACCAAGCCTCTGGGGTACTAACTACACTCTTCTCGTAGCCTCTTTTTCCCTTAGTTAGGTTCTCCCTCACTAACTACTAACACGGCGACCACTGTATGACATGCAGGATAGTAGCGCTGCTAGTCAAAGGTACAAACGTCCACAATGCTGCCAGCATATGATCAGGATTTTGGGACGCACCCCACGTGACAAAGGGCAGCTGTTATCTGCTGGTGGGCATGAACCTGACGAACCCCCCCCCCCCCAGTGACAGCCCTCGGACTCCTGAAGAGATGTCGGACGAGCCCGTAGGTCCCTGTAGTGTTGGTCAGACCTCCAAAAGAGCCACAAGGGAGCATTCCGTTTGTAGTCCACGGAAGAAGATTAGCAAAAGTCATTCCATTGACGAAACCCTCGAAAGCCTAACCAATGTGATCAAGAGAGCAGAGGCGCTGCGTGAGGAGAAGCGAAAGGAGAAGCGGCAGGACACGTATAGGGTGGAACAAGACCAAGTGAAGCACATATTGTGCGAAGATGGTTACAAAGAGGACGACGATGTCTTCATGCAGGCCATGAACCTTACCCTTGACGACAAGCGCCGTCGAGCATTTCTAGAGTCAAGCACTAAAGAGGGCCGACTGAAGTGGGTGCAGGTGTCCTGGGCCTTTTGTGCCATGACCTCGAAGTGAAGAAGACTATCTCAGAATAAAATGATCCTGCCTGTGCTTGTTTATGTATTTGCTTTCATTCGCTTGTTCATTTGTGTTGTGTCATACTATGAGTTGTTATGATTGATGTAATAAGTTACTTTGTCGAGAACTATTGTTTAGGCTTGTTGTTTGATGTAATGAGGACCTTTGTCGTAATTTCATTTGGTTTTGTGTTTGGCCTGTCATGTGTTGGGTATTGTTATATAGGAACTTGTTCACTGCAACCTTTGATGTATCTAAATTTGTGTGCTGACATTGACATCCTCATGCAGGTCTCACTGGGCTATGTTTGAAGTGCTATCAGCACAAGAAGAAGCTAAGCATTGAGCTCTGTTTGAAGGTAACATATAGCTCTACCTGTGCTTCATGAACATACATGTTAGGCAGAGATTGTAGGTTTCTGATTAATAAAGTTTTGTGTCGTGGTCATATGTCCGAGTTTTGTGTTGTGTTCGTGCATCTCCTATTAAGTAATTGTTATTGATGTGCTTTGCATCGTACACTTCACTGTAGTCAGTATATACTGCAAATTAGAGCTGAACTACTATCGAACCATGTAAAGTTCTAAAATAAATTAGGAAATCAATTGAGGCACAATTTGCACATGGTCTGAAATAGATGATAAAATTGAACAGAGAAATGATCCAAAACAGGGAACTTCTAAAGCAGATTCAGTTTAGAAACAAAGAAAGAAGCCAGTTGAAAACAATGTGCTTAACCATGATGAAAAGGCAGTGGTTTTAGCTCCTCCAAACAATCGATCCAACACAAATGGATAGACCACGACATGTGATATTTGACACTTCCTATTCTTTATGTGTTTTGCATCGTACCAGATGAGCAGTTCCGAGGACTCTTCAGGTAGCGACAAGTTGTACCAGGGAGAGGAGTTGCTGGACTGGGTTGCTGCCTTTGCGCCTTTGACTAAGCTGAAGTACCTGGTTGAGAAGGACAGCATTGCCTGCCCCATTCCAAAGCTGACAGGTGAACAATGGATGCAACAGATGCTATCTAACCCAGTAGGTTGCCTGGATAACTTTCGCATGTCCCGTGAATCATTCATGCAGTTGCATGATATGTTGCGTCCATTTGGCCTGAGAAGTACAGATAACTGTACTGTACTTCAGTTGAAGCGTTAGGTATCTATGTGTGCAGCTAGAGAGTGCAAGTATAGATTTGAACGATCCTTAGACACAGTAAGTAGAAAGGTTACTGAAGTAGCAAGTGTCATGTATGGGTGGGCACAGACCATGCTACTTGTACCTGCAGAATGCCCAAACCTGTGAACTTTCTGTACTGGCTTTTGGGAAGTTGACAACTTTTGTAGAAGTTGCATACATGTCTAATTTGCTAACGCATGACCTTTGTCCCATTCTTCTGTTGTAAGGAGGGTAAATGGATTGTGGTCAGATGTTAGTATGTATGGATAAGTGAAGAATCATGCTAAGGTACCTAGGAACTTCAAATTGGACTGTACTTTGTTGTATGACTGTAGGGACCAGAAACGTTCATGAACTGGTACGAAGTACATGTAAGTTGTATGTGAATGTTGTGATTGCAAGTGTATTAGCAAGTAAAATAACTGCTGTTTGTGGATGTTGCTGTTGGCGCCAAGTTTGAATGGACGTTGGTGTTAGCGCCATTTTTTGAATGCATGATGCAGTGCCTGTTCAAACCATTTGAAATGGCTGGGTGCTGGCTGAGGCTGGTTGCCTGGCTGGTACAGCAGCAGCTCCAGCCCAGCCAATTCTTCCCAGCCGAACGAGCCCAAGATCAGACATCGCTAAGGGAGACTGTTACTGCCTCCGGGACACTGAAGAACTAGCTGGTCCCCCGGGCTTCGCTGCGGGTTGGTTTCTCTATCAGCTTGAGTACAAATAACATAAGAAAAATCTAAGATTAGATTGTTGTACAGACGTTAAATAAAAGAGGAAGATGTATTATTTAGGGAGGTGGAAAAGTTAAAGCAATACAGATATTTTGTAGGGAGGTGGGAATTATAAGTAACATATGCTCACTGAATTCAACATGTTGATGTTACACTCTGGAAAAGCAATAAACATGTTGTTGGTGTTACACTCTGCAAAAGCTATGAAATCGTACGGATCATACAAACCTGAAAAGGGGGGCTTTAAACAAAAAGCAAAAGTAAGCAAAATAAGGACAATAGTACTAATGAAACATTTTTTTCAAAAAAAAAAACTAAGAAAACATGAATGGCTTCACATAAGTTCTTATGATACATTTGTTTGCCGAAACGCTTACACGTAGTGTTTGCAATAGTTAAGAGCAGAAACACCACAATGTATAATATTTTTATTTGTGTTTGGAAAAGATTAAACCATGTACATAGTGGGCGCTGGCCATGATGGCTGCTGTTCCTGTAGTTGCTGACCAAGCTCGGAGTTGGAGAAGACAGGGATATGATATTCTGGTTTTGCGCTCCTTTCGCGTGCCGGGGACGCCCACTCGCAGGCACCACTCACCGGTGGACCAGCTGGGATTTCCATGCTCCAGGCACCGTGGGCTAACTGTTGTCTAGTGCGGCGGTGATGAGCATCTTGGAGGTTTGAAACACGCCCTCGTCCTGCAATGGTCGGGCAAAGCAAAGAGCTGATTTTTACACCATTTAATTCAGTTACTATATGATCGATCTATCCACAAAAATTGGTAGGTACAGGCATCGGCGTATCAGACATTCAGATTGCTCTATCTCTGTAGGCGTATATATATGCAAGAAGTCACTAAATACATCAGGTTCGTCATGCAAATGAAATAGAAACGGTAGGTGATGTTCTTGTCTAGTTACCTGCCTCTTGGGTAGTACGGGCGCTGGACATCTGCTGTTTAGAATAAAATGAACCGGCCATTTCGTGTGTTCGTGTGCTCTCTAGTCTCTGGTGGTTTTGGCCTGCAGCTGCTGGGACGATGCCGCTTAGCTTAGATAAATATAATAGTGTCCAGCTGCTGTAGTGACAAACAACCCCAAAAAAAGTGATTGGTCAATCAGTCAATTTAAAAAGGTAATTTGCAATTCAGCAGGAGCTTCAAATCTGTCCCTCTCAACATATTGGCAGCAACTTATGCACCATATATGTGACTATTTTTTCTGGTAAAAATGGTTCCCTGAAAGGCAGACAAAGTTTTGAACTCAGCAAGGATGGAACATCAAAATAGATGAGCACATATACACAAAGAAAAGGAACTATATGACCCTAATCGCAATGAGAAATACGTGAAGCAGGAAATGCCAGTAGTCACAATTTTGATACAAAAGTAGATAAACCACCATGCTGAAGTAGAGGGCAGGGTCTCCCTTCATATATGCCATGTAATACAGGATTAACCTATAAGTGTAATTTAGAGGAACGATGAAAAGGAAAGGCCAATTAAACAAATCAAACACAAGCATAATCGGCTCCCGTATGGAAAATTTAGATACATACCATATGTCGGCAATCCGCATCTTGTGAGGGAATCACAAAAACCACGATGACATAATTGTGCCATGATCCTGCAGAAGGATTTAAACAATCAGTGATACTAAGGAGAAAAAAGATACATTCCTTGCGCCAGCAACTGGAACACTATTTAGTGTGTGTTTTTTATTCATTGGCCACAACCTACCAGATCTTGTATCAGTACCCTCTGCAATGGCGGTAAGGTAAATCATAGAATTTTGGCCATTAAGCAACTATTTTTGTGTTAATAAGATATGAAATATTCAAATACATACATGATGAAACACAATATGTTGAAATGTACCTTCATCAGGTCATGGTGAAGCAGCAAAATGTGCATGGCAAGAAGAGGGGATGTACACACAAAAATCCAGGCAACAACAGCCTAGAACCGTTGCCCCTGAAAAGTGAAACAGCAACATATGAAATTCCTAAATAATTTGGCCAAAGCGTAGCAGTGCACCATTATCTGAGAGGCCAACACTTTTGTCGTGATTTGGCTATTGAAACGGAATAGAAAAAGATTAAGATTTTCTTGCCAGGTGCTCACTACTTGCAAGTATTTTCAAGGTCTGTACTATATAGATGGTCCTTAGGTCATTTGACTACCTTTGTTGCTGATTTAGAAGAGCGTTAAAAATAGATAATTTAAATTCTCTCCACCAGTGGTCACATTATATTACTGCACTTGAAATTTTGTTGTATTTGCCTTTATAGTTTGTGTGCATTGATCAGCGGCGCTCAGGTGGATTGATCATATGGAGGTCTGGAAGTGCAATAGTGGTTTACCCAGAGAGCAATGCAAAGGCCACTGAAATCTGAATGGTGCCTCATCATCAGTGCAATTTATAGATCGGAAAAAACAATCAAGTGTGGGGGTGATATGTTGGGCGTTGGGGTGATAACCATGATATGCTAATAGAAAATGGTTTATGACTTCATGTTTACATAATATGACTTGCGTCTACTAGATTTTTTTTTTGAAAAATAACATGAAGAGAAAAAAAATGAAGTCCTCCTAATGTATAATATTTGCAATCTGTGGAAATAATTTGTTTCCTCTGAACTTCAGGAAAAAGAAAAGTAGACTATTTGGTAGTTTAATGTTGATTGTTAAGGTGGAGATGTCCTGAACAAGGTCAAGATCTTGGGGGTAACAGGACTGCTGTTGTGGACTCTGAGAAGAGGGGAAAATAGTTGTAGACTATTTGTGTTTGATATTTTTCCCCAGGCATTTATGAAAGAAGAGGGGAAAGGTGATACAAGGCACCTTGACAAATAAAACAATTGTGTGTTCTTGGGCTCTTGACAAAGGTATGCTAATTTCTTTTACCATAGTTTTGTTACAGATAAGAAATTGCATTTCAATTTTTGCGTTAAAAAATGCATTTCAATCTGCATGAACTTATGAAATGGAACAATTATTTTGGCCCATTTTTGCCGCTGTTAATAGCCACATATTTTATCGAAATAACTACCATTGAACGGTTGGTTGCTAAAGATCTTCCTCGGACCCTCAGTCGCTAATATCGAATATTTCGATGGATGGTCCGTGGCTATAAGTATTTTGCTTTTACGTTGGATCACCACCACGCTATTTTGCACTAACTGAGTCAGATCGTCAGTCGCTAACCAGAACTATCCATTGACGCAATGTTTTCAGCCCGCTGCCATGAATTTTTGACCCAAAACTCACAGAAACCCTAAGTCGCCACCGAGGCTACCAAACCAAAACAAAATCTCCCACCCAGTGTAGTTCTGCTTTGGTCTCGCCGCCCGCCATCCGCTTGCTGAAAGTCCTTTGTTTGGTGTTGGTATTTAGTGACAATGCCTAAGTACTAATCCTATGCCTAAGTTGTGTGTAGCATATGAGGATTAGTACATTCCAAGGTTGGTGGCAAGATGGACATGGTGATCATGATGGCCACACTTGGATTTGGATGCAACCCTATGTGATCAAGGCAAAGGTATATGCTTAAGGGTTGTGTTTTAGTAACCAAGACACCTAGTGGGTGTGGTTACATTATAGGATAGATAGCCGTACTATAAAGAGGGGAATGACGCGGCTATTGAACTCCTAAGTGCCTCTAGGTGTGCATTTCATGATCATATGCATTTGGATAGAACTAATAACGCCTCGAAAAATGATTGTGAAAATGCTAACACACTCGCACATGACATGATCACTTGGTGGTGTTAGCACATTTGCGATGGCGTTGGAGTTTAAGCGGTAGAGAGGGTTTGGGGTCCTCTCTCCCTCCCGCCGAGCGTGCGAGCGCGGGATTCAGGCGATTTTGGGGAAATGAAATGCCTATTTTCTACTACGCCGGAAGTCGGAAATCAAACGGAAATCAAACGGAAGCGAACGGAGGTCACAGTGGTGACCGGACGCTGGACCGGACGCGGTCACTATTTGACCGGACGCGTCCGGTCAGTGGCCAGTGTCTGCGCGGTTTTCAGTTGTTTGATCGGACGCGAGGCGCGTCCGGTCACAGGCGACCAGACGCGTCCGGTCGTCCAGGGAGCTTACTGGACTCCGACCGGACGCGGGCACTGTGGCGTCCGGTCAGTTCAACAGCGCGTCCGGTCGCTGGTTCGTTGTGCGCGGCTCAGGGTTGACCGGCGCGTCCGGTCAGTCACGGGACCGGCGCGTCCGGTCGTGACCAGCGCGTCCGGTCGTTGCGACCGGCGCGTCCGGTCGGTGTTTCAAAATTGAGCCGTTACGCGACCGGCGCGTCCGGTCAATTGGACCAGCGCGTCCGGTCAACGCGATTTCAGCTGGATCTTGTTTCTAACGGCTATATTCGAAGGGGTACGTCTATAAATACTTGTTGGCCGGCTCAAGGCTCTAACTCTTGGACATTTGACATACTTGTGAGCACTTTGAGCTAAGCAACTCCCCTCCCACTCATCTCTCTTGCTTCTTTGCATATTCAAAGTGAGATTGAGTGATCCAAGTGTATTTGCATTGTGAGATTACATCTAGTTGGCACTTGGTGGTTGATTTGCTGCGGGATTCTTGTTTCTCTTGGTGGTTGCCGCCACCTAGACGGCTTGGAGCAGCTTGGAGGCGTTGGCAAGAGTTGGTGATTGTTCTTGGCCACCTCCGATGATTGTGAGGGGTTTGTGTCTACCTCGGCGAAGTGCCAAAAGGCAACATTAGTAAATTGCTCGTGTCATTGCAACCTTTTGCCATTTGGTAGGTTCTTGTGGCGCCTTTTGAGAGGCTCGGTGTGAGACCGATTAGCCACCGAACCACGTGGTGAAGAGGGACACAACGGGGACTAGCGTGCCGGCAAGCACGTGAACCTCGGGATAAATCTTTGTGTCATCATTCTTATTGTGATTGATCGATCCCGGTGGTTGTATATTGTGGAATTCATCTCTTGATCATATTGTTTGGTTGGCTCAATACGTCGCCCCTCGGTGATACCTTTCTAACTCTCTCTTGTATTAATTTCTTAGTTACTTTGCTAGAGTAGCTCTTTTGTGTAGCTTGCTAGTTGTAGTTTCCTTCTCGGTTTGACTTGTGCGGTTGAGTGCAAATTTACTAGAATTGTGAATTGGATAGGTGGCTTGCAAATACCCCGTAGGCTAAGCAAAACTCGCATCTCGCTATTTGTTGTATTGATAAACTTGTTTAGCTTGTCTTTGTAGAATTTTAGAAAAGGCTATTCACCCCCCTCTAGCCATCAAGACCTTTCACTTGCCACCCGCCGCCCACCGCCGCAACCTGGCTGGCCGCCCGCCAGACGTCCACCCCCGACACCCCCGCTGTCGTTGAATCCTAAAACATGGCCCTACACGCTGCTGCGACGGCCTCCTCTGTGTGTGCCCAGTCTGTCGTCGTGGACATAGCGTTGACCTGTGTGTCGGATGACCTCAACTGACCGTGCTCGGCCCGCGTTGAGGTCGATGGTCTATGCGCCATAGCTTCCCGTGAGCATGCTTGTTAGACCGACTCCTTTATGGAAGACAGCCGATGGTAGCAACAATGGAACGACAACGGCTCTGTTCGGCAGGCTGTTTTTTTGGCTTATAAGCCGGCTGTGGCTGATTTGCTGTGAGAGAAAAACACTGTTCCACGGCTGATAAGCCGTGCTGATAAGCTCAGCCGAACAGGAGGAACCTCATCACGGTCAAAGAATTATTTTTTGGCAACAGTACAATGCATGTTTAAATTAAAAGTGTCATAATATTATTCTGCTCCCGTTGCAACGCACGTACATTTACCCTTTTTTAGTGGAATGACAATCACATCACGTTCAAAGAATTATTTTTTGGCAACAATACACCACATATTTAAATTTAAATTATTGTAACATTATTTTGTTCCCATTACAACATACGGGTATTTACCTAGTAAACTAAAGATTTGTATGATGATGATGACGACGACGACGACGATTCTAAACTGCTCATCTATCAGAAAAGGTTATCATGTCTATCGTGCCCTAGTTTCGGTTTTTTTTGTGACCTTTGTGCCAACCATCGTCTAATTTTGCAGCAATAACGGCATCTAACAGGGAGGTGTTGAACGAGGAAGAAGGACGGCCATGTCCTAACCCCGCCGCGCTATGAACAACAAGGAGTCAGAACGTGAGAAACTATGAACCCAGTACTACAACTACTAACCAGCATACATATAGGCGTCTTCTATGTAAAAGTGACAACAACATTGTTCATGATGTGCCACACCGTGGCCCAACTTGCAACATCCATACCTAAGGCTGGACGAAAAACTCAAAGCTCGTTAGCTCGCTCGGCTCGTGGCTGGCTCGGCTCAGCTCGGCTCGGCTCTAGGATTTTAGCTCATTAGCTATAACGAGCCAACTCGAGCTGGCTCGTGAGCCGCTCGCGAGCCAAACGAGCCGTAGTTTTAGGGAAAAAGTTATCATAACTTATATTAGTTTTGTATTACTTCATGTCTTGCACTTTATAAATGGATGATATGTTAGCTCATATGAATATTTTATTCGATTTAAGGTTATTGAATATATTATTTTTATATTATTAATATTTTTAAGCTTTAGATAAATACAAATATTATATTTTGTGTATTTTTTATACCTGGCTCGCGAGCCTAACGAGCCAGCTCGAGCTCATAACGAGCCGAGCCGAGCTGGCTTTCTGGCTCGTTAAGATAACGAGCCGATCCTAACGAGCCAGAACGAGCCGAGCCGAGCCAGCTCGGCTCGTTATCCAGCCTTATCCATACCTAGCTAGTGAATAGGATTGGACCATGTGTGTAACGCCCCGACCTCGGGAAGACGGATAAGGCCCACGCTACACACATAGTTTATGATGTGCCACACCGCGGCCCAACTTGCAACATCCATACCTAGCTAGTGAATAGGATTGGACCATGTGTGTAACGCCTCGACCCCAGGAAGACGGATAAGACTCACTCTACATGTTGAATAAGCTACACTTGCTAATTAACTATCTTGCGCTTTCGTCCTCGCTTCGCGCAAAATGATTGATCTGGAGTTAATAGCCTCCCAGGCTTTTAAGCTGGTCTAACATCTGTTCCATTTCCGGTATGGGACTAAACTGTGAATATTAGTACCTCGTTGCTACAGTGTCACAAATTTGGTCTGTCCCAACTCACCCAATAGGCTGGGTCTCACAATGTGCAGCCCATACGTCCACACAGATGCCTGGGCCACCACGTCAATGAGTCATAAAAAAATTGAGAGGTAAAAGTCTGTTCGATCCTCTCAGTTTATCGTCATAATCTGATGTTTCGTGTGGCAGTGAGTGGAGCGCACCAGTAGTCCGTGTGCGGAGAGTCTGCCAGGAGCCCCGGAGTGGGCATGGGAACACCGAACAACAACGGTCCGGTGTCGTGTCCATAATTCTTGGGACAGTAGCATAGCACGGCGTCTGAAACAAAGAATGTACTGTACTATTTTTAAGAGTGATGCTAAATAATCTACCTGTACGAGAGCACGAAAGGGAGAACGAACGAACCGGTCCTTGTTTAGTTGAGGGCTAAAGTTAAAAAAATTTCACTCTCTCTCCATCAAATCGAATCTTTAGACGTATATATAGAACACTAAATGTAGGTAAAAAATAACTAATTGCACAGTTTGGTTGTAATTTGCGAGACGAATCTTTTAAATCTAATTAGTCCATGATTAGACACTAATTACCAAATACAAACGAAAATGCTACAGTAGTCCAGATTCAAATTTCTAGTCATCTAAACGCCAGCCCCAAAGGCCCCCACACGGAGATCGGAGATCGGAGTCGGAGTAATAACTGCCGGCTTGCCCTGACTGCCCCTGGTCAGTCGTCACCTGGTGGCTGGCCGATCAATCATGCGGCGATGCCCGGTCCTTTTGCCCTCCATCGTCTCCTGATTGCACGATTATGGAAGGGAGAAGGATGGATGGGGCATGGGGGCGAGTGATTTGCGTCTCCCGGCCCCGGACGGACCCAGGCTGCATGCTGCATGCAGATGCAGTGGAGTGGGGTGTTTCGAAAGGGCAGTGAGGGGTCGCCACCAAAGAGCCCTGCGTCTCCCCCGCGTCGGTGTACCTGTGGTGTTTCTCTATGATTCATTCATCTTTCTCTATACACATCTAAAGATTCTCCCCGTTCTGAGCTCGCACGCCGAGTTCTTGTAGTAGATAGAGAAATTGAGTGCTGGGGAAGCAGCAAAGCCAGGCAGAAACCACGCCTTCCTCCTCCCGGCCCTCTCGTGGATTCACAAGGCTTCCTTCGGTTCCGGGGTACACCACGGCCCTACACTTCTTTCTGGCTATTCGATCACTGCTTGTTCTTGGCCTTGTGATTTCGATTTGGCTTCGAGGTGTTTGTATGATGAGTCCAGATGCTGCTGTCTGACTAGGGCCCTGTTTACATGCCAAATTTTTCCCCAAAATCTACTATGCAAAAAGAAGATTCCATATCACATCAAAATACCGGCACATGCATGGGGTACTAAATGTAGATAAAATCAAAAACTAATTGCACAGTTTTGTTGTACTTTGCGAGACGAACGTTTTGAGCCTAATTAGTCAATGTTTAGACAATTTTTACCAAATAAAAACAAAATGCTACAGTGATGTACCCCGGAACCGAAGGAAGCCTTGTGAATCCACGAGAGGGCCGGGAGGAGGAAGGCGTGGTTTCTGCTTCCCCAGCACTCAATTTCTCTATCTACTACAAGAACTTGGTGTGCGAGCTCAGAACGGGGAGAAGCTTTAGATGTGTATAGAGAAAGATGAATGAATCATAGTGAAACACCACAGGTACGCCGACGCGGGGGAGACGCAGGGCTCTTTGGTGGCGACCCCTCACTGCCCTTTCGAATCACCCCACTCCACTGCATCTGCATGCAGCATGCAGCCTGGGTCCGTCCGGGGCCGGGAGACGCAAATCACTCGCCCCCATGCCCCATCCATCCTTCTCCCTTCCATAATCGTGCAATCAGGAGACAGTGGAGGGCAAAGGACCGGGCATCGCCGCATGATTGATCGCCCAGCCACCAGGTGACGACTGACCAGGGGCAGTCAGGGCAAGCCGGCAGTTATTACTCCAACTCCGATCTCCGATCTCCGCGTGGGGGGCTTTGGGGCTGGTTCGTTCGTTCCCACTTTCGTGCTCTCGTACAGGTAGATTAGAGCAAGTGCAATGATACAGCCTGCTGCTGGCGAAACAAACTCCAGCCTGGCTTCCAGCAGCACGTTGCACCCAATGCGGAGCCTGCGCAGCAGCAGAGCAGCCAGTAAAAATGCAGCACACGCGTATCCACCCGCTTCAAGCCGGCGTTTTGCGAGACGCCCGCTCCGCACTCTCCCTCCTGTCCTCTCTCTGCCAGCAGAGATCCAGCCGGCTTGCAGCCAGCCATAATACTTGCTCTTATTCAGTATAGCACAGTAATTTTGCCGCCACCAATTTGAACCAAGGCCTCGTTTAGTTGACGGAATAGGGGAGAAAAACACTGTATCAGAATTCCTGTAGCATTTCGTTTGTATTTGGTAAAAATTATCCAAATTTTGACTAACTAGGCTTAAAATGTTCGTCTCACAAAGTACAACAAAACTGTGCAATTAGTTTTTGATTTCATCAACATTTAGTACTTCATGCATTTGCCGACATTTTGATATGACGGAGAATCTTCTTTTTGTATAGTAAAATTTGAGGGAGAATTGAGGAAACGCCCAACTAAACCAGGCCTAGCTGGCTGTCGATAGGGAACGAGAGAGGCCTCTGCTCCGTTGCTGGCATAAAGCATTCGCTTGATCCTCGTTCCGACTCACCTTTTCCTGTCACTTGTCACTCTCATTTTTTTTTTTGTGTTTAGGTCCGGTTTAGATCCCAAATTTTCTCCTAAATTTTACTATGTAAAAAGAAGATTCCCCGTCATATCAAAATGTCGGCACATGCATGGAGTACTAAATGTAGATGAAATTAAAAACTAATTGTACATTTTTGTTGTACTTTGCGAGACGAACATTTTGAGCCTAATTAATCAATGTTTGAACAATTATTACCTAATAAAAACAAAATTACTACAGTACCCGGGCACTGTTCATGACTGAATTCAGGCCCGAATTCGAGCATCTAAACAGGCCCTTATTTTTGCTGCGGATTCACAGTAGAATCGGTTTGTTTATTGTTTTTTTTTGTTGGGATTCAAGATGCTGGGCTGGGCAGGCCTGTGTCAGAGCCATGTCTGCGTTGTTAACTGAAGTGCGTAGTACATGGTTTCTCAAAAAAAAAACTAGTGCGTAGTAGATCTTCAGTTAACAACTTCAGTTACATGTGTCACCTGTTATACTTGTTTGGGTACAGCATACTGCATAGTACGTACATAACATATTATGACAGTCACACCTAAGAGCAAAAGATGGAGTTTTTTTTTTGTGACAACCATACCTGTATATTAATCAAAGAGACAGTACAGATACAGGTACAGATCAGAAGGATACAGAAGGATCCTCGTATCCAGTACCACACCATATCTAGCCCGTAACCCTAGAACCGAGAAAACACCATCGCAGACCAGCTGCTTTGTGAGCCGAAAAAACATCCTGCAAAAGACAGGACCTTCTTCTATGCGGCATAGCGACCAGGATCATTCTCTACGGTATGACCGGAGAACCTTCCCATGCATCTCAGTCCACGAACCCGCCCTGGAGAGGCCACACGGATCCGACCACCACTCACCGCAAACCCTGTACCGGACACAGGGCCCCTTCCTGCGAAGTCCGAACAAATCCTCCTTCCACCATGCCCCGAGATGCCATTCCCACAGCACGAGTGGAAGAGGAAGCAAACTCCGACAACGATGAAAACATCGTCCGGAACCGAAATCCACAGCCGCCATCGACGACAGCAACCCAGAAGAACCTCGCATCACCATCGAGAGAGCTCGGTCGCTCGGCCTGCTAGCTTCGACCGCCAAAACGCAGAGAAAGGAAGAGGAAGAGGATCCCATTGCCGTCAACACCGCCAACGACAACGAGACCTGCAGTCCAGCATCACTGGAAAAACCAGTAAAGCAGACAGGGAGCGCATCCCTAGGGATACGTCCGCACTTCCTCCACATCCCAAAAACACGAGCTCGTCGCCGTCGTCGTAGGAGAACGCCGTAGAGGCGAGGAAGAGCTCGAACCTTATTCCATGGAGACACCGTCGCCACCGCCACGCCGATGTCGACAGACAAACATCTCGTGCTGCCGTCTCCATCAGGGGCAGGGAAACCGCCGGAGAAACTCCGCCGTCGCCCAATGGAGACGACCCAGCAAGCCGACATGGATAAATCTAACCCTAACCTAAGTAAGCCTAATAGAGTAGGTTACAGCACCGGCCGTCGGTTCCGCCCGGTTCCCCGTCCTCTCCGACGCCGACGAGGCCGTCTGAGTGGAGGGGAACCGGTGGAAATGACGCCGGAACAGAGAAATCGCCCTCCCGGTCGCCCTTTCTACTGTAGCGTGGGGAAAGGTCGGGGAAGATGGGTGTGCCAGTCATGCTGAGCAAAAGATGGAGTTGGGGAACTGATCATAGGTGGTTCGGTTTCTTACTATGGAACTTGTCTATCTGGGTTCAAGTTCTCGATTTGGTATGGGTGCTCGTATTTTTCTGGATTTATTCCAGGATTTATTAGCTCTATGCTTTTAGTGGTAGACGACGTCCCCATCGACAACGAGGCGCCAGTGGTGACTTCGTGAATCTCGAGATCTGTCGGCTTAGTCCTTCGGAGGTGCTTATACAAGTAGGGTTTGCGTACGTGTTTATAAGAGTGAGTGTGTATGCATGTTGTGGGCGTCTGTGTTATACCGTGTATTTCTTTTTTAAAAAAAGATGGAGTTGCCACCACTGCGAGAGTCAGCCTGACTGCAAATCGTCACTTGCTTCATCCTTGCGCTTAATGGGCCACTGCTGGCGCAGCATAGCGCGCCTACCTGCCCTGTACATCATGATTAGGGTACCTCGTGCATGTGCCCTATAAAAACCCAAGCAACCAGTGCTTAGCTTTACTATAATATACATATAATAAATAATTCTAATACGTCGCTTCCCAAAGGATCGGATCGGATCCAATATGGCGGCCAGGGAGCTTCAGCGCCCATCGCCGTGGCGGCCGTGTTTCTTGTTCCTTGTGCTCTCTGCGTCGCCTGCACAATGTAAGTGTGTAGATTACAATCACAACCTTTGCTGGTCTTTTAATTTGCGTGTCGATCACCAAGTAATAAGTTTATGCCATGCATGTACAGATAGTCAGATATCGACGTATTTGTGTGACATGCCCGCACATCATCTGTCCATGAATTTGATTTGCAGGTCGTCGAGGGCGGCTACTTGAGGTTGGAAGTGCAACGAGGAGGCACCCAAGCAATAATGCTGCTGCTACTACTGCGGTCGTGAACTCCACGGCGCCATTAGATGGGAGCAAGTTCACAGTGAAATTTTGCATCTTGAGAGAATGTAAAGTTGCTGAATGCTACTGTTGCATGAACGGAGAATACTGTGCCCCCACACGGAAAGAGTGTCAGGCCATCTGCCCCAGCTGCAACCCCAAGTGCCCGCCGTCACGGTTGGACTCAGATTCAGTAGCCCACGCCAACAAACGAGGACGGAAACAACCACGTGGGAACGGCACCGCATTGAGCTGCGATTCCCGCCACAGCGCTCCGCGCCGCCCGCTTCGTCGCGGCGAAATCGTCGCTGCCGCGCCGTGCCGCGCCGCCTTCCTCGCTGTGCTGCACTATCTTCCTCGATCTCGCACCGTACCTCGGGTCTCTGGCCGTGCCGCGCTGCGCCGCCGCTCGTCGTCCGGTGCTTGGCCGCGCCGCCCTCCGCGCCTCCCAGGGGAGGTGGAGGCTGCGCCGGCCGGGACTACAGGAGAGCCGCCCCGACCGTGGAGGAGCTCTCCCGCTTCGAGCTTTATCCAGGTACAAGGTTCACACCCCTGTAATGGAGATCTCCGTGAGTACAATAAATTTTCTTTTGTTTCAGTGCCCTAGCATGCATGAATGCTTATTAATCTACCTCAAGTATCTACCATAATACAAAATAGAATGCAGCCACATGTTTGAATGCCATCCAATTTGAGAATCCATGAACCAGAAGCGATTATTTTGCTGAATTCATGTCAGGACTGTTAGCTGCTCTAGCTTGTTTAATATTATATTTCTAAAAAAAACTTGTTTCATATGTACTGCTGTGTCCATTATATTATCTGAAGCTTAAACAGGAATTTTATATGTTCTGGTTTGTCAGTTATTTAGGTTACATAACTAGTTCATGTGTGGGTCAGAGAACAAATTTGTGCAATTGTGAGTGGTGTGCAAGGCCATGGCAGAATTAAACAAGGGGATCCTCAGGTTGGCTTAAGGTTCAAAAGTGCAGATGAGGCTTGGCAGTTTTGGTTGGCATACGGGGGTCGTACAGGCTTTGATGTGAGGAAAAGATACACAAATGTAAGCACCTTTGATGGTAAGGTGACCTCATGCAGATTTGTTTGTTCCAATGAGGGCCTTAGAAGGAAAGGGCAAACAAATAATGCGACCAAATGCTTTAGAGCTGAAACAAGGACTGCTTGCAAAGCTCGAATGAGCCTTATATTGGATCGAGTTGCAGAGAATTATGAAGTCACTGATGTTGTGCTTGAACACAATCACCTTCTTCACTTGCCAGAAACTCGGCATTTGATGGCATCGCAAAGGAAAATTTCAGAGTTGCAAGATTTTGAAATAGAGACTGCAGATGATTCTAGAATTAGACCAAAAGCTGCACACGAGTTAGCTAGTCGTCAAGTTGGTGGACCACTTAACGTTAGCTACACTTGCCGTGATCGCAGAAATTATTTGCAAAGCAAACGACAGAGGGATTTCGTTTTTGGACAGGCTGGAAGTATGTTGAAGTATTTTCATGACAATATTATTGAAAATCCGTCATTCCAATATGCTCTGCAGTTAGATTGTGAGGAAGAGCGAATAGTGATAGGTGATCCTTTCAACTAAACAGCTTCATGTAGTTGTGGAATGTTCAATAGGATTGAAATATTGTGTGCACATGGTCTGAAAGTGCTTGATTTGATGAATATAAAGATATTGCCAACACATTATGTGTTAAAGAGATGGACTAAAGCAGCACACAATGGGACTGTACAAGATAAGGAAGGAAGGAATGTGGTAGCAAATACAAAGCTGGAATCTCAACTTCGCTACAAGAACATGTCTCATAAATTTTACAATTTGGCGTATAAAGTAGCCCACTCTCCATAGTGTTGTTTGATGATAGAGTCTTTTCCACGTATGCCATTATAAAAGTTAGCAGTTCCACACAAGCCACTAAAAAGTTAGGCCGGTCATATGTGCCATCACTCAAAACTTTTTTATCACTCACGCCATTCCGTCCACTTTCAGTTACATTTTCACCGTTTCACGCTCTTGACAGGTGGGCCTGGTCGATTAAGAAGTCAAAAATGCCCTTCTTCTTCCTCCCTCCTCTGGTCCTCCCAAATCCCCACGGCCCAGAACGACGACGCCGTGTCGATTCCGGCCAAGGCGCACGACGGCGCGCGGAGCAGCAGCCATGGCCGGCGGGGGAGCGGCGGCCACGCGCATGGAGAGGAGCGGCCTGGGGTGGTGCTCGGCCTGGGGGCGACGCGCTGGGGAGAGCCGTGGTGGCCGTGCGCGCTCCTGTGGCGGCCGGGCAGCAGCGGCGTCTACGGCTACTCCTCCGATGGCTTCGACCGCCCGGGCTCCAGCCACCACCACCACCAGGACCATCAGCAGCAGCAGCACGAGCACGTGGCGCAGCAGAGCCGCCGCGACAAGCTGAGGGTGCAGGGCTTCGACCCGGCCGCAGCCGCTGCCGCCGGGCACGGCCTGCTCCCTCTCGACGGCGACGAGCATGGCGGGCCCGGGTCCATGTACGAGCACGGCGGCGGCCGCCAGGGCCTCCAACATGCTCTCCGAGATGTTCAACTTCCCCGCGCCGCCGTCGGGGCCCTCCGCCACCGAGCTGCTGGCCAGCCAGATGAACGCCAACTACCGCTTCGGGCTACGGCAGCAGCAGGGGCCCGGAGGGGTGGCCGGCTTGTCCGGCGGCGACGGCGGTTGGTTCGGGACCGGCGCGGCGGGTCGTGCTGGCTTGGTCCTCGGTGGGGCCAGCATGGGCTCGTTAGGTGAAACGTCGTCCCCGAAGCAGCAGCAAGCAGGCAACATGGCTGGCCTGGCCACCGACCCGGCCGCCGCGATGCAGCTCTTCCTCATGAATCCGCAGCAGCAGTCTAGATCGTCGCGGAAGGCCAGGGGCTGTCCCTCTTTTTGGAGGCTATACGGTCAGATTTTCAGAGGCTTGGACTGGACAAATGCATTGTCAGATTTTACTGTTTAATGCAAGGTTCAGTTTTCTTATAGCTAAATCAATCAGTTAGCTAATCCAGAGAAATCTAGCACTTCGTCTCCACATTTACTTTGGAACTATTTGTGCTGTCAGATCATATTACAATGGCTTCAGAACAAAAAAAAAAAATCCATGTATAGTGGCAGTGCAGCTCAGTTTTCTTTTTACGATGTTTCTAGAGTCTGCACACCACTATAAGTATCTTTTGAAGATATAGGATGATTGCAAAAAACTTGGGCATCACTTTATTCAGTTAATACGACAGGACAACAGGTACCTTCAAAGAAATTTTGCATGGGATTCGGCAATCCTTTTATGCCTAGCTTTAGTGCTCTCAACAACCCATAGTATCAGCTTAGTCATCAAAGCGGACGGAATGGCGTGTATGGTAAAAAATGAAAACCAACAGTCATAGGCAATCCTTTTATGCCTAGTTGAGGGTATTTCAGACTTTTTTCACCACAGTTTAACACCATTAGTCATCAAAGCGGACGGAATGACGTGTGTGGTAAAAAAGTTTTGAGCGATGGCACAAGTGACCGGTCCAACTTTTTAGTGGCTTATGTGGAACTGCTAACTTTTATAATGACATACATGGAAAAGACTCTAGAAAATACACTTGATTGCCTTGGTACGCAGCTAGAGGATAAACTCAATTCGTCTACTTCTACTATGAGCAAGCCATGCAATGACCAAGAAAATGTTGAGCCAAATGTCTAGCAAGGAGATGACTTACTTAGAGCTGCACAGTTGAAGAAAAAGGAGGTCAAATCCAAAAATTCAAGGAGAAAAAGAACTTGGATTGATAAATTAAATAAGGGGAAGCGCAAGCCAACAAAAAAAAGGAGCAAAGGTATGTTAGAAACTTTATAGTATGCAGCCCATATATGCTACTGTAATTCATTCCTAAACTAATTAATTAATTTGTCATTGCCAGCAACAAAAAAAAAGGTGATGGAGTACCACCCCAAGTAGTAGAAGTGGAGAATCGTGGCTGCAGCAAAGGAGCAAGTGTGGAGCATTAGCTTCAAGAATGCAATGTTATTGACAGTTTGGGAAGTTTTACCCAGCTGGTAACAGCCCCAACTTATGATGATGGTATTCTTAAAGATCATGATCTGTTCTAGCATAAATATGTTGGTTAGATAGTATTTTGTATATGGCTAACTATAGCCTTTTGTGACCCAACTATAGTCTTTTGTGGCCAAATTGTGGAAGTGAAATGGCCCAACTATAGTCTTTTATGGTCTAGTTATAGTCTTTTGTGGCCTACTGTACTACTGTACAAATGAATGTGGCTTGTATTTGTGCTTTGAACCTGGAACTCCCAAACTGAAAAATGGTAAGTTCTACTAATGATTATAATAAAGCTGTTACTCGTATTTATTTGTGAGCTGCTTAAAGCCAAGGACAGGGAGGACAGCAGGACCTGCAGGATTGGTCTCTCTTTCTCCTGTTTTCTTCCTTTAGTTTTTCTTGTTAATTTGGATGATAGTGTGCTCAGTTTTCATGTGCTGCAGCCTGAAAGCTTATCTGTAGTGTTGTTTGATCTCATCTGGTTCACGGTCAGTGTTGTCTGATCAGAAGATCTTATCTGCAGAGTTCTGAATGAACTGGAAATTTTGGTTTAGAGGGAGCAAAAATGAGCAGCCCAACAGAGAGGAAGGTTGGCGGGTGGCCTGGCTGCCTGGAATCTTGGCGGGGAATGGAGGTGAGACAGCGCATGTGCTTCAGGCTTGGGTTCAAAAGCAAAGTGTGGCTGTACTCGTTGGATGCTAGCTGGAGGGTGCAGATTTGTGGAAAGTTACATTGTAACTTTGCTTCACAACGTTACTGAATCTGAGTCCGTCGCGGTTGCCCATGCAGTAATCGGCGCAACGGGCATGCCATTCAGCCACACAACCGTCCGGAGGTCTCTATCTACCCCTTATGAAAATACTCCAAGAAACTGATGTTTACGGATTCCTAGGATAGATTAATGCTCAATCGAAACTATTGATGTACCTCTATTTAGTTTAATTAAGAGCCTGTTTGCTTCGTTAAAAAGCCATGGCTGAAAATACTGTTCGCTAATTCGTTACGAGAGAAAAACACTATTCCGGTTAAAAAACAAGCTAAAAAGTACGGATTATAAGACAAACGAACAAGGTCTAAAGAAAAAAGTCTACATCACCCCATAAGATTTCGAGAGGTGTCTACTTAACCCCCAAAGTATAAAACCAGATATTGAATACATTAAAGTTTGCAAAACCGGTCAATTTATCCCCCGAGTGGTTTTGCTAGACGGTTTTGCCACATTGGCGCGTTGAGGTGGACTCTGATGCTGATGTAGATGATTGACGAGTGGGGCCGCCGGTAAGTGAGAGGTCCTTCTCTCACCGACAGGTGGTCCTCACCTGTCATCCCCTACCTCTTGAGGAGCTGGAATTGTTCATGGGCTAAATCCTAAGGAACCGAACCCTTAATGAAATACAGGAAGAAAGTGGATACATCCCTATTATATACAGTAATCGGGATATAGCACCGGGAAAATCTGCTGTCTGGTCGCAGGACGCTGTTGATAGTTGGCTGTCAGACAAGATAACCATGACAAAATCTATGCTGCAAAATACTACTGGATCTCCAGAGTCCAGAGAAGGGGCCTCCGTCTCCATCTCCACTCTCCACGGTGAGCTGATAGGTAACGCAGTATATAAACGCTAACGCATGCTTCGTGTGACCCTGACGCTGATGCCTGGGATGGCGATGGCGAGCGGCAACGGCAACAGGTCGTTTTCGATCTCGATGAAGGGCCCGGTTGCTTGCGTCCAAGCTTTGGACCCAAGCGTGCGCTTCACTGATCCACGGCCAGAAAAAAGATTAACACCATCCGCAACGCACCAATCAGTGCCGTCTCAACCATTTCTAGGGTCCTTGGCAAGGAATACACTAAGAGCCCGACAATCTAATATTTTGATACGACGATTGAAGGATATAGTATGAATAAGAATTAACTTGCAACATATATTTTAGTTCATGAAAAAAACAACACTACATCAAAGGCTAAAAGAACTGTAAATAATTTAAATGTTTCTTAGGCAACATCTAACATGTTAAAAAATAAATTGAATTAGAAATTTAGAAAATTAGAACCCTATCATGGTAATATGAAATGACTTAAATTTAGAACAAATTACCTACCGCCTGTATGGCTCAATGAATTAAATAAATAAATAATGGATCAACTATTCGCTTCAATTGATTGATGCCTGATAGCCTGTATGGATTGGATTGCAAGGTCAAAAAGCAAATTGAAGTTGTCACTTGTCAGATTTAGATCAAATAAACAAAAAAATCGCAGCAACTGCAAGTGCAGGCCGCCATGCCCTAAGCCCTATGGCCTATACGGAGTACTACATAGAGTACCTGATAAACTAAAATCTTAAAATCACTTACACTTACAGTTACAAGGATAGGGAGAGGGACAGAGGGACTGCAGCGCCTGCGCCGCTGCATTAGTTGCCGGCTGCCGCTGCTGGCCGAATTCGATTAGTCGTAGTTGATCAAGGACGAACGCCACAGCAGCAGTGCATGCACAGCACACCATCACGCGAGTAGAAGGGAGGCGTGAATACTACTCGTCGCCTCATCGATAGCCGCGGCCGCGCAGATTCAAATGGACTCCCTATGGTTGGCACTGGTATGGGCCTAATAGACAAATACGTATACTATACATACCTATACTCATGGGCCCCTCAGCATCATGGGCCCCCGGCCATCGCACTACATGCACCCCTTTAAGACGGGCCTGGCGCCAATGCGTATCGGAGCACTAACTCGGCACGTGACGTACGCAAACACGGAGCTTATCCCTTGGCCTTTGGTTTTGTTAAGCCAGTCTTTGAGTTCATCACATATTGTACGATAACCTATGCCAGTATGCCACAAGAATAAGTCCCGAATCACACGCAGGTCAAAGGTCATGTTGATCTCTGCAAGCAAGTCGCAACAGATTATTAGTAGTACAAACAACGAACCTTTTATTTTGAAGTGACAAACAATATCACCGTCGAGTTGATACAGTTGTCACCGCAAAAGTCGGCAGGCATGTTCACGAAAGCAGGATTATGAATTGGACAGGATAGGCCTCGATGATGAAGTCTGAGTTTAATTAATTAAATTACGAGATCATTGCATAAGCTGGGGCCAGGATAAAATTGGGAGTCAGACTTCAGCTCCAGAGCTGCTGATTCATATTGCCACCGTAGCCGCAACCGTCGGTGCCGCCCCCGGCCGGCCCCCCTGTCCGACTGGTCGAGTCGCCAATCCATGAGAGGAAACTTGAACGGCCCCATGTCCCACAGCTGCACTAGGACAGCGACGGCACCGGACGGGCAGGCCCGGCTCGTACACCTCGTAGTTTCTTTCTGTGGCGTGGCAATCAGGGATGCCACGCAAAGCATTTATTCATGCACGTCCGCGGACCGCAGCGTTTGGGCTTTGTTTAGACTACCCGCACTAATGGACCTCTATATTCATCCTCTATACGTCTAGTCAGCAAGATTCTCTCTTCTATACTCAATTCTCTCACACCCATCCATCCTCTATACCATCCTCTATCCACTCTATCCACTGTAGGACCCACTTGTCACTTTATCTAAATATATCCATATGTGATCTAGTTTTGAAGAATTTATTGAGACGAATTTAATGGTGCAATCGAAATTTAATTTGGATTTTTGTTTGTGAGTTATAGCATTTTTTTTTCCTTTGTTTAGCTAGTGGGGCCGCCACTATAGAGTATAGAGTAAGCACGGTACCACTCTAAATATAGAGTGAGAGAAAGAATAGAGTATTGTTTTAGAGTACCCAGTGCAACAGTTTTTACTCTATATTCATACTCTAAAGCTTTAGAGTATCGTTTTAGAGTACCCACTGCGGGTAGTCTTAGTTCCCCACATTAGGGAGGGCCAAATTACTGTTCTGCACTGTAGCATTTTTGTTTTATTTGGTAATAATTGTCCAAACATTGATTAATTAGGCTTAAAATGTTCATATCACAAAGTACAATAAAACTGTGTAATTAGTTTTTAATTTCATCTATATTTAATACTTCATGCATGTACCGGTATTTTGATGTGACAGTGAATCTTCTTTTTGTATAGTAAAATTTGGACACCAATTTAGAGAACTAAACGTGGCCTTGACAGCAGCGGGTACTGTCATCAACAGAGACGTTCTGCTTCTAGATGCCTTGACGCCCTCGTCTCGCCTCGCCTCTGCACATTCTTTTCAAGACCAGGTAGTACGAGCCTTGTTTAGTTCCCTTAAAATTTCAAGTTTTTTCACTCTTTCTCCATCATATTAATTTTTAGCCACTTGCATAGAGTATTAAATATAGGTAAAAAAATAACTAATTACACAGTTTAGTTGGAAATCACGAGATGAATCTTTTGAGCCTAGTTGGTCCACGATTAGATAATATTTGTCAAATAAGACGAAAGTGGTACTATTCATCGGTTTGAAATTTTTATCAATCTAAACATGGCCCGAGTACGTGCGTTTCATTTCCTCTTGTGTGTTCTACACGCCGCATCAAATCTCATGGACATGGTGCATCCGTGCAACAGAAGCACGAGTACTCACGCCTGAGGCCTGACGATGGAGAGACACTGATTTATGCCTCGAACCAGGCAATTGGGACGTGATCCATGCTTGATCTGATCGGTCGCGGGTCAGTGGTCACCCATCCACTGCACCGTGAGCAGGTCGTCTCTTGCAGACAAGACAAGCAGGCACCAGGGATCGTGGAAAATGCGCCGGTCAAAACCAAGCATCATGCAACGCATGAACCGGCGAGCGCGGACGGGTGGGCCGGGACTCGCATCATCGCGTGAAAGCGCCGTGTTTGTCGTTTGTTTATGTTTACAGAAGCTTCTTTGTTGTCTTGTCCAAGGATTACTATTTTCCTCGTTCTTCCAGGTTCATCACACAATATAGGGTGTGTTTAGTTGGGGAAAATTAGGTAAAAAGTTACTGTAGCACTTTTCGTTGTTATTTGGTAAATTTTGTCCAACCATAGATTAATTAGACTCAAAAGATTCGTCTCGAACTTTACAGACAAACTATACAATTAGTTAATTTTTTTACCTACATTTAATGCTCCATACATGCGTTCAAAGATTCGATGTGATGGGTGGAAGAGGAAATATTTTGGGTTTGTATGGGAAGGGCCGATCCGATCAGCACGTGACGTGGCTCCCGACGGCTTCAACGACAATCCAGACCTCCGGTCATCGCCCTGTTCGCTTATGCTAAAATTTAACTTATGCTAATACTTATATTAAAATATTATGTGAAAAAAATATTATTACATGACTGAAAAATAGTTCAAACGAACTGGTTAATATGCGAGCGCTCCCGACGGCTCAGCCGTAGAGCGTGATTTCCTTCCTCCCTTTCCTTTTTCTCCCTCCCTTTGTGTCGTCGTCGTCATCCCCGTTCTCATCTCGTGGGCGCCTCTCTCTGCCTTCCTTCGCCGGATAAAGCCCGCGTGAGGCGTGTCGCTTTCGAGGTCGCCTCGGCGGCGGGACAGCGGTGCGCCCGCGGCGTCCGGCCCCACGCCCCAGCCGCCTCACGATGACGCAATACGAGCCGAGAGCTCTTCTGATTTTACCTCTTGCGGCCGCCGTGGGTTGTACGTACGTGTACACTGCACGACCCTTTTCTCTTGCCCTCGACACGACACCACTTAAAGCAGGCGGCGTCGCGTCACGTCAGGTCAGTCGTCTGTTTGCGCATGAACCTCCGCTGTTCCGCCGGCGCCGGATGATGGGACTGGCAGCGCCCCCCGGGACACAACAGGTCGGATCGGAACCGGGGGCTGTCCCGAAAATTTTTGGAAAACGCTACGGTAACAATTTCGTTGTTATTTAACAAATATTATTCAATCATGGACTAACTAGGCTTAAAAGATTCGTCTCGTGAATTTTGTCTAAACTGTTTAATTAGTTTTATTTTTTATCTATATTTAATGTTTCATGCATGTGTCTAAAGATTTGATGTGATGAGGAATCTAAAAAATTTTGCAAAATTTTTGGGTAACTAAACAGGGCCCGTGACGAGCGTGAGAAATTCGACCGAAAACGGTGGACTACGGGACCCGTGGCGTTCACGCTGCCGGTTTCGGGCACGCCGACGGCAAGCGAGCACGGGAATCATCAGCAGCAAATCGACGGGATGGGAAGGAAGGAACCCCATCCCGTGTACTAGCTGGCTGACGGCGCGGCCGGTGAGCTGAGGCCTGCGGATAACGCTATTTAGAGCCTGTTTAGTTCCTCCCCTAACTTAAAAAAGTTTGCGCAGTACCCGTCACATTGAATCTTTAGACGCATGCATGGAACATTAAATGTAGGTAAAAAAATAATTAATTGTACAGTTTGTCTGTAAATATCGAAACAAATCTTTTGAGCCTAATTAGTCCATAATTAGATAAATTTTGTCAAATAAAACGAAAAGTACTACAGTAACCGAACTCAAACTTTTTCACTAACTTTTTCACCAACTAAACGACCCCTTAATCGGTCCTGGCACGCGAGACGCCACTGCCTGCGGGCCACGCGGCCAGGCGAGGCTTCGCGAACCGCGCCATAAAACCCGCGGCCCGCCGCCCATCCTGATCCGCCCACCGCCTGGGGGCCACGTGGTCAGTACTGCCGTGCGCGTCCCGCTCCTGCCCCCCGCGAGGAGAACCCCGAACCCCACAGGCCACAGCCAGCCGCAGCCCCACACGCGAAGCCGGAGCGCGCACCACGCCACACCCACACACGGCACCAGCCTCCTCCTCCTCCGTCCCCGTCCTCAACCAATCGTCACCGCCTCGGGTGATCGAACGATCGGGTCAGCGTGCGCCGGGCGGCGCGGCCACAAGCGTCGCTGTTTAAATAGCCTCTTAGCGGCCTCCCCTGCCCTTCAGTTCAGCCTCGGCTGGACATTGTACTGGGTAAGCGCTCTCTCCCTCTCCCTCTCTCTCCATCCATTTGGGGATCTTTTTCCAGTTCGATTCTCCCATTGTTTTGGCGCCGAGATCGAAGCGCTGGGAGGCGCAATCCTCCGTTGGGAGCACGAAGGTTCTAGTTGTTGCTAGGCTTGCCTGCGCAAGCCATCACCGGGTCGTCCTCTCCGTTCTTAGGGCGCGGCGCTTTTCCGCCCGTTGCCCCCCATGGTGTCGGCTCCGTCCTAGACCGTTTCTTCAAATTTTCTACCGGCTCGCCCACGCCACCCCCCCCTCCCCCCACCCACCCCGCGTTGGTTGGTTCCCCGGCCGGGCCCTCGATTCCTGCATATTTTTGTACTAGTTCTGATTTGGCGTTGGAACTCGCAGGTGCCGCTAGTGCTTTGTTATTCGCGGCCGTCCGGAAACACGAGGGAGCGCGGGGCTTCTACCCTGAGAAAGCCCCCCATGTTCGCCTCGCCTTGTGCTTGCGGCTGCCTAGTTAGGGCCACCCCTCGAACATGTTTGATGCAGTTCTTCAGCTGCAAGTCACCGATACGCTAGTTTGTTCGACACATTCTTTGTTTGTCAGGTTGCCTCTTTTGAGTACCCTGAGTTTTTTTCCTTGTCTGGAAATTATCTCCATCTGTAGTAGTATTTTGGGAGTCCTTCATGGTTCTCAGATCAACTTTGGTCTGAACACGAGTATTTTGGGAGTCCTTTATGCGGTTCTCAGATCAACTTTGGTCTGAACACGGGTATTTTGGGTTCATCACAAGATATGTCAGGTCAAGTGCCTAGTCCTGGTCGACACGGTTGTGGGCTCATTCCTGCTGTTGCCATTTGGACTGCCTTTTTCATACGAGGTTGTAGCTTTCTTTATGCGCCCTGCACTAAAAAAGCCATCCGATTCGCATTAGACCTTCTAGATTTATGTACCGTTCTCGGGCAAAGTTGCTGTACTCCAAGGCTTGATGCTTTAAAATCTGTCGTCTTATGTAATTTGGCATGTCATCGCAGGAATAGCTTGGTGCTCTTAGTTATAACCATTGAAAATGGTCAGCGGGAGGCCGAATGGTGAACTGGATGCATGGTTTAGGAGCCTCATGGTGACCTCTAGCAGCGAGAAGGGGCAGGCTGGAAGTGGTGGTCCAGTGCCAACATTATCAGGATGGAAGGACCTTCCGATGGAGCTCCTGGTGAGGATAATATCGACTGTTGGAGATGATAGGATGGTCATTGTGGCATCTGGTGTTTGCACAGGCTGGCGTGACGCGCTGGGATGGGGTGTCACTAATCTTTCCCTTACATGGTGAGCAAAGTTTCTTTCCTTCACTCCACCTCTTTAGTCAATTTGGCAGAATGTTTTATGAATTTGCCATAATGATTGAAAAGGCTGTGCACTAGTTGTTGGATTCCTCAAAAATATGATGATTTTGCAATATTCCTTCTGAATCCTTCCCAATATGTTGTACTCAGTTCCCTGCAGATCATTTTTCTTATTATCCAAACATTTCTTCTGTAAATGAAAATCACCTGTAAGGCTATAACCCCGTGTGCTGAAATTGTCCCATTTTGCGCTGATGATCTCATCCTTCCTACATGGTGGCTGCGACCAATTAGCCAAGTTAGCAATGTGTTCCAGGGGAAGTGTTAGGAAATTTGTTTGTTTTGTTTACCATGTTGTGTTGTACTTGTACATTACTCTTTCAGTTAAAGCGAAAACTCCCCACCTTATCCTTTATTTTTAAATTATTTTTACCTCTGGAAGCAACCTGAATATTTTCAGTTCTATTATATGAGTTTAGAATAGGTTCATCTGATATTGCTTTAGGTCTATGTAACTTGCCATTGTGTACGCTATGGATATCCATATGCTTGTCTCCTAAGAAACTTTGAAACGCAACTAGACCTGCTCATTGACTTTCCATTTGCTTTTCTTAAAAGAAAACCTTCTGGTCTGCGGTCCTTGATTTGTCTAAGTTGCCAAGCCACGAAGTTGGTCTCCTTGATTTAAGTTATAATTTGTGATGAGTGGAGAATACTAAGTCAACGAATGGCTTCATCGATCATCATAGCTTTTTAGCTTGCACAGAAGACACATCTATACCAAATTACACGAAGAACTTTTAGTTGTCTTTAAACAAAATCGCTGCATCCATTACTTACCTGGTGGCCCAATGCAATGGATTAAAATCAAGTTTACCCCTGGATGATTTATTGTAGTTAATACTCTTTCCATCCTACTTTTGGGTCTCAGGATGACATTATTTCTTCCTGCTTTTTCCTAACAGCCATCCCCTCTGTGCTTGTGTGCCGAATTATAGTTGGTTATATGCATATCTTTTAAATAATGCACTGGCTAAGCTGAAGATTGTATCACTTGCAGGTGCAAACAGAGCATGAATAATTTAATGATATCTCTTGCACACAAGTTTACAAAGTTACAAGTTCTCACTCTTCGTCAAAACAAACCTCAGCTTGAAGACAGTGCAGTAGAGGCTGTTGCCAACTACTGTCATGATCTACGTGAGTTAGACCTCAGCAGAAGCTTCGGACTTAGTGACCGCTCCTTGTATGCATTGGCCCATGGATGCCCACGGCTTACAAGACTGAACATTAGTGGATGTTCCAATTTCAGTGATACTGCCTTGATTTACCTTACTTGCCGCTGTAAAAACCTGAAGTGCCTGAACTTGTGTGGATGTGTGAAGGCTGCTACTGACAGAGCTTTGCAGGTACTTTTCGTTATATCAAGTTTTGCTAACCATGTTTCTAGTATGAACGTCTACTTAGTTTCTATAATTTTGATGCAGGTTATTGCTCAGAACTGTGGGCAGCTGCAATCTTTGAACCTAGGCTGGTGTGATGATGTTACAGATAAGGGAGTGACCAGCTTAGCGTCAGGATGTCCTGATCTCAGAGCTGTAGACTTGTGTGGTTGTGTTCTTATAACAGGTATTTGATCTGATTCTTTAGCAACTTAGTTTTCTTTTGTGCTTGTTGGACCACAGTCAGTTAAGTTTAGATGGCGCTGAAACCTAGCACATCCTATCTTCAACTTGCCCCCATTTTGTTACTTCAGTCATTTGATAGGTAGAGTATGCCTTTTGTTTCGAACACAGTGCTCCATTAGACTACTATTCAAGCCATCATATGTCCCCAGCACATTCTTTCTGAAAGATCAGTCCTGACTAATGAGATGCAGTTTTATCTGAAGAAATCTGATGGGGTGCGTGGGGTGTGCACATACAGTCATTACACCTGCACATATGCAAATATAATAGAGTGAGCATATCAATATCAGCATGCTTGTTTATAGCCTCGGGGATAACCGAGCATATCAATACAGCATGCTTGATTATAGCTTCTGGGGTAACTGAACGTTTTCTGGGGCAGTTGATCACTGTATACAATAGTAAACTTGTTTGTTCTTCACTAGATATCAGTGTTTGCTGTCATTATTTCAGACTCTTAGACTGAGCACCACAAGGGTCTGTTCTTGTAGCTTATAGTGAGCTTTGAGCACCATAGTCCTCATCTTTTCAACTCTTCATCGCAGATGAGAGTGTGGTTGCTCTTGCCAACGGATGTCCGCACCTGCGCTCGTTGGGCCTCTACTACTGCCAGAACATCACGGACCGTGCCATGTACTCCCTCGCAAACAGCCGTGTGAAGAGCAAGCGTGGGAGGTGGGATGCGGTGAAAGACGGGCTCGCGAACCTCAACATCAGCCAGTGCACCGCCCTGACGCCCCCAGCGGTGCAGGCTGTCTGCGACTCCTTCCCGGCACTGCACACCTGCGCCGAGAGACACTCCCTCATCATCAGTGGCTGCCTCAGCCTCACGTCAGTCCACTGCGCCTGCGCCCTCCACCCACACCGTGCCGGGAGAGCGCTGATGGCCAACCATGCGTACTAAGCTTGTTGGTGGCTTAGCGCTGATGGTTCTCGTGAATGGGGGCGATTGCCTGGTGGTGGCGGCGTCCTCCAGGTGTAGAGGAAGCTCCCTGTGTACATAAACTCGAGACTTGGTGGTGTAATAAGACACTGCTGTGGTAGGACTTTGTGTGATAATCATGGAGTGGCGAATTTCTGGAGCGTGGCATGTGTACTCCGGTACTACCTGGACATTGACTAGAAATGTGGTATGTAGGCCCTGTTTAGTTCCACGAAAAAAACACTATGTGAAAAAAAGATTTCTCGTCACATCAAACTTGTGATACATGCATGAAATACTAAATGTAGATGAAATCAAAAACTAATTGTACAGTTTGGTTGTACTTGACGAGACGAACATTTTGAACCTAATTAGTCAACAGTTGGACACTATTTACCAAATAAAGCCAAAACGTGCTACAGTACTTTTTTTACACCTTTTTTACCATCTAAACACACCCCTAGTTGTAATGTGTATTTATTTCATGGACTTTGCAGGGTTGCAGTCAGATCGCCTAAGGGCCGGTTTAGATGCAATTTTTTATGCAAAATGATACCGTAGCAAATTTCGTTGTTATTTGGCAATCAGTGTCTAATCATGATCTAATTAGGCTTAAAAGATTCGCCTTGTCCATTTCGTCTAAACTGTATAATTAGTTTTATTTTTTAACTATATTCAATGCTTCATGCACGCGTCTAAAAATTCGATATGATGAGAAATGTTGAAAATTTTTGCAAAAATTCATGCAAGCCAAATGCATGGCTCTGTTGGAATTTTTGCAAAAGGAAAAATACTAGGGGAGTTGGACTGTTACCTTAGAAATTTACTTCGACAGGCCCTATACTGGGGAAAATTGAAAAACCCACCACATAGGTTACTTGGGTATTGTATTTTATCCCCTGAGGAATTTTGTTGCAAATGTAAAAACATGTAACACACCTGTATGGATTTGTTGCAAAACCATCCCTGTGTACACATGCTTAACCAATTTAACGCATTTTCATCAATATGGAACTACCAGTATGGCAATATAGCATATCTGTCTATATATCTTATAAAAAAAATATTTCGATGGTTTTCTATCTCAACATCTATCTATTCATGTCATTCCCACATCTTTCCCTCCTTAGCATTCAATCTCACGTGCAAGCTATTTATGGCATTCTCACCAAATGGTAGGTTATCCTCCATTAACTTTCAATCTTTTCATACGAAGCTATCGACACCCTCTGCTCCTGGCTCCAGAGCATCTCCAATAGTTCCAAGATATTGACACCCTCCATTCCTGACTCGTAGAGCATCTCCAACAGTAAAAAAATAGTTGGTAAATCAATGGGTTTAAAAGTGGCTAAAAAAAGTTGGGAGCATATTTGTTGCCTTCCTCCAACAATTTACCAAACTCTTTCTAAAATATAGAAGACAATTTTGAATCAGAAATCCTGAACTAATTCTAAATTACCCCAACCACTTTTGTATTTTATTTCTCTTATACATTTGCATCAAGAACCATGTCTTAGTCTTCTATTCTTTCCACATCCTTCCATGGCACGTCAAGACGCGCGCTTATATTTCCGCCCGGAGGGGGGTCGTTTTTCCAAGTGCCAAAATATTGGAAGGTGGGATTGGAAATTATTGGAGATGAATTTTTTTATTTTTCAATCTTGTCAAAAATCCTAGATTAGGAGAGTGTTTGGGGTACTCTTGGAAGCACGGGAGTTTATGAGACATGCAAGTTAACTAATTCTATATTCCTTCATCACATATTATTTGTCATTTTAGCTCTAAGCATGAATTACTCCTTCAGCTTCACTTTGTAAGACACAATCTAACATAGCCCGGTCTTCAAAACTATATTGACCATTTATTTATATTGTATTGTTTATAGTTATAGACTTATGACTATTGGATAGTATATGTTTACAGACCTAATAGTATCAATTTTATTATACAGTCAAATATTATAAAGTTTTACTCTTGACGAATGTGAAATGTCTTATAAGCTAGGTTGGAGGGAGTAAGGAGCGAAGAAGTTGTGATATGCGCAAAACGAAAAGGACGAGGATAGAGATAGAGATATATTGGAAAAAATAGAAGGATACATTGAAGTCAGAATACCAAATAATTTGAGATAACTATAAAAAGCTGGAATAACTATTGTGTCGGTACCAATAATATAGGGGTACCCACGTTTAATGATAATAAAAACTAAAACGACTAAGCCACAACAAAACACAGCCTGCTTCAGAACGCACGACAGGTCCGCCTCGTACGAGGCTGGCTCGACGGAATGCCTCGACCGCATCTCGTCTCCGACTCGTACGAGGCCCCCTCGACGGGGCCCCCTCGACGGGAGGCCTCGACCGCGCTCCGACCCGCACGAGGCTCGATCGCCCACCGAGAGCGCTCCGACTCGCGTGAGCCCAGGTCGAGGCGCTCGATCCCCTCTTTCTCCACCTACCACGGGACAAAAGTCATGGCATTTAATACAACCACCAACTACCACCTACCGGCATGGCCGCAGCCTGGGTCGACGTGGGAACAATACCAGTGTCAGTCCTCACTGTTTTACCGCCCATCCCGTGATGGGAGGTGAAAAACGTCACTGTGCCCACCGTACCTCACCCTATGCATCACTATTAACCCTCGAGGGAGGATACGACAAAGCCCGTACGCCGCGATTCCAGAGATTCGGACTTATCCGATCAGCCTCGACCCGGCCTCGACCCGGCCTCGACGCCTAACACAGCACAACAGGGAAGGAAGGACGGCATGGAACGGCGCTCCGGGTCATTTCGGCGTCTCGTCCGCTGCAACTCCATGGCGTCCAGGGATGGCCTCCTATTTCTAGAGCACGTCGCTACAGTCACCTCAACAGGGATCGACAAAACATCATCTCAAGGCATCCGTTGCCCCAGCCTCCTCTCGTCCTATAAAAGGGTAGGCCAGGGCTCTGGAGAAGAACAGACGGACAAGAGACCAAGCACCAGATAGCGATCAACATCTCAAGCAATCATCTTGTACTTTCTTTTTCTCCTCTTTGAGACCTGGGCTCACCACCCTCTCTCGCAAGCTTGTAACCCCTACGCAAGCACCTCGGTGCAAGGAAATACAACACCTCCTCTTCCCCGCTGGACGTAGGGCCTTCTCTTGCCCGAACCAGGATAAATCCTCGTGTGTTCTCCTTGCATCACCATCCAGGAAAGGGACACGCAGCATTTACTTGTTGGTCTAGGACCCCCTCGGGTCCGAACACCGACAGTTGGCGTGCCAGGTAGGGGATCGCTGCGTGCCAACATCGCTTTCCCGCCTTTTTCCTGGATGGCTGACCCCAATCGTCCTATCCCGTTGGCCACGGTGATCTGGTTCGGGAGTTTGGAGTTCATGTCACTTGGCTACGGCTACGACATGGTCCTACTCCCACCCAGGCACCCAACTGACGAGGATTACGAGCTCTCCCAGCCTGGGGGAGCGATCCGCCGGTATCGTCGTTCAAGGCAGGCGCGAGCCGCCCGACGACGACGAGCCCGGCGTAACCGCCGTCTTCATCTTGCGGAGGGTGACGGGATCCCCCGGTTCGGCATCCCTCAGCCGGACGCCAACCCAGACTCCCTCGTTGAAGGTCTGGGGAGGATCGGCTTAGCCGAGGGTGACATGCCGACGGAGAATCCTGCCGCTCCTCCGTCCGGTGAGACACCGCTACCCGGAGCACCCGTTCCAGCATGGACATCCACATCTCCTTCACCGTTCCCGTTTGGGCTAGATTCGGCTGCCCAGGTGTACGCTTCTTCCGTGAGCACTTGCATGAGTGCTTATGAGGAACTCCCCGGGCACCATCTCTGGACCTCGTCGCGTCCACGCCGGCTTCTGATTATCTGGACTCTACTGAGGCGCCAGAAACAGAATCCCGTGTGACCGCTTCCCCACGCTGCAACCCCAGTGGCGACCCGCAACGGCCATGCATTTCCCCGTCACACTATTATTTCGGCGCCCCTGACTCTGACTCGGCTGACGACACCTACGATCCGACCCGTGAGTGTTTCAACGTCGACGTTGAAAGCGCGTCGGATCCGCAGGAAGAAGAGCCGGTCGGAGGAAGGCACACGCCTCCACACGTCGAGCTCCCTGCCGAACGGGACGAAGCTCAACTCCTTGCGGACCAAGGGGAGCAGCTCGAGCAAATCCGCAAGTTGCAGGGAAGGCTCGACGAGGAACGGGAAAACCTGCATCTGCTTCAGCAAACCCTCGAGCGTGAGCGTGCGGAACGCGCACTTGGTGGGAGAGCTCGCGAGAGAGCTCGCGACGTCAACCGTCGCATCGACGAGGACCAGGTGACCAACCCCCCGGTTTTCGCTCGAGCAAGCCAGAACGTCGTCGCCGCCGCCATGCTCCTCCGCAACATGCCCGAGCCGTCGAACCCCGATGCCCGCCGGGCTCGAGATGAGATCCGAGAACTCCTCGAAACCGCTGCCCTGCAGCAGGCCGAGAGCTCTGCCTCGAGGCGACGCGAGCCCGCCTCGGAGCGGCTCGCAGAGCCCTCTCGGCAAGAGAGAGAGGCCTCGGTTCATCCCGAACCTGCCCGATGGATCCGGATGGCTCCCGCCCCTGAGCCCGTCACTCACGACCATGGACCTCGAGACACCCGTGGCAACACCGTCGAGCGCCGCACGCGCAAGCACGGTGATGGTGTGGCTCGAGGTTACCATGTGCATAGGGGCGGCCGCTACGACAGCTCGGAGGACCGTAGCCCTTCACCCGAGCCTCCGGGCCCTCGGGTCTTCAGTAAGGCTATCCGTGAAACGATACTCCCGGCACGGTTTCGCCCTCCCACGACTCTCGCCAAGTACAACGGCGAGACCAAACCCGAACTTTGGCTCGCTGATTTCCGCTTGGCATGTCAACTGGGCGGGGCCACCAACGACCGGGTCATCATCCGACAGCTCCCCCTGTTCCTCTCCGACACCGCTCGAGCCTGGCTCGAGGATCTCCCGCCTCAACAGATCCACGACTGGGATGACCTCGTGAGGGTGTTCGAGGGAAACTTCAAGGGAACTTACATGCGCCTCGGCAACTCGTGGGACCTCCGGAGTTGCAAGCAGAAACCAGGTGAATCCCTCCGGGATTACATCCGGCGCTTCTCCAGGCAACGCACCGAGCTCCCCAACGTCACCGACTCTGACGTGATCATGGCTTTCCTCTCGGGCACCACTTGCAAGGAGTTGGTCCGAGAGTTAGGCCGTCACACCCCGCTCACTGCCAACGGGTTGATGGACATCGTCACCAACTTCGCCGCCGGCGAGGAGGCAGTTGGTGCCATCTTCGGCGGCGAGCAGGACACGGGGAAGCAGAAGACCGACGATCCCGCGAGCTCCACCCGGGGCTCCAAGAGGAACAACCGCAAGAAGAAGAAAGGCCAGCAGGGCAAGCTCGAGGCCCCGGCCGACGAGCTTGTCGCCGCTATCGAACGCAAGAAGCCTCGAGGCCCCCCCGGCGGGGGCATCTTCGACAAAATGCTTAAAGAGCCATGCCCTTACCACAAGGGACCCACTAACCATAACCTCGAAGATTATCATATGCTCCGCAGGTACTTCGAGGGCGCAGGCAGCAAGAACACCGACAAGAAGGAAGACCCAAAAGGTGATGACAAGGATGAGGGGTTCCCCGAGATCCACGACTGCTTCATGATCTACGGAGGACCCTCGACCCGCCTCTCAGCGCGCCAGCGCAAGCGAGAGCGGCGAGAGGTTTTCTCCGTACAAACGGCGGTCCCTCGTTTCCTTGACTGGTCTGCGGTGGCCATCACTTTCGACCGTGATGATCATCCGGACTACATCCCCAATCCGGGGGTCTACCCTCTTGTTGTTGATCCCATCATCGCCAACACACGCCTCACCAAAGTACTCATGGACGGCGGAAGCAGCCTCAACATCATCTACTCCCAGACCCTCGACCTCCTGGGGGTCGAGAGAGCGCGCCTCCAGCCTAGCGTCGGGGGCTTCCACGGAGTTGTGCCAGGGAAGCAGGCGGAACCCCTCGGACGGGTCGATCTGCCCGTTTGTTTTGGCACACCGGCCAACTTTAGGAAGGAGACCCTCACCTTCGAGGTGGTCGAATTCCGTGGGACATACCACGCCATCCTCGGGCGCCCGTGCTACGCCAAGTTCATGGCTGTGCCGAACTACACCTATCTCAAGCTCAAGATGCCCGGCCCAAACGGCGTCATCACTGTGGGGCCCTCGTATGAACATGCCTACGAGTGCGACGTCGAGTGCGTCGAACACGGCGAGGCGGTTTTGGAGTCGGCGACTTTGGCCGCAGACCTCGACGGTCTCGCCAACGAGATTCCCGACCCAAAACGCCACGCCGGCAGCTTCGAGCCCGCGGAGGACGTCAAACTCGTGCCCCTCGACCCCGCTGATCCCAACGGGAAGGCGCTGAACATCAGCGCCACCCTCGACCCGAAATAGGAAGCCGTGCTCATCGACTTTCTCCGCGCAAATGTCGATATTTTTGCGTGGAGTCCCTCGGATATGCCGGGCATACCCAGGGAAGTCGCCGAGCACGCCTTGGAGATCCGGGCCGGATCCAAACCGGTGAAGCAACGCCTGCGCCGCTTCGACGAGGAGAAGCACAGGGTCATCGGCGAAGAGATCCACAAGCTACTGGAGGCCGGGTTCATCAAGGAAGTTCACCATCCCGAGTGGCTAGCTAATCCTGTATTAGTTAAGAAAAAGAGTGGGAAATGGAGGATGTGTGTAGACTATACTAGTTTGAATAAAGCATGTCCAAAGGTTCCCTTTCCTTTGCCACGCATTGATCAAATCGTTGATTCAACTGTGGGATGTGAAACACTTTCGTTCTTAGACGCTTACTCCGGTTACCATCAGATAAAAATGAAGGAGTCCGACCAGCTCGCGACTTTATTCATTACCCCGTTTGGCATGTATTGCTACGTTACGATGCCCTTCGGTCTCCGAAACGCAGGGGCAACTTACCAGCGATGCATGCAGCACGTTTTCGGAGAACACATCGGACCAACTGTCGAGGCATACGTCGATGACATCGTAGTCAAGACCAGACAAGCCGATAATCTAGTGAACGACCTCGACGTTGCCTTCAAATGCCTCCGGGTAAAGAATATCAAGCTCAATCCAGAAAAGTGCGTTTTTGGCGTCCCTCGAGGTATGCTTTTAGGGTTCATCGTGTCTAAGCGGGGCATCGAGGCCAATCCAGAAAAAATCTCTGCGATAACCAAGATGGGCCCCATCCGAGATCTGAAAGACGTGCAGAGGGTCACGGGCTGCTTGGCGGCACTCAGCCGTTTCATTTCATGCCTCGGCGAAAAAGCGCTCCCTCTGTACCGCCTCTTGAAGAAATCAGAGCATTTTTCCTGGACCCTCGAGGCCGAGGAAGCCCTCACAAAACTCAAGGTCACGCTCTCTAACTCACCAATTCTCGTCCCTCCGACCCCAGGAGAACCGCTCCTACTTTATGTCGCTGCAACGTCACAAGCAGTCAGCGTGGTCCTGGTCATCGAACGGGCCGAGGAGGCTCATACCTTGCTCGTCCAGAGGCCGGTCTATTTCATTAGCGAGGTGCTCTCGGAAACCAAGGTCCGGTACCCTCAAATCCAGAAACTGCTATATGCTGTCATCTTGACACGGCGCAAGCTCCGACACTACTTCGAGGGCCACCCGGTTACTGTGGTTTCTTCTTTCCCCCTGGGAGAGATAGCCCAGAACCGGGAAGCCTCGGGTAGGATTGCCAAGTGGGCGGTCGAGCTCATGGGCGAGACCTTATCTTATGCGCCGCGCAAACCTATAAAGTCACAGGTATTGGCAGACTTCCTGGCTGAATGGACCGACACCCAACTCCCTCCCGCACAGCTCCAGGCCGAGCTCTAGACCATGTACTTCGACGGGTCGTTGATGAAAACAGGAGCAGGCGCGGGTTTGCTCTTCATCTCACCCCTCGGGGTTCATATACGCTACGTCTTCCGGCTTCATTTTCCTACGTCAAACAACGTCGCTGAGTACGAGGCACTCGTCACAGGGCTGAGAATCGCCATCGAGCTCGGGGTCCGACACCTTGATGTTCGAGGCGACTCCCAGCTCGTAATCGATCAGGTCATGAAGAGCTCGAGCTGCCGCGACCCCAAGATGGAAGCCTACTGCCAAGAAGTACGGCGCCTCAAGGACAAGTTTCACGGCCATGAGCTCAACCACATCGCACGCAGGTATAATGAGGCCACCGATGAACTCGCAAAAATCACGTCCAGTCGAACTACGGTTCCACCAGACGTTTTCGCAAAAGATCTCCAGCGGCCATCCGTCGACCTTGGGCCAGACGGAGGGGTCGACGGGACATCACTCGACCCCCCACCTAAGACCGAAGCCCCCTCGACCGGGGCTGAGGCCATGCAGGTGGAAGGCTCGACCCTACCATCTGGCCTCAAACCTGACTGGTGCGCTCCGTACCTCGACTACCTTATCCAAGGGGACCTCCCCTCGAGTAAGACCGAGGCTCGACGGATCGCTCGCCGGGCCAAAACCTTTGTGATCGTTGGCAACAGTAGGGAGCTGTACCGCCGCAGCCCTACAGGCATCCTCCAATGTTGCATCACAAACAAGGAAGGCAGGGACCTGCTCAACGACCTGCACTCGGGGGCTTGCGGTCACCACGCTGCGCCTCGAACCCTCGTCGGAAACGCCTTTCGACAAGGATTCTATTGGCCGACCACGGTCTCCGACGTTGTCAAGCTAGTACGCTCCTGTAAAGGTTGTCAGTACTATGCGAGACAGACTCATCTCCCGGCATATGCTCTGCAAACCATTCCCATCACGTGGCCGTTTGCCGTTTGGGGCCTCGACCTTGTCGGACCTCTAAAGAGGACAACTGGCGGCTTCACCTACTTGCTCGTCGCTATCGATAAATTCTCCAAGTGGATCGAAGCTCGCCCCATCATCAGTATTAGGTCCGAACAAGCTGTGCTTTTCTTCACCGACATCGTCCATCGTTTTGGAGTTCCAAACTGTATTATCACTGACAACGGCACCCAGTTCACTGGTAAAAAGTTTCTGGATTTCTGCGACCACCATCACATTCGCGTGCTCTGGTCGGCCGTGGCTCATCCAAAAACAAACGGCCAAGTAGAACGTGCCAATGGCATGCTCCTACAAGGCCTGAAACCCAGAATTTTCGACAAACTAAACAAACATGGCAAAAGATGGGCTGCCGAGCTACCCTCGGTCCTGTGGAGCCTAAGAACAACGCCGAGTCGAGCCACGGGGTTCACTCCGTTCTTCTTAGTCTACGGTTCTGAGGCAATCCTCCCAACCGACATTGAATACGGGTCCCCAAGGTTGAAGGCTTACAACGAAAGAAACAATGACGCCGCAAGAGAGGACGCCCTCGACCAGCTCGAGGAGGCCCGAGATGTGGCTCTATTGCATTCTACCAGGTACCAACAAGGTCTCCGATGTTACCACGACAGACACGTCCGCAAGCGTGACCTCAACGTCGGCGACCTGGTGCTACGACGGAACCAGAGCACCAAGGGACGCCACAAGCTCACGCCGCCATGGGAAGGACCGTACATCATCGCAGAAGTACTAAAGCCGGGCACCTACAAGCTATCCAATGAGAAGGGCGAAATCTTCACCAACGCTTGGAACATTGAACAGCTACGTCGCTTTTTTCCTTAAAAAGCCTCGAGGCTCTGTAATTTCTTTTTCATCAATAAAGAATACAGCAATGTTAAAATCTTCGTCTCACGATGAGGAAGGATCGACTCTGTACCACCAGAATCGACCCTCCCTCGGGGGCTACACAGGGGGGAACCCCTCAGTCCCCGAAAAAATTTACACTCTTTTTTAATTTTAAGAACCGCTTCTTAGATCAACGGCGCTGTAAGAGCACCCTAAGGTTCAAAAGGACCCTCGGGCCAGGAGTATCACCTACGCCTCCGGGGCTATGGTGCCTCCACTCACCCCTTACGCCTTCTAGAGGTGCAACTTCACGCTAGAAAGGTCTAAATGACGGTTCCTAACTTTGGAAGAGAACACACCCCCTGCTGCTTAGATCAGGTTCTCATGCGATCTGCGAAGCCGCAAGAGCATCCTAAAGCTTGAGGGCAGTCGAGCCGCGAGATCACTTACGCCTCCGAGGCTACGGTACCTCCACTCGCTCCCCTACGCCAAAGGGCGCGACTGCGTGTCAAGTAAATCATACGAGAACACAATCCAAGCAATAAGGGAAGAAAAGCTTGAATGGAACTAAATTAACCACGAACTAATTTATGTTCCGAATTTTCTAGGGCCTCCAAGGCCACCACGACCAAAGTTCAAAATGACTAACTTATTACAGGGGCCTCTGCGCCCAGATTTGGCTCACAGGCCTTCATCGTCAGCAGGCGGAACCACCTCAGGTTCAAAGAGCGAGGCCAGACGACTCCCAGGCCCCTCCGCGGCTTCGATCAGCTCCAGGCAGGCGTTTTCATTGTCTTCATCCGTCCGCTCCGGGTCTATGATGAAGCCATCGGCAACGAGCTCCATGTCGAACATGAACCCCGAGCGGACGACGGCCAGCGCCCTCTTCACGCCGTGATGGAGGCTGTCTCGAATCTTCTCCCGGGCAAGGTGGCCCAGCGCCGCCACCCGATGGATGAAGGAGTTCCCTGGAGCGTCTTCACCGGTGTCGGCGTCGGGCTCGACCCCCAGACCATCGCACACCATGGTGATCGCGCCCTCGAGCAGCTGGGTCCTCCGGGTCTCGGCTTCGAGGAGGCTCTGCAGGGAGTTGGCGGACGAGTGGGCCTCCCGGTTCTCACTCTCCAGCTCTGGAATACGACAAGCCAAAATTAGCACCTAATACAAGGCCTCGACGGCATAACTACAACAGTCATACTTACCCTCGATATGGGTCTTCAAGCCCACAACCTCGTCGCGGAGCCCCCCGCACGTCTGCTCGAGCCCCAGGAGGACGCTGTCCTTGTCACGGACGGTCGCCTTTAATGCCTCAATCTCCTGATGGGCGGTCAGGAGCGCCGCATCCCTTTCTTGGACGGCCCCGTTCAGCACCGTGACCTCGTCCTTCAGTGCGCTGAACCGGGCCGTCACCTGCCCGATTTGGACGTTGAGGAGGTCACGTTGACGGCCAACCTGGGAGACATCCTCCTCGAGCTCCTTGACCCGCGCCGCCAGGGGCTCGAGGTCCCTGCGAGCCTGGGCAGCCTCTTCCCGGATCTTGTCCACCTCGGTGCGCATTGTGGCTTCAGCCGCCCAAGCCTGGATCGCCTCCTCCTTCACCGTCGAGAAGGCGGTGCGCAGCTCCGCCATCTCAGCGGTCCGATCGGCGAGCCTCTTCTGGGTCTCCTCGACCAGGGCCCGTTGCCGGGACAGCGACGCCCACACGCCACTCTCACCTCGGATGAAGAGTGACTTGCGGCGGGAGCACTCCTTCAGTTCCTAATTCAAAAGAGACCAAAAAAGATAATGAAACCAAAGAAAAAAGACACTGAGAGCCATGAAAGAAGCTAACAGATTAATCGTACCTCGGTGGCATCCCGCATACCCCGCGAGACGGCGTCGGACGCCACGCGGAGTAGCCGATCGAGATGCTGGCGGACGCCCTCGAGATACTGCCAGCGATGCACCTCATCCCTGTCATTCAGAGTGAGGATAGGCTCGGCATCGGGGTTCGCGGCGTCCCTGAACTGAAGGGGCGCCCCCCCACCTCGGGATCTCCTCCTCAGCCCGTGCTATCGCCAGCGCGGCGAAGTCAGGCCACGACGATGACGACGCGGCCGGGGCGCCTCCCGGCCCCGTCGAAGGGCCGGCCTCGTTGGCCTCGCCCGCAGCTCCCGCGGCCCCAGCGGAGCTCGAGGCGTCAGCTCGACTCGTGGCCTCGCCCCCCTCGACCCCCATTATTTGTTTTCCTCTGTCTAGAGGGGCGTCGTCGAGGGCAACGACCACGGGCACCCGCCCTTCGGCGGTGACCGGCCCCTCGACTACCGGCACCTCTGGAGCTGCCGCCTCCACCGTCGACGCCTCCGGCGCCGGCACCTCGCCCGTTGGCGGCTAGGGAGCTGGCGCTCCGACCACCGGCGCCCCCACAACCGGCACCTCGACCTCCGGCGCCACCTCTTCCGGGGCGCCGGCAGGGAGCTCGACGACCTCGCCCTCTGCCGTGCCGATCGGCCGCGTCGATAGGTCTTGCTGTGGCTGCGGCCCCTCCGCCGGTGCCACCCCTTGCTCCGGTGCCGGCACAACCTCCTCCACGGTCGCACTGGCACCCGCCCTTTCTGCGCCACTAACGGGCGCTTTACCAGTCGCGGCCCCGACGGTCGCCTCGGCCGAGGGCAGCGCCCTAGGCTCCGCCTCGACCAGACCAGGCGCCACTGCCGTCGCAGGGTCGGTCCTTGCTGCGGCGGGGTCGGGGCCGGCGGCCGTCGAAGCACCTGCAGCCGCCTGCTGCTGTCGAAGGCGCTCCTTCGCGGCCTCGACCTCGCGGACGACGGCGCTGGCCCGAAGAGACTTCACGGGGGTGGGCCCCATGAGCTCCGCCTTCCGCTTCAGCCTGTAAAGCAAAAAATAAGGTCAGCTGACGAATTCGAAAAAGGACAAATCCCCCAAGCCCGAACACTCACCCGGAGATCGGCACCAAAGGCCTCGACCCCGCGCGCTCCGAGCCGCCCGAGGCGGCGGGCGGCGGCCTCGCGGCGGCCCCACCTGCAGACCGGGCGCTCCGTGGGGCCCTCACCGGTGCACCACTGCGCGTCTTCTGCGCTTCCGAGGCCAGCTGGCCTCGGGTTCTCACGCCCGACGGTGGCGCCGCCGACGACGATGTCGGCGCCACCGCCCCGGTCCCCGCCCGAGCTTGCGGGGCCTGGGCTGGGGCAGGCGCCCCCGTCGACCCCACTTGCTGGGTCCGGGGCAAGGCAGCCCCTCCCGCCGAGGGGCCCGCCTCCTTCTTCTCTTCCTTCTTCTTCTTCTTCTTCTTCTTCTTCTTCTTCTCCTCTTCCTCGTCGTCCTCCTCAACCTCCTCGACCACGACGACCGAGGAGGATGACCCTGCGATGGGCTCCAGCAGGGGGCAGATATCGGGGAGGCTCCCTAGCCCGGTCGCGGCCTCGTACCGCGACAAGGCATCATCATCCTCGCCGCTGCTGTCGTCGTCCTCCCCCGAGATGGTCTCGGAGGGCGACGGCTCCAAAGGAAGCCCGTCGAGGGCCTGCTGGCGCCGGAGTTTCTTCCGCGCCTCCGCCTCCTTGGCCTTGCGGGCCGCCCGCTTCTTGGTCGACTCCTTGACCTCCTTCTGCTTCGAGGCGTGCTGCCGTCGAGCCTCTCGGGCAGGCTGGTCCTCCGGTACCGGCGGTCGCGTCTCCCGCAGCGCCGACAAGTCCTGCACACCGGCATCGACCGGGTTAAGGGGATCCAAGAAACGAACAAAACCAAAACGAGCGTACCAACTCAAAGAACTTACCACGGGCTCGAACCCCTCAGTGGGCCTCATGGGGAGCCGGTCAACTTCCTCCGCCTTGAAGGTCCCGACCATCCGGCGGGCTCGACGAAGTACCTCCTCGAGGGTGAGGGCCTCGTGGGACATCCGGCTCCCCTCCAGAGGCGCCTCCGGAGTCATCTGGTCGAGGCGCAGGAGACGCCGGCACAGCGGCATCACCCTGCGGCGATGGAACGCCGTCGCTACCGCCGCCGCCGTCAAGCCTCGAGCGCGAAGCTGCTGCAGCGCCGCCAGCAACGGATCCAGGCACGGCTTCTCGGCATCCGGCACTCCGTATGTCCAGCGGTCCTCCCGGGCGGTCAGCATGCGGCTGGTGTACTTCGGCAACTGGTTGTCGTCGTTGCGGAGGTAGAACCAGCCCTCGTGCCACCCGCTGTTCGAGGAGATGAGGCGAGCCGGGATGTACTGATCCACCCGGCTCGACCTCAACTGTAGGACGCAGCTCCCTACCTGCGCCGCGTAGAGGACTCCCTTCTCCCCCGCTCTCTTCGCGAAGAGTTCGTCCTTGAAGAGGTGAAGCCACAGGTTCCACTGCGGCTCCACCCCGAGGTACCCCTCACAGACCGCCGCGAAGATGGCGGCTTGTGCGACGGCGTTGGGGGCAAGGTGATGAAGCTCCACCCGGTAGTAGTGGAGAAGCGCGCGCATGAAGACCGACGAGGGAACGTCGAACCCCCGCTCGTGGAAGCACACGAAGCTCACCACGTATCCTTCCGGGGGCGCCGGCTCCCGGTGGGCCGGCGGCGGCGCTATCCACTCCGGTCGCGACCGGTTCGTCCTCGGCCGCATCAACCCGTCTTTAACCAGCTCCTCTAACTTCCTCTCCGTCACCGAGGAAGTAGCCCAGTCCTCGGCGGGGAGAATTTGGCTCTTTCCAGCCATTGACGCTGTCGGGAGAGGAATGAGCAAAGGAGGAGGCGGCGGCGGCAGCAGCGGTGTGGGCGGAAGGCGCGAGAAGGCTAGGGTTTCATGAGGCTAAGGGATGGCAGGAGCGCAAAGAACCGGAGGGGAGCACAGACCCCTGGGTCTCGCCTTTATAGGCCAGGAGGAAGTCCAACGGCCGCGCGAAAAGGTAGGAACAGTTTCCCGCAATAAATGCGCTCACCTAACCGTCCCCCACGTCTTACAGGAGCAAGGCACGTGGCCGTCCCCCACGCTGTAACCGAACGCCACGTCGCCCACTACCGCGCCAATCTCACCCTAAAAAGGCGCGCCTGGCTAACGGGCGGGGCGAGATCCACAGACGGATATTCCTAGATTCCTATAACGGGCTCCGAGCCCACTATAAGTCTCGAGGGAACGGAAGCTGGCCCTCGACCTGGGTTCGACAGCTGCCCTCGAGCAACAGAGCAAGGGACGACCAGGGGTACACCCGTACATGGCCAGGGCTCGAGCCACGCTCTCGAGGCACCCCAAGACGTATTCGAGGCCAAAGGACGAGGTCGAAGCAGGAATCCCCTCGGGGGAGGCATCGAGCCCTCGGATCCTGTCGCAGGGAACCGAGATCCGCACGACCACTCCTTGGCAGCTTTGAAGAGCGCCTCCGGGCCACAAGCCGACTCCTAACGACTGGAGCACGGACTCTCACTCGAATCTCCCCACTAGCAGCTCACCGGAGATCGCCGGACTCGCCCAAACGGGGTAGTACGACGTTCCCCACCCCTCCTCCTCTCCGAAGGAAGAGCATGAGGGCCGGACAATGAAAGACGGCAGGGACTCCGATCGACCTCGTGCGCGCGAGGCTCGGGGGCTCGGCCGCGTCAACTACTCCCTGATAAACCACGAATAAGACCTCAGAGGATATTTTCTCAATACTCCACCGAGGCCTCGGGGGCTACACCCGGCGGGTGCGCTCGCGCGCCCCCACTGGAGAAGTCCTGAGGGCGCTCGGACGCCCCTACTGGAAAAGCACACGGCGCTATGACTCCAGTTCATCTCCAGTTCATCGGCAAAAAGCCTTTAGGAGAGTGAACATACACTCACCTAAAGGCTCGGGGGCTACTGTCGGTACCAATAATATAGGGGTACCCACATTTAACGATAATAAAAACTAAAACGACTAAGCCACAACAAAACACAGCCTACTTCAGAACGCACGACAGGTCCGCCTCGTACGAGGCTGGCTCAACGGAATGCGTCGACCGCATCTCGTCTCCGACTCGTACGAGGCCCCCTCGACGGGGCCCCATCGACGGGAGGCCTCGACCGCGCTCCGACCCGCACGAGGCTCGATCGCCCACCAAGAGCGCTCCGACTCGCGTGAGCCCAGGTCGAGGCGCTCGATCCCCTCTTTCTCCACCTACCATGGGACAAAAGTCATGGCATTTAATAAAACCACCAACTACCACCTACCGGCATGGCCGCAGCCTGGGTTAACGTGGGAACAATACCAGTGTCAGTCCTCACTGTTTTACCACCCATCCCGTGATGGGAGGTGAAAAACGTCACTGTGCCCACCGTACCTCACCCTATGCATCACTATTAACCCTCGAGGGAGGATACGACAAAGCCCGTACGCCGCGATTCCAGGGATTCGGACTTATCCGATCAGCCTCGACCCGGCCTCGACCCGGCCTCGACGCCTAACACAGCACAACAGGGAAGGAAGGACGGCATGGCACGGCGCTCCGGGTCATTTCGGCGTCTCGTCCGCTGCAACTCCATGGCGTCCAGGGATGGCCTCCCATTTCTAGAGCACGTCGCTACAGTCACCTCAACAGGGATCGACAAAACATCATCTCAAGGCATCCGTTGCCCCAGCCTCCTCTCGTCCTATAAAAGGGTAGGCCAGGGCTCTGGAGAAGAACAGACGGACAAGAGACCAAGCACCAGATAGCGATCAACATCTCAAGCAATCATCTTGTACTTTCTTTTTCTCCTCTTTGAGACCTGGGCTCACCACCCTCTCTCGCAAGCTTGTAACCCCTAGCAAGCACCTCGGTGCAAGGAAATACAACACCTCCTCTTCCCCGCTGGACGTAGGGCCTTCTCTTGCCCGAACCAGGATAAATTCTCGTGTGTTCTCCTTGCATCACCATCCAGGAAAGGGACACGCAGCATTTACTCGTTGGTCTAGGACCCCCTCGGGTCCGAACACCGACATATTGTTATGGAACGGAGGGAGCATGAATTATGAATGGAAAAAGTCTACTTAACCCCCTAAACTATCAGCTAGTGTCTAACCTATATCTCCAACTATAAAACCGTCTGTTTTACACCCTGAACTTTTCAAAACCGTTCAAATTACACCTGGAGTGGTTTGGATGGCGGTTTGCTACAGTAACCATGGTTTTGCTACAGTGACGTCGTTTTGACTTTTTCTTTTCTATTTATTTTCGCTGAATCTTTGAAAAATCATAGTAAATCACAGGAAAATCATAAAATAGAAAATCTAATTTTGTTAGACTCCACATGAGTAGATCTACACAATGAATATATAATATATTATTTTTTAGTACAAATTTTTTCTGTACCTTTAAATTAGTTAGAAAATCAAATTTTGTTTATAATTAATTGGAATAATTCATAGCTACAGCTTCTATGGTTCAATTGTGGTGAAATTTTTATGATGAGGTTATTATTATATGCTTGAACTATAGTAAAAATTTTATACTCATTGGATCATATATAACTTAGTTATAGATTTATTTAGGTTTATGTTTAGGTTTATGCTTGTTAAATATAAATAAATCAATAACTAAATTATACATGATCCAATCAGTATGAAATTTTTACTATAGCTCAAGCATACAGTAATAACCCCATCATAAAAATTTCACCACAATTGGACCATAGAAGTTGTAGCTATGAATTATTCCAATTAATTACAGACAAAATTTGATTTTCTAACTAATTTAAAGCTACAGAAAAAAATTATACTAAAGCATACTATATTATATATTCATTGTGTAGATCTACTCATGTGGAGTCCAACAAAATTAGATTTTCTATTTTATGATTTTTCTGTGATTTACTATGATTTTTCAAAGATTCAGTGGAAATAAATAGAAAAGTCAAAACCACCATTACTGTAGCAAAACCATGATTACTGTAGCAAACCGTCGTCCAAAACCGCTCTAAGGTGTAATTTGAACAGTTTTTAAAAGTTCAGGGTGTAAAACAGACGATTTTATAGTTGGGGTGTAGGTTAGACACTAGCTGATAGTTCAAGAGATTAAGTAGACTTTTTCCAATTACGAATCTACGTGAGGTTAACTAAATAGCTGTGTAGTAGTAGTAGACTTTTTGAAAATATGTGTAGTTTTTTTTTTAGACTAGTAGTTGCCATAGCCCAGAATCGTCCTTCGTAAGCGAGGCCGGGCCGGATTATGGCGACGAGGTGGGCCCGAAGATCCAGCACTGCAGGCGCACCTGGTGGGCCAGGAAATCACACGGTTGCACGACACGGCCACACGGGCCTTGCAATAGTTCGCGGTCGCACTCTACGGCGCTCCTGCTGGCCGTACCGAAACCATGTGCGAGACACACGGGCACACGACTAAGGATGAAAACGGACGGAATTTTTCCCGTACCGTCCTGTTCCATTTTCTATATTTTTTCGTCCGTTTCCGTATTTGTGAGATTCCGTTTTCGTATTTGCGGAAGTAGAAAATGGTGTTTTCCGTCCGTTTCCGAGTAATCCCGTTTTAATATGGAATAGACCCATATTTATTCCGTTTTTATCCCGTTTTCAATCTATACTCAACATGTTCAACAATTACATGTCCTTATGTTATGTTAATATAACTACGAATCACAAAATATGCCTGTTATGTTCACGTACATAGCATGTAAATGAATATTAAACTTTGTATATATTATTACATGACTTTATATATGTATACTTTGATAATATTATATTATGTGATCTTAATTTAATTTTCCGGTTCTCTATCCGTATTTGTTCGTTTCCGTATGTCCGCATATTCCGATTCCGTTTTCGAACCCGTATTTTCCGAACCCGATCCCGTTTCCGCCAAAAAATATAGAAACAGAAGTAGAAATAGGGTTTTTCCGTCCGTTTCCGTCCGTTTTCATCGCTACACACGACACGTCCCACCGGCGGGCGGAGCCCGTAGCAGGTCGGATCTCTGGCTGCTGTGCGAGTTCGGCGCCGGCCGTCTCGTCCCGTGCGGTCTGGCATGCCCAGCTGCCCACCATGAATCGATGCTTCGCGGCACGACGAGAGGTCGCCTCGCCCCATCACGTCTCGTAGTTTCGCACGCGGCACGCACCAGACATTTCTCATTTCCTCCTCCTTGCAGTCTCCCCGATCACCATCCTACGGTCGCCGCTACTCGATCGCGCTGACGCGCGGCCGCTTGGTGGCAGCTCGCAAGGAATGCGCACCGGCACGACGGCACCAGGGGGGCAGTAGTCCTGTTTGGTGGCTCACCTACTGCCACAAAAAGCGACCAGCGTATAGTCTCTCGGATCGATCCAGCACTGATTGGACATTCCGGATAAGAGCACCGGACCAGTATGCCGCGTGCCTACCGAAGTCAACAATCAGCACTCAGCACAGCAGCAGCAGCACCAGCAACCCGTTCAAAAATCATTATCTTTCTCTCTCTGTCTCTTTTTGAAAGTACGTACAAGCCCTATTCCCTTTTGACTCTAAAACACGCGTAATGCTACACGTATAGTCTCTCCGTCTAGAAAAACATACGGTTTTAGCATATTGCTAGGTTTTAGTATATCATGTTTGACCAATTATAATTAAAAAACTATAAATATTTATAACATCAAATAAATATCATTAGATCAAATATGAAATATTTTTAATAATAAATTAATTTTGAGTCATAAATATTATTCACTAAAAACTTGATCAAACATAAATAACTTTATGTGCCACTTAATTATAGTTGCATGTTTTACTGGAGAATAGGGAATACTGTTCTAGTACTCTCACGTAACCTTATGAATCCTAGTCAGTACGTTTACTCGGTCCACGGGGGTGGAGTAGAGTAGGTTCTCACCGAACCACGCACTTTCACAGCGGAATAGTTGGCTGTCGCTTCGCTTGGACGCGCGAATTTTGTCTACAAATCCCACAGTTTCCCTGCCAAATCGCCTCAAATCGGTGCGTTAGGAGCAAAATTTTGGTCGGGATAGGTAGGTAGGCCAGGCTAGGCTAGGCTTCTTGCCGCGTCACGTCCGTCGCCCGGCGTGGGGGCCTTTGTTATACCCGCCCCCAACAACCCACGCGCGGCGCCCACCGTTTCTGCCCGCGTCCTCTCGTCTTCTTCTTCGCCTGTTCTGCTCCGCGCTCTCACCCTCCGCAGGCAGTTTATTTGCTCGCTCGCCGCCGCGCGCTGGGCCTCCACCACCCTTCCGCCGACTCCTCCGCAGATTGGACCGCCGCCCGCTGCTTGGCCGTCGGCGCCCCCCCGCACCGCCCATGATCCTCGCAGGTAAGGGTCTCTCGCTTGCGAAATCGTTTTGCTCCTTTCCCGTTCCGTTGAGCGGTGGCAGTAGACCTCACGATCGTGCTGTTCGTGGAGAGATGCTACGGGCTAGCGTGAGTTGCAGCTGCAAATTTAATTAGGAGTGCTTTGTTGATGGAAACGGAGGAAGGAAGGAAATCGCCGCGTCTTTGCTAGTTGGGGGAGAATCGCAGGGTTTGATGTTAGCGGAGAATCGTAGGGTTTCATCGGAGTTAACTCCCGAAGATCCAGCTTCGCGAAATCATCTGTTGAGGGCCAATTTCGTCGTAGTTCGTGGGAGATTTTTCTTCCTCCTCCTCCTCCCGAGTCCTCCGATTTCTGTAGCCGTTTAATTCTTATATTTTTATACCACAACGTATACTATTGGTGGAGAATACAATACAAGTATGTGGGTTCTTACTGGTCTAACTTCCGCATATTTTTATGTATCCATTTATTACTCGGGACTTAACAGCTGGATTCCATCTGCAATGTTGCCTTAGTTGCAGTCTAGGTATGAATACACATGCTGAGTAATTAGACAAGATGTCTGCCTACTTTAAGCGTTTAGGTATACTTCCCACTCGATTTTTTGGTTTTGGTTGCAAGAGCACCAAGTTAGTCAACGTTGCAGGTCTGGGGGAGAAGGTTACCAAGACTTAGAAGCAACTCCAAACTGGGTGGGCTACCCTTTTTCATTTTTTAATGACGTCTTGTACAGTTGTACTGTTGTGGACATCTTATAATGGACTGGTGGACATGGATCAATCGACTTGCTTTGCTGTGAAGTGCAGCCGTCACCACCACTGTCATACAAAGTCAAGTATACAAGACTTAATATGACATTGTATACTTTGTCTTTTGTTCTCATACCTGTTTCACATAAAGGCATTAGAGGTATCCATAAGTGCCTTTTTGTGCTCCTTATCTGTTATTTTCTAACTGCAGGTGAATTGTTCAGGCTAAATTGATCGGTGGAAGCTGTGCATTGACTGTTTTTATCTTGGATCAAAGTGATAAACTGACCTGCGAGACTGAGAATTGTGAGAGAAGTGATGTCTTTCGTCAGGCAAGCAGACCCATCAACATCCTGTGCGGAGACCACTTACATCCACAAATTTGAGCCACCAGGATCAGTTTTCCCAGCACAAAGATTTGTCTCTGGCACCGACTTGCTTCACCACGGACCTCAACCATATAATGCTGAGGGCTACAAACAGTCTGGTTTCAATGGGACAGCGCCTCATGCATTTCAGAACTTTTACAGTACTGATAGCTATGTTGAATCTCACTTTAATGAAGCAACATATTCTCCAGCAATCTCCAATATATCTCAGCAGAACTCTCAATCTTTATCTGACAATCAGACCTCTGATCTTGAAGTAGAGTTTGATGAGGACGAGATGAGGCTAAAACTTCAGGAACTTGAGCATGCTTTACTCGATGATGGCGATGAGATCTTTTCTGACTTTTCAGGGAGCATTATCGATGAGTGGAATGATAGCATTAAGAAGAACAATGAATGGACCAATACCATGAAGGATATTGTGAGTACGGACTCTCCAAAAGAGTCATCACCTGAGTCGAGCCTCTGCTGTCTCGACAGCAATATTGGAGAAGCGCGGCACCCAAAACAGTTGCTTTTTGACTGCGCAGAAGCAATATCTGAATGTAGCATCGATGAAGCACAATCAATCATAACAGAACTACGACAGAAGGTAGCAATTCAAGGAGACCCTTCTCAGAGAATTGCGGCCTATCTTGTGGAGGGCCTTGCTGCCGCAATACAGTCTTCAGGAAAGGGGATCTACAGGGCCCTGAGGTGCAAGGAGGCCCCTACTCTGTACCAGCTTTCAGCTATGCAGATCCTCTTTGAAATCTGCCCATGCTTCAGGCTAGGCTTTATGGCTGCTAACTATGCTATTCTCGAAGCCTGCAAAGGTGAAGAGGTTGTGCACATCATTGACTTTGACATCAACCAGGGTAGCCAGTACATAACTCTTATCCAGTTCCTAAGGAATCACAGTAACAAGCCACGCCTTTTGAGGATAACTGGTGTTGATGATCCAGAGTCAGTGCACAGAGCTGTTGGAGGACTGAAGGTTGTTGGGCAGCGACTAGAGAAGCTTGCAGAGGACTGTGAGGTACCATTTGAGTTCAGGGCAGTGGCTGCTAACACCGAGGATGTGACACCTGGAATGCTAGATTGCCGTCCTGGAGAGGCCCTCATTGTTAACTTTGCATTCCTGCTGCACCACCTGCCTGATGAAAGCGTCTCAATTGTGAACCAAAGGGATCAGCTTCTCCGTATGGTGAAGGGTCTCCAACCAAAACTAGTGACGTTGGTGGAGCAGGATGCAAATACTAACACCACCCCATTCCTTGCCAGGTTGGTTGTCTCGTGAACATTTTTACCGTATCTGGTACACAGAGTTGTCGAAACCAATTATATAGTATGTGCTATTTAATTATACATCATGTGTGCTTCAAAATGCTGGCCTTGTGAAAGGAATATAGTTTTTGAACTTTGTGCCTGCCTTACATACTCGTATAACTATATCTCTGTCATTCCTCATGTAGCCTTTTAATATGCAGGTTCCGGGAGGTCTATGACTACTATTCGGCACTTTTTGATTCACTGGATGCGACCCTTCCCAGGGAAAGCCCTGATAGAATGAATGTGGAGCGCCAGTGCCTCGCACGAGAAATTGTCAACATCTTAGCTTGTGAAGGTCCTGACCGTGTGGAAAGGTAATTCTTAACAGCACTCTTCCATGAGTCCCCTGGTCTCACGCACGTTGCAAACTCCAATGTTTATACACCAACTCAAAAAAACTTTGCTGTTACCCTGCAGGTATGAAGTAGCTGGGAAATGGAGAGCTAGGATGGCAATGGCTGGCTTTGTGCCGTCCCCATTTAGCAGCAGCGTGATTGATGGCATAAGATCTCTACTGAAAGCGTACTGTGATAAGTACAGGTTCGAGAAGGTCCACGATGGCCTCCATTTTGGCTGGGGCGACAAGACGCTCGTCTTCTCGTCGGCGTGGCAATAGAAGCTTGTATTGCATAATGCATATCTTAGCACTGCCAGCGTTTTAGGAGCATCTGGTGCAGGGGCTGTAAAGAGATTTCTGTCACCGTATTGTTGACCTACCATATATACTCGTACGTATACCTAACCTTAGCGTGTGCTGCTTGTAGGCTTATGAGGTCTACCTAGTTTCTAAGATGGAGTATGTTCTGTATTGTACACCTAAGTGTATTGTTACCGCGGTGTATTTAATTTTGCCCTTCTTTTGGAGGGGTAGAATCGCAAAATATGTCGACATTATTTCGTGTATTACTGGATGATGATGCTCTTGTAGCAGACAGATGGGATAAAATAACAAAGATTCGTCAATCCGGGGCATGGCTATATATTCAAGGAGGATTATTCATGAGATGAGAACCGGAATGCTTGTGTCATTGTGTGGGTCTACATTTTGATATCTGAGCCTCTGAGGTCGCTAATGCTGTGGTTAGCCCATCCCTCTCTACTTGCATACTGACGGCTTCAAAATACTAGTCAAGTTCATCCACTTGGGATTTTCGATCTTGCAGAGCTTCCACGAAACGACCTGCAGCTGGTTTCTCCAGCTGCTGTGTATCTTTTGATCACTCGTCTTTACTTGACGAAATCTGCACCATACAATCTTGCCTCTTATTCGGCCACGTGTCTCGTAGTTTCCACCCTCTGTTCTAAAGCGGTCTGCTGTTTCTGGATGGTCCGTCCCGTCTCCCGAGCCTGGCCATCTTTCATCCTCGTGCGCGCCGGCTGCTCCAGCTAGCTGCTGCCGACATGACATCGCGCCGTCGCACACGCTCCTCCATCGCCGTTGCTACGTCCTCCTCCACTAGGCCACCCTCCTCGCGCTCTGGAGCTAGATGAAGATCGATGCGGTAGCGGCACCGAAGAAGAGCTCGGTGAGAGAGTCCCACGTCCCTCCGATGACGGAAGGCTACTAGGCTAGCACGGCTTTGGGACCGAATCCACCAGGGTACGAACTACGAAGCTCTACGCCCTTGTCTCCGCTCTCCAGCAACCCCTTGAATTCATCAACGGTGCGTACGTCTACTACATGATTCATCAATGAGGGATGCCCTCAGGGTGTTTGATGAAATGCACTTTCAGAGCCGGATACCCCTTATTGCCTTTACCTCTGCCTCCTCTTGCTTCTACGATGTGCTCACGCTGCTGAAGCGCATGCTGCGCTCAACCGCTGGCAAGGGTGTCCACGACAACACCAAGTTCACCCAGGGGCGAAGCCAGGAGAAATGGCTGCCGGGGTCAGTACTCACGGTACCGGGGGCGAAGCTACATTGAGCTTGCCACCACGGTAAGAAAAAAAATTTCCACTAACTAGACAAACTTTCACCATATATTTCTACCAAATTATGTATGTCCTCTTGGTAATGTACCACCATAAATTTATAGCGGGCTTCGCCCAACAGTACTAATTGCTGATTTATAGGGTCTGATAATATAATACCATGCATAACTTGACATTGATAAAATAACAACCGCATATTATGACAAAATAAGGTTTCGCAACAGTAGTTACCTGTTACAGTTTCTCTCTACGATTATGATTCTCCATCTTATGACAGCGAATTATCACATGTTTCATTGGAATTGTGGTTAAAAAACTAAAGCAGATAGCAGCTATGCGTATAATGTAGAAGTCACTACTAGATTGAAACCTGGCATCTTGCTGGATGGAATGAAAGAGAACGTTCTTCACTTCATTGCTTGAACTTACAGACTACTTTCTGAGAATCTGATCTCGGATTGTATAGCTGGAAAAAAAACCCTAAGACCTCAATGCTCAGACGATCGGTAATTTAATTACAAATTGCATAATTGGGTATTTGTTGTGTGGGGTACCTGTACGGCTGTACCTCATCTAAATTGAGAGTAGACAGCAGGAGAACACAAGATCGTCATATTGAGAACGAACTGGGCCATGAGGAGCGGCTACTGAGCGCCGGCCGCCGGGCAGGGGCGACGCCCGCCAGGAAGATTTGGGATGCGTCGGGTACGAAGCTACGCGACGTTCGGCCTTCTGGGGTATCAAGTACTCTCCGTATCTGCAGTATGTTAGCATTCACCGATTCACGTACGTGGAGTAGTGGGCGTATGGGATTGATGGATCGGATGGGCTGAGCAGAAGCAGATCGATGGACTTTGGACTGTTGCTGTTGGGCTGCCACCTGCCGGGCCACTGGGGTCTCACGTAAATTTTGCTGGGGTCCAAGCCGGTCAAAATTACTATGTATATAAGGTGAAACGGCAAAGTCGTCGGTGTCGCCAGACCCCGACGTGTAAACGTAGCTTCGCCACTGAGTTCACCACGCTCATGGCCATTGCTCACTGCTCAATGAAGGACACAATTGCAGTGATGAGCTGAGGATAATTGCCCGATTCTCGTCAAGCCGTGTCGAATCTCTTCGAGCTGGCGTGGCCAATGATGATGTTGCTTAGGAACAAGGGCCAAGCCCACACAGTGGACTACCAAACACTGACGTGCAAGTAAGTACATCGCTGTCACACTAGCCAATCATTGTCTGTATGAACCCACATCGCCTCCGCTGTTAGTTACTTGCCCAAAATCACCCATGATTCCTTGATTAATCTACTTACTGCAAGTTGTGCCTCACCATGCTTGCTCAATGCTGGTTGGTGAAAGCAAGGTGTTGTGCACAAAGTTGTCAATAAAAATTAAGAAAAACATCGCTTGGATAATTTGATTATTTACCAATTCATCCTGGCACTTCAAGTCGGGATATGATTCTTATGCAACTTTATGTGATTATGTCCTATACCATTACATTTTTTGTGCCTTCAAGTAGGCTTAACTGACATGTAGTCAAATTAGCACTAATGACACTGTAGCTCTGCTTTTTGTGCCTGCAAGTAGGCTTAACTAACATGTAGACAAATTAACACTAATGAGACCAAAACTTTCTTGCCTTATTATAGGCCCGAAATATTATGTTACTCACTAGAATTTTCAGAAAAAAATTACTTTACCTCTTGATCAACTTCCTCTCTCATAGTGTAATACAATCTGAATTTTCAGAATAATTTTTCTGCTTGGCAAATCGACATGCTCATCAGTTATGCTGTGATAAATAATGCACTTGAATGTTCTATCAGTCTGAATATTTTTCTAATTTTCAGAGAAGTTTATTTTGCCTACTTGGTGGCATGCTACTTTAGATTTCTTATTATGCTACATAACTTTTTGTTTTAAGATTCCTTTTCTTTAGTCCCTTGTGTATGAAATACATGATCATAATGACTCCTATAAGATAAAACCTGAAAAGTACTTACAAATGTATGGAAGACTTGGAAAAATCACAGCTTGGACTATCGTTAGATAACTTATATATTTCATTATATTTTCTTGGTTAAATCATACCAATTATAGCTTAATTTTTATACTAACTTGCGCTATGCTGGTTCTTCCATCTGGTAATAACTCTGTCTTGAGCTTGACTGCTTTCTATCTCTTTTTTTGCGGGCACACCTGATAACCTGTCAAAGGTCAGTTTAAATGATCCACAATTTTGACTTTAACCTGTAACATTATGAACATATTATGTACTGTTTCCCATCCGAGCTCCTAAACTGTCTTATTGCAGTGTATTTCAAAGACTACAGATTCTTAAGCAATCAAAAAACATGAACCAAATAATGAGATCCTATCTTGAAGCTGCCTACAAACTTCATTGCCAGAATATCTCAAATATAAATCAGTGTGGATATAGCTTTGTTCATGAATAGTCTTTCTTATTCATGCATGCTAATGATTGATATAACTTGCTTTTTCTAATTTGTTCTGTGCATTCTATTTTGAAGCTGTCTGCAGACTTCATGCAAGGTCCTAACTCTTTAACTATAAAGTTTTATCTTATATTGCAATTTTAATGTCGTGTTTCATAATTTCATTTGTTGAAGCATGACCTCTCAGAAAACATAAATTTAGTACTGCATTTTGTTAGGCGGTCACACACATTGACACAGAAAATATCTGGAGCAACATTGCATAGGCACAGTCAAGTTTTGGACAACGTCTAATGCCTTCCCTTTCTTGAATCTCAATCTGAATTTGTGCGACAAAAAAGATGGTACTAGCGAAATCGAAATGCCACCCCTAAAGAATATTATACTGGGCTTGTCATCCATTTTGTATCACAAGGTATATATCCTGAGCTGCCCCCTGCCCAGCTCCATTGAGGACGCGGCAAAGCCGCGTCTATGTTTCTAGTCAAACCTGAAACACGAATATTTTATATGAGCTTTGTACTGTACTAGGACGCAACAAGTTCCAGAAAATCTTTTTTTTTCCTTATGAAGCCACGCTAAATGGAAGGCCCATGAGAATTGCCAGGAGCCCAATAATAGCCCACGCGGTGTCCCAGTCCCACTTGCGAGCATTGGCTGGTATACATTCGCCCATTACCCTGGGACCTTGCCTTGCAAGTTGCAACGTCATGGATGCCAATGCCCGTCGTGGTCGTGGACGTGACATTTGACCCAAGAGAGGAGACCAAAAGCAGTTTCTGAAAATCGACGAAGGGAAATGAAGCAAAACTAGTGCTTGATTAACTTGTTTTACATGTAAAGATAAAAACCCCGGTTACATTATTACATGCAGTGTATATATGCTACAGCACGCACTCTCGTATACACGCACACAGTACAATCACGGGAGAGGAGAACGGTTGATTTGCAGGGTAGAGGAAACACACTTGCTGTCCTGGTGCTGGCCTACTACTATAGTACTATTACAGTATATAGGAGTATGTTGTAACTAAGCAGAAGATTCCACGGACCCAATTAAGTGGCTCCAAGCTAGACCAGGCGGTCCTCCTTGCCGTCGCCGCCATCGTCGTCGGCGACCTTCTTGCTGCTCTTCGCGTCGGAGGCCATCTCCACGTCGTCGCCGGCCTGCTGCTTGCCGGCGCCCGCGCCCTCTTTGTTGCCGCCGCTGTTCCGGTAGATGGCGTACAGGACGAGCTGCACAGCGCCCAGGAAGCTCCCGCACCCGTTGGGGATCTGCACGCACGCATCGATCAATACGAGTATGGTGTTCAGTAACCGTCAGTCCAAAACACACACCCACATGGATTTCACAAAGGCGTGCACAATTTGAAGGCGGCGGCAGCGCGCGCATGGGCGTTGCCTCGCCTCTTGGGCACTGCCCATTACTCTCGACCACGCACGTTGCCACCCGCAGCGTGCATGTGGCTGCAGACTGCGCGCGTGCTTGCCAGTTGCCATATTGCCATTGCACTTGGCCTTACTCGAATCCGATATATATACCGGCAAGTTCAGGGCATCCAGATCGAGCCACAGAGGCGGAGACAACGAAACGCGACTAACGGCTAACCGACGCATCAATGATCGGACACCTAGAAGGTTACAGCTATTAGCTGCAGATTTTACATGCCTAGCTATATATACGTCGTCCCTGTCAAAATTAAGGAGATTAGATGACTCTGACGAGACGCACTCTTGGCGTGCCGTGCTTACCGCGACGAAGGGGTCTCGGCCGAGCAGGCCGTAGACGAACCAGGACGTGCCGCACAGGAACACGGCCAGCGACAGCAGGAACGGCATGTACTCCACGCTCTTGGTCTTCACCACCAGCCTCTGCATGAAGCACGCAGTCGATCCATCAGCAAAGTTGCCTTGCCTGATGACGATATATATACTCCGTATGTACATGCAGTATTGCAGTGGAATAATTAATTAACCGATCGGAACGTGATCGTACCATGATGGAGAGCGGCGAGGCGTACATGCAGATGGAGCAGACGGTGGCGGCGAGGCCGCACATGAGCTTCCGCGCCTGGCCGTGGTGGAGCGCCAGCATCGACACCAGCGCCACGGCGGCGAACACCGCCGCCACCGCCGACGCCAGGCCCAGCATCCGCAGCCGCGTCCGCTGGGTGGACGCGAACACCAGGAAGATCACCACGTACACGACCTCGATCGCCGCGCCCGCGCCGTTGATCGTCGACACCAGGATGTTGTTCGGGGACACGAACGGCAGCCCGTACCTGCAGCGCATGCACGCACATCCGAAACGAAACCCATCAGCGCGCGTACGCGTTCGGGTGTACAGAGCGAGCCACGGGACCGGACAGGGGTCAACTGCCATGTCGGGGACTCATCTCCATCAACCTCCTCTTGGCGTGGCCCGTGGCCTGTCTAAACTTGTGAGCCTGGCCCTGGATGAGCGACACGGCTCACATACGACGATGGAGATGTTCCCTGCTTCCCTCTTCTCGTTTCGTCGCCACCTTGCACTGTCCCTTCCAGACAGGCAACAAATTGCACAGACAGGCAGACAGCAACACCATTCCCGTGGTGTCTAGTAGATCCTGGACTGACATCTGCTCCCTCCGTTCCAGAAAAAGTGACGTTTTAGGATTTTCAGACATTTTATTTGACCATTCATCTTATTCAAAAAATTTTAATAAATATTATTTATTTTGTTATGACTTATTTTATCACTAGAGATACTTCAATAATAATTTATTTATTTTATAATTTGTATAAAATTTTTGAATAAGACGAACGATCAAACACGATGTCTGAAAATCCTAAAACGTCACTTTTTCTGGGACGGAGGGAGTAAGTTTGGTGCGCTTCACCGACAAGCTTTTTTATGTGTCTGGACGACTAGGCATGTTCGTCCATCATGGAATCTATGGTTTTGAATATTACAAAATGGCGCGATTTACGTGGGAAAATTCCGTGTTATGCACAGTGTGGTAGTGTGTGTTGCGCTGTTCTTTAGCAAGCCAGTATACTTTTTTACTCTGGAAGTTAAGTGAGATCGAGCAGCAGATTTTACCATGCTGACAAGAGGCAGTTGAGGAGTGTCATGTTGTACGGCACCCCTGAGAAATCCTCCGTCGACCTCCTCCTGATGATCCTCCAGAAGGTAGGCCTGTGAACCATTAAAAAGAACAAAATTTTCAGCAGATCGTCGATCAGTTTAAAGCTTTAAGCAGTATATGACTCAGTTGGAGAAAATAACAGCTGAACTGCAACGTGTGTTGAATGCATGAATGGAATATCAAAGATGGACAAAGCTGAAGACATCTAGTAGGTCGCAGAAGGTGGCACGATTTGCTGGGTGTTCATGGCAAAATTGGATACGCATACACCCCCACAATTATTCATGGAGTACATCTTATTTATATTTGTATATATGCAGAAGTAAAGTTCTGCACGCTAGTAGTTTGTCTGTATGAACTGCAACACAATTACTAAAGTGATAACTATCAGTCTTTATTGAAATGTTTTTACTATGATTTTGCACAATCCTGTTGATAGCCAAAATCGAGGAACATAGATGGTGCTACATGGAGTACTTACACTGGGGATAGGAAGAGGAAGAGAGCAATGACATTTCCTGAAATCCATAACAAAAACACGGTGAGTAAAAGAACCACAGCAGCATGAGCATCATCAAAGTGAGGACACATGAGGAGCTGCAACGCTCTCACCAGAAATTCCAAAGATGAACTTCACCACATCCTCCATCTGTTCGAACCTAGCTTATCTCAAACTCTTTGGCTCTTTCCTGTCTGCTAGCACTTATGAAACCTTCTCCTTCTCAACTACTAGAACAAAGCAAAATTGAACAAGCTGAAGTCTGGCCTTCAGAGCACGCAGGAAACAGGTGCCCAATGCAAGTAACTGCCTAGCAAGAACAACTAAATGACAACAGTGTTGTATGTTTGTTTGTGTGGATGGACAGATACATATGGATGGTTGCATGTATATATAGGAAGAGTTGGAGGGAGGAGGGCATCTCTCTCTGGTGTGAGGCCAGGCCAGGCCAGGGGTAGAGCGCCTCCTGCCTGCACCCATTGATTCATTGATTGCGTTCTTATCTTGACCACCCACTGAAAACGAGTGCCCCGGCCGGAGTGCCGACGTGGTGCGCCGGGGCAGTGAGCAGTGTGGCTTCCTTCCAGCACTACCAGATTACGGATGAGAGAATTACGGGCACACCTGTGGAAGCCGGCAGGCGGGTGCTGACAGCCTAAACTGAGGTTAGAGTTATTTTTTTGATATGGAACCTGTAAGAGTTACAGCTCCTATTGGGGCAAGACCACTGCACCCTTCATAATGTTTTGACGAGGCCCGTTCTTGGCCTAGGTATCCATCGGATCCAACAGGAAAAATCAACTGAGACCCACACGCTAACTCTTCCTTGCTGGGCCTCCAGCGAACCGTGTGAGCGTACCAGCCCATCCCCCACTTCATCCGAGGCCTCACACAGGGGTCTCGGAACATCTCCGACTCGTTCGAGACCCCAGTGCTGGGCCACGGGCCCGGCCAACCCGCAACATCATCACCGTCTCGTTCGAGTCCCAGAGACAACGTCATCTGTCTCCGCCTCGTCCGAGACCGGCATCTGACGCCACTCCCCCATTGGCGCGCTCGAGACCCCCTGTGACGTCACCCACGTTCTTGCACCGACCAACCGGACAAGCCAAAGAATAACAGGGGTCAACTCACGACACCTTCGCCCATAACAGCATGGGGAAGAGCTGTTGGTCACTATGCCGCCCGTACCGGCACTATACGCATGATCTAGGTCTGCGCGGCGTACGAAATGCCGCTCTAGACCACTATTCCCTCGAACGGAGCGAGATCACGCCATGATTCACGCTTCCAAGGCCTCGGCCCTCTACGCCAGTCAAATCGCAGGAACAGGCACGTCGCCATAGGGATGGTCACGACTCTACGCATCGTACCTGCATCGTCCATAGGGCTACGTATGACAGGACACGTCGCTACAGCATCAATGGACAGGAGCCACTCCTCCAACAGTGATACGCCACCGACTACAGGAGACCTCGGATCTTCCTTCCCAGGAAAGAAGATTGCGTAGTGCACGCATGTAACCCTGCGTTCCCCTTGCACCTATAAAAGGGGAGGGCAGGGACCTTTTTCAGAGGACGGAAGGCGAATCCAGAGGCCGTTCAACTCGTCAGAGGCGAACACACACTCCGCTTACATCTTGAGACCTGGAAGCTCCTCCCTCTCTCACCCGTTTGTAACCCCTACTACAAGCACTTCGGTGCAAGATCATACAAGACTCTCCTCCCCCACTGGACGTAGGGTATTCTTCGGTATGAACCAGTATAAATCGCTTGTGTTCTTCTTGCACACCATTCGGATCCTCGACGCGCAGACACATATTACTCGTTGGTGCTAGAACCGTCGTTTCTTACACCGACACCCCCCCTCGCACCGCGTGCTGCCGAAGCCACTTCCGAGGTCCGTGCCACCAATGAGTTCCGCACCGGCGACCTTCGTATGTTTCATACGTTTCATATGTATGTTTCATATATTTCATCTAGATATTGCATATGTTTCATCCGGATGTTGCAAAAGTAGATCTGGTGTTACATATGTTGCAATGGCTATACATGTATGTTGCAAATGTATGTTTCAATTGTTTCAGCTGTTTCATATGTACACTGCAATGCGTTTCATCCGGATATTGTAAAAGTAGATCTGGTGTTGCATATGTTGCAATGAGTATACACATATGTTGCAAGTGTATGTTTCAAATGTTTAAGCTGTTTCAGACATATGTTGCAAGTGTTTTATCTAGATGTTGCATATGTTGCAGTGGTTATACACATATGTTGCAAACGTACTTTCCAAATGCTTCACCGATTTTCACACATATGTTGCAGTAAATGCTTTATGTTACAAGTACATGCCTAGCATGCAACAAGCGCACAACATGTGAAGCAATAGTGGCGTGCATGCGTAGCAACAACACAGCAAGCGAGCGCAGCAGCAACAATAGCAGACGCGAGTGGGCAGGCGTGGGCGTGTGCAGCATGCAGCAGGCGCGGGCGTCTGAACGGATTAGCCACCCTGTTATTTAGCACTACTTCATGTGTACTTTTCAGCGAACGAACAGTGTTTTTCTCTCATAACATTTTAGCATAAGCCAAATTTTAGCGAAACGAACGGGCGCTAGCCACGCCGTTCAAATATAAAGGGCCAGCTGTAATGAGAGCATTCAATTCAGTTGCATTTGTCAATACAAAATTTTCATTTGATCTCTTCATCTTACTTTTCCAACCCTATGTGCTGTTCTTCTCTCGTCTCTATGGCATGGGTCTGTCGAATCTAGGACACACCGACATGCATTTTTTTTTTCGATGAGGTCCCTCCCGAACAAGCTTTGGCGGATTAACAAGTCTGTTAGGCCGGTTTTGCCAAAGGCGTTGCATGGTGCATCCTATGAGCTGTATACAGCCGACGCCATCGTGTTACGGGCCATTTTGGTGTCAACGATACCCTTTTAGTTTATGGTAAATGTTGCCTGCTTTATTTACGCAATGCAAATGATGCAATTAGAATTAGTCTAAGCATAGCCCTTTTCGTTTCAGGAAAGAAGCCCTTATATCCTCCTGTTTTTCGAGTTGGATCCGTGCGAAACCACGAAACTTCTAAAGACTGAAGATACTGACAGGCACTAACTCCTGACGGAGCAGCAGATCATTCTGGGCGGCGCAATTAATCGGCAATTACACTCGATACTCTAAAATCTCAATCAAAGTGATTTGTCATGATACTCCTGAATGATCAGCAGCCTGTGTTCATGGAATTGAGTTACTGAACGATGCCCATTGCGGATCCGTGTGCACGCACGTACAGTACAGGGCAAGGCCGGCCATGAACTGGCACATGTTGGAGTATTTTACCGGACATCGGTCTCCTACAGCCGCCATTCAACGCATGTCTATGTACGTGGATACCTCATACGCCGCCGTGCAACGCCCACGGTATTCTTCGCTTTATTCGTTGCACAAATCTTGTTCGAGAACATGCGTACGCGCGTGCATAGCGTCTACCTAAGCCGCAAGACGAAAAGAAAGCTGTCGTCGTCTCACTGCCTTCAGATTATGCAGCAATCCAGACTTTGGACTGCACAATACAGTATATAAGACTACGCGTAGTGGGATACTCTAAAGCTTTAGAGTATAAATATAGAGTAAAAACTGCTGCACTGGATACTCTAAAACGATACTCTATCATTTCTCTCACTCTATATTTAAAGTAGTACAGTGCTTACTCTATAATGGGCAGTGGCGGGCCCCACTAGCTAAACAAGGAAAAAAATACTATAACTCACGAACCAAAAATCTAAATTAAATTTCGATTGCACCATTAAATTCGTCTCAATAAATTCTTCAAAACTAGATCACACATGGATATATTTAGATAAAGTGACAAGTGGGTCCCACAGTGGATAGAGTGGATAAAGGATGATATAGAGGATGGATAGGTGCGGGAGAATTGAGTATAGAGGAGAGAAACTTACTGATTATGACGTATAAAGAATGAACATGAGTGCGGATAGCCTAACGCCGGGAGGGCGAAAACTTATCTGAATGTCTGATGACTGATCGATGCCGTCTGGTCGCCGAGCTGGCAAACGTTACAAAAGTTCAGGAATCAGGATGTGGTCAACCTCGATCGACACAAACTGCGAAGTATGCGTCAGGTGATGAGGATATACATATGCATGCGTCGATCAGCAAAGGATATATATACTTGCAACAACACCCGAGGCATCAATGGCTACCGTGATGTAGGCTAGGCACTGCCCCTGGTCCATGTGGCGATTCTATCCGATCCGGAATACGAATAATATTGACTCCAACCAGTCCAGAATTCCTGCCATTTTCGTCACTCTGTAGGCATTTTCTTTCTTTTGTCTCTGTATATGCACGCAGGTGCAGCTAAGTTTGGATCGCACCATGTAGAAGACGGCGGCAGCACTAGCCACTAGCAGAGCCGGGAGGTGTGGCATGCCAGCACAGGGTTTTGAGCCGACAGCCGAGGCGTGCTGCGTGCACCACCGACTCCAGCGATGGCGACGGCAGAATATTCCACTCCACTTCCACCGGACGGCGACTACCTCAGTTTCACTTTCACCTCGCCCGTGGCCTTGAGCGCCATCGAGTTGGAGACTAGAAGTTGGATGCTGGAACTCGGCTAGTAGCGGGGGTCCTATCTTATAAAAAAGAAAAATATGAATCCGTGTCTTACTCTTGAGAACGATGTTTTAAAGGAAAACATTTGTGCAATATAATTTTCAATTCCGCTGTAGGTAGAATGTGGAAAACACTCTTATATATCTTTATGTATTTCTTTTTTTTCGTGACCACGCCAACTAGCACGTATTTCATTAAGATAGTAGCAATACAAACACAAGGCAAGCCACGGATTGCCGCACTGAATGAAGAAAAGAAAAGAAAGAAAGAAGAAAAAGGCAAAAGAGGGAGAAAGAAAGGAGCAGCGACTGCTCTCAACACCAAAAGCCTACCAAACTGAGCCTGCAACTAAAGATACATCAAGCAATGGTTGCATACAAATGGAACAATGCAACGGTAGCCAAGCATCCACCTAGAGATGACACACGAGCATCCAGCAAACGGTGGCAAAGCATCCGCCAACGAAGACCAAGCGACCACGACGGCAAAGTATCCGTCAAACAGGGGCTAACACACTCTCAATAACAAAGCATCTACTAGAGAGGAGGCGTCATCGCAACGGCGGCAAAGCATTCGCTAGGAAACGGCCATCACACTTTCAGCAACATCCTGCCAGAGAAGAGGTCAAAGCGACATAGGCGGGAAACCATCTGCCAGAGAAACCAAAGACGGCCAAGCATCCGTCTTGGAAGAAACGGTAGCGGCAAAGCATCCGCTGAGAACCGAACGACAGCGGCAAATCGAACCACCGTAGGATAGGCCATTGCAAGGAAGAACATAAGGCACACAGGCATAGCAAAGAATAGATCCGGCGAGAGAGACGGGAGAACGTGTGGATGCACGGAGGCAGGGATGCTTCAACGACGCCTTCAAAAAGGAAAGTGACATCCACGGACGTCACCATCGTTGAACAAAACCAACAAGCAGAGGGTGCAATGGAATCAACGAACGACGCCTCCAACGAGGAAGATGACGCAGGCTGCGCCATCGCCGTCGGCCCAGACAGGCAGGGTTTTCACCCAGTTTCCAAACGACCGTGACGCAGGTAGGAAAGGGGCATCCTCGTCTATCACCTTGGCGCCTGCCACACCCACGGTATACCACTGGGCCGTTGGGGGCGGCACTGAAGTACCAGCACCATGGGCACAGCAACAACACCCCTACGCAGGGGCCATGGTGCTCCAGTAGCGCCGCCGCGCGCACTCGGAGAAGGCCCACCACCTCGGCCACGGAGCTCTCGCGGAAGAAGGCGATGCGCTCGTCCTCGTCCTCTGGCACCAACCGAGCAGCTGAGGCCGTCGGTGGCACAGACAAGGTCGAAGGGCAGGGTCCCGTCCAAGGCAACCCTTAGCGACCGGAATCCGACTCCGCGGCGTAGACAGTGACCCCCGGCCCGTAGCCCTCAGTGCAGGCTAGATCCGGGGCACTGGTGGCCAGATCCGGGCTTATGAGCCCCGGATCCACAGCCACCGCGACTGCAGTGGCACCTCCGGAGCCACGGCGAACTCCCGCAGGGAGGAGGAGGAGAACCAAGAAAAAGGGAGGAAGAGGGTGCGACCACGCACCAATTTTTCAGAGGTGGCGCAGGCCGCCGCCGCCGCCGCACGTGGAGCAGCGACGACGGCGGCCGGAGGGAGTGGAGGATGTGGGGTCCTTTGGGCGGATGGCGGCGTCGCCCCTCCTGTCGCCAGGGAGGCGACGCGGAGGGGTACGTCCGAAACTCATGTATTTCTTTTACGATTGATGAAAAAAAATATAGGGCATCAGTGTGAAATGCATATTTCATATGGTAGGAAATCTAACTGGTTGGTCTAATTGTGGTTTTGCGGGTGCCCTAGTATCTTTTTCACTTGACAAGGCTCCAAATGGCATACTTTGTCCTGAGTCCTGACCAACCCAAATGAGTTTTGAGATCCTCAAATTTGGTGCATAAGCTGCTTGTGTCTTTCTTGCCAAAGCACCCTTCTTGGGAATTGTTATTTATTTTGGTTAAATTATCCGTGCTCCCTAGATTTTTATATATAGTACCTTTTATGCATTGACAAGTGCCCAAATTACTTGATCAAAACCGCCTATTCTTCTATTGTGTGTCTCAATTTTCTCTGAAGTTGAGGTCTAACAAGCTCGTTGTCGACTTGTCGTTGAACATTGAATATAGGTGGAATTGGCCTTTATGAAAGTGTGGTTGTCTGTATGTACACATCGCTGGCGCTCCATGGAGCCGTGGTACTCGTGCTCACTTTTGCTTCCTTCATACTGCCCCTTCGCATGTGCTCCTCTATGACTGAGAAGCGCTACTTGGTTCCTAACTTGTTATCTACCTCGGGCCCTGTTGCCGCCTTTGGTGTCACTGCCGAGCCATCGCTACGAGCTCGACCATTCAGGTGCAGTGAGCTCACTCTACTGCTCAAGCGCTAGATGCACGTGTGATGGATGGTGGTTCTTGACGAGGGTCGAAGTTAGAAATAGTGGTGCCGAAGGAGGAGGGGTTTGCGAGCGCGACATCGATCTGTTGTCCCAGCTCGTTGACCATGCGCGTGAGAAGACAGAGAAGAAGGTGGCGGTGCACAAATGCATATCATGAGCATGGGAGGAGGTGGAGAGATAGAAGGAAGAATTGACATGTGGACCCCACTTAAATGGATAGAAAAAATAGATTTCATGCAAGTATCTCTCCCCAAAAGAATGAAGAAATGAATATTTTAGTGATTGTTGTGTCCATGCTAGGGCAAAAACAACAAGGCTTTTATAATGATACCCAACCAATTTAGCCATATGCGATGTGAAATGACCAATTTCATCCATGTTCGATGTCCACGACAAAAAAATTTCCAACTAAAATCATGTGTTCATCATCTGCCAAATCTATGGAGAGCCATATCTTCTTCTCTATTAAAAGAGAGCAAGGACATCACCATATTCATTCCAGGTGGAAACATGTCCTTGAGCATAGAGAGGTGGTACACAATAATATCTATGTTGGAACCAATTAATTAGTGAAGCAGTGATTGATATCTCTCTTATGCCAGTCTCAATGGGATTTTATCAGAGTTTCATGGGCATTAAATATACTGATGTGGCACCGTATTAATGAAGTAAGAGATGATAAGAGTTTCATGGGAGTAGAGAGAGTTTTATAGCGATAAAACTCTTTTGCACTATTTCTAAAATATGGATGTGTTGGAAACTGAAACATGAAACCCCCATTAAGATTGGTCTTATTGATTTCAAGTGTGAGTGTGATCCTTGTGTACCAAGAGGTGAAACGCAACAGTGCCCATCTAGGATGATTTCCACAGCCGAATGTGTCGTAAATCGAGGAAGTTGCTCGATGGTTCTATTTTTTCCCAAATGAACAGTGCAAGAAAGCCAAGAATCATCGAGCTGGCTAGCATGAGTACGTAATCACACGAATCCTCTTCTCAACAGTCAACAGTCTGCATCATTGCTTCTTGATTGGGAAACGGATATGATGCACGATCGGTGGAATGTATCCGATCCAGAGATTCCGCGACTGCGCATAATTTAGCCGTGAAAGTGTGACAAAAAAAAGGAGGCTGAAAAAGGCGTCCACAGGATCGAGACTATTCGAGAGGACGCAACTGGGGTTCTTTCGGTCTGCGCATGCATTGCAGCGAACACGTGAGAGGTGGCCATTGGGCGCGGAAACCTTTCGAGATCGCAACAAAATTCTGGCGCCTACCTTGGACTGGGACGGGGAGTTTTCTGGAGCGATATGTGGCTTACTGCATGCTGCTTCCGATCGACGAAAGAAAGATTGCAGGCCGCTATCGATATGCTATACTGATGTGACTGCGTAGATGCATATTCTGTTTACTATATTATTAGAGTATGGTAAAACAAATTACGCATGTAACTCTTCTTGATTACTATATTTGGGTAGACTATATTACGCATGTAATCCTTCTTGATTACTATATTTGGGTAGACTATATACATTAATTGTAATATACATGTGAATATTGTCTTTTGTAAGGTTAATCGACCTAGAATCCCTTATAATTTAGGACAAGTTTGAATACTTGGATATCTTATATTTCATAACGTGGGGAGTACATATATTGCCTCATGGGAGTAAGAGTTACCCTCGTATCCTCCTTCAAATAATAAGTAACTACAAAATCCGTTCCAAATTATAGTTCTTTTGAATTTTTTTGACCTCAAGTTTGACCACTTGTCTTATTTAAAAATTTGTACAAAATATCACTTCTTTTGTTGTGGCTTGCTTTATTAACAAAAGTTTTTCAAGAATAACTTAAATTTGACTATGTTTGCACAAGTTTTTTTTAATAAGACGAGTGGTCAAACTTGAGTTAAAAAAGTCAAACGAACTATAATTTGAAACGGAGGGAGTAGCTAGCAAGTTGATCCGCACAAATAACATGGTAGCTAGCCTTTTCGTTGTAAAATTTTTATCTTTCTTACTTAAGATATCTTTTAAATAAGTTTTGTTAGTTGTGATGTCCTCTCTCTCTCCATAAACATCCATTGGCATGATCACCATGTAGCTATCGTTGATCGATTCCTTAGATTGAAGATATTATTGTGTTTCTCTCCCTTTTTTTCTTTCGCTCCTCTCATGCACTACTACGTATTTTATTTCACAACAGGCATCTGGATTAACAGAGACGGGCATAAAGGGATGTCACCTCTAGAAATATAGAGAGGCGCCTAGGGGAAAGGTATGCCTCTGTTAACACTCGATTAATCGAGATGATCATCTCAAGTAGCCTGGCTCTATTAATTCATTATCAGAGTCGAGCGACTTAAGACAATCATCTCTGTTAAGCGAGTATCTATTAAAAGAGGCGAGCGGATTAAGGCGCCCACCTCTGTTAATGCTTAACAAAGGCGGACCTCACAAAAGCCATCCGTCTTTGTTGCAACCAGATTAACAGAGACAGATGACATGAGTCCAACATTTGTGAACCAAACTAATTGAATTCAGACTAAAAAACATAAACCGAGAGAAGAAACCAACCTTAAATAAAGGGAATTGAAAACAATTTGGGCTCGTTCGTTTAGCCTGATTCCTGCCCAGGATTCATTCCACCTCATCAAAACCTATATAAATTAGCTTAGTATTCCTGCTGGAATTGTTCCTGTTCACCATTCCGTAACAAATGAACGCAGCCTTAAGGGATCCGGTGAATTTTGCTCCAAATATACTGATCTATGCCCAATAACTTGAAAAGCCTCACGTTAGAATAGAAGAAAAGGAAGGAAGGGACTTGAGCGAATCATATATATGCCTTGTCGTGATTCGTAGTTCGATGATTCGTTAGATCGGGCTTCTTTACAGTAAGAATAACGAGATATCGATGTACAGTAGATGTCACAAACCCTAACAATGCTTCTACTAGAGAGAGGGAAAGGCAAGCAGTAGTGATCGCAAACCATCCATAGAGGCAGTAGTCGTAGCAGTCGATGCGCTGGCCGCAGTCTCATTTGCCGGAGGAGCCATTGACGCGATGAAGAGGTTGCGCGGTGGAGACGGTGGCGGCTTCCCGTCACTGGCTGCGCCCCTCTCAGATCGGGATGGGGAATGTCGGTGGGAATGGCGGCTGAGGACAACCTCGTTCACTGAGCCGGCCAGCCCCCCGCCTCTATTTATGCGCAGTGTGACGGGGGCCCACCAACCATATAGGGTTGGGCGCTTCCGATCAGGGCGCGAGAAGCAAGGCCCAAAAGGCCGTTGGGCCTAATGGTGGGAGATCAAAACCCAACGTGCCTCTGTCACGTCTAGCGGCTTGGCGTGGCTGGATGTGGGACCTGGCTCACACCAAGCTGAAGGCAGCCGTCATGCTAGCAATGCAGAGTAGTTTTGTCACGCGCCGCACACGTTGGCGTGATTAAAAAGAAATTAGTTTTAAAATTTCTAAAAGTTTTTCAAATATTAATTAAAAAGGTTTTGAAATAAAAAAATGGTAAGCCGGCCGGGTTGAGTGCTTAACTGCTTCTGTCATCAACAGAACAAAAAATTCAAAAATAGGAAAAAAAATGTCACTGCCGCCGCCTCACTAGTGGCGCCAATCGATCGCAATGCCATGGGCTCCAGGTTGCTTCACAAAGAGCCACATAAGTATACTTTATTTAATTACTAGTGGTATTTTGGATAACCAACCAGTGCTAACTGATGGCTGTTCCTTCGTGGCTGGATATGGAGCTCCGCTAGCTTGGAAGGAAAACGCATCCACTTCCACTATAGCAACGACTACTACCTCCGTTCTATGAATAATATTACAACTCTAGTTTATTCTTAGTCGTTCGGACTATTCAAGCTAAGGTGATCAAATGTATCTGAAAGTATAAACAACGTACATTTATAACTCTAAATATTTATAGGTTTTCTGTAAACTTAACTAAACTTGTAATAGTTTGAGTTAGAGCTGATTCAAGATAACGTTTGCATTCTTTTTGAGACGGGTGGAGTACTCCATCCGTTCTCGCTTAACTGTACTCCATCGGTTCTTGCTTAAATGTGCATCCGTTCTAAATATATATGAACATGAATCATCATTGGAGAAGGTTGTCGTTACTAGGCCATTGACGAAAGAGAGATTGGAGACGTAACATTGGTTCCCTGCCGGCCATGGCGATGAACAAGTGCATGATGGATGCTGAACTGCTCAGCAATGACACGCCGATCGATGTGACGGGCTAGTGTAGCTGATCCGGTAGAGTGAGCAGTACGCTGTGGACACCGGAGGAAGGACTTGTTTAGTTCCATTCAAAATTCTAAGTTTTTTTACTCTCTCTCCATCACATTAATTTTTAGCCGTTTACATGAAGTATTAAATGTAGGTAAAAAAATAACTAATTACACAGTTTAGTTGGAAATCACGAGATGAATCTTTTGAGCCTAATTGGTCTACGATTGGACAATATTTGCTAAATAAGACGAAAATGGTACTATTCATCGGGTTAAAATTTTTTCCAATCTAAGGCCGAAGTTCTGATTTCTGAACTCGTACTGGAGTTCGACAATCGACACTGCCATGCAATCAAGGGCTCTAACTCTGGCCATCAAGAGCGTGCGTTTATCTGTTATTATACTCGTACGAGTAGTTCCCTAGTGCTGCGTCCTGTTTGCCGCGTCACTTGGGAGAAACCTGCGGCCAGCAGCGGATGTATGTAGGTGGACGGAAAGAGACTACCTAGCTATCTCGATCGGCAGTGCCAAAAACCGTCAAGAACAGAGGTTAAACCGCCGAGGAAATGATCCTTAGCCACAAACCGTCAAGTAAATTCACTCAAGGATAGGAGATAAGAGAAATTAATTTTCTTGGCGGTTTTGGCACTCAAGGATAATTTCTTTGGAGGCTAGCCGCCAAAGAAATTAGGACCAAACTTAATTTATCAAAGAGTCAAGAAAATGTTACAACCGCTAAGTAAATCAGTTTTCTTGAGGGCTTACAACCGCCAAGTAAATTAGTTTTCTTGGAGGCTGACAACCGCCAAGGAAATTATGTAAACCGCCAATGTAATAGTTCCTTGGCTATCCTTGACCTCCAAGGAAATTGTGATTTTCCTTAGCTGCCATTGACCACCAATATAATTATGATTTCCTTGGGGGCTAACTTTCAAGGAAATGCACACTATCAACAAAAAAAAAATTGCTACAATAAATTACTTGATTCTAATCACCAACGGACACATGATGAAAAACATATAGATCATTTTATTATGGATCCCAACCATGATATTGATTTAACACGTATCAATAAGAATTCTACACATCCATTCAACAATCATCATGCATGATTCCATCAAGTCCTTGCATCCTAACACAAGTCACTAATACTTTCCAATGGTAGGAATATCAACTGTTGTATCATTTCCAGTCTCAGCAGTGTCATTCTCTACCTTCAGCTTGTGAGTTAGCACTACCTTCAGCTTGTGAGTTAGCACTCGATGAACCATTGCCCTACACACAAACAGGTTGTAGTTTGTTATGTAAATCAATTGTCCAATGGTTTTGAAAGTTTTGCAATCACTTACATCCAGAGGCAAAGAAAAGCAGTTTCTATGCAATTTTAAACTCTACAAAACGCGTAGGGTTCTCGACGAGAAACCCCATCCACATCTACATAAATTTGGTCAGCTGTTTGATTACCTCCATTAATGGCCAAGATTACCTGGATAAACAGTTCTTAGGAGCTGAATCTGCTTCCGTTGACCAGCTTCCGAGATTCCTGGCTTGATTCCTTCAGCATGCGGTCTCTCCCGCTTCTCGTCCGGATCAGGCGGCCGACAAATATATACGCCGAATCTTGGTTTTTTTTATTTCTCCCGACCCAGTCCAGTGCCTTCCACACTCTTCTGGTCCCCTCCTTTCTCCTCTCCGCTTCCCACACCGTCAACCCGCACGCGCCGTTCCTCCACTTGCTCGCCGGCCTCCTCCCACCGTCCTACACATCCCGGTCTGCTTCCATCGTCGGCGACGCCCGGTGAGTTTGTTGTCTTGCTGCTGCTCTCCACGGTGTGATGGTGCGGACCAGGATACCTGCAGCAGTGCTCCACGTAACCCTAATACCGCCGCCGCCGCCCTCGAAGCATACCTGCTCGCCGGTGCTACGACCTGACAGGTTAGGCTTCACGTTGTTCTCCTTTGCTCGATTGCTCCTTCCTGTGCCTTGGTCACCTTCTTCCAGATCGGGATGACACTTTCTTGAAATCCTCACTTCGGTCGCAGATCCGAGTATCTTGCCTGCTCCTGCCGTCGTCGTTCTGTGTACCTTTCCGGCCGAAGTTTAGTCGTGTGGGGGCACGGGGGAGGGGTGCTCAGTTTTGGCCCCCCTCCCCCGCCCTGCCGTCGGCGCTACGTCACCCCCACAACTGCCCCTCTCAATGCCTCCCTCTCCGCTCGCCGCTTGCCAGCGTCTTCTCTCTCTCTCCCTCTCTCCCCATGTCGTGTCGCACCGCCTAGGACCCTGCGTTGTCCACGCATGGTACACGCACCCGGGACAGATGGCCCTCGGTGATGGCGCGGTTGGGAAGGAGCAGTCTTAGGTGCTCCCATTTCCTCTCGTTTTGTGGTTTCGATTCTGTCTCTCTAATTTCTTCCTATGTTGGCTTGGATTCCTAAACTTTTCCCTTCTTCGGCCTGTGATGAAAATTCCAGACCCATTGGTGAAGGATATGAACTGATGTTCGTTCGGTTGTGAGGTACTAGGCATGATCTGCTGCTTATATTGTGCAATTTATGAGATTAACTCCTATAAATTTTGTGGGGTTCTCGACGAGAAACCCCGTCCACATCTACTCAAATTAGTTTTGCCGTTTGATTACCTCCATTAGCGGCCAAGACTACCCGCACAAACAGTCCTTAGGAGCTGGTTCTACTTGCGTTGACCACCTTCCGAGAATCCTGGCTCGATTCCTTTGGTCTCCATGCGGTCCCTCCCGCTTTTCATCCAGATCAACCAGCCGACAAATATATACGTCGAATCTTGGTTTTTAAGATTCCTCTCGAGCCAGTCCGGTGCCTTCCACACTCTTCTGATCCTCTCCTTTTTTTCTCTCGTTTTGTGATTTTGATTATGTCTCTATAATCTCTTCATACGTTGCCTTGGATTCCTAAACTTTTCCCTTCTTCGGCCTGTGATGAAAATTCCAGACCCATTGGTCAGGGATATGAACTGATGTTCGTTCACTTGTGAGGTACTAGGCATGATCTGCTACTTATCTTGTGTAATTTATGAGAGTAACCCAATTGTGACCATGCCTCGAAGCTCCAAGTTGATGAACAAATTATGATTGATATGTTTTTGAGGCCTCTAAAAATCCTGTCTTCAGTCAGAAATTTTTTTATTCCTAAACTTTTTCCTTCTTCGGCTTGTGATGAAAATTTTAGACCCATTGGTCAAGGATATGAATTGATGTTCGTTCTCTTATGAGGTACTAGGCATGATCTGCTACTTATATTGTGCAATTTATGCGAGTAACCCAATTGTGACCATGCCTCGAAGCTCCAAGTTGATAAACAAATGATGATTGATATGTTTCTGAGGCCTCTAAAAAACCTGTCTTCATTAAAAAAAATTATCTTTTTCATTGCGACAGATGATGAGTGGTAGCCTCTCCACTCCTTCCCACTATGCATTGAGCTCTTCCTGCAACTAAATAGACATCTTATTATCTGAAGCGCTACCAGGTAGACAGGTACCTACAATCTTCGTAGACTTTTGTTTTGTGAACACTTAACGTTGTAGCATACTACCTTAACATAGTCAGTTGGTGACAATAAGAGAAACTGCAGATGCAAGCCATAGTTTAAATGCTCTAAAGTTAGGATTGGAATATGCAAAAAATATAGGAAGAAAAGTGATGCCTATACAATGTGGCTGACCTACCATAGATAACACAAATTGTGAGGTGCCACAAGGATTCCTTGCATCTGCAATGGATATGTTATTTAGGAAACAAAATAGTATTCAAATATTGCAAAGGTGGATACCAATTCTCCACGAGTTGTATTCTCGCTTATGGTGACCTGAAGCTCAGGACATGCCATTAAGGATTTCTTCCCCTGCAGATACGGATCCATTGTGAGTGCCATTTTTAGCAAAACTAATATTTTCTTATAGTTGTACGAATACAAAGATTTCCCACTTTTTTGGTCCTTGGTTCTTATTTCTATATTTCAAGGAATTGTACCAATGTTATGATAATGAACTATGCTTCCTTTACCATTGGTTTGGTGTAACTCTTCCAGCTCGGACCTGATCAGTTTGTAATCACAACAGTTGTATACATGCAAACAGGTACATGCAAATCACTACCAACAAGATTATACATTTTCACACAAGATCTATTTTGCATTTGAGCATGGTTTGTAGCCTCTCTTTCCTGCTATATTAGCTTCGTAACAGTATTAAATGTAGCACATATGACTGTTGTTTAAACTTTTAGATTATTACACCTTCAGATATCTTGTTTCAGTAGTGATGGAATTACTACACTTGACAGACTTCTTATTCCGTGGAAAGTTAGAGGATAAACACATATCATAAGATAATATAGCCTAGTTAGCTGATGGTGTAACTTATTAGAGGAAAATACTAAAAAGTTCAGTTATGAAAACCTATTCAACCTATGTTCTCCATCATATGTTTCCTTCTTTTCCTCTTGATAACTGTACTTCCCATTTTTGCTTTTGGTATGCAGGGTATGACCTTGGTAAACAGACATACCTTCCTCTGTACAGACTTGCCTGGGTTCCAAGGCCAATCTTGGTTACTTAGCTGGTCTCTTTCCAGCGTCGCCACATTGATGATTGAGTTTGTACCACGGTACAACGCTAATTAGCAATAGCCATGTTCCAAATCTGTACTTGCTACACCTTTCTTTCTCGGTTATATTACCGTAATATTATGGTTCATGTTTGCAAAAAAAGTAATATTATGGTTCAAACAGAGGACCCCTTCATGTTGCTGCTACCATGAAAACCATCTTTCTTCATGTGCCTTATATCAGATTTTGTTCACACTGAATCACTCATCAACACCATGCCTTATATTTCATGAGCTTTGGGAATGCCTAGTTCATCGGCCGGGCACGACAACATTGTGGTTCGTAAGGCACGTTCAACAATATTAACGATCTTTGCACATACAATTGTGGCATCCGTTGATAACACAGGTATCTAAGTGTGTGTTTCCTTAGTCTGCATCCCTTGATAGCACAGGCAAATAGATTGGGTTTGCATGTCTTCACCGTGGTCCATAGCCCTGAACTGTTTTTTTGTTTCCTGCTTTCCTTTGTACAGTTCTCATCCAAAAAAAAAGTCCAATATTATGAAAGCAAAGACGAGGCAATCGAATGCTTTGGAGAAGAGGGCCGCAACATCATTCATGGATGTCTTACAAGCAGTAAGCAACCTTCAGTTATCAGTTTCTTCCCAATCATGTTTATTTTGTCAGTATGGTATTGAAAAGACCACTCTGTAACTGTGACAGGCAAATCTAGAATGCTTGCCTCCTCATATCACAACATACTAGAGAGCTGCTATGGATCCACCCAGCACTTCATCTCGACGGCACTACTGCTTGGTTTGTAGTGGTCCTGCAAACTACACGTGTCAGGTGTGCAACGGGGTTTTGTTCTTGCCGCTGCCAACTCATCCACAACGATGCGCACTGCTTGAAATCTGTGGCTTCATCAACTGAATATACATGCTACATTTGATGTATGTCCACTGTCCACCCCGTAAAGATTGCCAATCTGTGGTTTGATCAGTAGGATATGATTGTTGTGTCTGTTTTATGCTTTGTAGGATGGAGTATGTAAGTGACAGGAAACTTTTTTTTAGTTACGTACTGCAGTTCAAATCGCTAAGTACCCTGTAATAATTTGCTATTAATTTGAGAATGTTGAAACTTTTACTGAAAGTAGGTTTCTGTTTCAATTTACATAGCAATGAAAATTCCTCTGTATGAGGCAAGGAAGTCTCATCATGGACATTATACTCTGAAGAACCAGGATACACCTTATGTCTCTGTTCAATGTTATTATCTGTCTCTCTAAGGTTTAATGACTAGTAGTGCATCTAGAGATATTTTCGCATATTGTCATTGTTGCCCTAGAGATATTCTGTCCATGACTGTTTGCCCAATTCGAATTTTGTATTACTGTACCCACGATAACAAAAAAAAACAATCATTTCCAACATGGTCTGCTGTGCAGATTGTGCTTTGATCTTTGACTTCAGCCCGCTACTATATTAGTCCATATTATACATACCATGCAATGTCGAGTATATATTTTTGTGCCTTCAAATTTGTGTCCGCATTTGCGTGCGATGGCGCGCGCCCTGCCATTAGTTGAAAGAACAAATTCATATGTGACGAGGATTCATACCTTCCACTCTACATTTGCCATTGACTACGTGTTCTTGCCTCTAGCATACAACAGCTAACAATCAAAAGAGATAGAGGTTAATAATCTGAAATTCAACCTCTAAACAACAAATCAATAATTATAGATTCTTAGAGGTGCTTAGAATAATCTAAAAAATCAAATGAGTAATTTTCTTGGAGGTGCTTAGAAACCGTAAGAAAACACCCATATTCCATGGCAGTTTGCTTCAACCCTCAAGAAATATATATTTTTTTGGAGGTCATTGTCCACAACCAATGAAACTATACTTTCCTTGCGGTTTGATTTTGGCACTCAAGAAAACCCTTGGCCGTCAAGGTAATTCTAGATTCTGGTAGTGCTCGTTGTCCGGAGATCTCACGATAGTGATCAATGATCCATGACTCGTTTCTTGCGGTATCTCCTAGATCTTAATTAATTGCTCTCTCCCTTGACGATCGCCCGCGCACTGATGTCGATTACTCTGCGTCTCTGCCATGTTACAGTTGCAGAGTAGGTACTCGAAATGAAGCTAGCGGCAATGCAAGAATATATGAAACCTTGAGCTTGAAGAAGTGAAGCTGCGGGAGTGCATGTCTCTTTCGTTGGTTTCCATGCATGTTCTCGAGATGGGCCTTCCGTGTACGGATGCTAGCTAGGTACGAACCTGCGCAACGCAACTACGCAAGTGCTGAATTTTGCAAGAGAAGGAATGTGACGTGCATCGGTGCATGGCAGCACGTGCGGGAAAATTTAACTTTCAGCCGTAAAAGTAACTACTCCTGCTATATCCAATTATCCATGCAGGTTCGGAATAAGTTGCAGTCGTGCAAAAAGAAGGTGCTCACTCTGTTCTAAATTTCGGGTTCGGGCCCATAGCTGTCTACACGTAGGCTGAATTAAAGCCCGGATAGAAATAAGGCCACTGAAATAAGCCCATTTACCGGTTAGAGGGGATTAACAAAAAAAAAGAGTGAACAATTTTATGTAACTAGTAGATTAGTGCCCGTGCGGGGTTTAAATTTCTATAAATTATGTACGTTGATAGCTTGTTACTCACATTTCTACTAGTTTAGAAAATTACTTCAACATACAAAATATCATCAGTTGATTGTTTTTAAAATTTAGGAAGTTGGAACTTCAGTGAAGTACTGTTTCACTGCAGCCATGGCAAAGTTAACTTGGTAGCAGACATCCATAGCCCATCAACAACATATTATCAGTTGATTCTTTCTATAATTTAGGAAGTTGGAACTTCAGAGAATGCAGCCATGGCAAAGTGAACTTAAGCAGACATGCATAGTCCTCGTTGATGGGAAATAGGCAACCAAAAAAAATCCTTTTGTTTCATGTCTCGTAGAAATAAAATTTCGGATCCAAACTCAGAATACTTGGCTTCTGATCGGGGGTTCTTTATTAAAAAAGTATTGTGAGACTGATGCTCTGGTCAGCTCCCTTCTCCTCACATGGACAGGCAAGGCCACGGAGAGCACATCGTTCCTGACGTTAACCATGAACCCATATGGCCCAGAGCCGGCACATGGCGTAGGCGCTCTAGGTGACGGACCAACCCTTGCTAACATGCGTACGTGCTGTCGGGCAGCGTATTGTTCGCTGAGAACGACGAGTCGACCGGCGCCGGCGGCGGGCACAGCCGCATCGACTCGGCGAGTGCACGGCTTGCAGGTAGTGCATGCCACGTATGACGTCAAATCCGAACGACTCGCCGGGGTGCGTGCCCATGGACACCCGCCCCGCCCTGACCTCGGCGGCGACGCGCGTCACCACGGCCGGCGAAGAACCACATCAGCGCCGACGACGCCGGCTGCCGAAGCCAATGGTGCCAGATGCTCTGTGCCCCTGTGTCGAGGAGGTCATGAGCGGGCCAAAGTCTGCGGCAATGCGAGCTAGGGCCGGGAGCATCCAAGAGTTCGTGGACGTTGTACCATCCATAGGGGATATGGGCCGATCGGAAGTTCACTAAACTAACCGACCTTATATGGCAAGATGGATTCGTTGTGTCGATTAAGCGGGGCAGCAGACGATAAGCATAGGAACTTTTTAGGTGTAGAGAAGAGAAGAGATTGAGATAGAGAAGAAGAGATATTATCACTATAAGATTCAAAAAGATATATAAGAAAAGTCAACCACACATCCGCTGTGCCGTGCCCAATGTCAACGCCTCTTTGCGCGCCGTCCACGGCCTCCTCCTTCCTCGGTTGTCCTCCCGCCACCCGCTTTCGTCGCGCGCGCATTTCCATCACCCGCGCCGCGCCCAAACACCAGCACCACACGTCCATTTGCCCGTCCAGACGACGTCGACAGAACCGTCCCGACCAAGCGCAATCTATCGCGAGCGAGAGATCGACCTCCGCGAGGAGGAGGAGGACGGAAACGTAGCATGGCGCCGAGCAAGCTGCGCCAGGCGCTGGGCGCGGTGAAGGACCAGACGAGCATCGGGCTCGCCAAGGTCGGCAGCGGCGGCGCCCTGGAGGCGGACCTGGACGTGGCCATCGTCAAGGCCACCAGGCACAGCGAGTCGTTCCCGGCCGACGAGCGCCACATCCGGGAGATCATCACGCTCACCTGCCTCTCCCGGGTGTACGTCGGCTCCTGCGTGTCGTCGCTGTCGCGCCGCCTCGGCCGGACCCGGAGCTGGGCGGTCGCGCTCAAGACGCTCGTCATCGTGCACCGCCTCCTCGCCGACGGGGACCCGGCGTTCGAGCAGGAGGTGTTCTTCGCCACGCGGCGCGGCACGCGGATGCTCAACATGTCCGACTTCTGCGACCGCTCCCGCGCCGACGCCTGGGACTTCTCCGCCTTCGTCCGCACCTACGCCGCCTACCTCGACGACCGCCTCGAGTACCGGATGCAGGGCAGGCAGCAGGGCGGCGGCGGCGCCGCGCGCGGTGGCAGGCAGACGCTCCACGAGGAGATGTACGCGTCCCCCGGGAACCGCTACACCTGCGACGTCGCCGCCCCCTGCTTCAACGGGAGACAGGAGGACGCGGTGGACGCCGAGGCACACAGCAGGGCGGTGGCGCTCGTGACCAGGGACCCGCCCACGAGCGAGATGACGGTGGATCAGCTGCTCGTCAAGGCCAACCAGCTGCATCATCTCCTCGACCGGTTCATCGCCTGCCGCCCTGTAGGTGAGTCCGTTCCACATCATTCGCGGCCATCCTTGCCCTGGATTTGTTTAGAGCTAGCCAAATCATGCATGCTCACCTTCGAAACGACATTGTCACAGGCGCGGCGAAGGCGAACCGGGTGGTGGCGGTGTCTCTGTACCCGCTGGTTAAGGAGAGCGTGCAGCTCTACTGCGAGCTCACGGAGGTGATGGCCACGCTCATCGAGCAGTTCGCGGAGATGGAGACCGCGGACTGCGAGCGCGTGCACGCCCTCTTCTGCGGTCTCGCCAAGCAGCTGGAGGAGCTCGAGAATTTCTACGCGTGGTGCAAGGTCGTCTGCGTGTGCCGCCAGTCCGACGTCCCGGAGGTGGAGGTCGTCACTCAGAAGAAGCTGGAACTCATGGACGAGTTCATCCGCGACAGGCACGCCGCCGCGGACTCGCAGCAGAGGCTCCCGCCGCCGGAACCGGAGCCGATGGCAAGCCCAGAGCCAGCCCTCGTCGAGGAGGAAGACGACGACGATATGAACGCCACCAAGGCCCTTCCAGCGCCCGAGGAGCCGCCGGCTGCGGCGCAAGTCGAGCCAGAGGCCCCTCTCGTCGTGGCCGACCCGGTCGAGGAGGAGGCCGACTTCTTGAACCTCAAGGCGGACGCCATGTCCGGCGAAGAGCACGGCCAGCAGCTGGCGCTGGCGCTGTTCGACGGCGACATAGCCGGCTCAGCGCCGAAAGGCAACGTGTTCCAAGGCGCTTCGGCGGACTGGGAAACGGAGCTGGTCCAGTCCGCGAGCGCGCTTGCGAACCAGCGCGCCGAGCTCGGCGGCGGCTTCAGTATGATGGTGCTGGACGGGATGTACAACCATGCGGCGGTGGCCAACAACGCACAGACGTTCTCCGGCAGCGCCAGCAGTGTGGCGTTGCGGCCACCAGGGGCGCCCATGCTCGCCCTGCCGGCGCCTCCAGGAGGCAGCGGCGCCGCAGTAGGTGCAGACCCTTTCGCGGCGTCGGCGTTGGTGCCTCCGCCGACGTATGTTCAGATGTCCGACATGCAGACGAAGCAGCAACTTCTGACGCAGGAGCAGCAGGTGTGGCGACAGTACGGCAATAACGGGATGCGGCAGGGGGCCTTGGCAATGCTAGAGCAGCGGCCAAGACAGAATCAGCAGTCCCTACCTCACATGGGGCACAATCACGCAGGGTATCGGACTCCTTAAATTGAGGCTCTCTTAAATTAAACATCTGCAAATGTGGTTTTCCCCATCTCCTCCAGCGTTCAAAAAAAAAAGCTCGAAGTATCAGATAGTCAAATTCTACAGGTTTCGAAAGCAGTTGGCAGTCCAATATTGCTTACTTCCAAATTCCATCATATTCAAACGTGTGCCAGGCCGCACTTTAACAAACAGAAATACTATAAGTGCTCAGAAGAGCAAGAGCGAAGAAAGCGTCAACCATCCGAAAGCCAAATAAACCACAAGGTCTTTCGTTTCCAATCCCCTTGGTTTCAGGATGAAACGAAAGGCCTAACGGGGACAACAGAAATCCTCAGAACACAGAAGAGAACGTAACATCAACGATCCAAAAGCCAATTAACTACTCCCTCCATCCCAAATTATAAGGCATTCCAAAAATCTTGGAGAGTCAAAGGATCTCAAGTTTGACCAAATTTATATGATAAGATAATAATATTTATGACACCAATTAAGTATCATTAGATTCTTCATTAATTATATTTTCATAATATACCTATTTGATGTTATAAATTTTTGTAATTTTCTCTATAATTTAGGTCAAAGTTAAGATGCTTTGACTCTCCAAGATTCTTGGAATGCCTTATAATTTGGAATGGAGGGAGTACATGACAGGGATGGGATAAACATAAAGTATTAAACATTCCATATTACGACAGTATAATGGTTTTGCATATTGTTTCAATACACAAGACAAATAGCTTAAAATGATGGCAATCATGGAGGTTGCGATACACACAGGTAATAACATAATCAGAGATTTACACGCCAAGTCTTGTTGATACTCAGCATAGTGAGCCGAGATTGGCGTTCAGCTCAACCAGTTGGGAGCATGCAGTAGTCGATGCAGATTGATCCAAGCGCCGTGCTTCCTTGAAATACCAGCCAAGTTCAGCTTGGTTCAGAAGAGCAGCAGACGATTTCATGCACCCTGGTCAGCTTGGTTCAGAAGAGCAGCAGACGATTTCATGGGCCCAGGTATGACATCGATGACGTCCCCGACATCCAAGGTGGATAAAGTGTTGTAGTAGCAACAGAGAACTGCAAGTTGCAACACCGAAGCAGTCCAGACATGTTCAAGGACACAAAAAAAGAGCAGGCATAACTATCCGTACCTCCACGACAATTGGAGACCAATCATGAGAAAGGGAACTGCATGGTTGGGTCCAAGTAGTCAGCTGCCACATCTGTGGCCTGTACTCCATTGTTGGAAGGAGGAAAAGCATCGAAAATGCTAGGCATTGTTGGTTCCGAAGGACCTGACAGAGTAGGGACATCATAATGTCCATTGTACTGAGCAAGAGGATACTGCATATATTGATTGTCCAGAGCAGGAAATTCACTGGGGAAGCTTGGATCAGGAGCAAGGAGATCAGTTAGTTCCATGTAATCATCAGCGGACAGTTCTCTGTCAGGTGGCAGCACAACGTAGTCTGTTGTTTCCACATTGCTGGTGTTGAAGTTGTTATCCACGCCTCCAAACCCAACAAGCCCTGATAATTCATTGTAGAGGCCAAAAGAGTTGACTTCAAAAGCATGAGCCTCAGCTTCAGGCATCGGAGGAAGACCAGAGCACTGTGAAAGACATCAAAGCTAAATAGTGAGCATCTGAAAGGAATTTCTAATCTATCTAAAGCAGAAACATAAAAAGAATTTCTAATCTAAAGCAGAAGCATAAAAACGATGAGCTGTCAAGGAAACTAGTGAAAGAACCAAGACTGATTTATACCTCTCCAAAAGGAGTGTTACGCACAGGAGAATCATTCAGAAATCTAGACAGCTCCTCCAATAGAAAACCATCACAGTCACGAGGACTGTACATATCATTGGCCTCATTGGATATGTTGTTCACAGAGACCACACCATCTCCTGACATCTGAGCAGGTATATCTTGGATAGCAGAGCTAGCAACAGTATAGCCAAAAGTTACGTCCTCAGCACAAGTATTTGCAGTGGCATGATCAAATGATGATTCCTCTCCGGCACAAGTAGCAGACGAATTATGTAGAGGTGGTTCCTGAAGAGCACCAGCAGGGGCAGCAGGCTGGGCACGTGGTCCCTCTGTTGGGTTCACTACTTCTGAAGAGGTCATCAAAGGAAACATAGAAGATTCAGCTTCTGCATTATCCCATTCAGCTTCATTAAACGGAGCCCCATATTGCTCCCCGATCCTTGGACCAAGGCCACTTTTCTTGAAAATTTTGCAGAGTACATAAGCATCCTGGATGTTCAACAAGACAAAGGAGATTCAGCATGGTAACTTATATGGCTCATGGAATACATATTGGCTAATCAAAAGGCACATTAACTTAGATATACTGCATATTAATTAATGCTTCTGTTCTGTGCCATTTCACTCTTCATAGCAGAATACAGATTCAACCCCAAAGACATTCACAAAACTTGAACACATAACAAAAAGTACATGAATTGGTACTGCTAGACTTGACTAAACATAACACTCATGAGACAGGAGCAATTACAATGACACCATATTTCAATAAGAACCATTTGAGTAATTTTGTTAGTTATTAATCATCCATAGAACATAACATGGAATCATTTGACTGCTTGACTGTCCACACAATCCAACAATCCAGTACAACATCCAACATCTAGAACATCTAATAAACTGTATGTAAAATATGAACTGGAACTAAGAGGCAGGTAGAATTACCTTTGAGAAACCAGCAGAAACCAAATCCTCATCTTCCATTTTGTATTCATACATCACCCAATCAGTTCTGTCACCCTTAGGGGCCTTGCCTTCATGAAATATCAATGTTTTCTTCATTCCAACAGTGCGAGAGTTGAGCGTAATTATTCTATCCTTTCCACTAGTCTTCCAGTAACCATTTGGCGTGGCACGGTTTGTCCTAGACCCATTAGGATACTTCTTGTCACGAGGACAAAAGAAGAACCATTCAAGATCTTTGTTTCTAAGGGAGGATTTTTCTGCACAACAAAAGAATATCAGTGCACAGGTATAAAAGCAAAAAGTTCACATCAATCAGTTCGAAAACTATGTTTTAGTCTCACTGAATATTCTATTCATCTAAGCACCAGTTACACAAGAAAGAAAGTTAGAAAGCTAATGTTCAAATGAATTACCAGGTAGATCCCAGGGAGGAAACTTGTACAAGTCAACTACTGATATAGCATCGACGATAAGTTTCTTTCCCATGATCTTCCTCTTCAAGTAGTAGGAAACAAGCTCAACATCAGTTGGGTGGAAACGAAAACCAGGAGGCAGGCTAGTTTGCGCCATCACCCTAAAGCTTCTCTTGCCTTCAACACCAATAGAAAGACCTCTAGACAAAAGCTGAAATGCTTCAAGGAGATCACTAGTTGCCCAGGAAGAGAGAAGCTTGAGTGCACAGACGAGAGAATCCAAGTGCACAAATCAACAAAGCAGAGCAGAAGAGAGCAGCTTTCAAAAGTGAGAGCACAGAATGAAGCAAGGAAAGACTTCAGGAGGCTGCAACCTCTAGACAAGTCTTTGGAGGGGAGTGTTGTGATGACAGGACCAAGAGAGAAGTTGGTCAAGTCACAGAAAGAGATCGTAGAACACAACGGATGATCACAGAAAACTATGGTTGGCAAGACTCAAGGGAAGCAGGAGATCAAGCAATCAACCAACGGATGTTTTCTGAACTCAGATGAGAGAACTTGAGTCTTGCCAAATTCACCAGCTACAACTGATTCACATGGTAGGAAGTATTAGCACAAAACTCCTAGTATTCCACTTGTATCAAGTGAAATCTCGGAATTTTATGCAATATATGAACCAGAAGTAGCACGAGAGGAAATAAGGGTGTCCTCCGGCGACTTCAGCAGACATGGGTGATGAGGATCAGTATCCTGCATAAAAAGAAACACACAGGATAGGTTAATACACAGAAGGATCATATATGGAATATTCAAAATATGCAGGCATGATACTTAAAAGAATTATCTTGTATCATGACTAGATGCAATGACATGATTAACACCTTCCGTCAAACCTATACGGTACAAGAAGCATATTCAATTTCGAACAAAAAAGGCATGTCAGTAGACAGCTGATTCTAAAGCGCAAACTACCCACACAAGTGTCACGAGTAAAGGGGGCAATTGTCACATCAGCAGACAGATGCGTCTGATCCACCATCTATTCCAACCTTTTGAGGCATATTCATATTCATCGTGTTATCCGGGAGGAAATCAACAAAATCCTAGTGAAGCACCGAAGTCAACGATCAATCAGACCTATAATTCATCCTCAAATCGACATCAGGCAAGATACAAGTCTACCGTACAAGTCAACGCTACACAACCAACCAACAACCCTAATTCGCGACCCCAACCAAGAACCCCCGATCGATCGATCGAGGATGAAACCAATCGGATCCACGATCCACCACCTCTAATCGCAAAATCGACGAATTAATGCCCCAATCCTCAACCCAGACCCCCAGAAAGTCGTCAACCCAAACCAATCGGATCCACAATCCCCGCGCTTGCATCGAACCCCAGATCGACGCCAATCCCAACCTAATCGGCCAAGAAAGTCCTAAATTCGAACAGATCGGCGCAGAATATGAAGAGTAAGGTTGATCGTAGGGGCTTACGGGGAAGACGAAGGGAAGCCAGCAGGCCGATGGGGAGAGCCGTGGGGGAGGAGATGAGCGCCGCCGTCTGGTCAATGGATGCGAGATTGGTTTGTGTGGGGGGGTGAGGGATCGCGTGGCTGGGGAAAGGCTCTTTTAAAGCGCGGGGTACTGGAGTTGGACCGGGACACTGGCTAGCGGGACCAGAGGGCAGAGGTTTTTCTTGCTTCCAACCGCCGCCGCGTCGTGCGACTTCCAGGAAACTTCCCCAGCACGCGAATACGCAACCTTTTGGTCCCCAAATTTCCACCCAGGACCAGGGCTGTGTCGTGGGTTTTACGTGTCCGCCCTGCAATGCGAGGGTTTAACAAATATGGAAATTTGGACCTTTTATAGACTCCATCTGTTCCCTTTACTAGTCTATCCATATCTTTAATTATTAATATTAGAAATTTACTATATGGATTAATAACATGAGATTTATGTTTTTAGATTCACTATGAAAAATATTATCATAACCACATGCCCTCAGAGCCTACATTGCGCTAGCCTGGATACGCCCTTAGCCACCCCATCCAAACAGTCCCTAACCGGGCATGGCAAGGGCCTATTTAACTAAGTGTCGGTGGTAATCAAGGTTGACTAACAGGTTCTGTTAGTGAATCCCGTGGACCATTGGAGAAGGGGAGCTGACATGTGGGATTAGCGACCTCCTTGAGGGTCAGGCGACCCTTGGATGCACTGCCTTGGTGCATCCACGACCGAGGATCATTCCTGGAGTTGGTTTGAAGGTGTCTGAAGCGGTTTCATGCACTTGATGGCGTCGCCCTACCTAGGTACGGTTGCCTGACCTTGCCCAGGCACTTTTGTCGTCCACCTTGAGTCGGTGCAGCGATCAACTGTTCTCCTTAGCTTGGGTATAAGTTTTGGTTGCAGTGGAATTCATTTTCTTCAGTTAGTGGGCCCATGGATCCACGCGAGTGGCCACATGGCTTCATCTTGTCCCTTGATGTCGGTGTTCGGACCCGAGGGGGTCCTAGATCAACGAGTAAATGCTGCGTGTCCCTTTCCTGGATGGTGATGCAAGGAGAACACACGTGGGTTTATCCTGGTTCGGGCAAGAGAAGGCCCTACGTCCAGCAGGGGAGGGGAGATTTTGTATTTCCTTGCACCGAGGTGCTTGCGTAGGGGTTACAAGCTTGCGAGAGAGGGCGGTGAGCCCAGGTCTCAAAGAGGAGAAAAAGAAAGTACAAGATGATTGCTTGAGATGTTGATCTTGATCTTGTACGCGGCTCGTTGTCTATTGTCCTCCGTCCCCCGTTGTAGAGCCCCGGCCTCTCCTTTTATAGGACGAGAGGAGGCCAAGACAATGGGGGCCTTGAAACGATGTTTTGTCGATCCCTGTTTGAGATGACTGTAGCGACGTGCCCTAGGAATGGAAGACCATCCCCGGGCATCGTGATGTCGTAGAGGACGAGGCGCTGAAATGACCCGGAGCGCCGCGCCATACCGTCCTTCCTTCCCTGTTGTGCTGTGTTAGGCGTCGAGGCCGGGTCGAGGCCGGGTCGAGGCCGATCGGGTAAGTCCGAATCCTTGGAATCGCGGTGTACGAACTTTGTCGTATCCTCCCTCGAGGGTAACTAGTGACGTACAATGTGCGGTAAGGTGGGTACAGTGACAGTTTCACCTCCCATCACGGAATGGGCGGTAAAATAGTGACGACTGATACTGACCTTGTTCCCACGTCGACCATGCTCGCAGCCATGCCGGTAGGTGGTAGCAGGTAATTGCATTAAATGCTAAGGCTTTTGTCCTGGGGTAGGTGAAGAGAGAGGTCGAGCGCCTCGACCCGTGCTCACGCGAGTCGGAGTTCGGTCGAGGCGTTTTGTCATGCGGGACGGGGCGCGGTCGAGGCCTCCCGTCGAGGGGGTCTCGTACGAGTCGGAGACGGGATGCGGTCGAGGTATCCCGTCGAGCCGGCCTCATACGAGGCGGACCTGACGCGCGTTTTGAAGTGGGCTGTGTTTTGTCATGGCTTAGTCGTTTTAGTTTTTATTATCGTTGAATGTGGGTACCCCTATACTACTGGTACCGACAGTAGCCCCCGAGCCTTTAGGTGAGTGTGTGATCACTTACCTAGAGGCTTTTTACTGATGAACGAGAGTCGCAGCGTTGTTGGCTTCTCTAGTAGGGGCGTGCGAGCGCTCCCGGGATTTCTCCGGTGGGGGTGCGCGAGCACACCCGCCGGGTGTAGCCCCCGAGGCCTTGGTGGAGTATTTGAGAAAACTCCTCCGAGGTCTTTTTTATGTTTCATTAAGGAGTAGTTGTTGCGGTCGAGCCCCCGAGCCTCGCGCGCACGAGGTCGATCGGAGTCCCTGCCGTCTTTTATTGTGCAGCCCTCACGCTCCTCCTACGGAGAGGAGGAGGAGGGGTGGGGAGCGTCGTACTACCCCGTTTGGGCGAGTCCGACGACCTCCGATGAGCTGCTAGCGGGTAGATTCGAGTGAGAGTCCGTGCTCCAGTCGTTAGGAGTCGGCTTGTGGCCCGGAGGCGCTCTTCAAGAATGCCAATGAGTGGTCGTGTGGATGTCGGTTCCCTGCGACAGGATCCGAGGGCTCGGTGCCTCTCCCGAGGGGATTCCTACTTCGACCTCTTCCTTTGGCCTCGAATACGTCTTGGGGTGCCTCGAGAGCGTGGCTCGAGCCCTGGCCATGTACAGGCGCATCCCTGGTCGTCCCTCGCTCTATCGCTCGAGGGCAGCTGTCGAACCCAGGTCGAGGGCCAGCTTTCGTCCTCTCGAGACTTATAGCGGGCTCGGAGCCCGTTATAGGTATCTGGGAATATCCGTCCGTGGATCTCGCCCCGCCCGTTAGCCAGGCGCGCCTTTTTAGGGCGAGATCGGCGCGGTAGTGGGCAACGTGGCGTTCGGTTACGGCGTGGGGGACGGCCACGTGCCCGGCTCCTGTAAGACGTGGGGGACGGTTAGGTGAGCGCATTTAATGTGGGAAACTGTTCCTACCTTTTCGCGCGGCCATTGGACTTCCTCCAGGCATATAAAGGCAAGACCTAGGGGTCTGCGTTCCCCACCGGTTCCTTGCGCCCTTGCCATCCCTTAGCCTCAGAAAACCCTTGCCCTCTTGCGTTCATTGCCTACACCGCCGCCGCCACCTCCTCCTTCGCTCACACCCCTCCCGATAGCATCGATGGCCGGAAAGAGTCAAATTCTCCCCGCCGACGACTGGGCCGCTTCCTCGGTGACGTAGAGGAAGTTGGAAGAGTTGGTCGAGGACGGGCTGCTGCGGCCGAGGACAAGCCGGTCGCGGCCGGAGTGGATCGCGCCGCCGCTAGCCCACCGGGAGCCGGCGCCCCCTGAAGGGTACGTGGTGAGCTTTGTCTGCTTCCACGAGCGGGGGTTCGGCGTTCCCGCATCCGTCTTCATGCGCGCACTCCTCCACTACTACCGGGTGGAGCTCCATCACCTTGCCCCCAATGCCGTCGCACAGGCCGCCATCTTCGCGACGGTCTGTGAGGGCTACCTCGGGGTGGAGCCGCAGTGGAACCTGTGGCTTCACCTCTTCAAGGGTGAACTCTTCGCCAAGAGAGCGGGGGAGAAGGGAGTCCTGTGCGCGGCGTGAGTAGGGAGTTGCGTCCTGCAGTTGAGGTCGAGCCGGGCGGATCAGTACATCCCGGCTCGACTCATTTCCTCGAACAGCGGGTGGCACGAGGGCTGGTTCTACCTCCGCAATGACGACAACCAGCTGCCAAAGTATACTGGCCGCGTGCTGACCGCCCGGGAGGACCACTGGACATATGGAGTGCCGGAGGTCGAGAAGCCACGCCTGGACCCGCTGTTGGCGGCGCTGCAGTAGCTTCGCCTTCGAGGCTTGACGGCAGCGGCGGTGGCAACAGCGTTCCACCGTCGCAGAGTAATGCCGCTGTGCCGGCGTCGCCTGCGTCTCGACCAAATGACTCCGGAGGCGTCTCTAGAGGGGAGCCGGATGTCCCACGGGTCCCTCTCCCTCGAGGAGGTGCTCCGTCGAGCTCGTCGGATGGTCGGGACTTTCAAGACGGAGGAGGTCGACCGGGTCCCCATGAGGCCCACCGAGGGGTTTGAGCCCGTGGTAAGTATCTTTGAGTTGGTACACTTGTTTGGTTTTGTTCGTTTTTTGGATTCCCCTAATCTGGTCGAGGTCGGCGCGCAGGACTTGTCGGCGCTGTGGGAGACGCGGCCGCCGGTCCCAGAGGACCGACCTGCCCGGGAGGCTCGACGGCTGCATGCCTCGAAGCAGAAGAAGATCAAGGAGTTGGCCAAGAAGCGGGCGGCTCGCAAGGCTAGGGAGGCGGAGGCGCGGAAGAAGCTCCGGCGTCAGCAAGCCCTCGATGGAGTTCCTCTGGCGCCGTCGCCTTCCGAGACAATCTCGGGGGAGGACGACGACAGCAGCGGCGAGGACGACGACGCCCTGTCGCGGTATGAAGCCGCGACCGGGCTAGGGGACCTCCCCGATATCCGCCCCCTGCTGGAGCCCATCATGGGGTCGTTCTCCTCGGTCATCGTGGTCGAGGAGACCGAGGAGGAGGAAAAGGAAGAGGAGAAGGAGAAGAAGAAGAAGAAGAAGGAAGAAGCGGGCCCCTCGACGGGAGGGGCCGCTTTGCCCCGGACCCGGCAAGAGGGGTCGACGGGGATACCCGTTCCGGCTCAGGCCCCGCAAACCCGGGCGGGGGCCGGGACGGTGGTGCCGGCGTCGTCATCGGCGGCGCCGTCGGCAGGCGTGAGAACCCGAGGCCAGCTGGCCTCGGAGGCGTAGAAGGCGCAGGGCGCCGCACCGGCGAGGGCCCCACGGAGTGCCAGGCCTGCTGGCGGGGCCGCCGCCCGCCGCCTCGGGAGGCTCGGACTGCGCGGGGTCGAGGCCCCTAGTGCCAATTTCCGGGTGAGTATTCGCGCTTGGTGGCTTCGCCTATCTCCGGATCCGTCGGCTAATCTTGCTCTTTATTTCACAGGTTGAAGCGGAAGGCGGAGGTCATGGGGCCTACCCCAGTGAAGTCGTTGCGGGCGAGCGCCTCCGTTCTCAACCGGACGGCGGAGCAGGACGCGGCCTGGGTCCGCGAGGTCGAGGCCGTGAAGGGGCGCCTGCGACAGCAGCAGGAGGTTGCCAGCGCTACGGCGGTCGCCGGCCCCGACCCCGCCGTGGCGAGGTCCGACCCGGCGAGGGCGGTGGCGCCCGGTCCGGTCGAGGCGGAGCCTAAGCCATTGCCGACGGCTGAGGCCACCGTCGAGGCCGAGGCGGGTGAGGCACCCGTTGGCGGCGTGAAGCGGGCGGGTGCCGACGTGACCATGGAGGAGGTTGCGTCGGCACCGGGACAGGAGGTGGCACCGGCGAGGGGACCGGTGCCGCAGCAAGACCTGTCGGTGCGGCCGGTGGGCACGGTGGAGAGCAGGGCCGTCGAGCTCCCTACCGGGGCTCCAGAAGAAAGGGCGTTAGAGGTCGAGGCGCCGGCTCCGGGAGCGCTGTCGGTCGAGGCGCCGGCTCCTGAGCCGCCGACGGCCGAGGCGGCGGCTCCGGAGGCGTTGACAGCCGAGGTGCCGGCTCCGGAGGTGCCGGTGACCGAGGGGCCGGCCTCCGCAGAAGGGCAGGCGTCCGTGGTCCTCACCCTTGACGACGCCCCACTGGACAAAGGGAAACAAGCGATGGAGGTCGAGGGGGGTGAGGCCGTGGATCAGGCCGGTGCCTCGACGGCCGCTAGAGCTGCGGGAGCCGCGGACGAGGCCGGCCCTTCGGCGGGACCGGGAGACGCCCCGGCCGGGTCGTCATCGTCGTGGCCTGACATTGCCACGCTGGCGATAGCACGGGCCGAGGAGGAGATTCTGAGGTGGGGGGCCGTCCCTTCAGTTCAGGGACGTCGCGAACCCCGATGCTGAGCCCATCTTCACCCTGAACGACAGGGATGAAGTGCACCGCTGGCAGTACCTCGAGGGCGTCCGCCGGCACCTCGATCGGATACTCAACGTGGCGTCCGACGCCGTCTCGCGGGGTATACGGGATGCCACCGAGGTACGATCGATCTGTTAGCTTTTTTTGTGGCTCTTAGTGTCTTTTCCCTCGGATTCTTTATCTTTTTGGTCTCTTTGAATCGTGACCAGGAGCTGAAGGAGTACTCCCGCCGCAAGTCGCTCTTCATCGGAAATGAGAGCGGCGTGTGGGCGGCGCTGTCCTAGCAACAGGCCTTGGTCGAGGAGGCCCAGAAAAGGCTTTCCGATCGGACCGCTGAGATGGCGGAGCTGCGTACCGCCTACTCGACGGTGAAGGAGGAGGCGATACAAGCTTGGGCGGCCGAAGCTGTGATGCGCACCAAGGTGGACAAGGCCCGGGGAGAGGCTGCCCAGGCTCGCAGGGACCTCGAGTCCCTGTCGGCATGGGTGAAGGAGCTCGAGGAGGACGTCTCCCAGGTCGGCCGTCAACGTGACCTCCTCAACGTCCAAATCGAGCAGGTTACGGCCCGTTTTAGTGCGCTGAAGGACGAGGTCACGGTGCTGAACGGGGCTGTCCAAGAAAGGGACATGACACTCCAGACCGCCCGCCAGGAGATCGAGGCGCTGAAGGCGACCATTCGTGATAAGGACGGCGCCCTCCTGAGGCTCGAGCAGACGTGCGGGGGGCTCCGTGACGAGGTCGTGGGTTTGAAGACCCATATCGAGGGTAAGTATGACTGTTGCAGTCATGACGTCGAGGCATCGTGTTAGGTACTAATTTTGTCTTGTCGTGTTCTAGAGCTGGAGAGTGAGAACCGGGAGGCCCACTCGTCAGCCAACTCCATGCAGAGCCTCCTCGAAGCCGAGACCCGGAGGACCCAACTGCTCAAGGGCGCGATCACCACCGTGTGTGATGGTCTGGGGGTCGAGCCCGACGCCGACACCGGAGAAGATGCTCCAGGGAACTCCTTCATCCGTCGGATGGCGGCGCTGGGTCACCTTGCCCGGGAGAAGATTCGGGACAGCCTCCACCACGGCGTGAAGAGGGCGCTGGCCGTCGTCCGCTCAGGGTTTGTGTTTGACATGGAGCTTGTTGCCGACGGCTTCATCACAGACCCGGAGCGGACGGACGAGGACAATGAAAATGCCTACCTAGAGCTGATTGAAGCCGCGGAGGGGCCTGGGAGTCGTCTGGCCTCGCTTTTTGAACCTGAGGTGGTCCCGCCTGCTGACGATGAAGGCCTGTGAGCCAGATCTGGGCGCAGAGGCCCATGTAATAAGTTAGTTATTTTAAATTTTGGTTGTGGTGGCTTTGGAGGCCCTAAGAACTCGAAACATAAATCAGTTCGTGGTTAATTTAGTTTTATTCGAGCTTTTCTTCCCTTTATCGCTTGGATTGTGTTCTCGTACGATTTACTTAGCACGCAGTCGTGTCCTTTGGCGCAGGGGAACGACTGCCCTCGAGCTTCAGGGTGCTCTTGCGGCCTCGCAGGTCGTGTAAGATCGTGTAAGATCCTAATCTAAGCGACAGGGGGTGAGCTCCTTTTTAAAGTTATGAACTGTTATTAGATCTACTTAGCGTGCGGTCACGCCCCTAGACGGCGTGAGTACCGTAGCCTCGGAGGCGTAGGTGATCTCCTGGCTCGAGAGCCCTTTCGAGCCTTAGGGTGCTCTTGCAGCGCTTATCGATCTAAGAAGTAGTTCTTAAAGTTTGAAAAGAAGTGCAAGTTTTTTTCAGGGACTGGGGGTTCCCCCTTTGTAGCCCCCGAGGGAGGGTCGATTCTGGGAGTGCAGAGTCGATCCTTCCTCATTGTGAAACAAAAGTTTGGACATTGCTGTATTCTTTATTCATGAAAAAGAAATTACAACGCCTCGAAGCTTTCTAAGGAAAAAAGCGACGTAGCTGTTCAATGTTCCAAGCGTTGGTGAAGATTTCGCCCTTCTCGTTGGATAGCTTGTAGGTGCCTGGCTTCAGTACTTCTGCGATGATGTACGGTCCTTCCCATGGTGGCGTGAGCTTGTGGCGTCCCTTGGTGTTCTGGTTCCGTCGTAGCACCAAGTCGCCGACGTTGAGGTCACGCTTGCGGACGTGTCTGTCGTGGTAGTGTCGGAGACCCTGCTTGTACCTGGCAGAATGCAACAGAGCCACATCTCGGGCTTCCTCAAGCTGGTCGAGGGCGTCCTCTCTTGCAGCGTCGTTGTTTCTTTCGTTGTAGGCCTTCAACCTTGGGGACCCGTATTCAATATCAGTTGGGAGCACTGCCTCAGAACCGTAGACTAAGAAGAACGGAGTGAACCCCGTGGCTCGACTCGGCGTTGTTCTTAAGCTCCACAGGACCGAGGGCAGCTCGGCAGCCCATCTTTTGCCATGTTTGTTTAGCTTGTCAAAGATTCTGGGTTTCAGGCCTTGTAGGAGCATGCCATTGGCACGTTCTACTTGGCCATTTGTTTTTGGATGAGCCACGGCTGACCAGAGCACGCGAATGTGATGGCGGTCGCAGAAATCTAGAAACTTTTTACCAGTGAACTGAGTGCCGTTGTCCGTGATGATACAGTTGGGGATCCCAAAGCGATGAATGATGTCGGTGAAGAAGAGCACAGCTTGCTCGGACCTGATGCTGGTGATAGGGCGGGCCTCGATCCACTTGGAGAATTTGTCGATGGCAACTAGCAAGTGGGTGAAGCCGCCAGTTGTCCTCTTTAGAGGTCCGACAAGGTCGAGCCCCCAAACGGCAAACGGCCATGTGATGGGGATCATTTGTAGAGCATGTGCCGGAAGATGGGTCTGTCTCGCATAGTACTGACAGCCTTTACAGGAGCGTACTAGCTTGACGGCGTCAGAGACTGCGGTCGGCCAGTAGAATCCTTGTCGAAAAGCATTTCCAACGAGGGTTCGAGGTGCTGCGTGGTGACCGCAAGCCCCCGAGTGCACATCGCTGAGCAGGTCCCTGCCTTGCTCATTCGTGATACAGCGTTGGAGAATGCCAGTAGGGCTGCGGCGGTACACCTCCCTACTGTCGTCAATGATCACAAAAGTTTTGGCCCGGCGAGCGATCCATCGAGCCTCGGTCTTATTCAAGGGGAGTTCCCCTTAGATAAGGTAGTCGAGGTACGGAGCGCGCCAGTCAAGCTCGGGGCCAGATGGTGGGGTCGAGCCTTCCACCTGCATGGCTTCAGCCCCGTTCGAGGGGGCCTCGGCCTCAGGTGGGGGGTCGAGTGACGTCCCGTCGAGCCCCTTGTTTGTTCCGAGGTCGACGGATGGCTGCTGAAGATCTTTTGTGAAAACGTCTGGTGGAACCGTAGTTCGACTGGACACGATTTTTGCCAGTTCGTCGGCGGCCTCATTATACCTGCGTGCGATGTGGTTGAGGTCGAGGCCGTGAAACTTGTCCTCGAGGCGCTGCACCTCTTGGCAGTAGGCTTCCATTTTGGGGTCACGGCAACTCGAGCTCTTCATGACCTGGTCGATCACGAGCTGGGAGTCACCTCGAACATCAAGGTACCAGACCCCGAGCTCGATGGCAATTCTCAGCCCCGTGACGAGTGCCTCGTACTCAGCGACATTGTTTGACGCAGGAAAATGAAGCCGGATGACGTAGCGCATGTGAACCCCGAGGGGTGAGATGAAGAGCAAGCCCGCGCCTGCTCCTATTTTCATCAACGACCCATCGAAGTACATGGTCCAGAGCTCGGCCTGGAGCTGTGCGGGAGGGAGCTGGGTGTCGGTCCATTCAGCCAGAAAATCTGCTAATACCTGTGACTTGATAGCCTTGCGCGGCGTATAGGACAGGGTCTCGCCCATGAGTTCGACCGCCCATTTAGCAATCCTACCCGAGGCTTCCCGGTTCCGGGCTATCTCTCCCAAGGGGAAAGAAGAAACCACAGTAACCGGGTGGCCCTCGAAGTAGTGTCGGAGCTTGCGCCGCGTCAGGACGACGGCGTATAGCAGTTTCTGAATTTGTGGGTATCGAACCTCAGTTTCTGAGAGCACCTCGCCGATGAAATAGACCGGCCTTTGGACAAGCAAGGTATGCGCCTCCTCGGCCCGTTCGATAACCAGGACCGAACTGACTACTTGTGACGTCGCAGCGACATACAGTAGGAGCGGTTCCCCTGGGGTCGGAGGGACGAGGATGGGTGAGTTAGAGAGCGTGGCCTTGAGTTTTGTGAGAGCTTCCTCAGCCTCGAGGGTCCATGAAAAATGCTGCGATTTCTTTAGGAGACGGTACAGAGGGAGCGCCTTTTCACCGAGGCGTGAAATGAAATGGCTGAGTGCTGCAAGGCAACCAGTGACCCTCTGTACACCCTTCAGATCTCGGATGGGGCCCATCTTAGTTATGGCAGAGATTTTTTCGGGGTTGGCCTCGATGCCGCGTTTGGATACGATGAATCCTAAAAGCATGCCTCGAGGGACGCCAAAGACGCATTTCTCGGGGTTGAGCTTGATTTTCTTTGCCCGAAGGCATTTAAACACAACGTCGAGGTCGCTGACCAGACCGTCGGCTTGTTTTGTCTTGACAAAGATGTCGTCGACATAAGCCTCGACCGTCGACCCGATGTGTTCTCCAAAAACGTGCTGCATGCACCGCTGGTACGTGGCCCCTGCGTTCCAGAGACCGAAGGGCATCGTAACATAGCAATACATGCTGAATGGGGTAATGAATGAAGTCGCGAGCTGGTCGGACTCCTTCATTTTGATCTGATGGTAACCGGAGTAGGCGTCTAAGAACGAGAGAGTTTCGCATCCCGCAGTGGAATCAACGATTTGATCAATGCGTGGCAAAGGGAAGGGAACTTTTGGACATGCTTTATTCAAACTAGTATATTCTACACACATCCTCCATTTCCCACTCTTTTTCTTAACTAATACAGGATTAGCTAGCCACTCAGGATGATGAACTTCCTTGATGAATCCGGCCTCCAACAGCTTGTGGATCTCTTCGCCGATGACTCTGCGCTTCTCCTCGTCGAAGCGGCGCAGACGTTGCTTCACCGATTTGGATCCGACCCGGATCTCCAAGGCGTGCTCGGCGACTTCCCTGGGTATGCCCGGCATATCCGAGGGACTCCACGCAAAGATGTCGACGTTTGCGCGGAGAAAGTCGACGAGCACGGTTTCCTATTTCGGATCGAGGGTGGCGCTGATGCTCAGCGCCTTCCCGTTGGGATCAGCGGGGTCGAGGGGTACGAGCTTGACATCTTCCGCGGGCTCGAAGCTGCCGGCGTGGCGCTTTGGGTCGGGAATCTCGTTCGCGAGACTGTCGAGGTCTGCAGCCAAAGTCACCGACTCCAAAACATCCTCGCCGTGCTTGACGCACTCGACGTCGCATTCGTAGGCGTGTTCGTACGAGGGCCCCACGGTGATGACGCCGTTTGGACCTGGCATCTTGAGCTTGAGATGGGTGTAGTTCGGCACAGCCATGGACTTGGCGTAGCACGGGCGCCCGAGGATAGCGTGGTATGTCCCACAGAACCCGACCACCTCGAAGGTGAGGGTCTCCTTTCTGAAGTTGGCCGGTGTACCAAAACAAACGGGCAGATCGACCCGTCCGAGGGGCTCCGCCCGTTTGCCTGGCACGACTCCGTGGAAGCCCCCGACGCTAGGTTGGAGGCGTGCTCTCTCGACCCCCAGAAGGTCGAGGGTCTGGGAGTAGATGATGTTGAGGCTGCTTCCTCCGTCCATGAGTACTTTGGTGAGGCGTGTGTTGGCGATGACGAGATCAACAACAAGAGGGTAGACCCCTGGATTGGGGACGTAGTCAGGATGATCATCACGGTCGAAAGTGATGGCCACCGCAGACCAGTCGAGGAAACGGGGAACCGCCGTTTGTACGGAGAAAACCTCGCGCCGCTCTCGCTTGTGCTGGCGCGCTGAGAGGCGGGTCAAGGGTCCTCCGTAGATCATGAAGCAATCGTGGATCTCGGGGAACCCTTCATCCTTGTCGTCACCCTTCGGGTCTTCCTTCTTGTCGGTGTTCTTGCTGCCTGCACCCTCAAAGTACCTGCGGAGCATATGACAATCTTCGAGGTTATGATTAGTGGGTCCCTTGTGGTAAGGGCACGGCTCTTTGAGCATTTTATCAAAGATGCCCCCGCCGGGGGGGCCTCGAGGCTTCTTGCGCTCGGTAGCGGCGACAAGCTCATCGGCCGGAGCCTCGGGCTTGCCCTGCTGGCCTTTCTTCTTCTTATGGTTGTTCCTCTTAGAGCTCCGGGTGGAGCTCGCGGGATCGTCGGCCTTCTGCTTCCCTTTGTCCTACTCACCGCCGAAGATGGCACCAACCGCCTCCTCGCCGGCGGCAAAGTTGGTGACGATGTCCATCAATCCGTCGGCAGTGAGTGGGGTGTGGCGGCCCAACTCTCGGACCAGCTCTTTGCAAGTGGTGCCAGAGAGGAAAGCCATAATGACGTCGGAGTCGGTGACGTTGGGGAGTTCGGTACGTTGCCTGGAGAAGCGCCGGATGTAATCCCGGAGGGATTCACCCGGCTTCTGCTTACAACTCCGGAGGTCCCACAAGTTGCCGGGGCGCATGTAAGTTCCCTTGAAGTTTCCCTTGAACACCCTCACGAGATCATCCCAGTCGTGGATCTGTTGGGGCGGGAGATCCTCGAGCCAGGCTCGAGCGGTGTCGGAGAGGAACAAGGGGAGCTGTCGGATGATGACCCGGTCGTCGGTGGCCCCACCCAGCTGACATGCCAAGCGGAAATCGGCGAGCCAAAGTTCGGGTTTGGTCTCACCGTTGTACTTGGCAAGAGTCGTGGGAGGGCGGAACCGCGCCGGGAGTATCGTTTCGCGGATAGCCTTACTAAAGACCCGAGGACCCGGAGGCTCAGGTGAAGGGCTGCGGTCCTCCGAGCTGTCGTAACGCTCGCCCCTATGCACGTGGTAACCTCGAGCCACGCCGTCACCGTGTTTGCGCGTGCGGCGCTCGACGATGTTACCACGGGTGTCTCGAGGTCCCCGGTTGTGAGTGACGGGCTCAGGGGCGGGAGCCATCCGGACCCGTCGGGTAGGTTCGGGATGAACCGAGGCCTCTCTCTCCTGTCGGGAGGGCTCTGCGAGCCGCTCCGAGGCAGGCTCGCGTCGCCTTGAGGCAGAGCTCTCGGCCTGCTGCAGGGCAGCGGTCTCGAGGAGTTCTCGGATCTCATCTCGAGCCCGGCGGGCATCGGGGTTTGACGGCTCGGGCATGTTGCGGAGGAGCATGGCGGCGGCGGCGACGTTCTGGCTGGCTCGAGCGAAAATCGGAGGGTCGGCAGCCCGGTCCTCGTCGATGCGACGGTTGACGTCGCGAGCTCTCTCGCGAGCTCTCCCGCCAAGTGCGCGTTCCGCGCGCTCACGCTCGAGGGTTTGTTGAAGTAGATACAGGTTTTGCCGTTCCTCGTCGAGCTTTTCCTACAACTCGCAGATTTGCTCGAGCTACATTCCCTGATCCGCAAGGAGTTGAGCCTCGTCCCGCTCGGCAGGGAGCTCGTCGTGAGGGGGCGTGTGCCTTCCTTCGACCGGCTCTTCTTCCTGCGATTCCGACGTGCTTTCAACATCGACGTTGAAGCACTCGCGGGTCGGATCGTAGGTGTCATCAGCCGAATCGGAGTCAGGAGCGCCGAAGTAGTAGTATGACGGGGGAATGTGTGGCCGTTGCAAATCGTCACTGGGGTCGCAACGTCGGGAAGTGGTCACACGGGGTTCTGTTTCTGGTGCCTCCGTAGAGTCCAGATAATCAGAAGCCAGTGTGGACGCAATGAGGTCCAGAGTGGAGCGCAGATGGTGCCCGGGGAGTTCCTCATAAGCACTCATGCAAGTGCTCACGGAAGAAGCGTACACCTGGGCAGCCGAATCTAGCCCAAACGGGAACGGCGAAGGAGATGTGGCTGTCCAAGCCAGAGCGGATGCTCCGGGTAGCGGTGTCTCACCGGACGGGGGAGCGGCGGGATTCTCCGCTGGCATGTTATCCTCGGCCAAGCTTATCCTGCCCAGACCTTCAACGAGGAAGTCTGGGTTGGCGTCCGGCTGGTGGGTGCCAGATCGGGGGATCCTGTCACCCTCCGCGAGATGAAGACGGTGGTTGCGCCGGGCTCGTCGTCGTCGGGCGGCTCGCGCCTGCCTGGAACGACGATACCGGCGGATTGCTCCCCCAGGCTGGGAGAGCTCGTAATCTTCGTCGGTTGGGTGCCTCGGTGGGAGTAGGACCATATCGTAGCCATAGCCAAGCGACATGAACTCCAAACTCCCGAACCAGATCACCGTGGCCAACGGGATAGGGCGTTCGGGGTCAGCCATCCAGGAAAAAGGCGGGAAAGCGATGTTGGCACGCAGCGATCCCCTACCTGGCGCGCCAACTGTCGGTGTTCGGACCCGAGGGGGTCCTAGACCAACGAGTAAATGCTGCGTGTCCCTTTCCTGGATGGTGATGCAAGGAGAACACACGTGGGTTTATCCTGGTTCGGGCAAGAGAAGGCCCTACGTCCAGCGAGGGAGGGGAGATTTTGTATTTCCTTGCACCGAGGTGCTTGCGTAGGGGTTACAAGCTTGCGAGAGAGGGCGGTGAGCCCAGGTCTCAAAGAGGAGAAAAAGAAAGTACAAGATGATTGCTTGAGATGTTGATCTTGATCTTGTACGCGGCTCGTTGTCTGTTGTCCTCCGTCCCCCGTTGTAGAGCCCCGGCCTCCCCTTTTATAGGACGAGAGGAGGCCAAGACAATGGGGGCCTTGAAACGATGTTTTGTCGATCTCTGTTTGAGATGACTGTAGCGACGTGCCCTAGGAATGGAAGACCATCCCCGGGCATCGTGATGTCATAGAGGACGAGGCACTGAAATGACACGGAGCGCCGCGTCATACCGTCCTTCCTTCCCTGTTGTGCTGTGTTAGGCGTCGAGGCCGGGTCGAGGCCGGGTCGAGGCCGATCGGGTAAGTCCGAATCCCTGGAATCGCGGTGTACGGACTTTGTCGTATCCTCCCTCGAGGGTAACTAGTGACGTACAGTGTGCGGTAAGGTGGGTACAGTGACAGTTTCACCTCCCATCACGGAATGGGCGGTAAAATAGTGACGACTGATATTGACCTTGTTCCCACGTCGACCATGCTCGCAGCCATGCCGGTAGGTGGTAGCAGGTAATTGCATTAAATGCTAAGGCTTTTGTCCTGGGGTAGGTGAAGAGAGGGGGTCGAGCGCCTCGACCCGTGCTCACGCGAGTCGGAGTTCGGTCGAGGCATTTTGTCGTGCGGGACGGGGCGCGGTCGAGGCCTCCCGTCGAGGGGGTCTCGTACGAGTCGGAGACGGGATGCGGTCGAGGCATCCCGTCGAGCCGGCCTCATACGAGGCGGACCTGACGTGCGTTTTGAAGTGGGTTGTGTTTTGTCATGGCTTAGTCGTTTTAGTTTTTATTATCGTTGAATGTGGGTACCCCTATACTACTGGTACCGACACTTGATGTGACAGTCATTCAATTGACGCGTGGGATCACTCCTGAGTGTGTTTCTTCAGCGTGTGGAGGATTGGTGACGTGGATGGGTTTCTGGTTGGGTCGCCTGACCTTGGGCTAGCTTCTGAGGTCGGCACCACTTACATTGAGTTTCTTGTTGAGTAGAGAGGCTCTGGACAAAGTTTGAGAGCTACTGGGCTTAGTCCTAGGTCGCCTGACCCATGGTTGGGTCACCTGACCTCAGTCTGCCCATTTCAAGGTCGGCCCGTGTTGCGATCTTGAAATAGGGGTAAATCACAAAGATCTTTAATAAAATAGCGATAAAATCATAAAAACAGGCTTATCTTTTCCTCCAAAATCTCACCATCAACACGACTTCATGGAATAGGAGCAAACTTTTACTTCAATTTTAAAATACAATGGTAAAATCACAAAAAATTAAAAAACAAAGATAAAATCATCATTTTCATTCAAAACAAGGGCACAAATACCAAAAGGTCCCGTGCGAAGCAAAGATGACCTAGAAACCAGGACGTCCTGTTCTAAAAAAAGAAACCAGGACGTCCTCTGCGCTGCGCCTCCTCCTCCCATCCTTCGCCAATCGCTAGCGCCCACCGCCGTTCCACCGTACACTCCACCCTCCGCTACACGTAGCTCAAGACCAAGCACCTCCTGGCTCCTGCACGGCCTAGCTCACCTCTATGGCTGCTGAACTTGCCTCTGTCGTTGCTGACTCCAAGCTCCACTCGCTTGAGATTTCTCGTCCGAAGTGCTTGACTGGGCTTCCTCCGCCTGAGGTCTCCTCGTCCCCTCCCCGACATGTCAGTGGCGGGCCCAGCAGGTAGTCTAGATAGGCCTAGAACTACGATAAAGCTACTTCTAGGGCATCCGTCCGCATCGGACGGACTCGACCCGCACGAGCGCTCGACTCGACCGAGCCCACCCGACTCGCCATCCTTATCCGCTCGCCCACCTTCTTTCCCGAGCGCGCCGCACCCTCTCCTCGCTTGCTTCGCCCTACTTGCGCCGTGCGCTCACTCTCCGCTCGCTGCGCACCACCCTCGCTACTGCTCTCTGAGGGAGCCACGCTCGCTTGAGCTCGTCGCCGCCCCATCTGTTCGTGCCCCCTCCCTCCCTCTCTTCCCTCTTTTTTCTACGACCTCCGTGGCACCAGAGTCGGGGGCGACGGCGGCGGCTTTCGGCGAGCCGCGCCATCCCCTCCCTCCCTGTATCCCTCCTCCCCATCCGCGAGTTTTCGACGAGATAGGTAGAGTCTTTTTATCTGGATCCGAGCCCTACTCCTCCTCCCCCCTTGAAAGCCTAAGTTTGGTTTTGGTAATTAATGACACCAAGTTGCTAATGCCATTATGTTAAGTGAATTGAGTTAGGCGTAGCAACATATGTGACGAAGGAGCAAGGAGCATGCTGGTGTTGGCCATAAGATCACAAGTGCATTGAAGATAAAGATGATGGTGAAAATGCATATAGGTGATGGACAAGGAATGAGATGATCAAGGCAAAAGTATAATCATAGGATTCTCTTTTGCCGGTCTAAAGATGAGTAGAAAAGTGATTGACCGGGTTTATGATTGATAGTCGACTATCAAGAGGGACAATCACGGTCATCTTATGAATCAAGTGCTACTATGTCCATATCCTTGAGCATATGCATTTAGAATCTAGTGAGATGCTAACTCCTAGAAAAATATTTGAGAAAATGTTAACACAAGAGCACAAGATGGCGAACACTTGGTGGTGTTAGCACATTTGCGAAGGAGATGGAGTTTGAGGGGTAGAGAGGGGTTTGGGTCCCTCTCGGCGCTTTCATGGAAATGAGACGCCTATTTTCCACAGCGCCGGAGGCGAAGAAACAAAGACGAAAGGAAGTCACTGGAGTGACCGGATGCTGGACCGGACGCTAGATCGGACGCGGCTGGCGCGTCCGATAAGTTCAACCGGCAGACGCGCGGGGTGAAGTGCTAGGGTTTGTGACCGGAGCGTCTGTGGCCTCACGGGACCGGCGTGTCCGGTCATGCACCCAGGAGAGTAGCACGAGAGGAAGGATCGGACGCCAGGGCGCGTCCAGTCGATAAAAATGCTCTCTGAACCCTTTCTGTACTCAAATCGAACGCCGGGTGTGCCGCGTCCAGTCAGTTCTGCAGTGTGTCCGGTCGAAGTGTTCAGCAGCGTGAATTCGTCGCGACCGGACTTCAGGGCGCGTCCAGTCAATTCTAGCGTCGTGTCCGGTCATGCTATGACTAAGAAGATAACGTTTTGTGACCATTGGAGATCGAACGAATGAAATTTAAAACGGGACACGTCAGCGCGCACAGAGCAATTTCTTGAGCCTAACGGCTCTATCTTTGAGGGCTGACTATAAATACTTATTTGGCCGGCCTTGGGATGGAACTCTTGACTCTTTGAACACCTGAGACATACTTTGAGCTAGAGAACATTCTTTCCACTCATCTCCTTACTTGATTGTGTATCCTAGTAAGATTCAGTGAGATTCAAGTGCATTGCTTTGAGATTTGCATCTAGTGGCACTTGATCAATTGAGTTGGCTGCAGATTGCTTGTTACTCTTGGGTGTTTCCCGACACCCTAGACAGTTTGGAGCAGTGGTGGTGTTGAGCTCGTGATTGGAGATTGTTTCGAGCCTCGTCGGTGGATTTGTGAGGGGTTCTTAAGCCTTCTCTGCGGAAGATCGCAATTGACTACTCTAGTGGATTACTCGTGGCTTGGAGGATCCCCATCTTGTGTTGGATGTGCGGCACCCACTGAGGGTTTGGCTTTGGAATGCCAATTAGCTCGTGATCCATCAATTGGGTGTATCGCCACAACGAGGACTAGTTTGCCGGGAAGCAAGTGAACCTCGGTAAAAATCTTATGTCATTCCTTACCGAGGATTCTCTTGTAACTGTGATTGATTCATTGCTATATATCTACTCTTCAATGTCGGTATAAGAATCTTTCGCTTGCTCATCTCCTTTGTGTTCTATCTCTTATTTTTATTTTGTGTAGCTTCTATACTACCTAGGAGTAAGTAGCCTAGTGGCATAGCTTTGTTGTTGTGGATTAGAGATCATAGCCTTCATATCTACTAGAATTGTTTGGGTGCTTGCATAGTGTAGTTGAGTTAGTGCTAGAGAAGTTTCTCTATTTGTTTTACTAACATCTTGGTTTAGTGAAGTTTGTAGAATTTTGAAAAGGCTATTCATCCCCTCTAGCCATTTAGGACCTTACCCCCATCCTCCTCCCTGTGGATCTGAGCTCTCATGCTCCTCCTCCTTTCTCCTCCTCCTCCTACTCGTCCTCTGGATCTGAGACGCAGCGGCGGCTAGGGTTTTCAGCGAGATTTTGTTGCACTGGGCATGTTTATATTGTTGCAGTAGTGTTTTTTTCTGTTGCACAAGCATTTTTTCTTTTTTGTTTCATTAGTTTTTTGCTGATGTTTCATTCTTGCATTGCTGTTGTTGCAGTAGCTCTGTTTATGTTGTTGCAGTAGTGTTTTTTATGTTGCACAAGCATTTCTTCGTTTTGTTTCATTAGTTTTTTTTGCTGATGTTTCATTCTTGCATTGTCGTTGTCGCAGTAGCTTTGAGTTGCTGTTGCAACAAGTATGCATTAGCATTTTTTCGGATGTTGCAGTAGTTTTGTTCTGTTTGTTGCAGTTGCTTTGATTTGATATTGCAACAAGTAATTTTCTTTGTTGCAACAAGTAATATATTCAGTTGATGTTGCAATAGGGTTTCAGTCTGATGTTTCAGTAGTGTTGCTTTGTTGTTTCAGTTTCTTCAGCCTACTGTTGCAGCGGCGTGGGGAGGGTGGTGAGCTGGTGAAAGTCCCTAGTTTGGTTTTGGCTAATTGATGAAACCTAGGACTAACCTTTGTATCTAAGAGGATGATTTAGATAAAGGTGGTCATTGAATATGAGACATGACATTGACTCATATGACCAAGATGGTGAAGACTAAGATGAGGCTTGGCTCGATGGATCGGTTGTGAAGGTGAAGGGCTAGTCGAGGCTTCGAAGCGAAGGACCATGCGATGGTGAAGCTTGAGCAAGACTTGGCGCCGATGGACCGATGCAACGGTGAAGAGCAAGTGAAGTCAAGGTCGATGGATCGAGACGGTCATGTGATGATATGAAGTGGATCATATCATTTGGAGAAATAAAATGGGCTCAAGGCAAAGGTATAACCATATGGCCATTTTGTTTTACACTCAAGACACCATAGAGGGTGTGAGTGGTTTAGGATCGATAGCCGAACTATTAAGAGGGGAAGTCTTATCGGTTATTCGACGCATGGGTGCCACTAGATGAATTCATGAAGTGCATTGCATGTAGGGCCTAGTGAGCTAACTAGAAAACCTTTGAAAATGATTGAGAAAAAGCTAACACACAAGCACATGGAGTTATACACTTGATGGTGTTGGCACATTTGCAAAGGAGAAGGTGTTGGAGTTGATTTTGATCAACTTGGTGAAGAGAGAGAGGTTTTTCGGTGTTCTCCGGACACTAGGATGGCTCTTGGAGTGAAATACTGCTTTGATCCATTGTGAACTGGATCAAGTGCTTTAGTGGGTTGTGTAGCCCTTTGAGTAAGCTTTCCAAAATATCCAAGATCATCGAAATCGGAGTTCGGAGCTAAGAGATATCGCCGTTTTACCGGAGAGTGGTCTGTGACCGGACTCGTGACCACCGCGTCCGGTCAGTGTCGACCACCGTGTCCGGTCAGTGTCGACCACCGTGTCCGGTCAGTGTTTTTCGTGGGCGAAAGTGACCGGACGCTGCAGCGAGTCCGGTCAGTGATGACCGGACGCGTCCGGTCACTTCGGGAGCTTACTGGAACCCGACCACCGGTCCGGTCCCGTTAGTGACCACCGCGTCCGGTCAAAACAAGTTTATACGCGCGAAAACTAGGCGTTGGAGCACGCTATTGACCATCGCGTTCGGTCACTCTACTGACCACCGCGTCCGGTCAAAACAAGTTTATACACGCTACTGACCACCGCGTCCGGTCACTCTACTGACCACCGCGTCCGGTCGTCCCGAAAATTGCTCAGTGGAGTAGCAACGGCTCTATTTGCATGGGATGCTTATAAATACTCGTTGGCCGGCCCTTGGGGAGGTCTCTTGGCATTTCTAACACTCTTGTGCATCCTTTGAGCTAAAGCATCTCCTCCCACTCATCTCTCTTGCTTGATTGCAAATCAAAAGTGAGATTGAGTGATCCCAAAGTTCATTGCATAGCTTGAGGGCATCTAGTGGCACTTGTGGATGGTTTAGCCGGTGGATTTCTTGTTACTCTTGGAGAGTACCGCTCCTAGCCGGCTTGGAGATTGTTGGAGGCGTTGGCAAGAGAAGGTGATTGTTCTTGGCCACCTCCGGTTGATTGTGAGAGGTTCTTGTGCTTTCCTCGGCGGGACGCCAAAAGCAACTCTAGTGGAATCCATGTGTTATTGAGTTACCTCACTTGAGAGTGGTGTCTTGCGGTGCCTTGCGGGGCGTGCCTTGAGGGGCAAGTGACTTGAGGGTCACACCGGAGAACCATCTAAGTGTTGGTCGATACAACCGGTGACGTAGCTTGTCGGTGCACAAGTGAACACCGGGTGAACAAAAATATTGTGTCTCTTGTCTCCCGGTGATTGGTCTTCATATTGTGTTGTTGTCAATATTGATTAATTATATATCATCTTGGTGATTGGCAACATCTTCACTCCACCATCGGTATAAGAATCATAATCCTCTCTTGCACTTACTTTTACTAGATTATCTTGTGTAGCTCTAGTGGTAGCTTTGCTAGTAGTTTTGTTTAGCTTGTTCTCTAGTGTAAGATTAGTGACATAGCTCTTGTGTGAACTAGAGATCATAATCTACTAGACTTGTGGATAGGAGGCTTGCATCACAACCTTTGGCTAAGCAAAACTCGCTTTACGCCGTTTGTTGTTCTAACAAGTTTGCTTAGTGGTATTTGTAGAATTTTTTTATAGGCTATTCACCCCCCTCTAGCCATCTAAGACCTTACAAGTGGTATCAGAGCCGTGGTCACCGTTTCAATCAAGGCTTAACATCCTTCGGTGTGAAAAATGGCTCAATTTGTGTTCAATCATGTTGGGGGCAAGCCACCGTTCTTTGATGGTGTTAGTTCTTTTGCTCATTGGAAGAGAAAAATGACAATGTACCTTGGTTCTATTCATGAGAGAGTATTGCAAGTCACCGAGAATGATTTTGCTATCATTGATCCCGATCATCTCACCGATGAGGATAGAGCAAATAGAACATGCAATAGAATGGCTCTCAATACACTCTACAATGGTATTGACACAAAAGTATTTGAGGGCATTAAGGATTTGGAATTGGCTAGTGAAGTATGGACAAGGTTGAGTGAGACATATGAAGGCACTAAGGTTGTGAAGAGTGCCAAACTATATGGGCTCAAGAGTGAGTTTGAGAACTTCAAGAAAAAGGATGATGAAACAATCATTGAAATGTTTCATAGATTGCAAGTGATAGTCAATGATCTCAAGAGCTTAGGGCACAAGACTCAAGATCAAGATTTTTGTCACAAGTTCTTATTGAGCTTACCTAGAAGATTCAAGATATTGATCATGATGTTGCAAAGAGATGGGCTTGAAGCAATGAAGCCTAATGATTTGCTTGGTGAAGTATTGACCTATGACAAATATGATCAAGATGTTGATGACAAGGAGAAGGTGGAAGATGAGAAGAAGAAGAAGACCGTGGCATTCAAGGCCACCTCCTCCAAGGGAAAAGCTACCATCATTGAAGAAGAAGAAGACAACAATGAAGATGGGGAATTTGAAATTGATGATGAGGCACTTGCTCTTGTAGTCAAGAAGATGGGTCACATGTTCATCAAGAGAAGAGGCTTTAAGAAGAGAAATGACAACTTCAAAAGAAATTAGCAACAAAGGAAGTGCTTCAATTGTGATAGCACCGAACACCTTCAAGCCGAATGTCCCTATGACAAGAAGAAGAACAACAAGAGGGACAAGTTCGAGAAGAAGAAGAGAGAAGCCAAGATGACATTCAAGAAAGGCAAAAATGGTGCCTATGTGGTCACTTGGGAAAGTGATGATGAAGAAGAAGAATCATCCAACAAGGCTTTTGCTTCCATTGCTATCAATAAGAAGCCATCACTATTTGATTCATCCTCTTCATGCTTCATGGCTAAAGAAGCTAAGGTATTATATGATGAGAGTGATAACGAAAGTGAAATGGAATATGTTCATGATAGTGATAATGAAAATGAAAAAGATGATGATGAACCAACTAAAGAACAACTATATGACTTGATGCAACAAACTAGAGACATAGCCATTGCCAAGGACAAGGAGTGTAAGAAGCTTTCAATGAAAGTAGCAATACTTGAGAAAGTCCTTAGTGAGCTTAAGACCACTCATGAGAGTCTAGTGGAAGACCATGAGGATCTTGGTAAGGCTCATTCCAAGCTTGAAAAGGCTCACTCATTGCTACTTGAGCAACAAACAAAGAAGGAGGTTGTTGTATCATGTGATATAGGCGTTACATGTGATATAATTGATGAATCCTTCTATGAACCTATCATCATGTCAAATGCTAACCCTTCTTGTAGCTCTTCATTCACCACCACCGACTCTACTTTCACTACTAGTGATGGTTTCACTTGTGATGCCTCACTAATGGTTGAGAATGAGACTCTCAAAAAGGAGGTGGATGAGCTCACTCACGCCCTAGGCAAGGCCTATGGTGGTGAGGCCCGCTTGCTTAAGTGCTTGGGTAGCCAAAGGTTCTCTCTTAACAAAGAGGGATTAGGCTACACCCCCAAGAAAGGCAAGTCGGCCTTTGCAATTCCGAAGCCTAGCTTTGTGAAGGGCAATGGTCGGTTTTGCAATAGATGCAAGCAAGTTGGGCACCTAGAGCATAATTGCAATAAAAAGAACCAAAGCAAGAACCTTGTTAATGCTATACCTTTTGATTCTTGCTATGTGCTTACCAAGGGTGTGAAGGGTGTGCAGCTAAGTTTATTGGTACACCAATTGTGGGCCCAAAGAAGAAGGCTATTTGGGTACCAAAGAGCTTAGTTACTAACCTACAAGGACCCAAGCAAAAGTGGGTACCTAAGCTTCATTGACTTGCTTATAGGTAAATTACAAAGCCGGAGGAAGGCATTGGATTATTGATAGTGGGTGCACTCAACACATGACCGGTACATCAAGAATGTTTGACTCAATCAATGACAATGATAGTGGTGTTAATTCTATCACATTTGGCAATAACAAGAAAGGCAAGGTTATTGGCTTGGGAAAGATTGCAATATCATATGACATGAGTATCTCCAATGTGTTGCTAGTTGAAAGCTTGGATTTCAATCTTCTATCCGTGGCACAAATATGTGATCTAGGCTACAAATGCATTTTTGAGGTTGATGATGTGGAAGTTATTAGTGTGGATGGTTCAAATGTGGCATTCAAGGGTTTTAGATATGAGAATCTCTACCTAGTTGACTTCAATGCTAGATAAACTTCTTTGACAACTTGCTTAATCTCCAAATTAAGCATGGGTTGGCTTTGGCATAGAAGGCTTGGTCATGTTGGCATGAAACAATTGAAGAAGCTTACAACTCACAATCTTGTCAATGGTTTAAAAGATGTTGAATTTGAGAAGAATAAACTTTGCAGTGCATGTCAAGCCGGGAAGCAAGTTGGAAGCTCACATCCAAAGAAGAGTACAATGAGCACATGCAAAGCATTTGATTTGATGCACATGGATCTATTTGGACCAACAACATACACAAGCATAGGCGGCAACAAGTATGGCTTTGTCATAGTGGATGATTTCACAAGATTCACATGGGTATTCTTTCTAAATAACAAAAGTGAAGTGTTTGACACCTTCAAGACATTTCTCACTAGAGTTCACAACGAGTTTGAGATTAGAATCAAGAAAGTGAGAAGTGACAATGGAAGTGAGTTCAAGAATACAAGAATTGAAGAACTTTGTGATCACTATGGCATTGGACATCAATTCTCGGCCAAGTACACTCCACAATCAAACGGCCTAGTTGAGAGGAAGAATAGAACATTGCTTGATATGGCTAGATCAATGCTTCATGAGTACAATGTGAGTCAATCTTTTTGGGATGAAGCAATCAATACCGCTTGCTACTACATCAATAGACTATATTGTCATCCATTGCTAGAGAAGACCCCATATGAGCTACTTCATGGAAGAAAGCCCAATATTTCTTATTTTAGGGTGTTTGGTTGCAAATGCTATATCTTGAAGAATGGCACTAGATTGGAGAAGTTTGACAAGAGATGTGATGAGGGGTTCCTACTTGGTTATTCAACTACAAGCAAAGCTTATAGAGTTTGGAACAACTCAAGTGGCATTCTAGAAGAAGTCCATGATGTGTAATTTGATGAAACCAATGGGTCACAAGATGAAGAAGAAAATCTAGATGATGTTGGTGGAACTCAATTAGTGGAAGCAATGAAGAACATGGACATTGGGGACATTAGAGCAAAGCAAGTAATTGATATTCAAGATGATGATAAATATCAAGTGCTAAATTCTCCATTCAAGCTAGCTAGTGACTCTCAAGTGTAAGATCTTGGTGCTAGTACATCTCATCAAGATACATCAAGTGATCAACCAAGCTCAAGCAATCAAGTGCAAGTACTCCAACCACAACATGTTGCAAGAGATCACCCCATTGATAGTGTTATTGGTGATATTAGAAGTGGTGTACAAACAAGATCAAGATTGGCAATGTTTTGTGATCATGCATCATTTGTGTCAACCATAGAACCAAAGAAGATAGAAGAAGCTTTGAGGGATGCCGATTGGATCATGGCTATGCAAGAAGAGCTTAATAATTTCACAAGAAATGATGTTTGGGAGTTGGTAGAAAGGCCAAATGACTACAATGTGATTGGAACCAAGTGGGTGTTTAAAAACAAGCAAGATCAAGATGGCATTGTAGTGAGAAACAAAGCAAGACTAGTTACTCAAGGTTACACTCAAGTTGAAGGTCTTGACTATGATGAGACATATACTCCCGTGGCAAGATTGGAGGCAATAAGGATTCTATTGGCTTATGCTTGTGCACACAATATCAAACTATATCAAATGGATGTCAAAAGTGCATTTCTCAATGGAATTATCAATGAGTTAGTCTTCGTTGAGCAACCGCCCAGATTTGAAGATGACAAGAAACCCAACCATGTGTACAAGTTGAAGAAGGCTTTATATGGCTTAAAGCAAGCACCTAGAGCATGGTATGAGAGGTTAAGGGATTTTCTTCTCTCTAAGGGATTCAAGATGGGCAAGGTTGATACAACTCTATTCACCAAGAAGATTGGAAATGATCTATTCATAGTGCAAATATATATTGATGACATCATCTTTGGATCAACCGATCAAGCTTATTGTGAAGAATTTGGTGTTATGATGGCCAAAGAGTTTGAAATGTCTATGATTGGTGAACTTAGCTACTTCCTTGGTCTCCAAGTCAAGCAATTGAAGAATGGGACATTTGTGAATCAAGGGAAATACATAAGGGACATGTTAAAGAAGTTTGAAATGCAATATGCAAAGCCAATTTCAACTCCAATGGGTACAAATGGAAATTTGGATAGTGATCTTGATGGCAAAATGGTGAATCAAAAGGAATATCGGTCCTTGATTGGAAGCCTACTCTATGTCACCGCATCAAGGCCGGATGTCATGTTTAGTGTTTGCATGTGTGCTAGATATCAAGCCTCACCTAGAGAAAGTCATCTCACGGCCGCAAAGAGAATATTGAGGTACTTGAAGCAAACAAGAGATGTTGGACTATGGTATCCCAAGGGGTCAAAGTTTGAATTAATTGGATATTCAGACTCCAACTATGGGGGTTGCAAGATCAATAGAAAGAGCACAAGTGGCACATGTCAATTACTTGGAAGATCACTTGTGTCATGGTCCTCAAAGAAACAAAATAGTGTGGCAATCTCTACCGCCGAAGCCGAATATGTGAGTGCGGGGAGTTGTTGTGCACAATTACTATGGATGAAATCAACTTTGAAGGATTATGGCCTCAACTTCAAGAATGTGCCATTGCTATGTGATAATGAAAGTGCAATCAAGATGACACAAAACCCGGTTCAACATGGAAGAACAAAGCATATTGACATAAGGCATCATTTCATTAGAGATCATCAATAAAAGGGAGATATTGCCATTGAAAGTGTTGGCACCGATGATCAACTTGCCGATATTCTCACTAAGCCACTTGATGAAAAGAGGTTTTGCAAGCTAAGGAATGAATTGAACATTCTTGATTTCTCAAACATGAGTTGAATGCATGCCACCCACTTATTGACATGCCTCTTCTTCGACATTGCAAGGTAAAGTTGATTGACATGTCATTCATCCTATGCTAAGGACTTGCTAGAGCATGTAGACATAATAAGTGGTATGCATGAGCATTCATGATAAATCAAATGAATTTGATGGATATATGTTAGCACTATTGCCTCTATGTTTGTGTTTGATCTAGTGGTGGCATATGACATGTTTGTGAGCTTGCACACCTAGTGTTGAATCTAGAAGATTTGCTATAAGTGTTTAATTCAACATAGACAAGATAACCCTTATTAGGAGGTGTGAAGAAGCTTGTCTTTGGTTCAAATCGAATTAAATATCTTTGGCAAGTGTTCTAGGTTGAACCAAATTTGATAAATTTTAACCTACTCCATTAAACATTTTTCTTCTCTCCACAATTTGATCCCATTTTTGGGTAAGTTGTTGACAAAGGGGGAGAGAAAAAGATGATTCAACATGATAAAGGGGTAAATAAAATTTTTGATGCACACAAGTAGGGGGAGCAAGCTCATAAACAAAGTTGTTGCATTTGTTTGTGCATTTTCATATGACTTGCTCATTGCACATGTATTTAAATTCAATATACATGCTTGTGTGGTGCAATGCTAGTATAGATCTTGGATGATGAAATGATCTACTAGCATGCATAGGAATAGTTTACACGTGGTATCTAGACTTGCCTAAAGTTTTTACAAGTGGTCCAAGAATCTTTACATATAATGTTGATCTCACGAGGTTCTTGAGTTTTGTTGGATGTCTAGTTACTTCATGATGCTAAGGATGGTGTAAAAGGCAACTCCGATTGGTATCACGCTTCAAAGGTCCATTTCTTACACCTTAGCATCATTTTGGTAGAATTACTCTCCCAACACTTCTATCCATGCATATGTGCAAAGCTTTCAATCCAAACTCTATGCACATATGTAGGGGGAGCTAATGCTACCAAAACCGAGCTTGTGATAGTTGTCCAAATTTTACTTATGAGCAAAATGATTGGACAAGTATGACAAGTTCAAAACTTTTATTATCAAAATCATCTTTGTGAGGGTTGTCATCAACTACCAAAAAGGGGAAGATTGAAAGTCCCTAGTTTGGTTTTGGCTAATTGATGAAACCTAGGACTAACCTTTGTATCTAAGAGGATGATTTAGATAAAGGTGGTCATTGAATATGAGACATGACATTGACTCATATGACCAAGATGGTGAAGACCAAGATGAGGCTTGGCTCGATGGACCGGTTGTGAAGGTGAAGGGCTAGTCGAGGCTTCGAAGCGAAGGACCATGCGATAGTGAAGCTTGAGCAAGACTTGGCGCCGATGGACCGATGCAACGGTGAAGAGCAAGTGAAGTCAAGGTCGATGGATCGAGACGGTCATGTGATGATATGAAGTGGATCATATCATTTGGAGAAACAAAATGGGCTCAAGGCAAAGGTATAACCATAGGGCCATTTTGTTTTACACTCAAGACACCATAGAGGATGTGAGTGGTTTAGGATCGATAGCCGAACTATTAAGAGGGGAAGTTTTATCGGTTATTCGACGCATTGGTGCCACTAGGTGAATTCATGAAGTGCATTGCATGTAGGGCCTAGTGAGCTAACTAGAAAACCTTTGAAAATGATTGAGAAAAAGCTAACACACAAGCACATGGAGTTGTACACTTGATGGTGTTGGCATATTTGCAAAGGAGAAGGTGTTGGAGTTGATTTTGATCAACTTGGTGAAGAGAGAGAGGTTTTTCGGTGTTCTCCGGACACTAGGATGGCTCTTGGAGTGAAATACTGCTTTGATCCATTGTGAACTAGATCAAATGCTTTAGTGGGTTGTGTAGCCCTCTGAGTAAGCTTTCCAAAATGTCCAAGATCATCGAAATCGGAGTTTGGAGCTAAGAGATATCGCCGTTTTACCGGAGAGTGGTCTGTGACCGGACTCGTGACCACCGCGTCCGGTCAGTGTCGACCACCGCGTCCGGTCAGTGTCGACCACCGCGTCCGGTCAGTGTTTTTCGTGGGCGAAAGTGACCGGACGCTGCAGCGAGTCCGGTCAGTGATGACCGGACGCGTCCGGTCACTTCGGGAGCTTACTGGAACCCGACCACCGCGTCCGGTCCCGTTAGTGACCACCGCGTCCGGTCAAAACAAGTTTATATGCGCGAAAACTAGCCGTTGGAGCACGCTATTGACCACCGCGTCCGGTCACTCTACTGACCACCGCGTCCGGTCAAAACAAGTTTATACACGCTACTGACCACCGCGTCCGGTCACTCTACTGACCACCGCGTCCGGTCGTCCCGAAAATTGCTCAGTGGAGTAGCAACGGCTCTATTTGCATGGGATGCTTATAAATACTCGTTGGCCGGCCCTTGGGGAGGTCTCTTGGCATTTCTAACACTCTTGTGCATCCTTTGAGCTAAAGCATCTCCTCCCACTCATCTCTCTTGCTTGATTGCAAATCAAAAGTGAGATTGAGTGATCCCAAAGTGCATTGCATAGCTTGAGGGCATCTAGTGGCACTTGTGGGTGGTTTAGCCGGTTGATTTCTTGTTACTCTTGGAGAGTACCGCTCCTAGCCGGCTTGGAGATTGTTGGAGGCGTTGGCAAGAGAAGGTGATTGTTCTTGGCCACCTCCGGTTGATTGTGAGAGGTTCTTGTGCTTTCCTCGGCGGGACGCCAAAAGCAACTCTAGTGGAATCCATGTGTCATTGAGTTACCTCACTTGAGAGTGGTGTCTTGCGGTGCCTTGCGGGGCGTGCCTTGAGGGGCAAGTGACTTGAGGGTCACACCGGAGAACCATCTAAGTGTTGGTCGACACAACCGGTGACGTAGCTTGTCGGTGCACAAGTGAACACCGGGTGAACAAAAATATTGTGTCTCTTGTCTCCTGGTGATTGGTCTTCATATTGTGTTGTTGTCAATATTGATTGATTGTATATCATTTTGGTGATTGGCAACATCTTCACTCCACCGTCGGTATAAGAATCATAATCCTCTCTTGCACTTACTTTTACTAGATTATCTTGTGTAGCTCTAGTAGTAGCTTTGCTAGTAGTTTTGTTTAGCTTGTTCTCTAGTGTAAGATTAGTGACATAGCTCTTGTGTGAACTAGAGATCATAATCTATTAGACTTGTGGATAGGAGGCTTGCATCACAACCTTTGGCTAAGCAAAACTCGCTTTACGCCGTTTGTTGTTCTAACAAGTTTGCTTAGTTGTATTTGTAGAATTTTTTTTATAGACTATTCACCTCCCTCTAACCATCTAGGACCTTACAGCTGGGGGTGGGCTCTGGGGGCGAGATGGCGACGGGCGGAGGTGCTGGGGAGCGGACGAGGTCGGGGGCGGGCAGATCCCGAGCACGTTGCGGGCGGGGCGGGGGTTCGACCTACTTTTCCTCCTCCGCGGGGGTGCGGGATGTTCCGATCTACTTCCTCCTCTTCGTGGGGCGTGCTCGGGGCAACGGTAGCAGGTGTGTTTGCCGTTTTTTTCGTTTCTTATTTCTTTCTTGTGGAAGGACGCGTTCCGATGCGAAAGAACGCATAGGGTGCCAAGTGCGTCCAGATGGTCCCGTGGATCCAGGTGAAATTTGGCCCAAAAATCTACTACTACTTATCATTGCAAGCCCAGGTGAGTGAAAGCCCAACAAATTAGTTCCTGGTGCCCTATCCGATACCCTGTCGCAGCGTCGCTCGACCCGGACTCCTCGAGTCCCTCGGCGCCGCTTTCCTTCTCCCGTACGTGGACCGTGGTGAGCACCAGAGGGGCGGCGGGGCGGGACGGCTGGCGGCAGCTCCCTTCCCTGCGGCCTGCGCAGCTGAGCCTCTCCCCACCGGACGGCAGAAGCCACCGGTAGCCATCGGCCCGTCGCAGCTCGTGCGGCGGCAACCTGGCCTGGACCTGTGCCACTGCTGCTTGTTGGAGCTGCACAGCTCGCCGGCTGCGCGAGGGCGGCTGGGGCGCTGGGCGGGTGCTGATCTGCGCCTGCGCGCCTTGCCGGACTCCGGCACAACGGCCAACACCAACGCATCCAGTCCTCCACATCTGAGCAACTCTGCTGAGTGGTATGTGAGCATCTCCAAGAGTTTGCCAAATCAACTTGGCATCCATCTATTTTTGATAAAACAGAAAAAAATTGTGCTCCAATAGTTTGGCATCCAACTTGGCAAATTTTAGCAACTTGGCAAATCTTCCCCCTCCACGCGCATATTTGCGTGCTGAGCGCGAGCGCACATCTGGCTTCACGTGCAAATTTAAGCGGGGCTCTTCGTTTCTTAGCGGGGCTCTTCGTTTCTTAACGGGGCTCTTCGTTCGCTTAGCGGACCTCTTCTTATTTTACCAAGTCCAAATAGCAAACTCTTGGAAAGAGTCTATTTTTTCACTTGCCATATATTTTAGCGAGTTGCCAAATCACGATATTTGCCAAGTGAATTTTGGCAAACTCTTGGAGATGCTAGATACATGTGCTCCAACTAAAATCGGTGATTGTAATTTGTGCGTGTTGAATGGAATGGGGTATATGCCTGACGTAGAGTATGTATAATGTGTTGGCAGGATCTTTGCAAATGCTAAATACGAGCCTCATGGAAGATCTCTTATATTACGTTTGAACAATTTATATTGTCATTTATGCAATTTCGAACTTAATTGTTGAATTTAAGGTATTCTGAGACCTTTAGATATATTATGTTTTTTTTCCCGAGCTGTTTACTGATCTATTTATTTATTTTGTATTGGAGCATACCATATTAAATAATAAATTTTTGATTAGGCATACCTTGGATTCAAATCCTGGGTCCGCCACTGCGACATGTCCAAGAAGCTCGGCAAGCTACCGCCGCCGGCGGCGGCGCATGAGGAGGCGGGAGAGGAGCTGTTTGCTTCATGCTCTTTCGCCGACCTCGGCCTCCACTCTACCCTCTGCGCCCACCTTCAAGGTCTCTCTCTATCTTCTTTCACTCTCCTTTTTTTTTTCTCGTAGTTGTGATTTGGGCGTTCGGTTCTGAATCACAAGCTTTGCTCACATCAAATTGAATTTCTTTTCGTTACAGGTTTAGCTTCAGTATATAATATTTTGCTCAGTGAATTGATCGAGTTTGGTGAACAAATGTCATGTTCCTAGGTTTTTGTACTAATTGAAGTAGCAAATGTGGTTCGTGGTGGTGGTTTGAATTTGCGGAGAAGTCACGTCTGATGAAATTGATGCTTAGATAGAGGTTTTCTTTGTGCTTTCGAAAGAATTCTGCAGGAAAATGGACTGCTTCCTGGTTATCAAAACATAGCAAATTTTGAACAGAAGTATGCAAAAACGATGCACATTTTCCTGCTTGCTAAATAGTATTTCTTTCATTCTTTAATTTAGATAAGATGAGTTTCCAAGCACCCACGCGAATTCAAGCTCAGGCAATTCCAGTCGCCATTTCGGGACAGCATATGTATGCTCTTTTAATACTCTGATTTATCGCAAATCCTTAACTGAAGTGCTTTTCTTTAAAATGAATAATGTTCTACATTGCCAATTTCAGGCTAGTGAAGGCTGCAACTAGCACTGAGTGCTTTTCTTTAAAATGAACAATGTTTTACATTGCCAATTTCAGGCTAGTGAAGGCTGCAACTGGCACTGGGAAAACTCTCGCGTACCTTGCACCCATTGTGCACCTTCTCCAGATGAGGGAGCCTCGTGTGGATAGAACTCATGGAACTTTTGGTAATTACTTGTGCCTTTTTATGTTCCCGATGCTGCTTTTGATGGGTAAATCCAATTTTCCCTCTAGAATATGTAATTTTCTTAGCTCAATGTCTTTAGTTATAAAAAATTTAAATGTGCAGTAAAGCTGGGTCTCTTTGTTTCCTTTCTGTATAGCCTTACACCAATCGTGGTTTGTCTATCATGATCTTCTGCAGGGATTATTCTTATATTTTTCTTCTTATTTTGGAGAGAAAATGAACTCATTGCTACATTTGTTGTCATTTTGGGAAAAAAGTATGACAGATTAAAATTGTTAATGCACCATGGATTTTGTTTTGATTAAAGTGACAATCTTGCATTGTTGCCTGTGTTATTATGGTTTGTGACTGTTTGCAATCATCCAATGGAATTCAGTTCTGTTATCTTTTCGTGTAATAAAATGATGCTGATAAGTGTAGTGTATGTCAAAACAAAATCATCTGACACACACAATCACTAAGTGATTATGACTCACCTAGCAAATCATCCTGTTGTGTGATGATGAAAAAAAATTTACACGAGCAATTCTTCCCTTGATCCTCCCTTAATACTGGTTGATGTCACTAACTGTTTGATGATAGCATTGGTACTTGTGCCAACGCGAGAGCTATGCTTACAGGTTTACGGGATTGCACAGCAGCTGGTTCATCGTTTTCACTGGATTGTCCCTGGGTATGTCATGGGCGGGGAGAACAGAGCAAAAGAGAAAGCAAGACTGCGGAAAGGTATATCTTGTCCCATAGTGTCATTTATGGAAGAGTTAAATGCATCAGCGGCGCCTGAACTTGTCAAAGGGTGCCACTTAAGTCCACAAACTTTGTAAGCGCATTTTTGGGTCCCTAAACTTGTTATGTGGTGCACCGCACATCCCTAAACTTATAAAATGGTGCACCGCAGGTCCATTTCTGGACCATACCGACCACTCTGGTGCACCACCTAACAAGTTTAGGGATCTAGAAATGCGTTTTCAAAGTTCGTGGGTCAAAGTGGCACCCCTTGACAACTTCAGGCGCCGCTCATGTGTCAAATGTGCCTCTATGTGATATCAAGCTTTGACCCTGGACATTTGTTTCTAGGAATATCAATTCTCATTGCTACCCCTGGGCGCCTTCTTGACCATTTACAGCATACTGCTTCATTTGTCTATTCAAATCTGCAATGGATAGTTTTTGATGAAGCTGACAGGTCTGATACCAACAGTCACGTCATTTGGTTTCCAAAGAAGGTTTCATATTTGGTGGGCACAATTTTTACCACTCTTGTGTTGTATTAATGCAGCATTCTTGAACTTGGTTTTGGAAAAGCAGTTGAGGATATTCTAGAGCACTTGGGTTCAAGGAATGGCGCCCCTGGTCAAATTAAAAACAAAGGGGAGCATATGCGAAGGCAAAACCTTCTCTTATCCGCAACTCTTAATGAGAAGGTGAATCGGTTGGCAAAAATTAGTTTGAAAAACCCAGTGATGATCGGCCTTGATGATCAAAACAAGCCTTCAGGGAAATCCAACAATGTAGGGAACAATCATACTTCTCTATTATCTGATGATGAGGAGGATGAAATACTGGGAAAGCAGAATGATTTAGTGGAACATGCGGTTGATGATTTCAAGCTTCCTGCACAACTGGTTCAAAGATATGTTAAAGGTAGCAACAAGTTGCTTGCTTTAAACTTTTAAGAGGTCATGCTTGTCATTTGATGCTTAGGTGGTATGACAAATCTTTGCTTTTATTATTATTTAGTTTCATGTGGTTCAAGGCTTGCGGTTCTTCTTACGATTCTCAAATCTCTATTTGAAAAACAAGTCTCTCAGAAGGTGAGTTTCATATTTTGTCCTGATGTTTAAATTTCACTGAACTATAATTTTTTCTTCAAGTCGCCACAGATAGGTCCTAGTAGTGAGTTAGCTTACATTTCCCCCCCTTTTTGCAGGTTGTTGTTTTCTTCTCAACCTGTGATTCTGTAGATTTCCACCATACAGTACTCAACCAGCTCGAGTGGAGCTCTGACCCACAGCTTGATATTCATAAGAAGCAAAATTTTCTAAGCTGTAAGGTGTTCCGTTTGCATGGTAACATGGAGCAGGATGATCGCAAGAAGTCATTTTTGGGTTTTGGTTCTGAGAAATCAGCAATTCTTGTATCTACCGATATTGCTGCTAGGGGCTTGGACTTTCCAAAAGTCAAGTACATCATACAATATGATTCTCCAGGAGAAGCTTCTGAATACGTTCACAGGTACCTGATGCATCACACATCTACTTGTCTGACGCACTTGTAGTTGTAGTTTCTTAGTTTATTATCCCCTTTGTATTTTTTTGTGTATGATGAAATTTCAAAAAACTACAGGAAAAACTTTTGTTCTATATAATGATAATGGAGGGATTCATTCTAAGAATATTGTACCGAGGAATACGACGCATAAAAGTACATTTATTAATTAATCCGAATTATTCGTTCATATTAAATATGTCAAAGTTAACGCAGAACTATAAATTTTAAAAGTTGAACAAAGAAACTACAGAATTAACAAGTAATATCACAAAACTGTAGATTTAATGTGCAATGTATCACATAACATGTGCTTGCATTTGTTTGCATATTACATAGTTCCATGTTGCGTTTTCAGTGTTTACTGCATTGCTGTTATAGAATCTTTTTATCTAGCAGGTTGCTTAAACTAATGCAGTCGTACAGTGTATTCTTACTTGCCATTTTGTTCTGTACTCCCTCTGTTTCAAAGCATAAGGACCTTTGAGTTTGGCCTAAGTCAAGCTATCCTAAGTTTGACCAAGTTTATAGAAAAGGACAATATTTACGGTTCTGGACGAGAATCATTAGGTCCATTATGAAATTTATTTTCATATCTTAGGCCCCGTTTGGTATGGATTCATACCTAGCTCCTGGAGCCGTTTTTTAGCTCCCTTTGCCAAACGGTCATTCATCGGTCAGCTTCGACACTGAAGTCATGGGAAACCCGCTAAGAGAAGCGAGGAGAGAGAGTAGGAGCCAGAAATTGTAGCTTCCTTCGGCTCTGCGACAGAGTGGGCCCAGAACCCGGCCGGTGGCCTGATTTACCCCTGAGGCGCGTCGGCACGGGCGACGGCGGCATAGGGGCGTCACGGGGTACACGAGGCGGCGCATAACTCGTCCAACGTCGAGGCAGATGCGGCTCGCCTGTGTTGGGGTGGAGCTCGAGCGGAGGTGTCGAGTTTGCCCCTGACGATGAGGATAGCTGGTCGTGGCAGTGCACAAGGGTGCGGCCGCAACTGCAGGGCACGGAGGCGCATGCGGGGAGGGAGTGCGGGCGTCTAGGCGTGGATCGCCGGAGCTCTAGGCGCGCAAGCGTAGGGGCGCCGGGTGTGGAGGAGGGAGCCGGCGTGGAGGGCGAAGCCGGCGCGGGCATGGAAGTGCGGCACTGCCGCCGGCCCGTGGCCGGGCGCCACCCCAGGCAAGGGTGCGGAGGTTGAAGGAGATGCGGATAGATAGGTATGGCCGCGTGTGGTTCGAGTGTTCGACCGAGCAGATAAGGTTGGGAAAAAAGAAAAGAAGAGAAAAGAAAAGAAAAGAAAAGAAAAAAGAAAAAAGAAATTTATGGACATTTCGTCCTTTTGGAAGAAAAAGCTGTTACTTCAACTCTCCAATTGAATCTACTCCACATGTGAAGCCACAACTAAAGCTGTTTTGTTCGGAGCCGGAGCTCTACCAAACGGCCCCTTACTCTTTTGACGTGGTAGATTTTAATACCCTTCTCTATAAATGAGGTAAAACCTGGAATAGTTTGACTTGGCACAAATTCAGAAGTCCTTTTATTTTGGGGACAGATGGAGTAGTTTCTTATGAAGATGCTAAACTCCCAATATATAAACAAGAATAATAATTCGCATTTTACTTTGCCATTGCTAATTCTGATTTAATAGCACTGTCCACTTCACTAATTAGGGTTGGAAGAACTGCAAGAATTGGTGAAAAGGGGGAGGCTCTCCTCTTTCTGCAACCTATTGAACTTGACTACTTGAAAGATCTGGAGCTACACGGTGTGTCACTGACAGAATACCCCTTTCAAAAGGTTTTGGATAGTTTCCCTGTAAATGGGCAGAAACCCCACAAAAGGAAGCTAATATCCTTAGACATGCATCCTTGGATAATGTCTCTGCAGAGATCACTTGAGGCTTTCGTTGCAGCTGAGGTAATGCATATTTTATCTTCTCCTTACAGTGACTGTTTGGTAAATAACATGTTTCACCTTTCAGTGATGTGAGAACTTGCACATGTGAAATACTTGTGCTGATTATTTGTTATGAATATCGTAAACTATAGTAAACTAAGCTTTAAGCAATGGATATCAATTAACATATATATTCTGGCATTCTTATCCAGGATGCAACAAAGAAGCTTGCCAGGGATGCCTTCTGTTCCTGGGTCCGTGCCTACACTGCCCACCGAGGTGAACTGAAGAAAATTTTCATGGTGAAGAAGCTCCACCTGGGCCATGTAGCGAGGAGCTTCGGGCTAAAGGAGCAGCCGTCGCTGGTTGGAAGGTCACATCAGATGCAGCTTAAGAAGAGGAAGAAAGAGCAGAAGCGTGAGTGGCCTGCCAAGAGGAGAAAGCTCCCCTCTAAGAAGTGAACTTGCACACCCGAAATGCTGCATCGCTTGACTTTGGATCATGATGCGCGCCAATTTTGGAACTAACAACCGTTGTGGGCTATGCCTAGGGCTGTAAACTCTTGACATGAATTTTTTTGTTCGCGAGATTACATTCTTGGATATTGGTCTGAAATGTAGGAACTAGCCACAAATGCACAATGTTTGTTGATATGAGATCATCAATTACGATTATATTAGTATCCACCTGGGTTTTTTCTTAAATCTCACGCCTGCCTCTGCCCCCTTTACAAACAGTTTGTTCAGAAATAATCAGAACCATCAGCCCGATTGTGTTCGCCCATGGATTTTGGGAAACTAATCAGGCAGCCAGGAGCCAGCTGTGCACATTGCTCTACCACAAGTGGTCAATAGACAGATCCTGCAGCGTCACTGTCAGAGTAAACAATTAGTAGCCCAATAATGTCAATCTTTGACTTCCATTTTCATATAAACTACCCAATCACGTTGCTGCATTCCTTTCATCTCTAGGTGGCTGTCCGTACTGGAACTTGATTACCTACACTATCTTGAGCAGTACGCTCCGTCCTAAAATATCTGTCGTTTTTGTTTTTCGAGAAACAACTTTGACAAAATATATATTAAAAAATATTAATATTTATGATACATAATTGGTATCATTAGAAAGATTTTTAAATCTAGTTTTTTAATAAATTTATTTGAAGATATAAATGTTGTATGTATTTTCTATAAATCAAGTCAAACTTGTGACACGAAAACCGAAAATAATAAATATATTAGGATAGAGGGAGTACAGGGAGAAGCAAAGGGGAAAAGTCAGCAGCAATGCTGTGATCAGGTAGGTGACCTGGCTATTCTTCCCGTAGCTCAAAGTCTGCACTCTGCACGGATCAGCCCTGTTTAGTTTTTCAAATTCATCCTCAAATTCTACTGTGCAAAAAGAAGATTCCTCGTCACATCAAAATACCGGCACATATATGGAGTACTAAATGTAGATGAAATAAAAAACTAATTGCACAGTTTAATTGTACTTTGCGAGACGAACGTTTTGAGCCTAATTAATCAATATTTGGACAATTATTACTAAATAAAAATAAATTTGCTACGATGTAGCACAGTGATTCGGCGCTCACCAAATCCGGCGTCTAAACACGGCCCAAGCACCAATCAGGCAAATTCCAGGAGCCACATAGCCTGTTGCCAGCTCAAACCTGCCATGTGGGCCGTCAAGATAGAGTGTCACTGTCAGAGTAAACAATTAGACCCCACCAAATCACTGGCAATCTTTGACTTTCATTTTCATATAGGCCATGTTTAGATAACAAATTTGGGAGGCAAATTCTGCATAGTAAACATCGCGTCACACTGTAGCAATTTTGTTTTTATTTGGAAATAACTGTCCAAACATTAATTAATTAGGCTTAAAATATTCGTCTCACAAAGTAGAACAAAACTGTGCAATTAGTTTTTGATTTCATCTACATTTAGTACTCCATATATGTGCCGATATTTTGATGTGACGAAGAATCTTCTTTTTGCATAGTGGAATTTTGGGGTGAATTTGAATATCTAAACAAGGCCATAAACTACCTATTCACGTTCTGTATGCCTTTCATCTCTATGTGTCTGTCTGTACTGGTACTTGATTACTGGGAGGCTCTCCTCTTAGGGTTTAGGGATTATCTTTAGCCGTACAGAGAAGCAAAGGGGAAAAGTTAGCTGCAATGCTGTGATCAGGTAGGTGACCTGGCTATTCTTCCCGTAGCTCAAAGTCTGCACTCTGCACGGATCAAGCACCAATTAGGCAAATTCCAGGAGCCACATAGCCTGTTGCCCGCTCCAACGTGCTCCCCACCACACCAGTCCTCCACGGACAACCTGCTATGTGGGCCGTCACGACTTGAGATCCCACATGTCAGTGACTGCAACACCTCCCAAAGTGAACTGAACCAGACGACGCAGCATTCCAGCTACGCCGTCACGCGAGCTCACGCGCCGGGGGCTCGGAAGCACAACCACCACGCCGACGCCACGTGGCGAGCCTGTCTCTCGTCCGGGTAGTCTCAGCGGGGCCATTTGGAGCAGGCGGCATCCGCTCCGTACTGCTGCTGATTTGGTGAGCGCGGGGAGCCGCGGGATGGGAGATCTGGTGGCGGCGGCAGCGACGGCTGTAGCGTGATGGTGACCCCGGGCAGTAGCCGGGGCGGCCCGTCTCGCGTAGCGGCGCGGGGCGGCGTTGCTGGGCCCGGGAGCCCGCGTGTGTCTTCTGCCGCGACCGCTTTCGCGGCGCTCCGGCGCAGGTGGCGGTGGGCGCCCTCGGGCGCGTCGACGCTGGAGCGCGCGGCCCGCGCGTTCCTCCTGGCCTCCGCGGCGCTCGTGCTCGCCTGCGCGCTCTACCTCTACGTGTTCCGCTACGTCGGCCGGGGAGGTCGCCGCGCCTTCGCCGCCGCGGGCTTCGTCGGGGACGCCGGCCTGGGCCTTGGCGGCGAGCCGTGCGACGTGTTCGACGGCGCCTGGGTGCCCGACGACACCGGCCGCCACCCGCTCTACAACAGCTCCGAGTGCCCGTTCGCGGAGCGCGGGTTCGACTGCCTCGGCAACGGGCGGAACGACACTGGCTACCTCAAGTGGCGGTGGAAGCCGCACCGGTGCGACGTGCCACGGTTTGCGGCCCGCGCCGCGCTGGAGCGGCTGCGCGGGAAGCGGGTGGTGTTCGTGGGGGACTCCATGAGCCGCACGCAGTGGGAATCCTTCATCTGCATGCTCATGGCCGGCGTGGATGACCCCAGGACGGTCTTCGAGGTGAACGGGAACGAGATCACCAAGACGATACGGCACCTGGCGGTCAGGTTCGCGTCTCACGGCCTCACCGTGGAGTTCTTCCGGTCCGTGTTCCTCGTGCAGGAGCATCCTGCCCCGCGGCATGCCCCCAAGAGGGTCAAATCCACACTGAGGCTGGACAGGATGGATAATTTCAGCCGGAAATGGGTGAATTCGGACGTACTGATTTTCAACACTGGGCATTGGTGGACGCCGACCAAATTGTTTGATACGTAAGGTCCCTCGCATTGATTTACTGTGCTTTTTAGTTCTAACTTGAAAATGTGTAGTTGTTTCAGTACTGCCAATGTCTGCTTTGCCATTCACATTTTCTTTTTTCTTTTTCGGGCGAAATATTCACATTTTTTTAGGATTGAAAACTCTATATTCATGGTTGAATAGGTAGTGTGTATTTCTTCTTCTTTTTTTCAGAAAAAGACATTGAAGGAATATGTGGTGTTGTGTTCACTTCGATGCTTTGGCTGCCGCCCAGTATTTTTAATACCGTGCCTTATTTTAGAAATAGAATCCTAGCTCATATTCTAGTTAGAGGTAGAGTTTGATACATCTTGGATATTGGGGAGTGATGCATCTCTCTATTTCACATAGGTACCAATAATGTAGCAGAAACTCAGGGGTCGGGTGGGGGGCTATAAATCAAGGGAAAAATGCGAGTGCCTTGCAGATCTTTTGCTATACCAACTTTTTTCTTAGTACCTAGTAAAATCATATGTATTAAATCAGATTTGCTTTTGGTGACGCTTACCAATAGGTACAGTCTTACAGGATCACATTCTTGGAATGTCAATGTTAAAGTTGCCAACTTGGCGATTTCATCTGCCGGATGATATGCGCCTTCCATTCAACATCTTTTCCATTTGTTTCTAGGGAATACTGTGTTCATATCATTTTTGCCATCTTCAGATTTTAACATAGCATCACTGTGTTGCTTTTAACATGGCCTTTTTATCTTCATATTCTCTGCATCTAAGTGGTGTGCACTAATGTAACTGAAACACAAGTTTAATAGTTTTTCTTATTACCTGGTGTTCCGAACAGGGGTTGCTATTTTCAGGCCGGGCGTTCTCTTAAATTAGGTACATCCATCGATGCTGGTTTCAGGATGGCACTGGAGACCTGGGCCTCATGGGTACAAAAAAGAGTTGATTTAAACCGAACACATGTCTTCTTTCGCACATATGAGCCATCTCATTGGGGGTAAGTTTTATAAAAAAAATCACTCTGAAAGATTATTATGGTTGTCAGGCATTTGAATCTCATGGGAGAAAACTTGTGAAGGTGTTAATTAGATTCTTAAAGATTGTCGTCATCCACATACCTTGATATAATTTTCACCCCTGTTAGATGATATACTGATATGCCTTTACTTAAATCGTAGGTAGATTGATAATGGCGCTGGATAATTGGGCCGATTTAATTATAGTGATATAATCTTGTAGAAAAAAAATGTTCAAGATCCCTGTCCATTTTGACTGCATGTAACATCTATAATCAGTCCATTGCACGTGCAATGTGAATATAGATCTAATTGTTCTAGCTCCACCAAGCCATACATAATGGATTTATATGCCTCCCACATTCTGGTTGATTCATGAGTTGTAAACTGCTTCATGTAAATAAACTACTAAATCGTCTTACTCATAGGTAATATTAGCTAGCAAACTATTAGCTGCTATTAGATGGTTTGGTCCAACTAGTGAGATAGTTGTTATAGTTGGTATTCAGCTAACAATTAGCTGGATCTGTTTGAATCCAAAGAAGCTAATTATTAGCAGCTAGAGCTAACTATTAGCTCTATGGATCCAAACAGGGCCTTAGTTCATATGGAAGCTTTTATCTCACTGCACCTCTTCATTTGATTTGATATTTTCATTGTTTCTCTATACAAATACACTTTTTTCTGTCCCTAAAAAATATGATATAGTCTAACTGACATGACCATGTTTATACCACAAAAAAATGTCAATGTTGCAAGACATTTTGCAGTATCAATTCTTTTCTTCATTGGCTCTGCTGTAGCTATTCTGTAACAACTGACAGGAGCTCTCTTCCCATTTCATAGGGACACAAGCCAAAAGGTGTGTGAGGTAACAGAGCTGCCTTCATCAGAGGCCAAAGGAAATGATAAGAGTGAATTTGGGGCTATACTTGCTGATGTTGTAACCAACATGAAAGTTCCTATCACAGTACTGAATGTAACTTTAATGGGAGCGTTTCGAAGTGATGCACATGTTGGCACTTGGAGTTATCCTCCCACTATACTTGATTGCAGCCACTGGTGTCTTCCTGGAGTCCCCGATGCTTGGAACGAACTCATGTTTTCGTACCTTTTGACAAATGGTGAGTTCTTAGTTATGCTAATGTCTATCTTCATTTCTGTGAATCCTGTGGGTAATGTATATCAGTTGACAAAATTTTCACATAGGAGTAAATTTTTGCTTTCTTGCAAGGTAAAGTGTTGTTCCACTGCACCTATAGTGTTATGGATTTCTAGGACTTTTATATACAATACACTTTTTATCTCTGCCGAACCATGGTGCCCATGGAATGTCATGCATAGCATGAATAGCGAGACTTTCCCATCATAAATAGTGAGATTCAATGTTACTTGAAGTGGCATTCGAGGCTGCACTGAGAAGTTAATTTAGGCTATGTTAGTTGATCCCTGACAACTTTTAGTATAGCGTTCATCTGTAAAGATTAAGCAGCTATTTACTGATGCCACTCTGGAAGGCCTCAAGTTATCTTCCAAAAATTGCCACTCCATTGTATATTACCTTACCATCTATTACTCATGTGTGTGCAGTGAGCTAGTTATAGTTCTGTACCTATCTGTTAGTATTTGGTGTGCCTTTAGTTGCTTCAAGTGTTATGAACGTTAAGATTAAAGTTAACCTGTTTTCATTGTATTTGGATAGTCACCTGAACCCATTTTTCCCATCTGAATTGCACAGGTTGACGAAACATGGCGGGCTGAATTTTATGGCCGCATGCACAATCCACCCCCACTTTTTGTATTGTGATATTTGACATTACCAGGTATACAAGAGAATTAACATACGTCCGGGACAAGACAGCTGCATCTGCTAGGTGGTTCACTGGACTTCTACATTCTTTTCTTCTTTTTGACTTGTATACAAGGTGAAGCATGCATCGAAAGTTGTAGATTTTACATCACTTCTTTACTTCTTCTGGTTGGTAAGGATTAGAAAGCCGTGACAGTCGTTCTGTCAGCTCTATTTACTAACGGTTCATTTTATATGTTGTTAAAAATCGAGTTTGTATTGTAACCTATATGTACAAACATTTACTTGATACATTGTCAGAAAGTGCCCTCTCTCAATTGGATTGGCAAGTTTTGAATGTCTAGCACCGCCTCCACATTGCATTGTTTTGTTTCTGTACTGTCAGTATGCGTTGTGCTATACAGGTCTGTCGGCATACACTGTAAGAGTAAGACTAGTCATATGTTCCATGCACTAACCAATTATTAATTGGCGCCCTGTACACAATCATTTCTCACACACACACATAATTTCAGCAGGGAACTTTACATGTACCTGAAACTTATTTCAGCAGCCAAGAGCCAACCCAAAAGAATTGTTAGCCGTCGAGGCAGGCCGGCAGCGACATAGAGCTGCAGCCATGACAGCAACAGGGAGTGGTGTATTTTGTATAGCGAAGACCTAAGCATAGCTACCTATACAAGCTGTTGCTATGCATGTATATATGGTTGCCATATGGGGTGTTTGTATATCTACATATCATGACCTTGCCAAGCTCGCCGTCGTCACTGCCATGGGGATGCTCTTCGTCCTGTTATTGTTCTCGCCCCAATGCCAGAGCATGCTCTCCCAGAAGCAGAACTTCTCAAAGCATGTCTTCAGCCTGGTGTCCGTGATGTTGCGGCGCCAATGGCCATCTTCAGAATTGGCCTTCTCGGCCTGCCTCCGGTCCCACTCCAGGCTGGCCTTCTGCCGTGACCTCAGCAGGCAGTAGGACTGGAGCTTCCGGGGCATCTTGTCATGCACCTTCCACCACCGGGCATGTGCAACATCGCTCGCAAATTCACGCATTCCAGCGTTGTTCCAGTTGCAGTCATAGTCTTTGAAGCACAGCCATGGCTTCAGGCCAAGGTAGTGGAGAACATAGAGGATTGGTGGGTCTGCGCCAAACAGCTGAGTCTTCTTCGCCTTCATGGCCTGGCTGTCGCCCTCCCAGAAGTGCTTCAGAAAGTTCATGTGCTTCGGGATGCGGTGCCACCACGTGAATATCTCATTCAGGTATCCCTGGTCCCCGCCGTTGTATGAAGTTATCTCGTTGATGTGGTCCATCAGCAGCTGGAATGTGCAGTTGGAAGGCTCTATGACCATGACACCAGAGTTGAAGAGTGTTGCGTTGTTGCCAGTTGCAGTGATCTCTGGCATGGCGAACAGGAAGTCAACATTCCTCAGGATGAGGAGGTCAGCATCTATGAAGATGATCTTGTCATAGTCAGTCAGCTGCCACAGCCTGAACTTGCTGTAGTTCCACTCGTTGTATGCATCACGCTCCGCTTTTGGGTTCCTGATTCTTTGGATTATTCTGACCTTCCACCCTGCAGCTTCCAAGCCTCTCCGGTGGTGATCGCTTATGGTCTCATCAACAAGGATGACTAGGTCCCTGGTTGATCCTGCTTGGCGAATGCTTTGAGCTGCTGTAATAGCACCGCAGACGTATTCACTCGCTGAATGCAGTATTGTTGCATATGCTTCTCTTCGTCGATCTACTGAGAAAAGTCTCGCTGCAGCAGTAAGAATAGAGTCATTTTGCTGGAAATTTATACTTTATCAGACAAATGAGTAAAAACAGGCACACACTCCATGCATGTTACCATAAAAAGTACTGCTGTATGAAGTACTAGAGAGAGAGGAAATATATTTTTTTGCTGTACTGAGTGTGCTGACGCTTAGTAAATATGCAACTTACATTTTGCTTTGAGTGGAATAGCAAGCTCACAGGATCCGACTGGAAGCCTGAGCTTTTCCCTTAATGCTTTCGAGTCAGGACTATATAACCAAGCATTGCCTTCATGTCTCACAAGGTTCTTGCAAGGGAAGAGATTCGGGATTGGAAAGCAGTCAGTTACAAAAAGAACATGGACCTTGTGGTTGCGCTTTGAAGATGTCACAGCCAATTTTGCTGCTGAGAGCTGCAAATGAAGCCGTGCAACATCTCTTGACCAACCTGCCACACGGGTACAAGGAAGCTTTACAGCAATGACATCAAAGTGTACACCTCTTCGTACATTAGGTTCTGGAAGTGATGGGCAAGAGGGTATCTCTGTTTCTTCCTCCTCATCGATCCATTCAGGATACAGTGTTTGCCAAGTAATGCTGTCCTTGGCATGCTCAAGTCTTATAATGGAAACATGGCTGTCTGAGAGCAATTGTGTCCAAGAGCCATACTCAGTGCTATTAAAATTCAAGAGTCCAACTTTGAGATTTTGATTACCGCTTCTTAGATTTCCTAGTGCTTTATATACATCCTCCCACCGAACATCAACAGAAGATACATATCGTGGATCAGAACTTGTTTTGTCCCACATCCAACCAACATCCACATACCTGCAAAGCATATAAACTCACATGAGCCGATAGTTGTAGCTTTAGAGGCATCGTCATTTTTACCGCATGACAAATATTTCAACAAGACATGCTTACCGGGAGGCTGACTGCAATTGGTGCTCGTATAAGGTTGGAGTCACAAGGGTAAGAACTGTCGCAGAAATTATAGCTACGATCAAGATCCTCAAAGATTTGAACTTGCAACCACAGCTCTTTTCAAGGACAAGAACTTCAAAATTTTCGACATCTTTGAAACTTTTGCTTTTGGAGGCCCTTCTCTTAGTTGTGTCCTCACTGTAAAAGGTAGAAGCAAACTTAGTCATGCAAAACAATAACTACTTTATTACCAGATAAGATCAACCATCAAACTACCATGCTTGACACGTGGAGTTCAGAAAGGAATTCAAAAGAGACAATGCCAATGGAAATAGATACTAGACACTGATTCCACAAGATGACAAGAAGATAGATTCTGAAGTTCCTTCTTGAGCACAAAGGTATATGTCATTTTCTTCCTTTTCACTTTGATGCGCCTTATAATCACAGAGAGGTAAAAGCATGATCACTTGAAAGTTGAAAGCGAAATCCAATATGTATAGGCAAGGTAAAATGGCTTGATAACCTAATTTGTATAGGATAACTCGATAGACCTCATTTAGGAAGCAGTTATGCTTTTACTAAAAATTCAGCAGTGCAAAAGGAAATTTTTGTAATCAAAATTTTTCATAAAGTTGCTGCTAAAAAACAACTGCAAAAAGTATTGAATGCAACTAGTAAAGAGCAATACATTTAGGTCCTTCATGATTAGGTCAGAAGATAGACTAGATAACATTTTCATGTACAGCAGGATAGCGGTATAGGAAGTGCTATGATATCATCCTTTGAGTTTGCCTTGAGTCCAAATAAGTGGAATGCTGATAGGCCCGCAAAACCACTATATGATCAGAAATACATAACAATGACAAATGAAAGCACCCAAAGCACACCCTTTTTAAAAGGAAGAAATGCAGCATATCCGATAGTTGGATGTGAGAGTGAGCCACACCAAAAGATGTTTGCCAATCAAAGTAGGAAGTGTAAAGGAGCTAAAAGTTTCTAAGCACTGAGGAAAATCCGGAGAAGAAAAAATCGCATGGACTTGTATTCCACAACCTTGCTGCTACATTTCATCTGCCACAATTTTAAGGAACACAGGGCATCAGAACATATGACTAAATCACAAAGGTGGCTTTGCACCTAACTCGCCCTGGACCGATTCGCCAAATCAAAAGCATGATTAGCTGTTCGATGCCCTTGTGATCACGAAACGGGAAAAGTTCAGAGTAACTGCTTCTTCTAGCACTACCACTAGTCCACTACCGTGCGGATAACCGGATGATCCAAGCATGCTGAAATCATCCGTAGGCACTCTGCACTCCGCACACGGCAAGACCACGTCTTGTGCACGTCACTCACGCGTGGCCGTATAAGCCCACTGCGAAACCCGGAAGTCCCAGTGCCACACAAGTCAGCCTCACCTCAGACTCCAGATCAGAGGACCGACGGCCGACGAGGTTAAGGCGAGCGGCGAAAACGAGAGCACGATCCAGTGGAGACGGACCCGTCCGGGAATGGAATTCGATGGCTTGGTGACCGAGGTGAGAGAGCATTCCACAGGACAGGGACGACGGGGTCAACAATGGTCAGGACTCACTCACTAGTGCGGAGGACAGAAGGAGACCACCAGCACCAGGCGAACTAAGTAGGCTGCTAATGATCACGCCATCACGGGAATATTGAGTGCTACTAATCAGCAATCAATGGAGGATTGGATGCGAGCACGGGGGAGATTTCTTGCGGTTAATGCGATGAGGATGCAACGAGCGAGGCGTAACCACCAACCACTACGGCGCCCGCAATTAAGGAGGACGGAGAGACGGAACGACGTGTCACCGGCCGGCTCACCGCGCTGTCGTCGTCGTCTTCCTCCGGCTGGTCGGGCCGAGAAGGATCGACGATCTAATGCGGCAAGCGGCGCCCACCGGTGCGGTGCGGTGCGGCGTGGAAGAAGAAAGAAAGAAAGGAAAAGAGGCAGCTTTGGTTGGGATTGTGAGAGGAGAGCGAGGGAGAAGGAGATCTTACGGGACGCCGGCTGGACGGTAGCGCGGCTCCAGTGGGCCCATCGGTGCTTGTCGCGCCGCCGCTCACGCTTCTCTTCTCAACCTCTACTGGGAAGGTGACGCTATCGCCGCCTCGGCCACCGCCGCCGCCGCTGCGCCGCTTCGCACCTGAAAAAAAAAATTGCGACACGAAGCGCGGGGCGGCGAAATGTCATGTAAAACATGCAGGCCAACGGAACCAACAAAACAGCCCTAGTGGCTTTAGCCACAGCAAAGATACAGTATAACGAGAAAAGGATTGAGAATTGATGCGAGCATTGTTTCTTGGAAGAAAATACTCCTCCTACTACAAGGCAAAGAAAAGGAAGTGAGAGCATTAACGCGGCACACCATGAACGCGGAGCAGGGGAGCAAGGAAGCAGCGTGCCCTGCCAGCGTAAACAGCAGAGCAGAAGAAAAAGCAAGGGAACCCCAGAGTTGGAGACCCAACGCAGACATGGCTATGACACAGGCCTGCCCAGCCCAGCATCGGGAACCCCAACGAAACAAGTAGACAAACTGATTCCACTGTGAATCCGCAACAAAAATAAATAATGAATGGAGTATTAAATGTAGACTAATTCATATCGGCACAGATTAGGAGTAATTTACTTAGACGAATCTATTAAGCCTAATTAGTTCAAAATTAAAATTTTTTTGTCAAATAAAACGAAAGTGCTTGTTAAACTTTAATACCTCTATCCAAACAGGAGTAACTAGTGACAGGAAGAGGTGAGCGGGAGCGAGGATCAAGCGCATGCTCTGTGCCAGCAATGGAGCAGAGCAGAGGCCTCTCTCGAGAGCCAACAACTCAGAAATCGGAAGGCTAAGAACAAACGGAGATCGAATATAGCCAGAAAGAACGAGGAGAAGGAAGGCGTGGTGTACCCCCGATCGCACCGAAGGAAGCCTTGTGAATCCACGAGAGGCGGGAGGAGGAAGAGCGTGGTTGCTGCCTGCCTTGCTTTCCCAGCACTCAATTTCTCTATCTACTAGAAGAAGAAGAACTCGGCGTGTGAGGCGAGCTCAGGAGGGGGAGAAGCTTTATATGTGTAGATAGAAGAATAGAAGAGTAAGATGGATCATCGTCGTGAAACACCACAGGTACGCCGACGCGGGGGAGACGGCCAGACGGGGGTGGGGAAGCCCCGCGAGGCGCGGCAATGGTGATGGGTTTTCTCGGCCTTCTGCCAATTATTAGGCGGGCGTACTGGTGGCTGTACCACAGTCCACAGGTGCCTAATCTTCACGGCCGGGAGCCATGAGCTATCTGGGAATTGTTGGTGGACATGCATTAGCTTTCGTCAGAAATTTGCCTTGGTAGATAAATGTTCGGCAGGAAAAAAAGCATCCAAAATTTTCCTCGGTGGAAACTGTGGATATATCACCCTGTTCGTTGCAGCTATTCAGCGGAATCAGCAGCCATCCAGCTGAGTTTTTCTCTCACAACAAACCAGCGAACAATACTTTCAGCCACAATAAACCAGCGAAACGAACAAGTGATCCTAGAGGAGTTTAAAGTTCAAAAAGGTATGGTTTTGTCAGTGGAGCGTTTGCACTCTAATGGCGTGTTGTCGTTTAGAATTGTTGGTGGACACGCTTTGAACATGAACGGCTATGATCGATTTATGCATGAGAAACTTTCCTAAAAAAAGATAATCTCGAAATTCATATATTGTTTTGTTCAATATATTCAATGGCATTTTAAAGTAATTACCACATGAGACATGATGCGGTACAAATTATTCTATATATGGGAACCGAGACTGGACACTGGGGGTGGGGGACATGCCTTACGATGCATTTAAAAGATGGAAGAATTTTCCAAGAGCGTGTTTGGATCATCACAGGCGCCACAAGCATCTGAAATCGGACTTCTGGTGACACCGCCTCTCCCACACGTATAATCATACAAACCCTCAGAACGTCAACTATTACTGACCGGAGAAAATACCTTTTTTTTTTCAAAATTCAATAGATGTTTTATTTAGTAAAAAAAAACAAGATAGAGATCGCTTGTCGCTTCTGTAGCCAGGGACCAAATCCAGGCGGTGTCTCTAATTAGCCACCATTCCTAATTAGACTTAACTAGAACTGCAATTTAGCATCTTTTCTTCTTCTTCCTTTTCTACTGATCTTCTGTCTTGCTCTTACCTTCTCCCTTGCTTCTTTTTCTCTGCTTTAACAATTTTTTGTTCAACTACCATTCCTAATTGCATGCTTTAACAAAATAACAAGTCAGCTGGTACGAAACTTATTCAAAAGATGTTATATAGTGAAAAGTATACTCCCTCCGTCCAGAAACGAATTCAATTCTTGATTTTCGATAAGTCAAATATTTTAAACTTTGATTAAAGTTATATAAATAAGTACTGATTTCATGATACAAAGTAAGTATTATTAAATTAGTTATAGAATATATTTTTAAAATAAATTTATTTGGAGACATAAATGCTACTATTATTTATTATAAACTTTGTCAAAGTTGAGCTGGTTTGACTGGCCCGGAGCGCATAGTTGTATTATTTTGTGAACGGAGGGATTATGTGCATAAGTTATGTTGGTAAGAGCTATTGTAAAAAAATCTGGAAAGGTTACGCTAAGAGATTTTTCGGGTAAAAGTGATTTACAAAGATCGTGCTAACAAAAATTTCCTTAAGAATAGCAAAAACATACTCCTACCGTCCAGGTATAGAAAAATTTCCTTAAGAAAGGAGTACGTATGTGTATAAGTAATTGCCAGCGATTGCTCGGTAATTAGCGTAGTTGTCCGGTTACTTTTTCTTTGCATGAAAGGTTTCTAAACATAGCAAAATGCTTCGCTACCCGCAGTAAATGTGCTCGAAGCACTTGCTTGCATGTTGCAGCTTTGGTTGCTGACTTTCTACGGCTTTACTTACTCCTACTGGAGGAGGATTAGATAGAGGAAGAAGATGAACGGCACACCGCACACAGCATCGCAAGGGGCTTACTATTACTAGTTACTCCTACTAGCGAGTAGCGACTATGCGAAGATAGGCAGGGTAGGCTGTAGAGCGAGTGGGAACTAGGAAAGTACATAGTACGAGCAGTGTAGGAAGCCTTCACCAGTGAGCGGCGCTAGCTAGAAGCCAGAATGGTCATTGAGGTGCCACAATGAAAAATGAGGGAGAAAAGCAAGGATATATATAGTTTTTTTTTCAAATGGTTTGGAGTAAGAGTGTATGGAAAGGCGCGGAGTTCGGAGTGGAATCGGCTACCTCAGTGCTCGCCTCCGGGCTCCGGCTGTTCTGTTCTTTTCTTTCCTTTTGGCTTGGCAGAGCTGAGCTTTCAAGCACAACCGTTTCGAGCACAACCAATATATATTAGAACCCTCTTTACTTGCCGGAGCACATCTTGGATCTGTCAATTATGTTATGGGCGGAGTCCCACTCATGGGGATCTGGTCAAACCCGGATAGTTAGTAGGAAACTCCAATCTGCAAGCGGAACAACGAGTTTAGAAGGCACGTTCTTGAAAGAGCAGCTCCTTCTTTAATAGCGGTATCACTACCAAAGACAACAATACCTACATTCTCATTCTCAAGATTCAAGGCTATTCCTTTCACACCGCTGGCAAATTCCACCATTTCTCCTGCTTGAATCTCGTTCAATCCGTAAACTCGTGCAATCCCATCTCCAACTGAGACCACTCGACCGATCTCATCCATTCATGTAAAAGTTGGTCATTCTACTTTCTAATAGAGTCGTGAGTTCCGCAGCTCCAAAGCAACGAAACCAACAGGGAACTCTATCGTTCTAGAGAAAGATATCGTTTCCTCTCGGAGAGGGAAGAATATCGGAGTTGAGATAGCCTTTCCTGAGTTGACCTATTCGATTGAACTATGGACTATGGACAGTTTCCTTCTAAGGACTATGGACAGTTTCCTTGATGATACATATATTGTTGTTTTGGGGAGAGATGACACGATCACACGAGCTCATATGTGCGCCTTTTTATCATTGCTGTATGTATGTATGTATGTATGTATGTATGTATGTATGTATGTATGTATGTATGTATGTATGTATGGGCTAGAATACGCGGCAGAATTGAAATGTGCAGAGCTCGGGTGGAAGCACAGCGAGGAGCCTCCTCGCCCACGCGACGCCTTGAGAAATCCGCTGCTAACATAACATGGACGACGCAGTCACGCAGGGCTGTTTGGGTGGCGACCCTCGCTGCCCTTTCGAGATTCCTGCGCGAACCATGTGTCCCGAGTAGCGAAAAGCGCGACCGACGCGCGCGGCCATAACCGCGGAATCACTCCACCGTCTCCACTCCACTCTACACTGCATCTGCATGGAGCAATTAAGCAGCCTGCTGGGTCCAGAAAATCACTCGCCCCCATCCTCCTCCCTTCCGTAATCGTGCAATCAGGAGACGGTGGAGCGGAAAAAGGCCGGGCATCGCCGGATGATCGATCGATCGGGGGGCTTGGGGCTCGGGGCTCGTCCGTTCCCACTCTCGTGCTCTGCCCTGCCGATCCGGTGGTAGAAACGGTGTAGGGTGTACTATGACTGTTTGGGCTGTTTGGCCGGGCTGGGGTGCAATAGTAGCTTACTCCGTACGTTCTTAAGCTAGGTAAGGTATATCCAGATGCGTCCTGGCCTCCTTGATTGGTCTGTTGGCATCAGAATAGCAAATCACGGTTTTGGGAATCAGACTTGCTTTGTGCGTAATTCGCACGCATTGTTTCATGTTTATTAGGAACCAGAGATACTGGCTGCCGCCTCTAGGTTAGCCTATAGTAGCTCCGTGCTAGGAGAGTGGTTATTGTGACGACTGCCGATGGATGGGCAAATCGCACAGATAATAATAATACACATCTTCTATATATAGCCCGCCCTCGAGAGGGCTATTTGGCATTAGCCTCGGAGTACATGCATATTCCCAGTTATTTTTGTCTACATACACTAGGGGAGAAGTAGTGTATAGATGATTCCTTCCTGTCTACGGAACAGAGGAGAGGATATTTGAGCGGTCGGAGTTCAGTTTGGACATGTTCAACATTAAGGTTTCGGAGTTTAATTACAACGTATAGTAGTGGTGGTGCTTTTTCAAAATTATTATGTTATATAAAAGAAATATATATATTTGAAAACTGTAAAGCAGAATCGCAAAATAGTTTCCGCCACAAGTCTAGTGTATCGCGACATGCCTCGGAAGTCTTGGACACCTATGCTGCTATTCGCCTAGCGATACGAATCCGTCGATTTGATGTTGTAAAAGACCAGGTGACCCACCTATGCTGCTATTCGTTGGTTTGTTGTGAGAGAAAAACACTGCTAGATGGCTGCTGATTCTGCTAATATGCCCAAACGAACAAGGTGGACGTTGGTCTTTTTCGCGACAAATACTGAGCTCCAAAGTCCTCTAGACATCAGTTCATTAAAGGTACTCACTCCTCTGTCCACAAAAGAATGCAATTATGGGTAACGTGCCGGTCCAACTAACTCAACTTTAACCAAGTTTATAATAAATAGTATTAGCATTTATGTCTCTAAATAAATTTATTATAAAAATATCTAATGTTACTTATTTTGTCTCATGGCGTTAGGACCTTTTCATATAATTTTGGTCAAAGTTTAAACCGCTTGACTTCTCAAAACATGATAATTACATTTTTTGTGGACGGAGGGAGTAATACTCGTCTTCCACCATCGACTGATGGTAAATGCCAATGGTAAACTTCCAATCACGCCAGGCATAGAACAACCTTTGATGGAATATATATACTCCATGGCTCCATCCTAGAAAACATGCATTCTAGAATAGTGCTAGGTTGCATTGAACCATCTAAAATTTAACTAAATTTATATAAAAAGATACTAATATTTATCATACTTGTTGGGACTCATATTCCATATGGAATCCCATACATCGACTTCACTCAACTGTGATCTAACCACTGATGTAAGCAGTGTCGATTCTCGCAGGGGATCAGGAAGGTGATTCCAATCTTTAGAAGAATCGGGTTCCGAAATGATGCCCTAGTGTCTCGCAAAGTAACCTTTGCAGGAGTTACGAAATTAAAGGGAAACCAAGGACATAAAGCCTATCATCTCCAAAAGGGCTAGCGCGAAGACAACTTCGGGCTTCTGGAAGGTGTTTCGGGATAGCCTGGAGCAGCGCTACAGGCGCGGAATGGCCAATAGCTCGAGAAGTCAAGTCTGATTGGTTTTTGTAACAGAACCGCCCAATTATACGAAATTAAGTAAGAAAATCATCCAACGAGCGGACGATTTAGCAAACTTAAGCTCGTATAACCCGGTAGTCCGTGAAATCACGACGGATTTTAAACCAGTTCACTTAACAGCCAAGATAGTACTAAGTTTAGCGGTCACCATCATAAGTTACATAAAAGCTCGCGGCACAAAATACATCGGAGTTTAAACATAGTTATTACAAACCAGGTTCAAATAAAGTAGCGGAAGCAGCAGTTCAAACCACACACACCCAGTGTTTGAAATAAAGTGCCAGCTCATGATCATTTCCAGCAAAAGCATCAGACGAGAAGTAGTGAATGACCACTGCCCATGGTCCTAAGCTTCGCCCATCGCAGGGTAGAGGCAGTTGATACAGTAGCCGTAATACATCTGCTCATCTGCAACAAGTGGGAACAAAGCCCTGAGTACGAGAAGGTACTCAACTAGACTTACCCAACAGAACCGAAAATAAAATGACACCAAGGATCATGACAGGCTTTCTGGTGGGGTAGCTGACTCATTTGCAAGAAAAGCATATTTAATCTTAACAATTCTTTTTTCAAAAACCTGAAATAAATTAATCGTTATTACCCTGTCAACTATGTTTGCACCTGTACTAGAATAACATGCAGTTAAGCAAGTAAGAATCACCGATGATCATTAACAATAGTTACCATGTCATATTCCACATAACTATCCAAGTGTTTCATCAATATTACTACGATGAAGTAGCTCAAGTCAAGTGTTCACTATCCAGTGAACGATGGCGATTCGAATCGATTATTAACCAGCTGGTAATGTATTCCTCACACAAACCTCACTCACCCACTAAAGTGAGGTATTGGTCACCGAGTCAACTATTCAGGTAAAGTCGTGAGTTTGCCAGGAACCACATGTACCCGGGGGCCGTCCGACTGCTCTTTGGTCTTATCATCGCGCCCCTCTTTCCTGCCACTACTACTCCGGTACAGTGCGTTGCGGGCAATCCACTCGGCCCGAATAATCTCCCAGCTTCACGGTCGAAAGGTACCTTATTCGGCCAGCTAAATGTGAGGCATACGTTCAACATGACTCGAGGCCCAACAACGGTCGGTCCTTAATCGACTCAGACAGAGAACACTACAGTTCGAAACCCTGCAAGTCTCCGTCCGGTCTCAAATTCAGTTCGACACTTAGTTATTCCCATATGACATATTTTTCACACAGATCCAGATAATCTCCTATAGCTCGCGGATGACAGGCAATCACCCAACTTCTACCGGTCTAAGCAAACTAAACAAATCTTGACTGCGGACACCAATGTAACAAGGATATGGTAGAGCAAAGGTGAAACAAGGTATAATGCAGCAATGGTTGCAAACAACTCCTAAACTTAATGCAGTAATTAAGTAAAACCATTAATAAATATTTTGCAAACTGGGGGAGAAATGCTCCGGGGCTTGCCTCTCTCAAAAGAGCTCGGACAGTGGTCGGGGCACTCTGAAAGATCTTCACCGACCTCCTCTTCGGCTTCGGTCACCTCCTGCTCTTGCACCTCGGTCTGCTCTTCCGGATCCTCGGGAACTGCTACCGGGGTCACTTCCTGCGATCCTGGATGATGCAGATGTATAAGTGCTCATGTCTAGGTGTATTGCAGAGATGACATGAGATGATGCTGATGAATGAGATGTAGATGAGCATGTTACTTTATTTGGCTTAAGTGGAAATTACGACTCTTCTACAAGGTAGTCTACATCATCTAAGAACATGTACTCATAAATTACCACCAATACTCTCTACCATGCAAAGGCACTCTAACCCTCAAGATGCTTCAAAGATACACCAAAGCAAAGTTTACCAATTAATCTTGCATCAAAGGGGAATTTAAACCCTAGTTAGCACTATGCTTGAATAGAAACACTTATTTTGGTATCTCGGAAAAATCTAATAAAATTACTGTTGATTACTAACATGTACTCCAGCATGTCACAAAAGTTTCATTGCAATTTGAGTACTAGAACTACCTACACAAAAATAACAATCTAGGGCCTAAAAAGGAGCATAAAATACTTTCTACTATGAAAAGTATCAAACAACATATCTATCATTTTTCCTGGATTCTACTCAGTAATTAATCACTGTACAAAAATTATCACTTGCATGTTTTATTTATATTTTTCTATTTAACAAAAATATCAATTATTAGCAATAAAAAGCACTTAAACTACACCTCAGAATTTTTCTACTAAATATGCAAGATACATATTTTTTCTAACAAGCACATGGCACAACAAGATTAACAAACTTAGAATCATATTTTTTTTGAATTTTCTACAATTTACTACACATTTAACAAGAAAACAGCAATTTCCAAGATTAAATAAAAACCCTACAGAAAAGTAGTGCAACTTTTAGATGCAACATTTTTAGATGGTAGATCTAGTTCTAAGGAGCCCATAGAAATTTATTTCACAATTTTTGGAGCTAAAATGAGCAAGTTATAGGTTTTAGAAGCCTTTTTATCATTTTCTGTAATTCATTTTCAAAATCATTTAAAAACAAATTGAAACCGCTACGTGCACCCGGCACAGTGCACGCACGCGCGCGAAAGGAGACAGACAGGCGGGCCCGCGGAATGGCCGGACCCCACAAGTCAGACACACGGGGGAGAAGACGCTGGCCGGGCGGATCTCGCCGCCGGTGAGCTCGCCGGCGGTGAGGTCACCAGCACCGGCTTCCTCTCGGAGAGGCGAACCCAATGCAGTAGCTTAGGGCACCGGAGGGGCTCCCGGGTGAGCGAGGCGGCGAGCATGGCGGGACGGTGGCGCGGCTCGCCGTCGATACGCCGGTCCCGGCCATGGCGAGGGCGGACTTGGAGCGCACACGGTCCGCGGAATCAAGGCGAATGCGACGGTACAAGGAATTGGAGGAAGAAGAGGAAGGAAGGGCTCCATCCACGGGAGCACGAGCTCGGCGGCCATGGCGCCGCCGTGCCAAGGAGAGCTCGTCCTGGCCTTACCCTGGGGAAAGAGAGGACGAACACGTGCGCACGGGACGGAGGAGGTCCAGGCGGAGCTGGAGGCGGACGCTATCGGCAAATGGCGCTGCGGTGGCGGAGCTAAACGCCGGCGGACACGGGCAACGGCGTGCGGTGGCGTGCACTCCGCCCGGTTTGCTGCTGCGGTGGAGGGCGAGCGCGCGGACGCGGAGGGGAGCAGAGGACAGCGGAGATGAAGGCGGAGACAGTGCGCGACCGGGTGGAGATCAAGACGAGCCGGAGGCTACATGCGGCGACTTCGACGGCGCATGGACGCCACGCGGCGAGCGCGGCCTGCCGCGGCGGCCAGCGAGGCGCGCGAGCGAGCGGGAGAGGGAGACGGCCGCGCGGTCGCGGGCCGGGCCGCTGCGCTGCGTGGGCGCGCGCGCAGAGAAGGAATCGGCCACTTTGGCCGATGGGCCGAAAGGACGGCGACGGCCTGCTAGAGAAGAAAATGATTTTTCCTTTTTATTTTCCAGAGAAAATCAAATAAAATTCTATTTGCAGTTTTAAAATTCAAATTTGAGCAAGCAAATGACCTTTTCTGAAAATGGCCCAAAAATGAAAGTTGTTTAGAATTTGATTTCCTACAACTTTTATTAAGGGGCCAATTCCAAAAATTCTTACAGATTTTGAATTGGGGGAATAAAAGCTAATTAGGGAGGGTTTTTGACTATTTTCAAATAACAATTTTAAAACAAGTTTTTGACAAAACTTTGGGTAATTAAGTTGCTCTAAAAATTTCACCAATAATTTTAGGTGATCTAAAATTTATAGTTACGCAAGTTTGCTTAATATAACTAGCACATTTAGTGTGGAATTATTACAACATGTTATGCAATACTAGTTTCTAAATTTTGATTTCACTAAAGGTGCAATCTAACCACATATGATTATAAATGCAATGACATGGTATGCTCATGATTTGTAATGCTAATGCTTGCGTAACACCGGGGTGTTACAGTTTTTTATATGGATTCTGACAAAAAATGACTAAAATACCTATACTAGGAATATGCTTAAGATCTAGCCTTAGGATCGAAGCAATTCGGTTCGCCAAGAGTAATTTGGGCAATATAAATAGTATCCATATTGAAAACAACATCTCCACTCACTAGCATTGACAACATTCATCACACCGCACTGTCCAAGACTTTGGTCAAGGATAATAAAACTAAATAAGATTATTAAATTCGTCATAAAATATATTTTTATAGTATATCTATTTAGGATCATGAATGTTAATATCACTTTCTATGAAATTTAGTTAAATTTATGATAGCTTGGCTTTGATCATCTTTTTTTTTTATAAACGCAGCTGGTACCTAGCAATCAAGTGCATTTTGTACGTACGCGAAAGAACAAAAGGTGGCGATGCACCGTCCATGACACACATATGTTGGATTATTTTTATTCAGCTTTGTGTCATTTCATATAGTTGTAGGTTTTAGCCCCATCTCTCAGGCTTCAACTGCCTTTCAGATGAAAAGGCCGAATGTTAACTATCGTCACCAGTATTTTTTCTATAATATGCAAGGATGGAAGCCATTTTTATTCCATTATCTAACCTTTAAGAAGCAATACCTTTAACAGGTGTCAAGTCGAGAAAACTGAGTCGATGACGGTATAAGCGCAGGCATGCATGAACACAAGAGTAAAGCCCCCTGTGCTACAACTTAAAAATATACTATAGGATGTGCGTGATAGTAATCTGCAATGTTTCATAAAAGGGCACTGTGTACCTATCTTTCCCCATTCTTTCGAGATCGCGCACGTCATCATGGAAGGTGGATAGTTCCACTCACGCCATGAATGTGTGCTAACTGCCCAAGCCCGTTTCCTGTTCGGAAATGTTAATCTGACAGGGACTTGAGAATTTGGGTCTTGTCTAATAATAGTTTTCGCCCCCAATATTGGAAAACTTTGTGGTCCTTTGTGTCGTCCTGGATGCTGATTCCAATCCCCTTCGAAGAGCAAGTATAATAGCAAGCTGTAAGCCGGCTAAATACTGAGGTGGAGGAGAGAGAAGAGAAGTGAGTTGTAAGGTTTAGACACAAGGACCGAGAAACTTTGTGAAAGAGACAAGTTGACCATGTATTAATAGTGAAGAACTAACTACTATATGAATGGGCTAAGAGAAGGTTGCAAAGATCCTTACAATCGGTCTGCCGGCTGTATTATTAGCCTTGCTCGAATAACTAATTCGAAAGACACGCTTACTAATTCCATACTACTACCCTAATAAAAGTATACGTTATTAAAAAAAATTACTTTTCGAATTAGTGATGCTACGCTAAGGCCAGCTCCAACAATCGACTTTTAAGTTAGTTTTTTTATGTTTTAATAGAAGAGAGAGAAAAGCTAGCTCTTAAAGAGCTAGGGTCTTGCACACATTTGAAGGTTATGTGAGAGTGTCATGTGGGGCTATCCATATTAAAAATTATGTGCTAAAAGTTAGCACTATTGGAGAAGATGTCTTAGAGCCAGTAACCATTGCGGATGCCCTAAAAGTACATTACATTACAAGGGTGTTAATTCATGATTAAGAGCTTTTTAAATGATGATGCTATTTTCCTTTTCGAAACCACATACAGTATTACACCTTTTTTTAGAACCGGGGCGCATGTCTCCATTCCCATGCACTGTACACGGAAATACGGTAGGCACTGGGCTCCTACTACTCTACCAAATGAGCTACTCGCTCATTCCCCATACAGTATTACACCTAAAGATCTTAAAAGGGAAATATTGACGGAAAGGGAAGAAATACATACATAAATGTGTACCGGTTGGTATGTCATTGTCACACCGACTGCCTATATACATATGAGCTTTCACTTTCTCATATTAAGTCTTACTCAATGTTAATTAAGATATATATGCTGGTATGATGTGTGACTACTATCCTTGGGATTGAATTCCTATTTGTCCAGAAGCAAATACACGGCCCCAAAAATTGATGGGGTAACCAGCAGCCCAGCACAGCGCCAGTAGTGTGGCTACCGGCTAGCGTTGCACATCAGCAAGTAGTAGTAGGATGCATCACGGCACACAAGAATTCAGTGCTTTTCTTTTCTTTCTTTCTTTCTTTCTTTCTTTTCCATTCCAATGCGCGGCCATCATCTCAGCAGCACTACTACTTCCATCAGTGACCAAAAGACATCAACATCCTACGTACGATTATTATGCACTACACTGCATGAATTGGTGGTGGTTGGAGGGGATGAGCTAGGAAAAGAGGCCGGAAAGCAGCCATGGAGGGCATGATGAGAAGCCGTGCTAGCATCTCGATCGGCATTTTTAAAAAGCAGCACAAGGCCAGCACAGCTAGAACGCAAGGATATCGTCATAGAAAGATTACATGTCAAGCTACTAACTCCAAAGCCAAGCTCAAAAGTTTCAGTAGTTGCAGACTAGCTAGCTTGAAGATAACATAATAATCAATCACACGAACACATGAATGAGATTTTTTCAACGATAGATAGAATAACAAAAAAGGTTCCAACTGCGATCCATCTACAGTTGGTGATGGCAATGGCATAGTATATACATCTTGTGCTGTGTGCATGCATGCGTCCACGGTGGCAGTAGTGGCGCTCTCATCTTGGTATGGCAGGCCAGGCGTCTTTAGCAGCCACACCCTGCTGTTTGGCCACTGACCATTTCTTCTAGATTTACTCCTACATATGTGTCATGTGTGTGCCTGCCGCCCGTGCCCACAAGCCGTGTGGTTACTACCGATTCGTACTTTGTTTTGTCCTTCCTCCAGTAGTTCATTCACCGCCTGAGCCTGACGACCCCACGCGAACCGGAGGCTTGCAACGTATGCCTTGGATCTTTATGGTTGGCGTTTCTCCGCAATGCGATAGGCTCAGTTGTTCTTTGCAGGAGATGCAGGGGACCTTGACCTCAGTACAGTCACATTTATGCTGCGGATACTGGGGGCAGCTGGGCTGGCTGGCTGGTTCGGTTCTGAATTCTGATGCAAGACTTTAACCCACCCTTCCGATCGACGCCCGGTCCTCGTTGCCAACTTTCAGAAACAATCCAACGATCTCGAGCACAGTTCACTGTCGATGGATCACAGCAACATTACAAGGTCGATTTTCTTGTTAAAAAGTTGTTGATGGTCATGAATGTAAGGTTGCAGTTGTGTTGACGATAACACCTTTTCTTGTTTAGCTAGCACACTACCAGATTTAGCTGCGGCAGTTAGTCCAATGCAAATAGTCCGCCCCAACATGAACGGGCGTCTGTTCATGTCCAACAGCAAAAGAGAACAGCTTCACGATCACTGGCGTGGCAACTTGACGATCTATCGACGGGTGGTGGTGCGTGACCATGTCCTCACTCACACACCAGCAACAGATTCCATTTGGTGGTGGATGCAGATGCAGATGGGCGAGGCACCGGGGCGTTGTGGGAACAGCACAGGGGCCAATGTGTCCATGTGCGGATGTGCATGCGGCTGGCCTGGGCTAGGACGAGACAAAACTTGCGAGCCGAGGGCAATAGGGTGCCCGGTGCCCTCGTTAGTGCTACGCTTCACAGGGTTGGCTAGCGGTCGGTGCAAAACAGGCAAATGGCACAGCCCAGCTGAGTCACTGTCCACAGCTAGCGAGGGTGGTGATGTGATGATCTTGTTTTTGGAACGATCGAACGCTAAGCGTCAGTGATGCTATTTTGTCCATGTCCGGATTATTGCACACTCTACTGTGTATGCATGTACGGCATGTTTGATTCTTTGGTGGATTTTTTAGTGCTTGCATAATTCCGTATGGAAACGGGTCGTGGTAATTGTTATAGGTGTCCAAGTGAGCCGCACAGCACGACATGGCATTGGGACCAGTGTAGAAAATACAGAGGGCAGATGGTGGAAGCGCTTGGCAAGATGATAGCCAGAGGCGCAGTACGTGTTGATTATATAGTAACAATACAAGGAAACAATCTCCTAGGAATACGGCATGGAGATCCATAATTCTAGGATCCTATACAACAATTCCTAATTTACAGATTCTATCCTATAACCATGGACTCTCATGCCGATCTCCTTAAGATTTACATTGACACATATTACAGACTATTTCTAACAGCCTCCCTCAATCACAACTTAGTTAAGTTGAGATTGATCTTGAAATTCTCAATTAGCCTCACGGGCAAAGCCTTGGTGAATCCATCAGCTACTTGATCCTTGGAGGAGACGAAGTCAATTTCCAAACGTTTCTGCTTGACTCGATCTCTCACAAAATGATAGTCTACCTCAATGTGTTTTGTTCTAGCATGAAACACAGGATTGCTTGAAAGATATTTGGCTCCTAGATTATCACACCACAATTTTGCAGCACTAGGACTCTTCACGCCTATCTCATGTAACAAAGTCTGTACCCACATAACTTCTGCTGTGGCATTAGCTATTGCTTTATACTCTGCTTCAGTACTGGATCTAGATACAGTAGGTTGCTTGCGAGCACTCCAAGACACTAGATTAGTTCCTAGAAAAACTGCAAAACCTCCTGTGGATTTCCTATCATCCACACAGCCTGCCCAGTCAGCATCTGAGAAAGCACTTACTAATGTAGAGACTGATCTGTGAATCTTTACCCCAAGTCCAGTGCACTGCTTTATATACCTTAATATTCTTTTCACAGCCTCCCAGTGTACTGTAGTTGGAGCATGAAGGAACTGACAAACCTTATTCACAGAAAACGAGATATCAGGCCGTGTTAATGTTAGATATTGCAATGCTCCTACAATACTCCTGTATCTCGTGATGTCCTGAGCTCCTAAAGGATTCCCTTCATACAGGGATAGCTTCTCACTAGTGGATAATGGAGTATTGACTGGCTTACAATCTGTCATGCCGACCCTCTTCAGTAGATCAGACGCATATTTTTCTTGTGTAAGCAGAATCCCACCATTTATTTTGTGTACCTCAATACCAAGGAAATAATGAAGCTCCCCCAAGTCTTTCAATGCAAAGTGTTCTTTAAGATCTCGAAGCAATGTACCTGTTGCTTGCTCGGAAGAACTTGCCACAATTATGTCATCAACATACACAAGAACAAAGATTGTGATGCCTCCCTTACTGAAGAAGAACAAGGATGTGTCGGCCTTGGATGCTTTGAACCCCAATTGAATCAACCGTTCACTCAGTTTGGAGTACCATGCTCGAGGAGCTTGCTTCAACCCATATAAAGCTTTATCAAGTTTGCACACATAGTTAGGCCGATTTGAATCCTCAAAACCAGGAGGTTGATGCATGTATACATTTTCTTCTAAGAGTCCATGTAAAAATGCATTTTGCACATCAAGTTGACGAAGAGACCATCCACAAGAGACAGCTAGGGACAGTATAACTCGAATAGTTGCAGCTTTAATTACTGGACTGAATGTATCTTCGTAGTCAATTCCATACCTTTGCTTGAAGCCCTTGGCAACCAGACGAGCCTTGTAACGATCTAGACTCCCATCAGATTTTCTCTTGATTTTATATACCCATTTGCATCCTATAACATTTGTTCCTTTCTGTGGCGGAACTAAATGCCATGTCTTGTTTCTCATTAGTGCTTCATATTCAGAGTTCATGGCCTGTTTCCAGTTTTTGTCCTGCAGTGCATCAGCGAGATCAGTTGGTTCACCCGTGCTTGCTAACATCCCATACCTGATTGTGCCATCAGTATAAATTTTCTTCTTCTGAATGCCGTGCTGGAGCCTTGTGACGGGCCGAGCTAGAGCTGCAACTCCTGCTGATGCATCATTTCCACCGGTGGAAATAATCTCCCCCGGACTCCGTGTTTCAGCATCAGGTGATGGTGCTCCTACACCGATAGGTGGGGGCAAATGCACAGCGGGTTGGTCCTCATGTGACACCGAATGCACAGCTGGTTGGTCCTCATGTGACACCACCTCGGTGGGAGCAGGTACGGTTGACTGCCGGCCTGGCGACGTGGGCGCAGAGACCTGTGGTGAGGACTCTGGCTGCTGGACCGAAGCAGATTCAGGCGCAGAGTTCAGCAGAGAGTCATCTCCGGCATCCGTGGTGCTCCTGCTAACCGTGACCTCGCCTGTATTTGGTACCTGAGATAAACTAGAATCTCCACCATATTTAGATAAATTAGCAGGCAAATTAACATGTTGATCATTCAAACTATTGTCCCCACTAGCGGCCATAGAATCAGGAGCTAAGAGGAGGATTTCAGAGCGTAGGCGAGCACCTGCATTGGGATGCAACTCGGCAAAGGGAAAAATTGTTTCATCAAATGTGACGTCTCTGGATATATAGACACGCCCAGATGCAACGTCCAGACATTTATACCCTTTGTGAAGGTTACTATATCCCAGAAAAACACATCTCTTAGAACGGAACTGGAGTTTATGGGCATTATATGGGCGAAGATTCGGCCAACAAGCACAACCAAAAATCCGTAGGGAGGAGTAATCTGGTTTTTGGCCAAGGAGACGCTCAAGAGGTGTAGTAAAATTGATAACAACACTAGGAAGACGATTGATGAGATATGTGGCTGTGAGGAATGCTTCGTCCCAAAATTTCAGGGGCATACTGGCGCATGATAGAAGAGCAAGACCAACTTCAACGATGTGCCGATGTTTGCGCTCGGCGGCACCATTTTGTTGGTGTGCATGAGGGCATGAAACATGATGTGAGATGCCAATTTTAGTAAAAAAGGAGCTGAGCCTTTGATATTCACCACCCCAATCAGTTTGGATGGCTTTTATTTTGCGATCAAACAACCTTTCAACCAAGTTCTGAAAATCATGAAATTTCTGAAAAACTTCAGACTTATATTTAATGAGGTAGATCCAAGTAAACTTGCTGTAATCATCGATAAAACTAACATAATATTGTTTTCTGCCAACAGACTCGATAGCTTGACCCCACACATCAGAAAACACAAGTTCTAAAGGAGCACTAGACTGACTCACTGACTTAGGATAGGGCAACTGGTGTGCCTTTGCTTGCTGACAAGCATCACACACATGTTCATTATTGGACTCTGAAGCAAATGAAAGACTATTATTATTGATGACGCGACGCACAATCTGGGAAGATGGATGTCCTAGTCGTTCATGCCACCGAGAAAGAGTCATGCGAGATGCCGAGAGGACTTGTTTTGGTGGTGAAGGAAGAGGATAAAGCCCCCGATGACAGCGACCTTTAAGCAGAGTTTTCTTGGTTGCCTGATCCTTAACCAAAAAATAGGAGGGGTGAAATTCCATGTATGCAGAGTTATCAGAAGTAAATCGATGAACTGAAACAAGATTCTTGGAAGCTTTAGGTACATGCAGAACATTTTTTAACTGAAGATTGCGGCTAGGGGTAACAATAGTAGATTGACCAACATGTTTAATTGCCATACCTGCACCGCTTGCGGTGTGGATCTGATCACCATTGTTGTACTTCTCACGCATGGAGAGTT